>CAWUFW010007965.1:0-600000 GCA_963921515.1 Calotriton arnoldi
AATGAAGATGGATTAAACCCAGATCAGTTGACTGGGGGTGAGTGTTTGATTTGCTCAAACGCTCCGTCCATCATCCCCTTTTGTATCGCTTTGTTCACCCTAAGTTGTCAGGGTATGCCCAGACGTGGGTCCCTTGCTCACTTTGCCACTGGATTCAAGCTAGCCTGGCTGATGACGGCTGAATAGCCCGAAACCGGTCCCAGGATGCTTGTTTCCGGTCCAGGGAAGACATGGCTTGGCAGTTCGGGCTGGACTGTTCCCATGAGGCACAGGGTCAGACTGATTTGCATATGGCCATGTCTGAACTGGGGTGGTGGAGTGAGCTAAAGAATGAAGATGGATTAAACCCAGATCAGTTGACTGGGGTGAGTGTTTGATTTGCTCAAACGCTCCGTCCATCATCCCCTTTTGTATCGCTTTGTTCGCCCTAAATTGGCAGGGTATGCCCAGACGTGGGTCCCTTGCTCACTTTGCCACTGGATTCAAGCTAGCCTGGCTGATGACGGCTGAATAGCCCGAAACTGGTCCCAGGATGCTTGTTTCCGGTCCAGGGAAGACATGGCTTGGCAGTTCGGGCTGGACTGTTCCCATGAGGTACAGGGTCAGACTGATTTGCATATGGCCATGTCTGAACTGGGGTGGTGGAGTGAGCTAAAGAATGAAGATGGATTAAACCCAGATCAGTTGACTGGGGGTGAGTGTTTGATTTGCTCAAACGCTCCGTCCATCATCCCCTTTTGTATCGCTTTGTTCGCCCTAAGTTGGCAGGGTATGCCCAGACGTGGGTCCCTTGCTCACTTTGCCACTGGATTCAAGCTAGCCTGGCTGATGACGGCTGAATAGCTCGAAACCGGTCCCAGGATGCTTGTTTCCGGTCCAGGGAAGACATGGCTTGGCAGTTCGGGCTGGACTGTTCCCATGAGGCACAGGGTCAGACTGATTTGCATATGGCCATGTCTGAACTGGGGTGGTGGAGTGAGCTAAAGAATGAAGATGGATTAAACCCAGATCAGTTGACTGGGGGTGAGTGTTTAATTTGCTCAAACGCTCCGTCCATCATCCCCTTTTGTATCGCTTTGTTCGCCCTAAGTTGGCAGGGTATGCCCAGACGTGGGTCCCTTGCTCACTTTGCCACTGTATTCAAGCTAGCCTGGCTGATGACGGCTGAATAGCCCGAAACCGGTCCCAGGATGCTTGTTTCCGGTCCAAGGAAGACATGGCTTGGCAGTTCGGGCTGGACTGTTCCCATGAGGCACAGGGTCAGACTGATTTGCATATGGCCATGTCTGAACTGGGGTGGTGGAGTGAGCTAAAGAATGAAGATGGATTAAACCCATATCAGTTGACTGGGGGTGAGTGTTTGATTTGCTCAAACGCTCCGTCCATCATCCCCTTTTGTATCGCTTTGTTCGCCCTAAGTTGGCAGGGTATGCCCAGACGTGGGTCCCTTGCTCACTTTGCCACTGGATTCAAGCTAGCCAGGCTGATGACGGCTGAATAGCCCAAAACCGGTCCCAGGATGCTTGTTTCCGGTCCAGGGAAGACATGGCTTGGCAGTTCGGGCTGGACTGTTCCCATGAGGCACAGGGTCAGACTGATTTGCATATGGCCATGTCTGAACTGGGGTGGTGGAGTGAGCTAAAGAATGAAGATGGATTAAACCCAGATCAGTTGAATGGGGGTGAGTGTTTGATTTGCTCAAACGCTCCGTCCATCATCCCCTTTTGTATCGCTTTGTTCGCCCTAAGTTGGCAGGGTATGCCCAGACGTGGGTCCCTTGCTCACTTTGCCACTGGATTCAAGCTAGCCAGGCTGATGATGGCTTAATAGCCCGAAACTGGTCCCAGGATGCTTGTTTCCAGTCCAGGGAAGACATGGCTTGGCAGTTCGGGCTGGACTGTTCCCATGAGGCACAGGGTCAGACTGATTTGCATATGGCCATGTCTGAACTGGGGTGGTGGAGTGAGCTAAAGAATGAAGATGGATTAAACCCAGATCAGTTGACTGGGGGTGAGTGTTTGATTTGCTCAAACGCTCCGTCCATCATCCCCTTTTGTATCGCTTTGTTCGCCCTAAGTTGTCAGGGTATGCCCAGACTTGGGCCCCTTGCTCACTTTGCCACTGGATTCAAGCTAGCCTGGCTGATGACGGCTGAATAGCCCGAAACCGGTCCCAGGATGCTTGTTTCCGGTCCAGGGAAGACATGGCTTGGCAGTTCGGGCTGGACTGTTCCCATGAGGCACAGGGTCAGACTGATTTGCATATGGCCATGTCTGAACTGGGGTGGTGGAGTGAGCTAAAGAATGAAGATGGATTAAACCCAGATCAGTTGACTGGGGGTGAGTGTTTGATTTGCTCAAACGCTCCGTCCATCATCCCCTTTTGTATCGCTTTGTTCGCCCTAAGTTGGCAGGGTATGCCCAGACGTGGGTCCCTTGCTCACTTTGCCACTGGATTCAAGCTAGCCTGGCTGATGATGGCTGAATAGCCCGAAACCGGTCCCAGGATGCTTGTTTCCGGTCCAGGGAAGACATGGCTTGGCAGTTCGGGCTGGACTGTTCCCATGAGGCAGAGGGTCAGACTGATTTGCATATGGCCATGTCTGAACTGGGGTGGTGGAGTGAGCTAAAGAATGAAGATGGATTAAACCCAGATCAGTTGACTGGGGGTGAGTGTTTGATTTGCTCAAACGCTCCGTCCATCATCCCCTTTTGTATCGCTTTGTTCGCCCTAAGTTGGCAGGGTATGCCCAGACGTGGGTCCCTTGCTCACTTTGCCACTGGATTCAAGCTAGCCTGGCTGATGACGGCTGAATAGCCCGAAACCGGTCCCAGGATGCTTGTTTCCAGTCCAGGGAAGACATGGCTTGGCAGTTCGGGCTGGACTGTTCCCATGAGGCACAGTGTCAGACTGATTTGCATATGGCCATGTCTGAACTGGGGTGGTGGAGTGAGCTAAAGAATGAAGATGGATTAAACCCAGATCAGTTGACTGGGGGTGAGTGTTTGATTTGCTCAAACGCTCCGTCCATCATCCCCTTTTGTATCGCTTTGTTCGCCCTAAGTTGGCAGGGTATGCCCAGACGTGGGTCCCTTGCTCACTTTGCCACTGGATTCAAGCTAGCCTGGCTGATGATGGCTGAATAGCCCGAAACCGGTCCCAGGATGCTTGTTTCCGGTCCAGGGAAGACATGGCTTGGCAGTTCGGGCTGGACTGTTCCCATGAGGCAGAGGGTCAGACTGATTTGCATATGGCCATGTCTGAACTGGGGTGGTGGAGTGAGCTAAAGAATGAAGATGGATTAAACCCAGATCAGTTGACTGGGGGTGAGTGTTTGATTTGCTCAAACGCTCCGTCCATCATCCCCTTTTGTATCGCTTTGTTCGCCCTAAGTTGGCAGGGTATGCCCAGACGTGGGTCCCTTGCTCACTTTGCCACTGGATTCAAGCTAGCCTGGCTGATGACGGCTGAATAGCCCGAAACCGGTCCCAGGATGCTTGTTTCCAGTCCAGGGAAGACATGGCTTGGCAGTTCGGGCTGGACTGTTCCCATGAGGCACAGGGTCAGACTGATTTGCATATGGCCATGTCTGAACTGGGGTGGTGGAGTGAGCTAAAGAATGAAGATGGATTAAACCCAGATCAGTTGACTGGGGGTGAGTGTTTGATTTGCTCAAACGCTCCGTCCATCATCCCCTTTTGTATCGCTTTGTTCGCCCTAAGTTGGCAGGGTATGCCCAGACGTGGGTCCCTTGCTCACTTTGCCACTGGATTCAAGCTAGCCTGGCTGATGACGGCTGAATAGCCCGAAACCGGTCCCAGGATGCTTGTTTCCGGTCCAGGGAAGACATGGCTTGGCAGTTCGGGCTGGACTGTTCCCATGAGGCACAGGGTCAGACTGATTTGCATATGGCCATGTCTGAACTGGGGTGGTGGAGTGAGCTAAAGAATGAAGATGGATTAAACCCAGATCAGTTGAATGGGGGTGAGTGTTTGATTTGCTCAAACGCTCCGTCCATCATCCCCTTTTGTATCGCTTTGTTCGCCCTAAGTTGGCAGGGTATGCCCAGACGTGGGTCCCTTGCTCACTTTGCCACTGGATTCAAGCTAGCCAGGCTGATGATGGCTGAATAGCCCGAAACTGGTCCCAGGATGCTTGTTTCCAGTCCAGGGAAGACATGGCTTGGCAGTTCGGGCTGGACTGTTCCCATGAGGCACAGGGTCAGACTGATTTGCATATGGCCATGTCTGAACTGGGGTGGTGGAGTGAGCTAAAGAATGAAGATGGATTAAACCCAGATCAGTTGACTGGGGGTGAGTGTTTGATTTGCTCAAACACTCCGTCCATCATCCCCTTTTGTATCGCTTTGTTCGCCCTAAGTTGTCAGGGTATGCCCAGACGTGGGCCCCTTGCTCACTTTGCCACTGGATTCAAGCTAGCCTGGCTGATGACGGCTGAATAGCCCGAAACCGGTCCCAGGATGCTTGTTTCCGGTCCAGGGAAGACATGGCTTGGCAGTTCGGGCTGGACTGTTCCCATGAGGCACAGGGTCAGACTGATTTGCATATGGCCATGTCTGAACTGGGGAGGTGGAGTGAGCTAAAGAATGAAGATGGATTAAACCCAGATCAGTTGACTGGGGGTGAGTGTTTGATTTGCTCAAACGCTCCGTCCATCATCCCCTTTTGTATCGCTTTGTTCGCCCTAAGTTGGCAGGGTATGCCCAGACGTGGGTCCCTTGCTCACTTTGCCATTGGATTCAAGCTAGCCTGGCTGATGATGGCTGAATAGCCCGAAACCGGTCCCAGGATGCTTGTTTCCGGTCCAGGGAAGACATGGCTTGGCAGTTCGGGCTGGACTGTTCCCATGAGGCACAGGGTCAGACTGATTTGCATATGGCCATGTCTGAACTGGGGTGGTGGAGTGAGCTAAAGAATGAAGATGGATTAAACCCAGATCAGTTGACTGGGGGTGAGTGTTTGATTTGCTCAAATGCTCCGTCCATCATCCCCTTTTGTATCGCTTTGTTCGCCCTAAGTTGGCAGGGTATGCCCAGACGTGGGTCCCTTGCTCACTTTGCCACTGGATTCAAGCTAGCCTGGCTGATGACGGCTGAATAGCCCGAAACCGGTCCCAGGATGCTTGTTTCCAGTCCAGGGAAGACATGGCTTGGCAGTTCGGGCTGGACTGTTCCCATGAGGCACAGGGTCAGACTGATTTGCATATGGCCATGTCTGAACTGGGGTGGTGGAGTGAGCTAAAGAATGAAGATGGATTAAACCCAGATCAGTTGACTGGGGGTGAGTGTTTGATTTGCTCAAACGCTCCGTCCATCATCCCCTTTTGTATCGCTTTGTTCGCCCTAAGTTGGCAGGGTATGCCCAGACGTGGGTCCCTTGCTCACTTTGCCACTGGATTCAAGCTAGCCTGGCTGATGACGGCTGAATAGCCCGAAACCGGTCCCAGGATGCTTGTTTCCGGTCCAGGGAAGATATGGCTTGGCAGTTCGGGCTGGACTGTTCCCATGAGGCACAGGGTCAGACTGATTTGCATATGGCCATGTCTGAACTGGGGTGGTGGAGTGAGCTAAAGAATGAAGATGGATTAAACCCTGATCAGTTGACTGGGGGTGAGTGTTTGATTTGCTCAAACGCTCCGTCCATCATCCCCTTTTGTATCGCTTTGTTCGCCCTAAGTTGGCAGGGTATGCCCAGACGTGGGTCCCTTGCTCACTTTGCCACTGGATTCAAGCTAGCCTGGCTGATGACGGCTGAAAGCCCGAAACCGGTCCCAGGATGCTTGTTTCCGGTCCAGGGATGACATGGCTTGGCAGTTCGGGCTGGACTGTTCCCATGAGGCACAGGGTCAGACTGATTTGCATATGGCCATGTCTGAACTGGGGTGGTGGAGTGAGCTAAAGAATGAAGATGGATTAAACCCAGATCAGTTGACTGGGGGTAAGTGTTTGATTTGCTCAAACGCTCCGTCCATCATCCCCTTTTGTATCGCTTTGTTCGCCCTAAGTTGGCAGGGTATGCCCAGACGTGGGTCCCTTGCTCACTTTGCCACTGGATTCAAGCTAGCCTGGCTGATGACGGCTGAATAGCCCGAAACCGGTCCCAGGATGCTTGTTTCCGGTCCAGGGAAGACATGGCGTGGCAGTTCGGGCTGGACTGTTCCCATGAGGCACAGGGTCAGACTGATTTGCATATGGCCATGTCTGAACTGGGGTGGTGGAGTGAGCTAAAGAATGAAGATGGATTAAACCCAGATCAGTTGACTGGGGGTGAGTGTTTGATTTGCTCAAACGCTCCGTCCATCATCCCCTTTTGTATCGCTTTGTACACCCTAAGTTGGCAGGGTATGCCCAGACGTGGGTCCCTTGCTCACTTTGTCACTGGATTCAAGCTAGCCTGGCTGATGACGGCTGAATAGCCCGAAATCGGTCCCAGGATGCTTGTTTCCGGTCCAGGGAAGACATGGCTTGGCAGTTCGGGCTGGACTGTTCCCATGAGGCACAGGGTCAGACTGATTTGCATATGGCCTTGTCTGAACTGGGGTGGTGGAGTGAGCTAAAGAATGAAGATGGATTAAACCCAGATCAGTTGACTGGTGGTGAGTGTTTGATTTGCTCAAACGCTCCGTCCATCATCCCCTTTTGTATCGCTTTGTTCGCCCTAAGTTGGCAGGGTATGCCCAGACGTGGGTCCCTTGCTCACTTTGCCACTGGATTCAAGCTAGCCTGGCTGATGACGGCTGAATAGCCCGAAACCGGTCCCAGGATGCTTGTTTCCGGTCCAAGGAAGACATGGCTTGGCAGTTCGGGCTGGACTGTTCCCATGAGGCACAGGGTCAGACTGATTTGCATATGGCCATGTCTGAACTGGGGTGGTGGAGTGAGCTAAAGAATGAAGATGGATTAAACCCATATCAGTTGACTGGGGGTGAGTGTTTGATTTGCTCAAACGCTCCGTCCATCATCCCCTTTTGTATCGCTTTGTTCGCCCTAAGTTGGCAGGGTATGCCCAGACATGGGTCCCTTGCTCACTTTGCCACTGGATTCAAGCTAGCCTGGCTGATGACGGCTGAATAGCCCAAAACCGGTCCCAGGATGCTTGTTTCCGGTCCAGGGAAGACATGGCTTGGCAGTTCGGGCTGGACTGTTCCCATGAGGCACAGGGTCAGACTGATTTGCATATGGCCATGTCTGAACTGGGGTGGTGGAGTGAGCTAAAGAATGAAGATGGATTAAACCCAGATCAGTTGAATGGGGGTGAGTGTTTGATTTGCTCAAACGCTCCGTCCATCATCCCCTTTTGTATCGCTTTGTTCGCCCTAAGTTGGCAGGGTATGCCCAGACGTGGGTCCCTTGCTCACTTTGCCACTGGATTCAAGCTAGCCAGGCTGATGATGGCTTAATAGCCCGAAACTGGTCCCAGGATGCTTGTTTCCAGTCCAGGGAAGACATGGCTTGGCAGTTCGGGCTGGACTGTTCCCATGAGGCACAGGGTCAGACTGATTTGCATATGGCCATGTCTGAACTGGGGTGGTGGAGTGAGCTAAAGAATGAAGATGGATTAAACCCAGATCAGTTGACTGGGGGTGAGTGTTTGATTTGCTCAAACGCTCCGTCCATCATCCCCTTTTGTATCGCTTTGTTCGCCCTAAGTTGTCAGGGTATGCCCAGACTTGGGTCCCTTGCTCACTTTGCCACTGGATTCAAGCTAGCCTGGCTGATGACGGCTGAATAGCCCGAAACCGGTCCCAGGATGCTTGTTTCCGGTCCAGGGAAGACATGGCTTGGCAGTTCGGGCTGGACTGTTCCCATGAGGCACAGGGTCAGACTGATTTGCATATGGCCATGTCTGAACTGGGGTGGTGGAGTGAGCTAAAGAATGAAGATGGATTAAACCCAGATCAGTTGACTGGGGGTGAGTGTTTGATTTGCTCAAACGCTCCGTCCATCATCCCCTTTTGTATCGCTTTGTTCGCCCTAAGTTGGCAGGGTATGCCCAGACGTGGGTCCCTTGCTCACTTTGCCACTGGATTCAAGCTAGCCTGGCTGATGATGGCTGAATAGCCCGAAACCGGTCCCAGGATGCTTGTTTCCGGTCCAGGGAAGACATGGCTTGGCAGTTCGGGCTGGACTGTTCCCATGAGGCAGAGGGTCAGACTGATTTGCATATGGCCATGTCTGAACTGGGGTGGTGGAGTGAGCTAAAGAATGAAGATGGATTAAACCCAGATCAGTTGACTGGGGGTGAGTGTTTGATTTGCTCAAACGCTCCGTCCATCATCCCCTTTTGTATCGCTTTGTTCGCCCTAAGTTGGCAGGGTATGCCCAGACGTGGGTCCCTTGCTCACTTTGCCACTGGATTCAAGCTAGCCTGGCTGATGACGGCTGAATAGCCCGAAACCGGTCCCAGGATGCTTGTTTCCAGTCCAGGGAAGACATGGCTTGGCAGTTCGGGCTGGACTGTTCCCATGAGGCACAGTGTCAGACTGATTTGCATATGGCCATGTCTGAACTGGGGTGGTGGAGTGAGCTAAAGAATGAAGATGGATTAAACCCAGATCAGTTGACTGGGGGTGAGTGTTTGATTTGCTCAAACGCTCCGTCCATCATCCCCTTTTGTATCGCTTTGTTCGCCCTAAGTTGGCAGGGTATGCCCAGACGTGGGTCCCTTGCTCACTTTGCCACTGGATTCAAGCTAGCCTGGCTGATGATGGCTGAATAGCCCGAAACCGGTCCCAGGATGCTTGTTTCCGGTCCAGGGAAGACATGGCTTGGCAGTTCGGGCTGGACTGTTCCCATGAGGCACAGGGTCAGACTGATTTGCATATGGCCATGTCTGAACTGGGGTGGTGGAGTGAGCTAAAGAATGAAGATGGATTAAACCCAGATCAGTTGACTGGGGGTGAGTGTTTGATTTGCTCAAACGCTCCGTCCATCATCCCCTTTTGTATCGCTTTGTTCGCCCTAAGTTGGCAGGGTATGCCCAGACGTGGGTCCCTTGCTCACTTTGCCACTGGATTCAAGCTAGCCTGGCTGATGACGGCTGAATAGCCCGAAACCGGTCCCAGGATGCTTGTTTCCAGTCCAGGGAAGACATGGCTTGGCAGTTCGGGCTGGACTGTTCCCATGAGGCACAGGGTCAGACTGATTTGCATATGGCCATGTCTGAACTGGGGTGGTGGAGTGAGCTAAAGAATGAAGATGGATTAAACCCAGATCAGTTGACTGGGGGTGAGTGTTTGATTTGCTCAAACGCTCCGTCCATCATCCCCTTTTGTATCGCTTTGTTCGCCCTAAGTTGGCAGGGTATGCCCAGACGTGGGTCCCTTGCTCACTTTGCCACTGGATTCAAGCTAGCCTGGCTGATGACGGCTGAATAGCCCGAAACCGGTCCCAGGATGCTTGTTTCCGGTCCAGGGAAGACATGGCTTGGCAGTTCGGGCTGGACTGTTCCCATGAGGCACAGGGTCAGACTGATTTGCATATGGCCATGTCTGAACTGGGGTGGTGGAGTGAGCTAAAGAATGAAGATGGATTAAACCCAGATCAGTTGAATGGGGGTGAGTGTTTGATTTGCTCAAACGCTCCGTCCATCATCCCCTTTTGTATCGCTTTGTTCGCCCTAAGTTGGCAGGGTATGCCCAGACGTGGGTCCCTTGCTCACTTTGCCACTGGATTCAAGCTAGCCAGGCTGATGATGGCTGAATAGCCCGAAACCGGTCCCAGGATGCTTGTTTCCAGTCCAGGGAAGACATGGCTTGGCAGTTCGGGCTGGACTGTTCCCATGAGGCACAGGGTCAGACTGATTTGCATATGGCCATGTCTGAACTGGGGTGGTGGAGTGAGCTAAAGAATGAAGATGGATTAAACCCAGATCAGTTGACTGGGGGTGAGTGTTTGATTTGCTCAAACACTCCGTCCATCATCCCCTTTTGTATCGCTTTGTTCGCCCTAAGTTGTCAGGGTATGCCCAGACGTGGGCCCCTTGCTCACTTTGCCACTGGATTCAAGCTAGCCTGGCTGATGACGGCTGAATAGCCCGAAACCGGTCCCAGGATGCTTGTTTCCGGTCCAGGGAAGACATGGCTTGGCAGTTCGGGCTGGACTGTTCCCATGAGGCACAGGGTCAGACTGATTTGCATATGGCCATGTCTGAACTGGGGTGGTGGAGTGAGCTAAAGAATGAAGATGGATTAAACCCAGATCAGTTGACTGGGGGTGAGTGTTTGATTTGCTCAAACGCTCCGTCCATCATCCCCTTTTGTATCGCTTTGTTCGCCCTAAGTTGGCAGGGTATGCCCAGACGTGGGTCCCTTGCTCACTTTGCCACTGGATTCAAGCTAGCCTGGCTGATGATGGCTGAATAGCCCGAAACCGGTCCCAGGATGCTTGTTTCCGGTCCAGGGAAGACATGGCTTGGCAGTTCGGGCTGGACTGTTCCCATGAGGCACAGGGTCAGACTGATTTGCATATGGCCATGTCTGAACTGGGGTGGTGGAGTGAGCTAAAGAATGAAGATGGATTAAACCCAGATCAGTTGACTGGGGGTGAGTGTTTGATTTGCTCAAACGCTCCGTCCATCATCCCCTTTTGTATCGCTTTGTTCGCCCTAAGTTGGCAGGGTATGCCCAGACGTGGGTCCCTTGCTCACTTTGCCACTGGATTCAAGCTAGCCTGGCTGATGACGGCTGAATAGCCCGAAACCGGTCCCAGGATGCTTGTTTCCAGTCCAGGGAAGACATGGCTTGGCAGTTCGGGCTGGACTGTTCCCATGAGGCACAGGGTCAGACTGATTTGCATATGGCCATGTCTGAACTGGGGTGGTGGAGTGAGCTAAAGAATGAAGATGGATTAAACCCAGATCAGTTGACTGGGGGTGAGTGTTTGATTTGCTCAAACGCTCCGTCCATCATCCCCTTTTGTATCGCTTTGTTCGCCCTAAGTTGGCAGGGTATGCCCAGACGTGGGTCCCTTGCTCACTTTGCCACTGGATTCAAGCTAGCCTGGCTGATGACGGCTGAATAGCCCGAAACCGGTCCCAGGATGCTTGTTTCCGGTCCAGGGAAGACATGGCTTGGCAGTTCGGGCTGGACTGTTCCCATGAGGCACAGGGTCAGACTGATTTGCATATGGCCATGTCTGAACTGGGGTGGTGGAGTGAGCTAAAGAATGAAGATGGATTAAACCCAGATCAGTTGACTGGGGGTGAGTGTTTGATTTGCTCAAACGCTCCGTCCATCATCCCCTTTTGTATCGCTTTGTTCGCCCTAAGTTGGCAGGGTATGCCCAGACGTGGGTCCCTTGCTCACTTTGCCACTGGATTCAAGCTAGCCTGGCTGATGACGGCTGAATAGCCCGAAACCGGTCCCAGGATGCTTGTTTCCGGTCCAGGGAAGACATGGCTTGGCAGTTCGGGCTGGACTGTTCCCATGAGGCACAGGGTCAGACTGATTTGCATATGGCCATGTCTGAACTGGGGTGGTGGAGTGAGCTAAAGAATGAAGATGGATTAAACCCAGATCAGTTGACTGGGGGTGAGTGTTTGATTTGCTCAAACGCTCCGTCCATCATCCCCTTTTGTATCGCTTTGTTCGCCCTAAGTTGGCAGGGTATGCCCAGACGTGGGTCCCTTGCTCACTTTGCCACTGGATTCAAGCTAGCCTGGCTGATGACGGCTGAATAGCCCGAAACCGGTCCCAGGATGCTTGTTTCCGGTCCAGGGAAGACATGGCTTGGCAGTTCGGGCTGGACTGTTCCCATGAGGCACAGGGTCAGACTGATTTGCATATGGCCATGTCTGAACTGGGGTGGTGGAGTGAGCTAAAGAATGAAGATGGATTAAACCCAGATCAGTTGACTGGGGGTGAGTGTTTGATTTGCTCAAACGCTCCGTCCATCATCCCCTTTTGTATCGCTTTGTTCACCCTAAGTTGGCAGGGTATGCCCAGACGTGGGTCCCTTGCTCACTTTGCCACTGGATTCAAGCTAGCCTGGCTGATGACGGCTGAATAGCCCGAAACCGGTCCCAGGATGCTTGTTTCCGGTCCAGGGAAGACATGGCTTGGCAGTTCGGGCTGGACTGTTCCCATGAGGCACAGGGTCAGACTGATTTGCATATGGCCATGTCTGAACTGGGGTGGTGGAGTGAGCTAAAGAATGAAGATGGATTAAACCCAGATCAGTTGACTGGTGGTGAGTGTTTGATTTGCTCAAACGCTCCGTCCATCATCCCCTTTTGTATCGCTTTGTTCGCCCTAAGTTGGCAGGGTATGCCCAGACGTGGGTCCCTTGCTCACTTTGCCACTGGATTCAAGCTAGCCTGGCTGATGACGGCTGAATAGCCCGAAACCGGTCCCAGGATGCTTGTTTCCGGTCCAGGGAAGACATGGCTTGGCAGTTCGGGCTGGACTGTTCCCATGAGGCACAGGGTCAGACTGATTTGCATATGGCCATGTCTGAACTGGGGTGGTGGAGTGAGCTAAAGAATGAAGATGGATTAAACCCAGATCAGTTGACTGGGGGTGAGTGTTTGATTTGCTCAAACGCTCCGTCCATCATCCCCTTTTGTATCGCTTTGTTCGCCCTAAGTTGGCAGGGTATGCCGAGACGTGGGTCCCTTGCTCACTTTGCCACTGGATTCAAGCTAGCCTGGCTGATGACGGCTGAATAGCCTGAAACCGGTCCCAGGATGCTTGTTTCCGGTCCAGGGAAGACATGGCTTGGCAGTTCGGGCTGGACTGTTCCCATGAGGCACAGGGTCAGACTGATTTGCATATGGCCATGTCTGAACTGGGGTTGTGGAGTGAGCTAAAGAATGAAGATGGATTAAACCCAGATCAGTTGACTGGGGGTGAGTGTTTGATTTGCTCAAACGCTCCGTCCATCATCCCCTTTTGTATCGCTTTGTTCGCCCTAAGTTGGCAGGGTATGCCCAGACGTGGGTCCCTTGCTCACTTTGCCACTGGATTAAAGCTAGCCTGGCTGATGATGGCTGAATAGCCCGAAACCGGTCCCAGGATGCTTGTTTCCGGTCCAGGGAAGACATGGCTTGGCAGTTCGGGCTGGACTGTTCCCATGAGGCACAGGGTCAGACTGATTTGCATATGGCCATGTCTGAACTGGGGTGGTGGAGTGAGCTAAAGAATGAAGATGGATTAAACCCAGATCAGTTGACTGGGGTGAGTGTTTGATTTGCTCAAACGCTCCGTCCATCATCCCCTTTTGTATCGCTTTGTTCGCCCTAAGTTGGCAGGGTATGCCCAGACGTGGGTCCCTTGCTCACTTTGCCACTGGATTCAAGCTAGCCTGGCTGATGACGGCTGAATAGCCCGAAACCGGTCCCAGGATGCTTGTTTCCGGTCCAGGGAAGACATGGCTTGGCAGTTCGGGCTGGACTGTTCCCATGAGGCACAGGGTCAGACTGATTTGCATATGGCCATGTCTGAACTGGGGTGGTGGAGTGAGCTAAAGAATGAAGATGGATTAAACCCAGATCAGTTGACTGGGGGTGAGTGTTTGATTTGCTCAAACGCTCCGTCCATCATCCCCTTTTGTATCGCTTTGTTCGCCCTAAGTTGGCAGGGTATGCCCAGACGTGGGTCCCTTGCTCACTTTGCCACTGGATTCAAGCTAGCCTGGCTGATGATGGCTGAATAGCCCGAAACCGGTCCCAGGATGCTTGTTTCCGGTCCAGGGAAGACATGGCTTGGCAGTTCGGGCTGGACTGTTCCCATGAGGCACAGGGTCAGACTGATTTGCATATGGCCATGTCTGAACTGGGGTGGTGGAGTGAGCTAAAGAATGAAGATGGATTAAACCCAGATCAGTTGACTGGGGGTGAGTGTTTGATTTGCTCAAACGCTCCGTCCATCATCCCCTTTTGTATCACTTTGTTCGCCCTAAGTTGGCAGGGTATGCCCAGACGTGGGTCCCTTGCTCACTTTGCCACTGGATTCAAGCTAGCCTGGCTGATGACGGCTGAATAGCCCGAAACCGGTCCCAGGATGCTTGTTTCCGGTCCAGGGAAGACATGGCTTGGCAGTTCGGGCTGGACTGTTCCCATGAGGCACAGGGTCAGACTGATTTGCATATGGCCATGTCTGAACTGGGGTGGTGGAGTGAGCTAAAGAATGAAGATGGATTAAACCCAGATCAGTTGACTGGGGGTGAGTGTTTGATTTGCTCAAACGCTCCGTCCATCATCCCCTTTTGTATCACTTTGTTCGCCCTAAGTTGGCAGGGTATGCCCAGACGTGGGTCCCTTGCTCACTTTGCCACTGGATTCAAGCTAGCCTGGCTGATGACGGCTGAATAGCCCGAAACCGGTCCCAGGATGCTTGTTTCCGGTCTCGGGAAGACATGGCTTGGCAGTTCGGGCTGGACTGTTCCCATGAGGCACAGGGTCAGACTGATTTGCATATGGCCATGTCTGAACTGGGGTGGTGGAGTGAGCTAAAGAATGAAGATGGATTAAACCCATATCAGTTGACTGGGGGTGAGTGTTTGATTTGCTCAAACGCTCCGTCCATCATCCCCTTTTGTATCGCTGTATATTTTAATGAGCACTTTTGATGTCCGGTTTTAAAGAATAAAGGAATGCTGCTTCAAGGTGCAGGATTCGCTGGTTCATTCAAGTTCATCCTCAAAGGTGGGATACCTTTTGTTTGAGCATAATTTACGGGCAGTCCCGGTCGGGAGGACTGAACTACCACGAAAAGAATGTGGGCTGCCGCGCACAGACTGCCTGTGGCGCGTATGCAGATTTGAACTGGTATCAAGTAAGCATCCGGAATCGGGTGTTTGCAACTCACTGGAGAGTTAAATTTGTGCAGTATTGCTGTTCATGAAGGCGGAATCCACTGGAGGACATAGATTAAAGCATGGGGAAAACTACAAGTCCCAGAACTCTGTTGTTAATGAAGCCCACCAGGGGGCGGAACCTATTAAAGGACTTGTAATGGATGACTCGTTTTTCCATGCTAATCTGCCTTTGAACATTGCCGGGAGCCCGTGAGCAAGAAGCAGGAGCTCCGAAACGCGTAGGGCTGTATATTTTAATGAGCACTTTTGATGTCCGGTTTTAAAGAATAAAGGAATGCTGCTTCAAGGTGCAGGATTCGCTGGTTCATTCAAGTTCGTCCTCAAAGGTGGGATACCTTTTGTTTGAGCATATATAATATAAAGCGTACTGTAGAACTGGCAGCCTCACACTTGCTAATCTTGGGGCTACTAAACAGGCTCCTTTTAGGGCTTCCCCTAAATCCGCCATGTATAAGTTGAAGAGGATGGGGGCCAGCACGCATCCTTGCTTCAACCCGTTCTCCGTGGATATTTTAGGGGAAACTGTGCGGGCGCTTTTTTTGACCCGCACCCAGGTGGCCTCGTATAGTGATCTTATTGCCTTTAGGAGGTTTGATGGAATGCCCCAGTTTTCTAGCTTCCGCCATAGGTTTTTCCTGACTACTTTATCAAAGGCTGTACTGTAGTCCACGAAGCAGCAGAAGAGCGGGGGATGGTTCTTCTGGGTTGCCTGGGCTGAAAGGTGTGCGAGCACCAGAACATTGTCCATGGTTGATGCCTGTGACCTAAATTCAGTCTGGTGCATGGGAATTATGTTTCTATCTTCGACCCACTTCTCCAGATCTTTCATAAGTAGGCGGGTATAGGCCTTGGCTTCCAGATCAAGCAGGGCAATAAGCCTATAGTTCGATGGCTTTAGGCGGTCTCCTTTTTTAAAAATAGGGACCAGTATGGAACCCCTCCAAGACTCAGGTGTTGTGGCAGTCGCGAAGGTGTAATTGAAGAGCGGGGTTAGGAGTGATGCCCAGGACTCTGGTGCCAGTTTAAAGACAGGTGCTGGAATCCCGTTTGGCCCAGGTGCCCCGTTGTTCTTCATACTCTTGATGACTTTGATAACCTGTTGGGTGTTTGTCCAGGCTGGTGGAGTGCCATGGGCAGTGGCCGGAGGTCTGTTGCCCGTGGGGGCCTTGCCTGGGCTTGGAATCACAACTCCTGGCTTTGTGCTGACTGGATCGACTTGCTCTGCTGTATCCACCCTACCGCTTGTTGAATCGTCATTGGTGGATGCTATTACATATAGCTGGTTCACGTATAGCATCCATTCTTTTTCACCAACTCCATTTTCTCTTGTGGGTCCTCGATTGCTCAGCTGGTTTATATGTCTCCAGAGACGTGCTGGGTTCTTTTGTTTGATCAAGGAAAAGACTTTGAGCCATTCACTTTCCATGTTGGCTTTTTTATATTCCCATAGTTTCTTCCTTAGGGATGCCCTCAGCGATGCAAATGGTGGTCCCTCTATTTGGCAGCCCCCTGTTTTCTTTGCTGTGCGGGCCTTGCGCCGAAGCCTTTTGCATTCTCGTATGTCGTTGTTTGCGCAGGTGCTTCCTAGTCTCAGTTGCCCTTTCGGTCTCGGGTTTTGTGACTTGGAGTTCCCGAGCTTGGTTTGTAAGTCCTCAACAATATTTTCCCATCCGTTTATGGATGGGAGCTCTGCGGGCGGACTCCCTTCCTGTGCCTGGCCTAGCCATGTTTGAAATTTGGACCCGGTCTTGTCAGACCACTTAATCCTCCTCAGGACGCTGTGTTTTTCCTCCCCGCTTGTCTCCCCAATGGGTTGGTAGATGCTGGCTGGCGGTACGTCCAGCTGAAACACTGCTCTTAGTGGCCTGTGGTCACTCTCCTTCTGATCTACCACTTCAAAGTCTGCCATTCTGGCCGCCATCTCTTCGCTGGCCATAATATAATCGATTCTTGAAGCATTCCGAAAGGTGGACTGGGGATGCCAGGAGGCCGAGCGAGCTTTTTTCAGGATATAAGTTGATGTCAGCTTGTAGTTGTTAAGGAGGTCCTGCAGGGGAGCTGCCCTCCCTGGCCCCCGGGGTGGTGGTTCGATTTTGTCAAGATCTTTCAGATTAAAATCCCCGGCTAGAATGACCTGGTATGTTTTGTGTTTGTTTAGCAGGTCTTCTAGATTCTGTGCCAGTGCCTCCAGTTGATCTTTCATGAGGGTCTGTGCGGGATTGATATAACAGTTTATTACCAAGAGGCGCATTGGATGTTTATTGAAACTCAGACCTCTGATCTGTAGAGCTTGCAGACCTGGGGAGTTCTGATTGATGGCTGTGGCGACAATGGCACATTTGTGTTTTATGAAAACTGATAGGCCGCCAGCTGGGCGTCCAAAAGATTCCTTTTTATGGCCGGGACCTGATGTTTGTAATACCCTGCCAAAGGGGAGCTGGACAGGACCCATGTTTCTTGGAGATAGATTATATCCCCGCTTTCCAGGAACTGCTTCAAATTTTCATTTTCGCAGATTTTGTTAATGCCTGCTATGTTCCAGGAGATTATTAATAATTGCTGCTTGTGGATTAGACTGGGACAGCATCTCCTCTGTCAAGCTGGCTTTTGTTACGGTTAGGAATGTTGTGGCCTCCATCTTGCGTGTCGCTTTTGATCCGGGGTTATGGTGGTGGTACGTATAACCCGATGGTTGTTTTGACATGAGATTCTGATGCCCATTAGGTCCCTTTGGCCCGTCTGGTATCTGACCGCGGGTCCTGAGCTGTTTGTCCCATGCAGGACCGACCGGGTGGCCTTTCCCCCAGTGTCTGGTGCCAGGACATGTGGGTATTTTGGGTGCGGCAGCGATTGAACTTCAATACCCCACTCGGCGAGTAGGGTGGAGTTGTTTATGACGGCTTGTTGTATTTCTTTATTCCTCAGGCCCACCACTGATGAATCGCCGTGTGTGTCCCCCTTCGTGCTCAGGAATTTCACCCATTCTAGGTCCCCTGATTGTATCTTGTCTAGGGTGTCCAGATGTTTGAAGAGACGTAGAATGTTGCTCCGATTCAGGATGTCATGCTGTCCCGTACTACGGAATCTCGGTGTGAGGACCACCTCATGTACAACTGCTGGTGCACTCATGGTTTGGGCCCTTTCTCCCCTTTCTATGGCTGACTCTGCTGGGGGTGGTCCTGTGCAGGATCTTCCTTGGTGGAATGAGGCAAGTCCTGCTTGGGGCCACTTGCTTTGATCGTTATTGCTCCCGGTGACAGGCTGAGGTCCCGGGCTTGATTGTGGAGGATTTGGAGTAGTCGACCTTGATGTTGATTTTGCCGAGGTTATCTGGGTGAGCAGTTCTGCAGGAGATGGACTTGTTCCGGTTGTTGGATCGTCGTCTGTAAGGTGGTTTGGCCTTATTAATAACTTTTGGCCCTTCTCACTGGAGCTGCTTGGTGATGAGATTGGGTTATGCTGAGTTTCCAAAGGCAAGGAGACCGGTAGGGCCTTTTTGTCCCGGTTTTTGTCGGTAAGGGTTGGGTAAAGCTGGATGACTTTTGTACCCCAGTTTTTGTTGGTAAAGATTGGGTAGAGCTGGGTGATTTTTGTGCCTCCTTGTAAGGGCAGTGGATTGGACTTCAATAGCTGCAATTGTCTTGACCTTAGCTTTGTTTTTTTCAGTTGCTTCTTTAGCTTCTTTTTTGCTCTCCTTGAAAGGGCTGGATCGTGTGTGTCCGTCGCGAGTGAAATGTGTTCCTGCGGGTCTGTTCCAATGGCGTCGCTGGCCCTGAAATTTAGACTTTGTGTGTCTTTGGGAGTTTCTGGGCTGCTGACGGGTTTGTTGGTCATCGTGTGCTCTACGCTTTTCCCATTCTTCTGTCCTGCTGAGGCCCCTGCTGGCTGTGTCGCCTTCGAATGATGACTATTCGGTTTCGCCCAGTCATCAGTGTTGTTTATAGTCTGTGCCACCATACACCCTTTCGCTATCTCCACTATGTCTTCTAGGACCTCAGGGAGGGAGGCCCACTTCTTGATGAGATTTGAGCAGCGGCAGGAGCAGTCGCCCCGGTTGGAGGCCAAATGTTGGGAGATCCTGTTATCTAGGACCTCCACCTTGGAGCTTATGTCAACTAGGCACCCTGCAATTGCTTGTAGAAGTTCTATTTGCACTTCCATCTTGGTCGATTGCCACAAGAGGGCTTTATTAGTAGCGCTGGTTGTCTCAATCGAGGATGATTTGTCCGAGGCCACGTCGGCGCTGCAGTTATATTTGAGATCGTCAGCTTTTGAGTTGGGGGCCCATGGGGACACTAGGGGCCATGACAAGTTTGGGGTTAGATCTAGGTTTCTTTCTATCTTTTGACCAAGATTGTGAAGGAAGGAGGCTGTGAGCTCCCCAGCCACAGGGGACACTGGGGCCAGGGGAAGTAGATGAGACCGAGGATTCGTTGATTTTGGATCTTTGGGTTCATATAGGACCTCGCTGGTCTCCGTGGTCTGCAGGTATAGACCAGGGGCATTGGGCTGATGGACTTGCACCGTCGTCATTACTGTGGAGCAGCCTTTGGGCAGAGCAGTGCTGAGCGTCTTGCTAGTTGTGGAGTCCTGTCCATTATCTATAAGAAGAGGCGGGGTTCCATCCCTAAGTTGACCTTCTAGTTGCTTTGGATAGAGATGCTCGTGAGCTGCACTGGCCATTTCCTGGGTGGTCCCCCATTCCTCGCTGGTCTCCTCCTTGGGTATGGGGGTATGATCGGGGTATTGTCTGCTAAGATCATTAGTGCTTTTTACTTGAGCCGAGCATAGGCCATCGGGGAGGGCATCCTTTGTAATGCCGTGGTCACTGTTGAGGGGGTCGTTTTTCTTGATTAAGAAGTTTCTGATCGAGCCCCTTTGGTCAGCCTCTTGTGGCTTTTCGTTTAAGCTGTATGTTAATGATTTGCTCCTTGTGGACCTTGTTGTTGTCTCGTTATTAGGTAGGTGGCTCATGAGACTTTCTTCCGGGTTCGTGAGCAACCGGCCCTTTCTTTTGGGCCCCATATGCCAGGTGTACTGCTGGGGTACTGCTGGGGTAAACTTCTGGTTATTAGGCCAAATCTCCGGGTCCAGGACCGAATCCCTTGTTGCCCTTTTGTCACTTTTCGTTTTAGTGTCCGGGCTGCAGATACCGTTATGGGCTGCGGGCGTGCAGGGGTTAGCAGGGGTGCGCTGGGGCAGGCGGGTGTAGGCGGGTGCTTGAGGAGGTGCCAGAGAAGATTGACGTCTCTGGCAGCTCACTCCTTTTGTAGACTTTTGCAGATCCTGTGGCTCACTGCTGAGCTCGCTGCTGAGCACTCTACTGCCCTCTGCAGGCCACCAGGATTCAATCCCAAGAAACCCAGAGTTCCGTTGTCCTTTGTTGTGGGTTGCTGGGTGTTGTAGTTTTGTAGTTTTGTAGTTTTATAGTTTGCACTCTACTGCCCTCTGCAGGCCACCAGGATTCAATCCCTGGAGTCCCAGGGTTCCGTCGTCCTTTGTTGTGGGTTGCTGGGTTTTGTAGTTTTATAGTTTTATAGTTTTGCAGAGGGTGGGGGTAGGGGTAGGAGCCACAGGTCAGCCGCCACTGTCTGTCCCCTGCTGGAGCCGCCGCAGCACCGCCGCACAGCGACACTGCCACTGCTTTGCGGCCTCTGCACCCGCAACCACACCCGCAGCTGTGGAGGTCGCAGGAGCCCAGAGCACCAGAAATGCCGGAAGCGCCGCCGCAGCACCAATGTCAAGATGCTAAAGTGCCGCTGAAGTGCTGGCAAAACGGGAGCGGGAGGCCGGGCCCAGCAGACCGAAGCTCCGCTCCTCTCCTCTACTCTCTGTTCCTCTCCTCCGCGACACTCCTCTGCTCAGCTGCTCTGCGCTGCTCGCTCAACGTGACGTTGGATTTGATTCATTGCACTGAGTTTAAAAGTGGTGACCCGCCACCAGTGCGTCAGGTGATCAAGATCGCTGCGGCGATCGAAACGCGTCTGGGGTGGACACTTGTCTGTATCACTATGGTGTCTAATGAATAAAACTATGGAGCAGTAACCCCACGTCTCTGGAATCTTTTTCTACTGAGCTGGTGGTCCGTACCTGTGCTGTTTTTGTTCTGGGAGACATCCAGAATTACAGGAACTGTTGTTTATATATATATATATATATATATATATATATATATATTACAAACAGTCCTTTACTTCACCGATTCCCTGCAACCTGGAACCAGAAACAGAACGGACTCCACTTTCTTTGTGCAAGTTGTTTTATTTATTTTGTGCGCTGTGCCGCCATGACGCGTTTCGGCCTCTGAAGGCCTTGATCACATGATGTGCTATCATTTCCTACCCACATTTAAAGTGCCAAGTGCAAGAAAAAAGACTAACCATCTGAATTCCGATTTTACAATACAAATATGCAGCACAATTTCACATTTGAAAGATATGATCCTGACTTTAAGAACCATGTGCAAAATACGCAATTTTTTCAGTATAAATACACTAAATATTTACACACATAGTTAATAACATTCTAAAAGCATAATACAAGTACATAAAACCAGTTAAAACACCCCAATGCTTCAACATTGCTGTTAAATACCAACATGTACTTTGTTCATTAGATATTTAGATTATGTAATATAATGCTAAAAGAATGTTAAAATCAATTCCAAGGACCATTCTTAAATCCATGTGCAAAAGAGAGTACTGCCCTCTGGGCATATATCCTGCGGCTTGTAAAGTGCATAAATTTGTGAAAAGGGCAAGTGTTGATAAAGTGCTAATCTGCGTTAAATTATGTTCCTACGAAGGACTAAATGCAAATAAAGTGACTAAGTGCGATAAAATACAAATTGTAAAAACAGTCCAATGTAAACACATTTTTACAAAAAGAGAAAGGTTTTCTTCAGGGATAAATGAGTGCAGCATATTAGGACTATATGTACCTTAATAGTGTATCTGTCATTGGGGATATGTTTCTTAGATTGTGCAATGGCTATCTTGGTCAAGGCAGAACTACAGCCAAGTGTACAAGTCTTCGGTGGTGTTGAGCCCCTGTGGGTCTTTTGCTATCTAGCTCCAAGATGTACCTGGTTTCTAACCTCCATAGAGTTGCCTCCCTGTTGCCACCTCGTCTTAATTGCAGGACTGTATATATATATATATATCTCACAACAGAAGACGCTCCTTCCGGGACCTTCAGACCCGAGGGAGGTGGTGCGTGTCCCGGCGGAGCAAGCCAGTAATAAATCACAACAGTTGTAGGCAAGCACTTTTGCATGAAAAACACACTCTCAGGATATCGGAAATAGCAAGAAGATTTTTTTTTTCTCAGCATTACATGTTTCGGCCTTGATCACATTAGAAAATTACATCAATGGAGTGCTACAAATACACAGTAAACCGGACAGCAAAAATGGACTTCCATGTTAACAAGTCTGAATGATTCGTACAGACCAGTATCGGCCATATTGGAAAGTCTCTAGTGATACCTTCATCTGATGAATTCATGTTGGGCGATCATATCTGGTATGTGACAATCATGAATAAATACATACAAATTTCAGTACTGTTGTTCACAATCATCAAATAATGTACCAATAGTGGAATTACCTGTATCTGAAAAATGTGTACAATACCAATGAATATGGCTGTAGTAGTGTTGTGTTATCGAAGGTAGCATAATCTTCTTTGAACCAGACATGTGAAATTAAAAACCCATACAGACAGGATTCTCGTTGTGATTGAACATTGTCTCACTAACAATATCTTTCTCTTCCATGGGTTCCGGTTCAAGCAAGTGTTGAGAACCGCCATGGGAACTTGTTTTGCGCCTAGTTTCCCTAAACTTGTTTTTGGGCCTATGGGATGAAGAGATTTTCACACATAGTGACAGCTTCCTAGAGTTGGAAAATGTCATCTTTTGGCTGATATACATCGACGACCTGTTCCTCATCTGGAAAGCGACAGAAGGAGAGGCTAACAGATTAATTGAGAAACTCAACAGGAACATCATTAACCTCACTCTGACACACCATATGAGTAGGACCACAGTTGACTATTTTGGCTGTTATTTATTTATTTATTTTTGTGTTTTATAGATTGCGAACTTGACCCGGCAGGGTATCAGAGCGCTTTACAGGATTACATTTGTATAACAAGAACTTAGGAAGGGGGTGGGAACATTTGGGAATAAAAACAAGTATATACATTTTACAAGAGCGAGAGGTGCAATAGTCTAAGGTGGGATGCCCGGAGGTGTCGGGTGGATAGCATCCGGTTAATCCAAGTTGTGGCCGTAATGGGGTATAAAACAAGTCGCTGAGGTGAATGCAGTGCAGGACTTAGGAAAGGAATTTGCCCATTAGGAAGGTTTTGGCCTCCCTTTTAAAGCGTGCCAGAGATGGAATTCTTTTGATGGCGGGCGGGAGTGAGTTCCATATTCTTGGTGCAGCCCCTGAGAAAGCCCGATTGTAAGTTTTTTTCTTTCGCAAGTGCGGAGACTGGAGCAGGAGGTCTCTGGTGGACCAGGAGTTTCTGGCTCCTACAGATACCACGAGTTTCTGGGTGAGAAATGCAGGGGATTTAGTGTATAGAGCCTTGTGAGTGATACAATCCAATTTAAGTTGGATTCTGGCCTCGAGAGGAAGCCAGTTCAGGGCTTTCAGGTGTGGTGAAATGTGGTTGAATTTCTTTGAGCCTGTTAGGAGTCTGGCGGCAGCGTTAAGGCGGGCCTTTAAGGGGGCCAGGGAGATCTTGGGGAGGCCCGAGAGAGTAGAGTATCCATATTCGAGTCTGGAGATGACTAGTGCCTGGACTGCCATTTTGAGGTCGGGAGCGTCGAGGAAAGGTTTTAATTTTCTTAGACAGCTCAGGTGAAATCTGGAGGTTTTGGCCATCGAGTTGATGTGGCCACGCATATTCAAACTGCAGTCTAGAGTTATTCCAAGGGATGTAGCAGAGTGCACTATGGTCGGTGGGCAGTTTAAAGCCGTGATCGCTTTAGTCCATTCCTGAATGTCAGGGTTGTTTTTGGATGGGGTGATTAGAAGAAATTCTGTTTTTTGTGCGTTAAGTTTGAGCTGGTAGAGGTGAGCCATTGGATAGACAACTTCAAGGCCTCATTCAGGGAAAAGATCTCCTCAGGAGAAGAGATTTTGATGTAGATCTGGGTGTCGTTGGAATACCTGTGGTAGTAGATATTTGTGGTGCGTAGTACTTCTGCTAGCGGTTCAAGGTAAAGATTAAAGAGGGTAGGGGACAGGGTTGATCCTTGGGGGACTCCGACCGTGATCGGAGAGGGAGCGGACAAGTTGCCGTTGACTAGGAATCTCTGAGAGCGGTTCTGTAGGAAGGACCTAAACCATTCAAGAACGGGGTCATCCAGTCCCATCCTGAGTTTGAGGCGTTCGAGGAGTTTTTCGTGGTTGACCATATCGAATGCCGAGGATAGGTCTAAGAGGATTAGGAGACAGGTTTCTTGGTCAAGGGCTTGGAGGGCCTCATCCACGATGTGGAGAATGGTGGTTTCAGTGCTGTGCCCAGGCCTGAATCCAGATTGGAAGTCGTCTAGCAGGTGGAAGTTGGTGATGTGTTGGCTCAATTGCTGTTGCAAACATTTCTCCAGAACTTTGGCAAGGACTGGGATATTGGATATAGGTCTAAAGTTGTCAGGGGAGGCAGGGTTCAGCGTAGGTTTTTTTAAGATGGGGATGACTTGACCGGCTTTTAGAGAGTCAGGTATCGACCCCTGACGGAGGGAGGCGTTTATTATTGCCGTCCAACTAGGAATTATAGATTGAGAGGCGGCGGCTAAGCAGTTGGAGGGGAGTGGGTCATTAAAGTGGTTGTTTGGGTTTAAGGAGGCTAGAATTTTTGAGATTGAATGGTCGTCATATAGTTTGAAGATGGACCAGTGCGCTTGGTTTTTGGGTGGTGTCTGGGAAGGCAGCGCGGAGAGATGAGGCAGTTCCGGGGGGGTTGGGAGTAGGTTGCAGATCTAAGTTCGTTACTTAGGGCAGTAATTTTATCAGAGAAGAAGGAGGAAAATTCCTCACATGTTATTAGAGATTTAGGGGTTTCTTTAGAGGTTTTGGCCAGTTTATTGGATTGGTGTTTGACCATTTCGAAGAGCTTGCGAGGTCGGTTCTTGGCGTTCCCCGTTCTGATCTGAAGAATTATTTTTTTTACTTGAGGATGTTCCTATTGTAGACATTTCTGGTCTGGCGGAGATGTTTTAAATGGGCGGCTGAAGGGTGCGGTCTCCAGATTCTTTCTGCGTGCCGGAGGGTTCTCCTTTCGTTGTTGAGGGATCCATTGAACCAGGTGTTTCTGTCTTTGATTTGGGTTCTTTTTAGTTTTAGCAGAGCAAGATCATCCAGAATGTTTGATATAGTCGTGGTATAGTGTTCTGTGAGGTTGTTGACCGTTGTGATATGGGGGGGAGGTCAGTCTCGCAGCGTGCAGCCAGTTTCCCGGGATCAAGGTTCTTAGTGTCTCTGATCCAACATTTAGGAATCACAGGTTGCGGTGTCCATGTCTTGTGGGTGCCAGGTAAAAGGAAAGTAATAGCGAGGTGGTCAGACCAGTCGCAGATCTCGACCGCTGATTTCTTAGCAGTGTTCCAGTCTAGAGTGGTGCCTTTCGAGTGTGTTGGGAGTGTGCAGGCTTGGGTAAGGGCTTGGTCGGCCAAGAAGTCTTTGATTGCGTTGACCTGAGGGTCCTTGAGGTCGTTTCAGTGCAGATTGAAGTCACCAAGGAAAATGTCTTCAGAAATGGAGGAGACCTTGGCTGTGATGATTTCCATCAGGGGGTCAGTGAAGGTGTCATTCATGCCTGGGGGGTGGTAAAAGATGTGCAGTCTGCACAGTTGGGTGGCGTTGCTGCATATGGAGAGTGCAAGGTATTCGCAGGAGTCTGTGGGATCTGCCAGAAGTTCAGTTATGAGGAGGTTAGAGCGGTAGATGCAGGCAACGCCTCCCCCTTTTTTAGTTGATTGCCTGTCCAGCCTTGCAATATTATAGCTAGGAGGAACTAAGATGTCTAGGCAGGGAGATGAGGATTCATTGAGCCAGGATTCTGTCAGGATTGCTAAGTCAGATTTTTGGCTCAGGATGAGATTGGCAACATCAGCGGCATGTTTTACTGCTGAGCGACAGTTAATTAGGAGGCCGGTCAGAGGAGAGTTGGGGTGTGTGTCGTGAGCTGGGGCGGAAATGGGTACTAGTGCTAGGTTGTTATTAATAACTCCTCTGTTGCGGAGAGTAGCTGATCTGTTAGGGTTGATTTCAACCGTATGGATAGCGTGTTCGTCATTCGAGTCCAGTGGACTTGGGGTTTCAGGGGCAAATTCGTATGCACGGAGGAGGGCTAGAATTTCCTCCTCCAAGAGGTCTAGTAGACTTGGGGTTACAGGGGCAGATTTGTAGGTGAGGAGGAGGGCTAGAATTTCCTCCTCCGAGAGGTGGCAGGGCTGTTTGCGAGGGCGAAGGTGTCTCAGGGATAGTAGTAAGGGATAATGGGAGGGCTCGGTGAGACGGGGGAGTAGAGTTCTGCGGGAGCTTGAAGTTTGAGAAGGAGAGTTCGGTGAGGTGAAGGATATTATTAAGTTCCAGAATGGATTTATGGATGCTCTGAGTTAGTTTGGCTGCACTGTGGTGCAGAGTTTCAACATCCATAAATGAGGGAAGAGCTTGTGGGTAGGAGGTCAAGGGTTTGTGAACGGTTCTGTTTGCAAGCCCTGGTAACTTGGTAGTGGGGCTGGGTCAACCTGTGACGTGAACCTTTATAGGAGTGTTATGTGAGAGGATAGGCGCGCTTGGCGGATTGGTCGAGGGATCATTGGGGCAGGTGTTTGCTACCCTGCAGGTGTCTGGCATATGAGTCACTATGTATGTGGGGGGTGGGCACTGGTTAGGGGGGGCGGAGGCAAGATCTCCTTGATGGATGGCAGAGGTTGTGGAAGGGTGGAAGGAGAATCCCTAGTAGCAATATGGGAGGCATTGCCTAGCGAGCCGTTTGGAGTGGGGAACGGTAAGAGTTGGGTTGGTCTATTCCGCACCTTTGGAGGGGGTGGGGGGGCGAGGGGGAGTGGTTGGGTCTTTGGTGGAGTTAAGCGGGAGGCTTTTATCCTTACCCATTGGGCTGCATTGAACAAAGCGCGGGAGGGTGTCAGGTGGCGAAGGTTGGTGTTGGGGGAGCATGGAAGGATGAGGGTCGTGCACATGTTTTTTGAGGAGGGTGAAAAGGTCTGCAAATTTATTGAGGTCTTTGGTTGGAGCTTGGATCAGGACGATGCCATTTTTGTATAAGGTGATGGTAAGGTCAGCTCGCAAGTTTGAGGAGGGCGTGATTGTGAGCTTAGTGCCATATGGAATGTTCCTGGTTTTGTGTACATTAAGGAGGTTCGAGATGGTTTCTCGCCATAGGGATGTTTTTCTAGAGTAGAATATGAGATCATTAATGGTTGTGCCCTTGTCAGCGCTATATCGTAGGTCAGAGATCAGGGTCTCTGGGTGTCTTTTCAGAATGGAGTGTTTGAAGGTTTTAGCAGCAGTTTTGGAGATATTAGGAGGATAAACAATGGTGTAGAGTTGTCCCCTGCTGAGGTCAGGCATGGCCCTGCCATACCGGCGAGAGAGGGGAAACTTTAGGGCCAGGAGAGAGCTAAGGGAGGTTGCAGGTGTGGTTCCAGCTGTGATGGTCCCTCCTGCGGGGTATAGACAAGGAGGTTCACAGTAATGCCGGGCTCTGGCAGTGAAGGAAACTGGTTCGGGCATAGACAGGCAGTCCGCAGAGTAGCAGGGCGTCAAGAGTAAGGGGAGCGAGCATAGGAACATGTGGCCAGACAGTATGCATGTACGTAGGGTGTAGTTGAAGGCAGGCAAGGCCCTGCTGAACTGGCGAGAGGGGGAAACTTTAGGGCCAGGGGAGAGCTAGGGGAGGTTGCAGGTGTGACTCCAGCAGTGAGGATCCCTACTCTGGGGTACAGGCAGGGAGGTCAGCAGTAATGCAGGGCCCTGTCAGTGTATGATGTAGCTCTGAGGCATAGACAGGATATCTGCAGTGTAGCAGGGCATCCAGAATAAAGAGGAGTCTAAGAGGGTCATTGATCTGATACACCAGCGAGTCTCCACCTCCAGGGAAGTTGCCAAGTGCAGAAATCACTCCATTAGGAAGGCGATCACCACAAACCTAAAGTCTGGCAGGGAACTGTAGATGGGGCAGAAGCCGCACTCACCGTGGGCCGAGGTGGCAGTAAGGAGGGACGTAGACGGCATTGCAGGGATCCGGGCTGCCCCTCGGCAGGCTGAGAACCGCAGAGGCAGGAGGCCACGGGGTTGAGGCTGCAGTGGGCTAAGAAAGGTGGGCGTCCACGGGGGCAAGGCTGCAGCAGAGGCAGGAGGCCACCGAGGCAGGAGGCTGAGGGGGTGATGCTGCAGCGGGCCAAGTCGGGTGGGCAGAGGTGGCAGTAAGGAGTCACATAGCCTGCGCCGCAGTGCTCCGGGCCGCCCTCCGGCAGGCTGGG
This sequence comes from Calotriton arnoldi, assembly GCA_963921515.1. NCBI lineage: Eukaryota > Metazoa > Chordata > Amphibia > Caudata > Salamandridae > Calotriton > Calotriton arnoldi. Next base: position 28,358 of record CAWUFW010007965.1, read on the forward strand.
AGCCACGGGGTTGAGGCTGCAGCAGGCTCAGAACGGTGTGCGTCCATGGGGGTGAGGCTGCGGTATAGGCAAGAGGTCGCCGAGGCAGGAGAGGGGTGATGCTGCAGCGGGCCAAGTCGGGTGGGCGTCCGCGGGGGTGAGGCTGCAGCGGGCCAAGCTGAGCCGGGCCCAGCCCCAATGCCTCAAGCCCCGGATTGAAGAGACATAGCAAGGACCCACCAGAAATCGGGTGCGCACAAGCCCGGACACCGCCAGAGCCACCAGGCCACGGTCCCCAAAGAACCCGGCAAGGCAGGGAGCGGGGGGGAAAGGATTCACCAATGTTGGTTGCCGGACTCCGGGCAGGTCCAACGGAAGCAGTGTTGAGGATAGCAAAATGGCGCCGGAAACCCCCCGCTGGCACCCGGCGAGCATTGATCCTCCTGGGGTGGGGAGGGAAGGACTCACCGTCCAAATGCTGTTCGCGGACTCCGGGCAAGTTCCAAGCGACGCAGATCATCAGCAGCAGGCAGAGACTCGTAGCTGACAGTGTTGGTCACTGGGAAGTCGCTGCAACTGGCGTTGGCATCCAGGGCCATCCACTGGCCCCAAAAGACCTGGGTCCACTTGAGGCAGGTGGGCACGGGATCGGCGGAGCCAACAGCGGGCAGCCAGACTCCGGGCACCGTCCGAATGTTGGCCGCCGGACACCAGGCAGGTGCCAGGGACGCAGATCGTCGGCAGCAAGGCAGAGACTCGTTCCCAATGGTGCTGGTCAGCGAGAACACCACAGCAAATTTGCACCGACATCCAGGGCCAACAGCTGGCACCGGGAGATCTAGATACTCTGGAGACAGGCAGGCATGGGATCGGAGGAGCCGACCGTGGGCGTCAGAAACCAAGGGCTCATCTCCAGCCCAGTGGATGTCTATCTTCTGCAGCAGACCGGCATCGAAGCAGGATACCAGCCGAGCAGCGCCGGTTCCAGACAGCATGGGCACAGTCCGGGGCAGCAGTACCAGTCTATCCAGCGAGTAAGTCAGAGGTCCGGATAATGCTTCAGTGATATGCTTCAGAGAGGGTGAGCAGTCAGGTCCTAGGGCAGGAGGGTGGAGGGCCAATGGTCCGGTTTAGACGGGGATAACTACTGATGCGGTAATCCCCAAACCAGGAGCTCTCCTCGGAGGCTCCTACTCAGCAGCCATCTTGAATATACATGACATATATATATGTATATATATATATGATGTTAGAATAGAGATTGTACAGAACACAATACATACCAAACTTTTCCGCAAAGAAACCGCTGGAAGAAGTTTATTGCATGCACTCAGTAGCCCTGGGGGGTGAGGCTATGACTCCAGGAGGGGGGCTGTATGGCCCTCCTCCCATCTTCTGAATAGCCCCGGGAGGTAGTGGTCTCCGGGGCTGGAGGTCCACAACGGACCCCCTCCATTACATTTTTTCAGCCCCGGGGAGGTGGTGTCACCGAGTTTTCGGGTGGCCCAGTGAACCCCCCGCATTTCATTAAGTATTTGCCCCGGGGAGGTGGTGATCCCCAGAGCTGCATAAGGGCCACACTGACCCTCACGCATTTGTAACATTGATTGCCCCAGGGAGGTGGTGGTCCCCAGGGCTGCTGGGGGGCCCAGCGAGCCCCCCACAGTTTGTTAGGTATTTGCCCTGGGGATGTGGTGGTCCCTGGGGCTGCGGGAGGGCCACAAGGGCCCTCCTGCATTTGTAACATTGATTGCCCCAGGGAGGTGGTGGTCCCCAGGGCTTCAGGGGGGTTGGGCGACCCCCTCTTCCTTCAATTATAAGTCCCAAGGAGGTGGTGGTGCCCGGAGCTGCAGGGGGTCATACGGGCCATCTCACATTTGTAACGTAGGTTGCCCCGGGGAGGTGGCGGTCCCCAGGATTGCAGGTGCGCCCAGTGGGTCCGCTCGCATACATAATTAAAAGTGCCCTGGGGAGAATGTGGTCCTGGGGGCTTTGATAAGCCCTAGGAGGGGGGCCCCCTCCTATATTTAGCATATGTCCCCAGGACCTGGCCCACCAGGCATTATTCCACAGCAAGCGTGGGATCTTGTGCTAGCTTTTTTCAAAATATTTTGCTGTGGATTCGCTGATCCATGGCAAAATGTTTTAAAAAATGCTTTTTACCCCCAACAGGGCCCCTGGGGGACCCTCGCACCATATCTGGGGGTCAAGCTATTCCTAACCTGCTCCCTTTTCTTATTTTATACTTTTTTCTGGGACTCAGCTTCAAGCCAAGTACCAAGATGGCTGCCATCACTTCCTGGTTGAAGTGTTGACAGCCAATCAAATTTTGGTAGTATCCGTGAAGTCCACTGCAAGGACTCACACCCCCAGATATCTATATTTTTTAAAGTTAGATATCTCAAAAACTACTGCACAGACACCAAATCACAAAAAGGACACTTTTGGACCAACATCTAGCTTTCTGCTTAATGAAAAATCCCCATAGACTTAACATGGGGCAAACTCGTTTTGGGACCCCCCTTTTTTCTTGGCCCCCGCTTGATATATCTTTCTTTTCTTTCCCTTTTGTTTAGCTTCTAGTTTGCTACCCTCTCTTTCCTAATGACATAGCTTACATTTCACTTGTGTGGTTGTTTCTTGCTTTCTGCCTAGTGTACTCCTTGTTTTCCCTTCCTTCATTTTGAGCACTTCATATTGCTAGTCCCTTGTCTTTTGTGCCTATATATTTAGTTCTACACCCTTGCTGTTACTGTCTTGTGCATTCCTGTTTGATCGCCAGGACCCTTGGGCACACCTGACTAGGTGGTATGTCTTGCCACTGTTAGTATTGTCTTTGAGCTACTTTGATAACGACACCATAGGTATCAGCTCCACGGATCCTGCCTTTGCAAATATCTTTGTATATTCGAGGGTATTTGCAGTCAGTATCTGTAACAGCAGTTGTGGATGAGGAACATACTGAGCTTCAGTCTTACTTGTGGCACTCCAGAGTGCATTACCCTTTATTGTTAATGTTGTTATATATGTCCAGCCTATCTGTTAGTCTGAATGCCTTAAGGTCTCTTGAGTACCTGTCCTTTCTGAGCTTTGACTACCTTGTTCCCTTGTGTAGAGTTCCCCCTTTGGATCCCTTTTCTCCTCTAACTTCATGTATGATTCTGGGTAGCTCTGCACCTAATATTCCATTACCTTGCCTACCCTGCCTCCAGTCCTTGCCAGACTTCCGAACTTCCAGTTAGCTACCAATTTCTCTTTGTTTGAATAGTGTTTGAATTGTTTGAATATGTGTCACAATGATTGGTTTAAGAAAGAAAAGCACTAGTGCTTTATTCCAGTTTGTGCAGGGTAGTTCCTGAGAGCTCAACAATGAAAGGTTTTTATTGTCTACTTTGTGACTAGATGATGAAAATCCAATTCTTGAAATAAAGAATTTCCTACTGAGACATGGACATTTACTTATTGAAATTGTGCTCATTGGTTCGCAAACACCTCTAAAACAGCTCCTAACTTAACCTGCTGTTCTGATCCTGATGAGAACAGCAATTGTGGATGAGGAACTTACTGAGCTTCACTCTTATTAGTGGCACTCCTGAGTGCATTACCCCACATTTCCTAGTCCTTGTTTTGCTATAATTGTTCCTTAATTCCTGATTCCTGAGTTGTAGCTAAGACTTGTTTCTGAACTAGTAGTTCCTGCTGAGCTCATTTCAAATCTGAGCCAACACTATTTTAGTGCATCCTTGAAATCTCGCTTCTTCTGTGTTTAACTTTTTCCTGGGCCTTTCTTTTCATTTTGTCTAGTTCCTAGTTTGCTACCTTCTCTTTCCTGCTAACATAGCTTTCAGTTGCCTTGTGTGATTGTTTCTTGCTTCCTACCTAGTTCACCCCTTGTTTCCCTTCTATTATGTTGAACACTCCTCCTTGCTAGCTCCATGTTTATTGTGGCTATATATTTAGTTCTACACCCTTTCTGATACTGCCTTGAGCGTTCCTGTTTGATCACCAGGATCCCTGGGCAGACCGGACTAGGTGGTGTGTCTTGTCAACTGTTAGTATTGTCTTTGAGTTACTTTGATAACATCACCATAGGTATCAGCTCCACAGAACCTGTCTATGCAAGTATCTTTGCGTCAGTATCGGTAACAGAAATTGTGGATGGGGAACTTACTGAGATTCAGTCTTATTAGCGGCACTCCTGAGTGCATTACCCCACATTCCCTTTATTGTTAATGTTCTTATTTCTAGATGTCTGTCCTGGTTGTTAGTCTGAATGCCAAAGGATCTCTTGAGTGCCAGTCCTTTCTGAGCATTGACCATCTTGTTCCTTGTGTAGAGCTCCCCATTTTTATCCTATTTCTCCTCAAACTCCCTGTATGATCATGGGCATCTCTGCATCCAATATACTATTACTTTGCCTACTCTGCCTCCAGGCCTTGCCAGAGTTTCTGACAGAATGGCCAACCCACCATTCCAGTATCACCTTTAAGTTTTCTTGCATTCAGTTAGCTACCACTTTTTCTCTATTTGAATTGTGTGTGAATTTTTTGAATATGTGTCACAATGAAAGGTTTAAGAAAGAAAAGCACCAGTGCTATTCAAGTTTGTGCAGGGTAGTTTCCAAGTGCCCAACAATGAAAGATATTTATTGTCTACTTTGTGTCTAGAGGATAAAAATATTATTCTTGAAACGAAGAATCTCCTATTGAGAAATGGACATTTATATTCAGAAATTGTGCTCACTGGCTCTCAAACATCTCTATACCAGCTCTTAACTTAATCTGCTATTCTGATCCTGATTAGCATTACTAAAGGAGAACGTTACCTTACTAAGGCGCATATTAGCAAGAACGGCGTCAAAATTATCGCCGCTTTAGCGGCAGGAAACTGCCGCTAAAGCGGCGATAATGGGCTTGATAATATGCCCTTGAGAATTCCAATAGAAGCCCATGTTCTGGTGTGATCCTGGGCTTCTATTGGAATTCTCAAGGGCATATTATCAAGCCCATTATTGTTGCTTTAGCGGCAGTTTCCTGCCGCTAAAGCGGCGATCATTTTAACGCCGTTCTTGCTAATATGCCCCCGAGTTTTCTGAACAAGAGTTCTGATTCTTGCATATCTGCTGGAAGTGGTTATAAAATAGAATATTCAACTACACAACAGCCAAAAAAGAGCAGATGCATTACATATCCTCTGTTTTACATTCACATGATGCAGCCCAGTCTTGTAATCCAGTAAGATCACAGACCCTATCAATAAAGAGACCATGTTTATTACTACATTCAAAGTAAGCAATGATCAGTGCAACAAAAGAGAGAAAAGACCTAGCAGAGCACTAGCAGCCTTTAGCCAGTTTTAATAAAATCTAAGGTTTAGTACTGTTGCTTGTTATGAAGTTGCCAAACCTTCTGCTGTCCTATAAGAGCAAAATCTACAGTCTTCACAGGATATAACTAAATCTAAAATTCTGGAATTACAACAAGAAAATAAAGATTTTCAGGCCCTTCTAAAATGCTATAACCCAGATTTCAAGTGGAATTTAAAACCCCTATTGAATACTTCTTTTCTGCAACTGCGCTCGTGTCCTTACAAATTGATTACAAGTGTTCTGAAAAGTCTACTCAAAATTGAATACCTTGCACATTTTGATCCCACACACCAATATATCTTGAAAACAAATATGTTGGACACATGTTACCCAAACAAAAGTTCATTGTTACAAAAACTATGCCTCTATGAAGATGCTCAGTTCTACACATATAGACACAATGTGACAGAATATATCAACACTGGTAAATTTTGAGTAGAAGGTACCAATGGTTGTTGAATACATACTAGTAAACATACTTTTATTAATGCATGTAAACTAGGTTGGGTCAAAGAATATTATTCAGCAGTTCTCCAACTATTTAAACCACAGCGTAAAGAAGAAAATTCCTTACATTGTCTATCTTACTACCTGTGGTGCATGATAACAACCTTAAATACTTAAAATTAAATACTGATACATGCCAAGAACTTGGTAGAGTCCTTCAAAAATGAAAAGTTAATGATGACTACTTCCATATGATCTATCTTGAACTGGAAATGAATGTATTTGATTTATTTATAACGTTTTATGTGGCGCAAACTAGACCCTGTAAGGGTATCAGAGCGCTTTACAAATGATACATCAAATAGAAAGCACAATAAACTAGAAACAAATATGTGAGTAGCTAACAGGAAACATAAATGTTGTCAATATTCGTTGTAGATCCAGAAGGTACTCAAGAGTGCATTAGCCATTTGCACTTAGAGTCAAGTGCCGATCCTGGTTGGTGAACTGCGTCTGATTAGTACCCAGCTAAATCAAGCGTTGGGATGAGGGGAAAGTTTTGTTCATTAAAAGCAGTTTGACTTATTTTTTGAAGGAAGTGCTTGAAGGGTTAATTCTGATTTTTGGGGGCAGGGTATTCCAGACTCTAGGTGCTAGTCTGCAAAAAGTACTGTTGTATATTTTCTTTTTCTGAAATTTTTGAGGTTTCAATAGCAAGGTGTTGGTGCTTCTCAACATTTTACCAACGCTTGATAATTCCAGTTTATTAGCTAGATACCTTGGTGTGTTGAAGTGCATAGCTTTGTTTCTCATGCAAGCAATTTTCAGCTGTGTTCTTGCCTCATGAGGGAGCCAGTTCAGTGCCTTTAGATCAGGGGTGATGTGGTTGTTCTTTTTAGAGCTGGTGACAAGTCTTGCAGCAACGCTGAGCGAAGCCCTTTGTGGAGCAAGCCTGGATCTCAGTAAAACACATCAGGCTGTATTCCCATAGTTTATTCTGGATATCACTAGAGCTTGCACGGCTGATTTGAGGTCGTCGATGGGGAGGAGGATTTTTACGTTTCTAAGAATGTTCATATAAAAGTTTGCTCCTCTGGTGGCTGCACTGATGCATGCATGGTGAGATTCTTGTTGAGTGTTATTCCCAGTGACCTTGTGAAATCTATGATGTGTGGTATACAGTTGAAGGCTCTTAAGTGTTTCATCCAGTCGTCAATGTCTTTGTGGTGGGGCAATTAGGAGGAATTTGGCTTTGAGCACATTAAGTTTGAGGTGATTTCTGGTCAGCCAGCTGTGGTTTTTTTTGCGGACATGAGCAAACGGATGTCATCCGGGGATGATATTTGTAAGTATAGTTGGGTATTATCCGCATTGGAGAGCTTCAGAATTTCAGTTAAGGGCTCCATAAATAGATCAAAGAGGGTAGGTGATAAGGAGGAACCTGAGGAACTCCCAGGCTGACCGGAGTGGTAGTGGACAGCGATTGGTTAATCTTCATTCTTTGAGTTTGGTTGTCTAAGAAAGAGGCAAACCACTTTAGGACAGCCTCTGCTAAACCCATTCTGTGTTCAAATAAGTCCAGGAGACTGTTATGTTTGACCGTATCAAAGGCTGAGGATAGGTCTAGGAGGATTATGAGGTAGGATTTGTTTTGATTCTGAGCGCATCATCGACAATGTGTGTCAGGGCTATTTCCGTGCTATAGTCCCGATGGAAGCCTGATTGGAACTGGTCATTAAGGTGGAATTGAGCTATGTGGCTGCATATTTGGGGAGGGACCTATTTCTACAGTAGTTTTGCTAGTGCAGGAATAGTGGATATTGGACGGTAGTTATCTGGGATTGTATGGTCAGCTGTGTTTTTTTTTTAGAATATGGGTTGACTGTCCTGCTTTTAGGCAGTTTGGAAGGGTTCCTTGCAGGGGTGAAGCATCCACTATCTTTGTCCAGAGGGGTATTGTTGAAGTTTTGATCTCGCTGAAGATGTTAGCTGGAAGAGGGTCACAGAAGTGATTTGATGGTTTAATTGTTGTTAAGATCTTGAGAATGACATTTTCGTCAAAGGTTTGGAAAGTGTTCCATGGTGCTTTGTTTTTGAAGGTGAGTCTGTGTTGGTTAGGGGTTTGTATGGCCCACAACGTATGGGGGATATATGGAGGTATCATTGTGAGATGTTCTTTTGCTGTTTGGAGGTCATTTTCTATATTTTTAGATTTTTCGAGGAAGTAGGAGGCAAATATGTTGCAGTTTGGCTGCGAGTTAGAGGCATTGGGTTGTTGAGAGGATTGATGTTGATAATTTTGAACAGTTTTCTTGGGCGATTTCTGGCATTGTTTAATTGAACTGTGAAGAAATTCGCTTTTGAGATTCTAATGTGTTTGTTGTAGGTGCTCCTTCGTGATCTCAGTTGCTTAAGGTGCTCTAGGGATGGTGAATAGTGAATATTTCCATGCCGGTTCAGCTAGTCTCAGGTTTGTCTTTGTTCATTTAGGCTCCCATTGCACCATGATTTGGAGACTTTAGAGGACAGTCTTTTCAGCTGAAAGGGCACTTTTGCATCAAGAATGCTAGTCATGAGTTGTTATAGTGGATTGTGAGGTCGTGGACATCTGTCATGTCCGCTGGCGGTGGCAGTACGTTGTTGCTGAGGGTTGTTAAATCGCTGAGGTTAATGTCGCGATTGTTCATTTTCCATTGTTTGGGTTTCTTAAGTTGGGGTTTATGTGTCTTTGTTGGTTCAGTGATAAGCAAGGTGTTGCAGTGGTGGTCCGTACAGTCACATGGGACGATCACTACAAGTTTGATGGAGTTTGTCCTAGCAATGACAAGATCCAGTGTTACACCCAGGTTGTGCATCGGGCTGTCACAGATTTTAACCGGGTTGAGATCAGCTTGAAAGTTTTAAGGCTATTTACTGTGGGTCGTTGTGGTCGTTCCATTGAAGGTTGATGTCCCATAGGAAGATTTGGGAGCAGTGTTGCCCTACATTGGAAGAAATTATTTCCATGATTTGTTAGATGAATGAGGGGTTGTCAACTGGAGGGTGGTAGATCAAATGTAATTTACATAGGGGACTGTTGTTGCGCACAATGTTTATGCGTAGGTATTCGCACGTGGAAAGGTTGATGGTTTGTAATTGATTCACCATAAGGTTAATGCGGTGCATACAGGCTATGCCACCCCCGATCTTTTTGGACTGTCTTCTCTTATAATGCCATAGCCTGGAGGGACTAGAATGTCAGGGATTGGTGCAGAGTCATTCTTTGGCCATGTTTCAGTTAGGAGAATTAGTTCAAGAACATGGGTAAGGATGAAGTCAGCGATGTCCACTGTGTGTTTCATGGCCGATCTACAATTTAGGAGCATGCACTTCAGGCGAGGTTTGGTGTTCGCTGATGTTTTCTCTGTGATGGGCACTAGTTTGAGGTTGCCATTGTTTACATCTCTAGAGTTTGGTCTCTGTTCTCTGTGTGGATTTGAGACAATTGTTAGAATGGAATTTAGGCTATGTGGCATGTCATGGTGTGCGGTCTTGTACGTGAGGAGAAGGGATTGGAGGTCATTGTCTGATAGAGAATCCTTGGCCCTGGACAGACTAGAGGAGGCGTTGTGGTAGGGTGTGGATCACCATCTTGTGACAAGGGGTGGCTGGATAGCAGAAGATAAATTGTGTTTGTTGGTAGGTAAGAATGTTATATGTTATTATTAGTGTGGATCAGCCTATTATTAACAGGTATCTTTGAAGGCCACCTGTTGTAGGTCAGCTCAGTTGTGATGCTCATTAGATTCTGTATGTTAGGTTTGAGTTGCTGTAATTTCTGTGTAATTTCCTCCAGTCTGGACTCCTTCTCGGCATAGTAACAAGAGGATGGGACTTGGGGCATGGTGTACGGAGGTGTGTGGGTGATATGAGTTTTGTTGTTGTTCAGGTTTTTGTCGGGAAGGGTAGGAGCGGGAGAGGTATGTATTGTGGGACTTTTGGGCTTGTAATCTGGGCTTGGATGTGGGGAAGTTGTGGTGTATATATTTTATCATTTTGTCACTCTGTTACCCTTCTAGTAGTGGTGAGAGGGCATGGATTGGTGTGGTGAGTCGGGATTGCCTCTACATTGTCCAGAGGAGTGGCAAGTTGGTGTTGTGTGGTCTGATTGGTGTGGTGGTGCATGCAGGGGAAAGGGGTGGACTGTCTATAGTAGTAAGGCTATGAGAAGACAAAACTTGGGGAGAGTGGTCTGTCTTATTATTAGGTACCTCCTGTTTGACGATAGGGAAGAATTAATTGAATAAGTCGAGGTTGTGGTTGGATGACTGGATAAGTATAATCCCATTGTTAAAAATGGAGATGGTTAATTTTGCATTGAGGGCGTGTGAGGGGGCTACTGATAATCTTAGACTGTGTGAGGTTTTCTGGATATAGAGATAGATATCATTGAGTAGAGGGATTTTCTCCAGCGGCCTCTTTTTTGTGAGTAAAATATGAGATCATTAGTTATAGTTTATTTAGATGTGATAAGTATGGGTCGGATATTAGTGTTTCTGGATGCATTTTGAGAAGTCGGTGTTTGAGGGCTTTTGAGGCCTTTTTGTTAGATTAGGCGGGTATTTAATGTTATGGGCTTTGCGAGCCGTCTGATTCAAAGTTGTTGTCGAGTGAGAAGTATGACAAGGGTCCATGTCTGATGGGCGCTAGCGTGATCCTCAAAGGGCTGCAATATTCATAGTAGGCATAGGCATGTGTGAATCTAATGATTTCTACTGGACTGTTAGGTAGGCGGGTATTCAGGAAGTGACTGCACTCATCAGTGACAACTCATCCTAAACTATATTCATGGTGGGAGTCCGCAGTTGTGCCGGAGGGAAGGGATGAAGGTGAGAGCTTGTAATATGATAGATGTGAGTCGCTTGTTGGGAAAATAGTAAACTGGGAGGCAGAATCATTTTAATCCTTAAAAGGTGTGAGCCCATCATTGCTATAGGGGAAGGGCGGGGGCCTACAACCCCCGGACCTCCTTGCGGCTGTCTTGCTTCCACTACCACTGCCACATCACTTGCATGCCCGGAGGCATAACTTCAGCAGCTTGGGGCTCCCGCAGCGCAGGAGCCCATCATTGCTGCAGGAGAGAGGCAGGAGCCAGAATCCTCATACCTCCTTGCATCTGTCTTGCCGCCACATCACTTGCTTGCCTGGAGGTGCTACTTCAGCAGCTCGGGGCTCCCGCAGCGTGGGAGCCCATCATTGCTACAGGGGAGAAGCAGGAGCCTACAACACTCAGACCTCCTTGTGGCTGTCTTGCCACCACCGCCTCGTCACTTGTACGCTCAGAGGTGCTACTTCAGCAGCTCGGGGCTCCCACAGAGCAGGAGCCCATCATTGCTACAGGGGAGAGGCAGGAGCCTACAACCCCCAGACCTCCTTGTGGCTGTCTTGCCACCACCGCCACGTCACTTGCGCACCTGGAGGCACTACTTCAGCAGCTCAGGGCTCCTGCAGCGCAGGCCGCACGTGAACATCTGCGCCGGTCAGAGCCCGGAAGAGTCTGGGCTGGGCCCCCCCTCCAACCCTTGTGATCTGGGGCCTCTTTTAAGGTATTTTTAAGGTATTGAGTATAGTAATTTTGTGTTCAGTTTTCCCACTGTACAATATGTCAGCTGTGTACGTTTCACGCTGTGCAAGACTGTGGGGGAGGTCTTTTAAGCCCCAAAATCTATTTGGCAAGTCACGACATTTTAAGTTAGCTAATACCCCTGGACACTTCATGAAAACGTGCTGTAACGTTCCCTTAACAACAGTTGCGCAAAAGAAATGGGAAAGAGGAAGCTAATCATGGGCTTGCCAGGAGGGGGGAGCACAACAACTACTTTAGACTCTTTCTTAGCCAGGGCGGCAAATGTTTTGTCGAACGAAATTGCCTTGACTGAAAGGAGACTCTCGTTGGAAATAACTAATTATCCTCAGATCTCATTGCCTCCTATTGACTCTTTGCAAATAGAAGACTCAGGTGAGATCGTACCCACTACGATCACTGCAACTGCTATTGATTTGCCAGATGGAGCAGATGGTAACCAAGATGAAGTCACATCTCTGTTCAAACCCCCTGGTTAAAGGGAAGAGAGGAGGAGGGAATAAAACTGTGTAGATACCCAAGAAGGCTGTTGGTTCAGTTCTTATAGACCAGGTGGACTTGAGTCAGATTGTGTCTAATTTGTTACCTAGAATTGAAGATATATGTTAAAGTCACTCTTTGCACCCATCAATTTACGGCTGCCAAAGATAGAAGCCTTGCTCCATCAGTCCACTGAGTTGCATTCTTGTCACATATTTAACAACCTAGAAACAGAGACTGGGGAGGTGACTGGGGGAGCAGGGCCAAAACAGTGGGCCGGACCGGCACCCTCAGCCCCCTCAACAAGTGGCTGTCAGTACTTGGACACCAGAGGTAACCCGCAGCTAGGGTAAGGAAATAAAAACCCACCACAGGAGGGTACACAATCACATAGGAGCCTGGGAACATAACAAATAAACAGGAAGAGGGGGGCGGTGCGGACACAGCTCCCCGTAGACTGTTAGATCTCTACAAGATTGACCCCCGTAATAACTCTAGTCCCAATTCGCAGGGCCCCAACTCCTCCTGTCTCCCTCAAAAGATAGAAGGAAGAAGTGATATTCTTCATCTGCCCCCAGAGTCAACCCTGTTAGTGGTCATTCTAACTGGTGTCCCACCAGTTAAGCAGGGTACCAGGGATTCCACAATAGATCTGCTATATAAAGTGACACACTGGCTGGACAACTCGTTAGTAAACGGTTGCAATTTATCACCTCATGTCATCATGGCCAGAAGAGTGGGATGGGTTAGATCCACCATAAAGAAACATAGGGGGGTGATTGCATTGTGGTTATTTTAACACACCCGATAGACACAAAAGCCATGATTCACAGCTATTGAAAACAAGACTCTAAAACTAGAATTAAGGTTGTCCTGTTTCACTTTTTTATCCTACAGGGGTACCATGTCAAAGGATCCAGTGTACAAATCTTGGTCTTCTACGAGCAAGGTCATTACAATGCCCAAATGTGAACATAGCTATTCCTCTTGTAAATAGATTTGCCCACCTAAGGGATTTAGACAGTATTGAGTGACAATTGGCCCCAACTGAGGGTGGGGAAACTATAGGGTGCCCTCCATTATCTACGGAGGTCATAAATACTCCCTTAAAATCTGTCCCCACCCAACCTGGTTCGTTGAACCTTAAATTAATGTCCTGGAATATTGTGGGTATAAGGGCTAAAAAAGATAAGAAGCCCTGGCTCAGAACAATAAGGTCTTGTCATATTGTCACTTTACAAGAACCATGGGATACGTCTGACTCTTTTGTCTTGGATGGTTTTACCCCTTTTTATAAAGCTGTACGAAATGTAAAGGGGGGCCTGCTTACCCTGATTTCATTTAATTAGCTTGCACGATGAAGATGCTGCTTTGTCCCTCCCCCCATTTGTCAGCAGTGGAACTAATCTTTTACAAGTGAGCTATACTATTGGTAATTAACTTTTAGAATTCTTTTTGTAGGGAAAATGATAGCCAGCACATTGCGGCACTTGAGGGTCTATTGGAGCATTGTAGAAAGGAGAGGTGCTCCAACTTTGAGGTTATTATAATGGGGGATTTTAATGTACATCTTTGTCTTTCTAATTGCACTTTAGGTAGGGGACCTTGGGACACCTTGGTTCCTTCTGTTCATTTTGAACATTCTGCCCTAGGCTGTCGGTTAGAGAGCTACTTGCTATAAACAATCTACATTGTCTTGAACATACTGGTGAGACAGAGTCAGTTCCATCTTTTATTGGCAGGGGCTGTTCCTCTACTATAGATTTTATTATGGTATCTGCTCCTCTGCTCCCCAACATATTAAAAGTAAATCCCATTTGGAGCTGCAATAGTGATCATAACCCGTTGATTTTAGAAATGATGGGGGAGCTGGTCTTCCATGGGGCTGAGAGAAAGAGCCTATCAAATAGGGATTTCAAACTAACAGATCAGGCCTATAAAATCAGGTGGGGGAAGATAATGCTGGAGGCCTTTTTAGATAAGCTATACATGGAGGGTGCAGAAGATATTAAAGTATGTCTTGATAACATTGCTGAGGCCAGTATGGTAATAGGGGCTTTTGGTAACCTTGTAAAGTGGATTGCAGAAAATCTAATGGGGAGAGGAAGGTAGGGGACTCTAAGGGGTAAGAATGGTTTGATGCAGACTGCTCTAAATCACATAGGCTCTTATGAGTGCTCTAAAACATAAACCCAAGGATGGAGAACAGATTAAGGCATGAAGGAAAGCCTAATAATTGGCAATAGATCAAAGGAAAGACAAGATAGGGGAACAGGCATGGCACGATCTGAAACAGGTTAGTGTTCTGTCTAACAGCTCAAAATTCTGGAAAATTGTAAACAGTTATTTTTTTCTAGATCAACACTCCACGAGAACAGATGGTGTCTTCCCTGCTGATATATGGGTTAGTCATTTTGAGCAGATTTATAGAGGAGTGGACCTGGAGAATAATGTCACTCACTGGGAACCCAGTATAGAGACGCCTCCGCCAAGCTTTGGGGTAGCTGAGGTCCAGAAAGTCATCATGGATACATCAGGATGAAAAGCCCCTGGGCCAGACGGGGTCCCTGCGGACCTTTATAAGGCTGACCCAGGGACATGGGCAAAGATCCTAGATTTAATGCAGCAGCAACAGGTGGCTCACCGCCCTCATGGTCCACAGCAGTTATTTTACCCATTTTTGAAAAGGGCGCCAGGGATGACCCTGCATGTTACTGCCCGATCTCATTACTAGACTCAGCCACTAAAATCATGGGGAAGGTGATTTTAGATCGCTTAACAATATGATTAGAGGCAAGCAATGTAATTTCAGACCTGCAATATGGTTTCAGAAAAGGTAGGGGGACAGTGGGCCAATTCATAAATCTTCTTATGACTATCAGCAAATATACACTCGCTTTAAAGGGATGTATGTACATGACTTTCATGGACTTAAAGTCTGCTTTTGACCAAGTGAATAGGTCAAACATATGGCCCTTACTACTAGAAATTGGAATGGATGTCGATCTGGTGGCTTTCCTGAACTGGTCCTACTTAAATTTGATTGCCTCAGCCATATACAATGACAATGGTTCCCTTACAGAATCCAGGGATGTTAAGCCAGGGGTGAGACAGGGATGTATCTTAGCCCCTGTCTTGTTTACCTTATATAGTAACAATCTGGGGGCTGCCCTGTCATCTTCTAGCAAAGACATCCCTAGAGCAGGTTCCAAACTCATCCCTGCTCTCTTATTGCAGACAATGCAGTATTAGTTGCGAGGACACCAATGGGTTGCAAAGATTTGTAAACACTTTTATTGATTTTATGGTTTCACTTGACCTCTCCATTAATTTCTCGAAGTCCTATATAATGTCGATCGGTAACATAAAGCGTGACCAGCGTACGCTATATGCAAAGGTAGAGAACTGATATTTGGGCATTTTGTTTGATGAAAAAGGGTCATGGGTAGCTCAGCGAATACTAAAAAAAAACACCTAGGGCCATATGTATCAACATGTGGCTTTGCGATTCTCAAATAGCGATTGTTTGCGAATCGCTATTTGAGAATCGCAAAACCCAATGTATGTAGGATTTGCAAAAACTTTTGCGAATCCTACATATTCCTTAATTGCGATTCGCAATTAAGGAATACCTTCCCATTCATCCCTATGGGCCTATAGGCCCATAGGAATGAATGGGAGGACATTCGCAATTTGCGAGTACCCATTAGGTACTCGCAAATTGCGAATGCAATTTCAAGGGTGCAGGGGTGTGAAAAGGACACCCTGTTGCACCCCTGAAATGAGCATGGGTGCACATGTGGCACACATACATGCCCTAAGGGCATGTGTGTGCGCCACATGCCACTTTGAAAAATGCAAAAATGTGCATTTTTCAGAGAAATCGCAAATTACCACCAACCTGTAGTTGGTGGTAATTTGCGATTCCTTAAGCCATAATCGCACAACTTGGGTGCTTCATACATTGCATTTAAGGAATCGCAATTTGCGATTCCTTAAATGCATTCGCAAAATAAGGAATCGCGAATTTCGGCGTTTGCGATCGCAATTCGCCTTGATACATATGGCCCCTAGTCTAGATCGGCAGGAGCTACTATGGATTTTACAAAGAGACTGGGGAGTAAACCATTACGACCACTACTGAAGGTTTATAATGATAGATGTATACCAATGGCCATGCATGGCAGTGAGGTATGGGGCTATAAGGAGGCCGGCGATTTGCAGGTGGAAAATAAATACCTGCGGGAACATTTATCTGTACCCCCAGCACCTAATCTTTTATGGTGCATGAAGAACTAGGGCAGGGTTACATTTCTGATCGCATAGCAGTGGCCCCTTTAATATGGTGGTTAAAAATATTGTCTAACCCACCCCTACCCTGAACCAATTTGTTTTAGAAGATTGCAGGAGGCTTGACAGGGCCGCTGATGTTCCTTGGCTAGGTTATATCTCACAGCAGCTAGCGAATATAGGGCACCCTGAGCTTTTTACACATCCCAGACAGATGTACCCTGGTGAGTTGAAAGTAATTAAAAACAATTTCTAGCCAAGAGGATGGTGGAAAGGGAAAATAGTGAATTTAATAAATCCACGATACAACAATACTTAATTTTGAGTCCTGGGACCCTAGAACAACCTTTCTGGTCTTACATTAAAAATCTACACCATCGCTTTCTTTTAACCAGATTTAGGTTTAACTGCATTCACTGGTGTCTCACGGTCCCCAAGGGTTTTTCTAAGCCAGGGGCCCTAAAATCCTGCCCTTGTGATGATTTCTCGGACCAAGATCTTTTACTGTGTATTTTATAATGATCTCCAGATAAAATACATCATACCACTCTTAGAACATTGTAATTTTGCAGAAGTGAGGCGAGCTCTGATATATCTGAATGTTGTCTTCACCTTTGATATGCTTCGGGGTTGCAAGTTTTTTAACAGGAGCTTCACGGCGAAGGAAAAAATGTGATCATGCACTGAACCGACCTTAGAAATGTCATATTTTAGTGGGCATTGTTTTTAATTATTTGTCAGTACTGTAATGAATGCTCTTTAACCAGGTATATGGAAGCACAGTAGTTTTGACTTCAGTTTTTACATTTTATTAAGGCTAATATATATTAGGGCTCATTGACTAATACATGGTAACTGTGTATGAATTATTGGATCTGCCCTTTTACTAAGTATTGCATACGTTTTTAGCTTCTTACTCTTGGTGTGCTTTTATGGTCAATATTGGCCGAATAAAGTTTTATTTGAGTTGTCTTGACTTGATAGATGTGGGTAGCTTGTTGGGAAAATAGTAAACTGGGAGTCAGAATCATCCTAACCCTTAAAAGGTGGGTATTCCATTAGCATTTAGAAGCAACTCAGTTGGGGTGTCTGGGATCTTCTTACTTACAGGATTTTTGCACTTGATGAATAAAGTCCTATTTCCCTTTTTCCTTCATCCCTGTCTAAGGGGATATTCACAAGAACGTGCGCTAAACATCTCCAAAAAATGTTAACGCAACTTCACACATCGCAGTCTATCTCGGGAAAATAACCCCGTGCTAACGTGCAATTCACAACACGGCGGTACCATGCGATAGCCTCC
The DNA here is from genome assembly GCA_963921515.1 of Calotriton arnoldi. Lineage (NCBI taxonomy): Eukaryota > Metazoa > Chordata > Amphibia > Caudata > Salamandridae > Calotriton > Calotriton arnoldi. The sequence goes on from CAWUFW010007965.1 coordinate 45,848, forward strand.
CGAAACCGCAGCCAATGTCCGCGATACAACCACCGCGAGGGCAATAAAAACCCAAACCCCAATGCGGAAAAAGACGCGATGGGCCCAAACGCGATAAGAAAACAGTGATGACCAGCAAGAGGCCAGCAATACCCATGCGTAATGCAGGAAAAAGCACAAGAACAGCATACGGAAAATGCCACCAAAAAAGAAATGAATTGCGGAGTACCACGGATGCACCCTGACCGACTGCAGAGGACAACATGAACCCCACAATCCTCATGGAGGAACACCCAGGAAGTCAGGGCCCATGGAAGGGAAATGAGAAGAGGAAGAGGAAGACGGGGTACAGTCTGCAGGAAAACACGATCATCATCACGGATGAGATAGAACACCACCACCAACTGTACGTCACCTCCAACGTGTCTTTGGCAACAAAGAGGCAAAGAGGACACACCATCTCGGACCATGTGAATGCTGTCGCAGCGCCGAGGAGGACAATGGAAGAGAACAAGAGGCGCTGGATTGATGTGAATGGCAAAACCAAGCAGAAACACACTGCCAACACAAAAGCAGCAATGCACTTAGGAGGAGGGGGGCCAGCAGAACACCAGGAGCTGAATGACATGGAGAAGATGGTGGCCACAGTCATCAGTCGGGAGACGGTGACAGGAGTTGGGGATCCGGACACTGCCCAACATGATCCGACACCACATCAACAGGGTGCTTACCGACCAGGGAGTTGGGGGAAGGTGGGAAATGGGCACAATGGCACACATGCACAATTAAGCAGAGCACACTGCACACCCACAATGACTTAGGATCATGTCCCTGATCCCACGGGAACACTTCAGCACTCACACAAACACCAAGTAGTCCCATGTACACCATGTGCCCAAAGGGGCCCCCACCCAACACATCAACAATCACACAACCAACACATGCACACGTGCGAAACACAGCAAACATGCATATACGTCAGCCACACTGACAAAGCAAGAGACACCACATGACGAGTAGCATGGCTGCAGTCCAATCCTCATGACAATGTACACGGCACAACACTGAGGTGGCTGAGTGCGGACCACAACCGGAAAGGAGCAGGTCACACTCGGACACAACCACCTGCACAAACAACCCCTGACGTCAATGACACATCTGCGGACAAGCCATGCCCAAGAGTCACAACTCGACAAAGAGCACAAGTCACCCAAGCCTGCAACATCTCAGCACTGTGGAAGCACAGAACTGAAAGGCACACCGCATGAAAGGGATAAGTGGCAGCCAAATCAGAGCCGCAGGAGCGACTCACCCACCATGCAGCATACACACATCAGAATAAGTGCACCTCGACATTGACAACATCCTGGTACAAACAGCAACACCTCCACAACAGAACACAGGACACAACTGGTGCCGCATATGTGCACAACATGGCCAATCACATCTGGCACAGCAGGAAACTGTGACATGACAATGAACAAGTGCAACCTGTAACCTGCAAATATTTATTATTCACACATGCCGTGCTTGTGGACATTTAGTACTGTCCAATGATTGCCAAGGACGGCCACAATGTGACGTGCTCATAAGAAGAAATTGGCAATGAAGGTGTTCCTATGGGCTATTCCTGCCGCAGCTGCAGTGGCATGTGGGCCACCTGCCCCATCGTCCTCATCATCGTCCGGTACCTCTGGAACTTGGATCCGTGGGGCATTGGTGCGTACACAGATGTTGTGCAACACACAACATGCAACGATCATCTTGCACACGATGTCTGGGCTGTACAGGAGCCTTCCACCTGTGACGTCCACGATGCCACTGGTACGTATGTGGGCTGCATTGTACTGCCTCTGGGTGGGTGTGTTTGGGTCTCGGAGGGGTGTCCTCATCCAAGGGCAGAGTGCATATCCTTGATCCCATTTTACAGTGCAGAGAGATAGAAGTCAATACTTGGTTCGGCATGATGTGTTGGCAGGCCCACTAGTCCAGTGACGCCTGTGCTGGCTGTGTGTGGGGTGTGTGTAAGCCAGGCCTCAGGGAGTAGCTGGTGCTGGCAACAACTTCAACAGTCATCAAGCACTGAGGACTGCAATGTACGAACAGCAAAGGAGCATGACGAGTTGCACAGAGTTAGTGGCCCCGGATGCACAGAGGCCGACACAGGCCTACCGCCATAGGACGCCGACTTGCGGGAGACTGGGGTAGGGTCATGAGGGCAGAGCAGGGTCTTGTATGTATCAAAGGTGTTTTTTGTGGTGTGTCTCGGGGGAGAGTGGGAGGTGTATCCGAGGGCATGGTGCAGAGGGCACCTCCCAGCTGTGTCCGGCAACATGGCGGATATGAATGCAACAGACTCATGCCAAACACCAAGTCCGTACCTGCCAGTTGCTGATGACAACCCCCAGGCCACAGGCTCAGACACCAACAATGTTCTGCCGGAGGCTGACGGTGACTCACGGCGCACAGGGTTGGTGGCACCAGGTCAGTCCTTGCGAGTGGTTGACCTCCTCCGTAACGGTGATTCGTGTTTCCACCGGACTGAAACGCATCTGTCTCTCACTCCTCTCCCTGTGTTCACTGGCATGAACTCTGCCATTGATTAATGAAGACTCAGTTCTAGATGTGGGACATACTGGACTGCAGTGTAGGCCGGTGGCAGCGGTGGGGTATGTTAACAAATGTGGACTCCTGGGGGCCTGTGTCACGGAGGACAGCGATGGTCTGAGGAGGCTGCCAAGCTCACGGGCATGGGTCTTGGAGCTAGAACCGGCACGTGGTGGGCCCTCTTTGACACACAACGGTGTCAGCAGGTGAGCAGTGTGGCCTTGGAGCGCTGGGGCAGGCAAGCCAGGTCTGGATATCAGCGGCCTGGGGTGCAGCAGGCACACAGGCTCGCAGGCCCCGCTGCTCATGGCGTCGGCCTCGTGTCGAGCTTTGAGGCGCCACCCTGGCAGTGGCGTTGGCCATTCCGGGAGTGCACCACGCTCAGTGCAACAGTGTTTTTATCCACACCCCTGCACAGGCCTGGCGTAAGCCGGGGCCACCCACTACGCTCACGCACACAGGGGGGATGCAGCGAGCGACAGTTCCGCGATCTCACCCACAGCCTGGGGTGACATGGTTGTGTCCACTGTTCACTACTCCCCAGACACCAGCAGTTGATGTCTGCATGGACGTATCTGTGGTTTGCATACCCAGGTCTGTCCAGCACATTCACTCCACACTGTACATTCCCATTCATGGGTCACTTGCGTCCTTCGCACATGCCTGCTTTCCGCCTCTCCACACGTTCAGCTGTTGTGTGGCTGTGGTGCCATGATATAGCTGGCTTGTGTACATGGTAAGCCCAGTATCGCAATGGAGTTGTGTTGTCGTGTCTGGTAGGTGGGCATGTTGATTGACATGTTGTATGTGGTTTGGTCATGTGTGCATTCCCACAGTTGTGCCTTGTGTGATGGTGGCTTTGAGGTGTGTGGTGTGTTGATTTGGTACTTACCAACGAGCAATCCAGTTCCATAGATGCCATCCTGGAAGCACTGGTTGATGATGGACTGTCGGAAGATATAGGAATCGTGCACACTGCCTGGGTAGTTTGCGACGACATTAGTGAACATTCCCTGGTGGTCCACTATTGCCTGCACATTGATGGAATGCGTGTGCTTTCTGTTGCGGTAGATGTGGGCAGTGTCCGCATGGGGCACAAGTGGGACATGTGTGCAGTCAATGGCCCCCAACACGTGTGGGAAGCTAGCAATGGCGTAGAAGCCTTGCTTGTTCTCCAGCTGTTCCTGCGCAGTGTGGGGGAAGTGAAGGTATGAAGCTGATGATGGCATCCAGGACAGCTGTGAGGAACTTTGATAGGGCTGGCTGTGAGACTCCCCCGACTCTGACCGTTGTTGGTTGGAAGGTACCAGAGGCCAACGTGTGCAGCACAGCCAGCAGCTTTGTCTGTGGAGGGATGTTGGTTGTCCGCTGTGTTGGGACCGTCAGCCTGTGGCCAATGTGGGTCATGATGTGGAGGATGGTTGTCCTTTAGAGTCTGTAGTGGGCAATTACTTCCTCGGGCGTTAGGTCTGTGAGACTGGTGTGTTTTTGGTAGGTCAGCTGTCTTACTCTGCGCTGCCTCTGTGGTGGTCCGGGGGGGGTGCCGGTCCGGGGGTGGTGGCGGTCCTGGGGGTGGTGGCGGTGGGTGTTGTGGCCCTGTTGGGGCCCCAAGCTGCATGATGAGTAGCTCCATGGCGTCGGTTGTTCTTCGGCTGTGGCTGTGTTAGGGCTCCATTGCCTACTGCAGGTAGTCATCCTGCTTATCACCAGCAAGAGGCTGCTGCTACCGCGGCTTAAGCCGTGGTTTTGGTTTGCATCGCAGATCTTGCAGTTCATTGTGAAAGTGGTGTAGTGGTGTTTTCGTGTGTTTTTCCACGGGAACGCCTACTCTGCATCTCATTAGGGTTAGTTGGTGGTGTCACTCGTGGGGATGAAATTTATGGCAGTTATCGCGGGTTACTGGCGATGTCTGCAGTTAGCACGCGCTTGTGAATGGGGCGTTAAATTTATCTCCACTTTTGATGCGTTAAGGTGGCGATAACTCGGCGATAAGTCCTTGTGAATATGCCCCTAAGTCTTTCTTTTTCTGGTGTGAGTCTGGGGAAGGCCAGTCCTCTTTCACTTTTGCTTGAAGGGAGGGCCTCCATCTTAGATTGAGGAAGTATAGAGTGGAGCAAAGAGGGGGACCAAAATGGCTGTCTCTGAAAGAACAGAGCCTGGACAAATGAAATTGAAACTGAGCGCAGTGTTGGCGTATGATCAGGCCATACCGGCCAATGTAGGTAATGGAAATGTCTGTGGAAGGACCCGTATCCACATTGCGATGCCGCTCAAATGTTGATGCTCCTCGCAAACCTCCGCAGTGAGAAGAACTGTCCATATCCACTCTCGATGGGGGAACGTATTGGCGCCTGCACTTCAGCGGTGCACTCAATATCTCCACCAGGTCCGTCTTCCCAGGCTGCCGTGTCCCAACCCCCCAGGGCGGCCTGAGACAGCAAGACAACATCCTCTGGGAAAGGGACAAAGCTGGAGGAGGTGTGCGGAAGAAGACTGCACCAGGGGCAGGGCTCCTCCCAGTGGGGGCTGCCCCATCCACAGGAGAGGCTCACTGCCTCCAGCCAAGACTCCCGGATGTCATTGAGGATTGCTGCCTTGATCTGCGAACCAGTGAGCAGCTGGCCGGCTGGGTATAACATTAGAGGGCTCCAGGCATTAGGAGTCTGCAACCCAGCAGCCGGGTCATAGCGCCTCCGGTGGGCCGACGGAGCCCCTCTTGGGCTCGGTGCCGTGTGGGGTATATGGGCATGATGGAGAACGAGCCGATGAGTAGCTGGCAGGCAGGTGCAGCTTGTCAGGAGGCTCTGCACCTTACGGAGTTGTCAGGATGCCCAGCTGCCCTGTGCCTACTGACGGTTCGGCAGTGCCCCTCCTAGGCTAGCAGCCATGTGGGCAGATGGCACCGAAGGAGAGAGCACAAATGAGGACGGTACCCCACCAGGGTCGATCAACCAGTGGGCAACAGGGAGGCCAGAGGCCTGGTCACCTCTAGTGGTCAACTGGCCATCAGCACAGTGGAGGGAGAGAGGCAGCCTCGACTCCCGATGCCGTGAGGTGAGCTGAGAGTCCAATGAAAATAATTCTTGTTATGTTGTGATGTTTTGCTGCTTGTTGCGAAAGTGGATGGCAGGGGATAGTCAAGTTGTTTAAGGATTTATTATCCTGACCCTGAGAGCTGCCTTTAGTTGCTCCTGCATGGGCAGCCATCTTTGTATGAAAATGTTCTAAATGGTGATATAGTAGTGTAAACGAAATGATAAGTTTTTCTGAAAACACATAAAAAGGAAAACAGCGTTGGATTGACTTTGTGTTTTGTTTATTAAATAGAAACAGGTCTCACTGTAGTACTCTTTTATTAATAGGCCTTGGCGGAGAAATTCACTACGTTTGTGTATTTTGCAAAATTTGGAAACTCTGCTTTCTGCATGTAACGTTGTGTTCTCGCTAAATTCGGCACGTAGCACAATTGTTTTTCTGCGGCGCACACAAGACTTGTTTTGGCATCTGGTGGCAAGTGCAACCAGACTTGCCGGCCGCTAGCAAGCATGCATGTGATTTTGGCAGCTGCTAGCAGTGCTTCTGTCCATGACAGAATCTTTTTTTGTCTTTTTTGTGACATTGGCGAATGCGAGCAACTGCTGCTGCACCTCAGAGAAGCTAAATCTACTCGAAAAGATGTTTTCAAGTTAATTTTGTATTACAATGGATCATTCAAGTTGTTTTTTAGTGCAATAAGCCTTTTTTTTATTTTACTTTTGTTTTCAACAAGATGGCTCCAGCTTCCTGTCCCTGTCCAGCAGGCTCCTCCCTGTGCTTTGTCCAGCTCTTGGTGACTCTTCATTTGGAATTGAAATTAAAAGTTGAATTCTTGTAAAGCATGTTATACCTGAAGGTGTCAAAGCGCTAGCTAACCAAACAAGCACCCTCAAGAAAGACAACAAGACCTATTCATCACAGCAGGAAAAAAGCCTGGTTTTCAAGTGCTTATGAGAAGCAGCTTGAGAGGAAAGACTTGCAATGTGGGTGGGAAGGGAGTTCCACAGTCTGGCAGCAGACACTTGAAAAGAATACCCCACCCATCTGGCTTTCTGAAATCTCTGGACCTCTACATTCTTAAGAAAGGCAGCCCTGAACTGTCAATCAATAAAAACTTTATTCGGAGGCTGTTAGCCATCCATTTAAGCAATGTATAATGCAATATAGACATAAATAGCATAAAAATACAATTCATAGCACCAGCTCAGAGTGTTTACATAATTATACAATAACAATGAAAAGGAAAAACACAAGATAGGAAAAATGTTAAATCGAATAGCAGTACCACAGCATATCAATGATAAAAAGGCCTAGTATGCAACAATTAAAAATTATTTTAAAAAGTATAATCGCATGTATGTAAGTTACTTCAGCAAGTTCACATAAGGTTCCAAAGCATAATTGGCTGAAATTCAGTAATCTAAATCGGAAAAGAAGAACAAAAACCTCATGATGGGTCCGTCATGCACCCCCACCCTAGCAGACATAGGAAGATAATAAGTGATGTGTGGCTAGGACGCAGGTTTTAACACCATCAAAAATCTGCACACTAGATCCTGTTACTGGGGAGAGCTAAGGTAATTTTCTTTCTGTCATAACAAACAGCCCATAAAAAAGATGCACACTACTGCAAATCTCCAAGAATGGCAAAGACTGTACATATAAATATGCAGGTGGACATTGCGTAAAGTTTAAAGGTCTTATTATTGGTACAATATTACGGTTCCTCTTATGGATATAAAACTTGCAAAAAAACACACATGTTTGGTATTCTGGGCCTTCGCGTCATTACATGGACAGTTAGTTAGAGTTATAGACTAGCCATTCATATTTGGGAAACTAACCAAATGGTGAAAAGTACCCAGCCTTAGATGTTTCAAGACAAACCTATGTCTTGGATTTCAAACTGCTTTTAAGATAGGGTTGCATATCAAAAGTTGTGAAAATTATTTGGTTTTTCCGAACTCTGGGTTTAGAAATTTCAAGTGTGAGTCTAAGATTCTCCAAGTGGGCCATTGCTTTATTTTTTAAAAAGTCCTTGACTGTCTATTGAGAGTGTACTATTGGAAAGTTGTTCTCAAATGCATTGGCCCCTGGCTGTGGAGAGAGGTTTAAAGTAGACAAAGAGCTTTGATCTTTAAACACTTCATGACCTGCCGCCAGTGCAATTTTTAATTTGGTGCTGGAATGTATGCGGCATATATACCATTGGATTTAAGGAATTTGTTTTTGAAATGTCACAAGTAAGTCTAAAAGCTCTTGTATAGGGTGTTGTTTGTTTGATAAAAGGCAGGCACCAGTGTTCATTTTCACTTTTATTTGATTTTTAAAATTTATTGTGATGGGTGGCATGCAGTAGCGGCCGAGTGATTTTTTACATTTAATTTTTCATTCTTTGTAAAGGGAAATGTTGCATAGTTCAGTACATTTTTTCAAGTTTGTTAAATTTGCATTATTAATTAACTTTTCTGCAACAACCTTGGCATCTGCAACAACCTCAGCACCTTCTTCCACCGAAAGATTAAGGAGATCCATGACAGCTTTAACAGCCTCGATATCTAAGACCCCCTGACCCCACCCACAACCACAGTACCCAACGACACCGGACCCCAGCAGACCCTGCTCAGCTGGACTCCCGTCACCGCTGATGACACCCTCAAGATCATGAAGAGCATCCACTCTGGGCACCCTCACACCCCTGGCCACACCACATCTTCACAGAGCCGGCACCTCCATCGCCCCCAAACTCTGCTGCACCATCAACAGCTCCATGAACTCTATCACCTTCCTGGAAGACTGGAAACCCCTTGCTGAAGAAACCCTCTGCTGACCCGATGGACCTCAAGACCCATCTCTCTGGTCCCCTTCCCAGCCAAGGTCATAGAGAAGGCCATCAACGCCCAACATTTGGAGTTCATCAAGGTGAACCACATCCTGGACCTCTCCTAATCGGGCAACCAAAGCAACACAGCACCAAGACAACCCTCCTCGCCACCACAGACGATGTCCGCACCCTCCTTGACCAAGGCAAAACTTCAGCTCTCATCCTCCTGGACCTCTCAGCTGCCTTTGATAGCATCTCCCACCGCACCCTATGCACAATACTCCACAACGCTGGCATTCATGCCAAAGCCCTGAAATCGATCCGCTCCTTCCTCACCGGCCAAACACAGAGGGGCCGATTCCGATTCGGGCCGGAAAACTCTCCGACTGAGCCGGACCCGGAGAGATTTCCGACCGAATCAGACTCTGGCAGTCCGACCGGACGAGTACGATGCGCATGCATGCACTCGGACTCGAGTCGGTCGGACTCCCATTGAAGTCAATGGGAGCCGGTCGTACAACACATACGCGGGCTCCCATTGACTCAATGGGTGCGAGGCGGACAAGGGCGCCCCCTACAGCGGGTACGTGTCGAAGCGGGTCGCGCCGTACATGCACAGGTAGGGGGGACCCATGGGTCCCCCCTGTGTGCGACTCGCGCGGCTACGAGTACAGGGGGGTCCGACACGGACCCCCAAAGTGCGGCTCCGACTGCTCTTTCGAGCCGGACGGCGCGAGTCGGTTGTACTGTTTGCGGTGCGCATCGTACTTACCCGGCCGGGGAACGTCTCCATTGCGCGGTGCGAGTCGTGTCCGTGCGAGTCGGTCGGAGCGTGTTGAACCCGCGTACGAGTCGGTCGGCGATTTCGCGGGCGCTCGCATCGTACTCGCTCGCCCGGACGCGCGTACGAATCGGTCGGGAAACAGGGCTCCGAATCGGATCCGTCTAAGCCGAATCCGATTCGGAGCCCTACTGGCCGAGATCGGAATCGGCCCCTATGTGTCAGACTACCACGTCCCACTCTGAACCCACAGAGATCAGCTGTGGAGTGCCTCAGGTCTTCTCCCCACACCACACTCTCTTCAATATCTACAAACCCCTGCTTACAGCCATCTTCAAGAACCATGGACTCAAAATCATATCCTATGCCGACGACACCCAACTGATTCTCTCCCTCACCAACGAACCAACAGTTGCCAAGAACAACTTCCACAATGTGATGAAGACTGTTGCCACCTAGATGAAGGACAGCTGCCTAACGTTCAACTCAAAGAAGACCAACATCCTCACCCTGGGCTCCACCCCCTCCACCTGGGATGACTCCTGGCACCATGCATGTATTTGCTGTTTGAAATCCGAGGAGGGATACAAGATATTTGAAGATATCTATGACAGGCATTTTTCCCCCATTCCTGTACTGACAGACTAAGCTATTGTGAAATTTTTCTGGAATCAACATGACCCATTTCTAGAAGGGAGTATATTCGTTTATCAACTTACAAATGTATTTATTGGAACAAAACTTGAGTCCTTCTCAAAGAGAAATATGAATAGCCTATAAATACGATATATATGAGCCCTGATGAAGTTCAAAGGAGATGTTTTGAATTAAATGCATTGTCTGGATCATCTATGTACACTTATGGATTTCTTGTGAAGAAGTATTAAAAAAGGAAAATAAATAAATAAAAAAGACTATTTATAAATACTGCTTGAAAAATTATTTGGAGAAGATCACTTTTCCCAGTGCACCTTTATATCTTGAATATAACAAATTGTTCATATTTGTTCATGAGCTCATTTGAAGTTAATGCAGTTAATGTCTTAGATAAGAAAATAAATAGACTTTGCAAAACTATCTTAGGTAGATGTGGTATTTGATTAAAGCCTTTACGGCAGGCGACTCTGTGAACAAGAATATATATATTTTGAAAAATGTCTATACTTTTGGGCAGTTAATCTGAGACACTGACATACTAGTAGAGGGGGTTAAGTACACACCCCAACCCATAATGACAATCCTTCTCATGGTGATCCACTGCATGCAATAATGAAACATGAGCTCACACCACTTGGAGCTTTGGCACATTTTTTACACACTAGATTTAGAGGCAATTTTGATAGATTAGCTAGAAAGATTCAAGAAAGACGTCTTGAATTTTATTGTATCCCTCTAAGTTGTGGGTAGGGTTAATGGCCCTAGGAGTCATTTTTTCATCTTGCGGACAATGAGGACAGGTCCAGTCCTTTCATGGCTCTACAGAAGTCAAATACAACCAATTCAGGGCTCTTCTGTTTCATCCACAGGTCAAGGTTTTTTTTAACTGGGTAGCTGTAGAAGCTACATTTATGTCTGGCACAATCAAATTAATGTTTGGACATTTCAAAATAACAGCAGTATTCATCCCCACTAAACTTTGCCTATTAGTGCTGGGTGTGTGTACATGTGTGTATGTTCATACATGTGTGTGTGTGTGTAGTGTACATTGTAAATCTTACTGTGTTCCCACAAATAACAATGAAAAAAATGAAAAAGGTCTGTTCCACACACTAAGCTCAGAGACAGAAGTCTGTTAAAATAAAAGCAGATTTTAAAGCAACCAGACAGTGATATGCAAGAGTGATTATGCCATCCTGCTCTGATCCTTTGAAGTGCACCCTAAGTGTAATATGTAAAACATCCACAGGCATGACAAGAATGTTTGCTGAATCCAACAGGATTCCACAGTGTGATGTCACCAACATGACTACTGATTTTGGGACTGGTCAGGGTGGAGGAACAAAGTAAAGGCTAGAGTTCTGGGTGTTAGGTACATCTGCTTGTATCAGGCTGGCAGCATTCATGTAAAGAGGCCCAGGCCATAGGCCATCCTGTCAGGGGCACTACAGCTCTTCTACATACCCAAACACTTTTGTCATTGTCCTGGGAACAAGTTCAAATCTCATTCACATCTACTGAAATTATATTGACTCATGTCTGGAACCCTTGCTGCCTCTTCCACTCTGACCTTCCCTCCAATGTCCGAGCCTGTGCCCTACCCATTGCTTCTGCCCTCCATCATCCATTGTTCTGCCACTGCTCCTCAGTTCTGCCCTCCATAGTCTATTATTCTGCCACTGCCCATCCCATCTGCTCTATGTGGGCTGTTCAGCTGCCACTGCCCCTCCCTCATGTCTGCCTGGCATGGTCTTTTACTGGGCCTGCTGCCTCCCTCAGCCTCCATTGTAAGAATCCATGACCCTGTTCCACCCTCCCCACAGTGTACTAATGAACAACTGCAGAGTTAGCATTCTGTAATTATGACAAAAGTGTTGCAAACCTGAAGTCATCTTGATGTAAACGAAACTCTAAAACCTAAAGCATTTCCTTTGGAAATAAACAAAATGAGGGGGTTTTTTATACTAGAAATGATGGATAGTGCTCTAACTAAAATGAGGACACATTTTCTGAGTTCTGAAATAATGACAAAGGGCTTTTTAACTAGTTGCTATTTATATATTTATTCATCAAATTGGTCACTTGATTATATATTGCGCAAGCTACTTAAGCATTTTGTGCACTTCTATCATTGGACAATAATTAAGCTACATTGAGTGATTCTTAGGATACATTTAGGCTCTTTACCCTCAGGCTGCCATCTTTGGAGACTTTTTGTTCAGAAACTCCCTCATTTCTTCACTTACTGCAGCATCCTTTCTAGGAAATGCTTTCTGTCTTACTGCTTTGATTCCATCAAGATGACATTCAGGTGCACCACAATGTTGTCTTAAATACAGAATGTTAGCACTCTAGTTACTCATTAGAACACTGTGGAAAACCTGCAGTTTATAACTAGGGAGATAATTGGTATGCTGCTGCTAGTATTGAAAGCACATTTTTCAATCTGTTCATCAGAATGATTTAATGAAATGGATGAAGTAAATATTTGAGAACTCATTGAAAAGAGTGTCCTAATTTTGCTTTCTACAGTACTAACTATAATTCCTGTGACGCAATGTGACGCAATGAAGCCGTTTATTTTGTTAATTTCTAAAGGAAATGTTATATCTGTTACAGTTTTGATTCAATGAAGATTACTTCAGTTGTTCCTCACTTTTGTCATTGTCACAATTCACTCCCTGTGCTCTCATGCTCACCACCAGGGGCCCTACATGTTGGACTCAGCAGTATTCTAATAAGCTTCTGAACATTCCATGCAATGAAGAGCTATAATTAAAATGTGTGTGATACATAAAAAAAACACTTCATGAATGAGGCAGTCAATTCATAAGAATATTGAGCCATAAATAGGACATAACATGAGGTTGCACACAGATAAATGACAGAATTTTCAGCAGAATCACACATTTATACTAAAGAAAGCCAGATTAGATCTTGTGTGTTGTACTCTATATGATTACATGCTGGATTGCCTTTCCCCACATAATTTAGTTATTGTTTCTTTAGATATGTGGGTTAATGCAATTCGAGCCCCGGGTTGCACTAAATTGAATTAGAAATGATTAAGTGCCACCGAGGGCAGATCCGAGGTGCTGGTCTAGTAAAGCGCTGAGTGATTTGCTGATCTAGTAAGATGTTTGTTAAAAGTTCTTTAACTCATGTTCTAAGTCTGCAATTAGGAGTGAAAATAAGATTTCCTATTGTTAACAAATATAATATAATATATCAGAGGGGATGATGGATGAATATAGCTTGTGACCCTGACGAGCTTGCCAAGCTCACCTAGCAGCTTACCCATGGGGCCTTATTACTAGCAATGGAGCACAGGGGCTTACATACCCAACCTCGTGGAGTGACTTCATGCCAGAGACACTTTCCATGTTTATCATTGTGTGAACCTAGGGGGGATGGAAGTGAAGTGTTAGGACAAAAGTGCTTTGTGCTGCAATCTAAAAGTCCTGAGTAATTGCTATGGTGGTATTGCACAGGCCTGATAGATATGCCTAATATCAGGACTCTGGCAGAGGGAGAGCAGAGATGGGGGTAGGATAGATAGATTTCATGGCAAAGAATAATGGGAGAATGCAGCTTATGACTGCGACCTGGTTACCTACCTCATCCAGCAGCCTACCCATGATGTGTTAACACAGTAGTTGTTTTTCCTCAGAACCCTCCGTACTCTGGAACAGTCTGAACAACAAACATCAGAGCATCTCCCACCTTATTGATTTTTTTAGGAAACTTCTCAAAACTTGGCTTTTTAATATCTAGTCTTCTGTCTTTTCTTGTCAAGCTGCTATTCTGATTCAGCGCCAAGACACCCATGGGTATTCGGGCACTTTAGAAATTTATTAACATAACATATTGTGGAGTATATGGGCTTAGACATCCAGGTACGTGAGACAGTAATCATACTTAGAAAAAACTAAAAAAAATACCATAAACAACTTCTTATGACCCTGCGGAGGTTCGAGGTAAAGTTAAGTCTCTTAACATTTTATTCACTGTGGCGAGGAATTTTATCATCCCGGAGATTGTTTGAGGAAAGGATCATTCAGGGGGAAGTCAGCAGCTGCCTGCATTGTCCAAATCCCATATTTGATTGGTTTGCGATGAAGGATCCTTCTGCGATTAACAGTTAGTAAAGGGCAGATGCACAGCAGATGGGATAAGGACTCCTGGAACAGTCCACATAAGTGGCTCTTAATAGTGGGAGGGCAGATAGACGATAGTCGGAGGAGGTCAAATGTGGTCAAAGGATTTTGTGGTGCAGGGAGAAAGTTTCAGTAATCTATTTTTGCACTCCTCTTTTTTCATACCTCCTCAATACGAGGTCTATGTGCTTGCTGCCCATGAAAGTCTGATGGTTCTGTTTGAAGTATTCTTTAAGAAGCGCTTTGTTTAACACAATTGTGAAGCACTGGTGGAGGAGATTTTGGTTTCAGAAATCAGCTGCAATTTTGGGCTCCAAGGCATCTGCAACGGTACGCTTCCAGGGATTTTGTAAGCCTGGGTTGTTCACTGATATTGCTACTAGCCATATTAAGTTTTTCAAAGTTCCTGCTTTTGCAGTACTTTTAGAATGAAGGTATTTAAGAGTGCAAGATTTCTGTGCATGAACTTGATTGTACAACCTGAATTCCAGATGGATCTGAGCTGCAGAGGTGTGTTGGGGGAGCTTAAACAATGATCTGAAAACCGAACTCTGAATCTAGTTCAGAAAAGTGCCCAGTTTCCCAAGGAAAGCTTCTGAGCCTCAACCCAATGTGGGAATGAATTTAGCTTTCACTATCTTCAACAGGGTCTTCAAGGTGGGCTGTATTGTTTGGTTGAAAATAGTTTCAAAGGTAAAATTTAGTGAGGCGGCTTTGGGTTTTTAAGAGTTTAACTGTGTTAAGTGTCCTCCTTTGTTGTCTAACCAGCATCCCAGTTATTTGTATTGGAGGCTCTAGTCAGGCATCTATTATTGAGATGCCATGGTTTAGATTTATTCCTTTCTGCCCAAAGATCCTGTTGTTTATCTTTTCGAAGTTCACCATCATTCGGTATGTGCTGCTGTGCTGGTGTGAATTGTCAATCAGACTCTGTAGTCCCTTCGCTGTTTGACTTGAGAGGACAACATTGTTGGCAATGAGCAAAGAATTGATAGGGCAGTTCCCCGGTTTTGGTGGATCTCTGACTACCTCATCCAGCGCAGGAACCAAATAACACAAGTAAGTTAAAAAGGGTTGGAGCTAAGACGCACCCTTGCTTAACGCCTTGTTCTGTCTTTATCTTGTCAGAGAATAATGAGTTGTTACCTAGTTTTACTATAGCCCATGTTTCTGAGTAGCGTAGTTGGATGCCTCAGAGTAGTGGATCAGGTATAAGCTTTGACCAAAGTAGATAAAAATTGACATGGTCAAAGAACTTACTGTAGTCTATGAAGCAGCTATAAAGGAGCTGTTTTTCCTCATTTGCTTTGCCACAAGCATCCTGATTGCCACTAGCATGGGCCTGAAGCCAGGTTAGTTAGAGGAATCAGATGTTTTTAGTTTTCCCATGCATTCTAATCTTCCAATAGTAAGAAGGCAAAATATTTGGCTTCGACATCTCATGGTTTGCCACTGGACCTTTTTTGTGAATGGGGGGCAGTATTGATCCTTGCAAATTTGGAGGGCTGGCGTCTGTGGTGAGGCAAGTTCTGAATACATTTTTCATCAAATGAGACCAGAACTCAAGGTATTTTTTGTAGACTGAGGAGGCAATGCCGTTTAAACCAGGGATACCATTGGCTTTATTCTTTTTTATTAGAGTGGCAATTATTTTGGCTGTGATGGTTAACACATATAGATGATTTTGTGCTTCAGCGGCCTCAAGCTTTCCTGGGGCCTGATTGGGTTTATGATCCGAGACTTGCGATTGGTTTGTGAATATGTGTGGTCCAATGTTCAGCCATGAACAGATTCAGTTTCACTGTTTAGGCAATAAATAATGATCAAAAATTCCTGGAATTATTTGTTCGACAGGCCATAAACACCTCCAACTGAAGTGCTTTCTTGTGTCTCTGTTTTGCTTACCAGGTTTGCAGTTTATACTGCCACAAAGATTATATATTTCTTCAGGAGAAACTGTGTTTGACACAAATTTCTGCAATCTGATCTTTTTATTCAGAGTACTTTTCAGGATTTCAAGTACTTTGGAGAACCAAGGACACAACTGAGTAGATCCAAAAGACCTTAGGCCTAGGCCCAGTTGTCAAGCGCTAATTAGGGCAGAGAGGAGGTGTTGCGCAAAGGGTTCCCAGTCATAGGGTTGTGTGCCACAGCAGGAGATTTTGATCCACCAGATTTGATTTCATTATCAATTATTTTGCTGCAATTTCTGTGGCCCATTTTATGCGCTTCCAGTTTTAGTGCATGACACTTGAGCCGACAGTCCATAAGGAATTATGGGGCACATGTACAAAGGCCTTTAGAATTTCTTAATGGGATGAATTGCTATTTCAGCCCATTAACAAATGCTAAATAGCCTTTTCAGATGTACAAAGGCCCAATCGTGATCCCAATTTGCAATTTCTACCTGATAGAAATCACAAATTGCGACAGAGAATTACAAATCGTCAATAGGGATTACCTATTTGTGATTAATAAAGCACTTGTACATAGCATTTCCTAGATGTGAATTGGGCATTTAGGAAATGCTATTACCATCAACTCAAAATCGATGGTAACCATGTGCAAAATTTAAAAAATGCATTTAAAAAATATTTTTTAATGTGACATGAAGAGCACATATGCCCTTAGGGCATATGTGCACTTACATGTGCACAACAAAATTCGGGGGCCTTGAGGCCAGAAACACCCTTGGATCTGCAATTTCCTATTAGGAAATTTCAATTTAGGGAATGCTAACCATTCCCTATTTGACCCATAGGTGGGAATGCAATAGCATTTCCTATTTGTGAATCCCTAACAGTGATCGCTATTTGGAAAACACAGATTTCGTACATGTCATTTTGCATTTCCTAAATTTAGGAAATGCAAAATACCATTTTCTTACATCTGGCCCCATGTGCCTTGTTCCAGTAATCTATGGAAAGCCTCTGGGGCATGTGGTTGCTTTTTCAGTGTAGAATAATGGAAAAAGACTTGGCACTATCGATCAAAGGGATTGAGCAAAACGTATAGTCTAAGACCGCGGCTCTGTTAGCGGTGAAGTGTGTATGGTGAGATGGTTGGTCTTCAGGGTAGCGACCATTCAAAGCACGCAGAGGCATGCCCTCTAAAATGGCTAGCAGGGACTGTACTATAGAGATGATTCTTTGTGATGTCGTTATCTGCGAGGGAATCAGTCACTGAGTCCGCTGTATCAGTGGTAAGGTTTCAAAATAGGTCCTTAACTTTTTGTGAGAGCTCACCTGAGTTTCCTGCAGGGACGGCATGGATGAACATGAGGCTAGACCCCAACTTCCCTCACCCACCTCCTTCGCCCAACTTAGTCAAAGCAAACGAGGGAAGGTGGGGAAGAAGCGAAACAAAATAAGGAAAGGAAGAAGGGGTAGACGTCCGCCGGATCTTCCGAGAGAGTCTTCTAGAATCCTAAAGGAGAAAGCACAAGGTGAGCACTAAGTATACACACAAGCAAGCTAGCTATATACCCCACTTTATCCTTAAGGGATACCTTGGATGGAAGAAGCTAACTTGTACGAAGAAACAGCTCCTAGGGACGCCAGAACGCCCCACTACCTGGAAGGACAGACAAGGGTCAATAAGTAATAGGACTGCAGCAGTTAGCACATGAAACCAGGAAGAACAAAAGACATAGAGCACTAATCTTGGTTAGAATCACCATAGGTATGGAGGACCCCAAGTAAGTCAAAAATATATCCGTACACATATACGCAGTGAAAAACCAAAAAACTAATTTCCCTTCGCAGGAGGAGGTACGGGAATAAAAAGTTAAAAAAAAAATAACCAGGGGTCTAATTATGCAACTAACATCAGTGAAGATTTGGACTCTTTTATAATGCCAATATCTCTTTTTCTATAGTGACTGAAAAACAAAAGAATCGCCAGAATTTGCCAAAGGAACACAGGACCATCAGATAAGTACTGTTCCTATTATTCAAAAATAGAGTTTTGATATTCCAAAACAAAACAAAGATACTGCGATGCTTTGAACCCTTTGCTATTTTCTAAGTCTTGCAGGACCAGAATGCCAAGGGTTAACACTAACGGGAGCTCTCTAGCTACTATGTAACATCACAAGAGAAGAGCAGCAAGAAACTAGCTCCGGAAGAAAACCCCGAGGACCCAGGAAGTGGAAGAGCCCTTCAGGAAGCCAACAGCAGGCAAGCAACCAACACGAAAACCGGAGGTCCAGGACAGAAGCAGGTAAGCATGAAAAAATGCTGTGAGCGGTGGGAGGCCAGGTGGGATCTGAACTGGAACAATGCGCGTTTCCAGCGTGGATCCCATCCTTAAGTATCCCCTAAGCGCCGCCCCCGGCTGCTGACTGGGAATGGAGGGTGGGGCTCTCTGCTCCGTGTGCGAGCGCGGATGCCGTTAAGGGCAGCATGTGCCACGGAGCCTGACACTTTTTGCTTTTTTCCCAGTGCTGCCGGGTGAATATTCACATTTAGCAATAATAGACTGCCAATGGAGGTGTTTTGATTCCAGATCTTGAGTTCTACCCATAGTAGGTTATGATGGCCAGTGATGCGGGCAGAAGCCACAAAGTCCCAGCGTCATGATGGGAAAATAGATAAGCCGCCTATCATGTGGCCCTTGGTGGATTATCTCATGGCAGGAATGAAGAACTCACAATAGCCTTCTAATGGGGTTTTCAGCTTCAAAAATGATTCCTGGATGTATATGATGTTCTGTGATTTTAGAAAAGAAAGGCCAGCCACATTCCAGGATAGTAGGCTCACCCTTCGGGCTTGAGGTTTAGGCAGGGTGCCCTTTAGGTAAGTCAATTTGACGGGGGCCAGCCATGGTGGCAGCCAGCCAGTCGAAGTCCTCTTGCTGATGTTCCAATGAGGGTGTGGCCAGCTTGTAAGGTCTTCCTATTTGATTGTGAGCAGAGATGGTTAGTGCTTACCTATTATTTGACAGTGCATGAGTAGAGGGGCCCTCCTGCATTTCTAAGTAAAAATGAAGGTCTTGGTAGAATGACGAATTTGCTGGGACTTTTGATTTTTTCCTGATCTGACAAGGACTTACAAGGAACACACTCAGAGTCTTGTTGAATGAGGGCGGGAGGATAGCAGGGCTTTAAGGGTAAGGTTGTCAGGATCTCCCATGGCTGTTGATTCCTTTTGGGAGAATATGTCTAATGGAATAAACTGGATGCTCCCAATATTGCTGGAGTTTAAGTGACAGAGATTAGGGTGGGAGGCCAATATTACCTCTGTTAAGTATATCATTTGATCCTTGGGAGGTTTACTCTGGGTGCAAAATTGGCATTAACGTGGTCGTCACTTGAGGAGGTTTATTTTGAATAGGAGAGTTGGCAAAGTGAGTCAGGAACATTGAAAGGGAGTGCAATTTCACGGTTTCACGGTTGTCGGTTTGTGGTATGACTAGTAGTTCTGATAGGGGACGATTACATTTGGGGGTTGGCAGGGGTCATTGGAGGGAAGAAACTCAGCTACTACTATGCTTTATCAGAAATCCCTTTTGGGCTGGGATTCCTGGCCCAGACAATCCTGCAAGGTAGTTGCGATTGGGGTGTCAGTCTCTGGCATAACCAAGGGGTGTGTTTTGACAGATTCCTGAAAATTTTGTTGGGTTGCCAGAGGACTGAGCAGCTGTTGTGGTGTCCCTACCCTGCAAGTTTGTAACAGTAACTGGTTGCTCATGGGGCTATTGCCTTAGAGGTAGGAAGCAGCTCTTGATCTTAGAGCTGTAATCTGCCACCTTCAAAATGTTTTCTTGTTTTTTGTTTGTTTTCTAATTTGCTTTCTCTTGCGCTTTTTTAGTTGGGAGGTAGGGCAGCCGGGAGCGTTTATTGTGGCATTGTCCAAAATTTATTGTGACTTAAGAGCCGTATTGGACTGCACGCTTACTTCTGTGTTTACATTTCTTATCAGCATGTGTTCAAGATTGGATGAACTTCAACTCTGAGGGCCAGCATTGCTTGAGATAGTTCTGAGGTAGCCGGCATTTTTATCAGTGCAACAGGGCTTGAGAGGACTGTTGGGAGAACAACAGTTTGAAAACTGGACAGGGGATTCTTGACTTTTCCAATCAGTTTGACATCCTGAAGTAAGTCGCTGACTATAGCTGTTTAGGCAAAAATCTTATCTAACAGGGTTACGCAGATGCAATGTTGTAAGCTGAGCTTAGGTGGATTCAAGGCTGAGGAATTATGGGCATTTGATACTGAGCTACTGATAGTGGCATTAAGCAATCAAAAATGGTGAATCGATGGATGAAGTGTACTGAGCTAATGTCGCTAACAGAGATTTGGACATCAAACTTGATTGATTGATATTACAGTGCCTTGGTGGTAGTGTCGAGTGTATTGATAAGTTATTGTCAAGTCCTTATGTCAAGGGTTGTATTAAAACTACAGTAAATTGTGGATTCAACATGAAAGTCATTAATAAATGTTGATTCTTGTGCAGGACCTCCAATGACAGGATCCTTCACAGGGGGGG
Organism: Calotriton arnoldi; assembly: GCA_963921515.1. NCBI lineage: Eukaryota > Metazoa > Chordata > Amphibia > Caudata > Salamandridae > Calotriton > Calotriton arnoldi. The sequence continues at coordinate 66,380 of CAWUFW010007965.1, forward strand.
AAGATGACTAATTTGGAGAAGTTTTGAGATTTACGGGAAGGCCTTAAGTTAAGTGCAAGAATCCATTTTCAAGTTGTGAGGCCAAAAAAATGAGATGGTGGAAGGAGATCATATGTGTTATGATTAGTACTGAGCATTCTTCTTAGGCTTTGGGTAATATCCAATCAGAGATTGATTGAAAATTGATTGCTCTATTGGGATAGATTGCTGAGACATTATTACTTGAGTTGAAGAAACAGGTGAAGATCTAAGTGATTGCTGTCCAAGAGATGAGTTTAAATTAGAGGGAGAAAGGCAGTGCAGAGGCTGCTGATCAGTTGAATTGGTAGTTTGAATAGGTGGGGCACACCTGACATCCTTATCTAATGTGCCCAGTTGATTGGTCATGGAGTGCTGTACTACAGGAAGTCCATCTCTAAACACCTCTGGAGATGGATAATGAATAGTGCTCTCATCTTTCATGAATGTAAATTTGAGAGCTTGAGAACGGGCTGGTTGATTGCATGATGAGAGGTGAAACTAATTTTTGGTCCGTCTTTTTGTACTGAGTAAGTGGGGGGGTTGCCGTTAGATCTGACTGACCTCATTCTTATTGAGTATTGCATATACTGATTTCCAGACTATTGGACACTATTCAGAAATTCCCATCCAGTTTCAAACCATTCTGTTTTTGTTTTAAGCCAGTCTGCTAATGTTAAAAACTCAGTTACCTAGAATGTCCTTCTCATTTCTTCATCTCCACCCCTGCAGGTCAAGGATGGGTAGAGGAATTAAACACACCTTTGGATGGAAGATGCTAGCCTGCTCTCACCTCATGCATGTAATCCCAATAAACTCTTTTAATCCCAAGTTTCCTTCAGTCCAGCATTGGTCATTGTAGAAGTGTTCCATTTAGACTGACCATTTGTTTACTGAGTTCCTGAACATTTCCTAGTCCTTGTTTTGCTATAATTGTTCCTTAATTCCTGATTCCTGAGTTGTAGCTAAGACTTGTTTCTGAACTAGTAGTTCCTGCTGAGCTCATTTCAAATCTGAGCCAACACTATTTTAGTGCATCCTTGAAATCTCGCTTCTTCTGTGTTTAACTTTTTCCTGGGCCTTTCTTTTCATTTTGTCTAGTTCCTAGTTTGCTACCTTCTCTTTCCTGCTAACATAGCTTTCAGTTGCCTTGTGTGATTGTTTCTTGCTTCCTACCTAGTTCACCCCTTGTTTCCCTTCTATTATGTTGAACACTCCTCCTTGCTAGCTCCATGTTTATTGTGGCTATATATTTAGTTCTACACCCTTTCTGATACTGCCTTGAGCGTTCCTGTTTGATCACCAGGATCCCTGGGCAGACCGGACTAGGTGGTGTGTCTTGTCAACTGTTAGTATTGTCTTTGAGTTACTTTGATAACATCACCATAGGTATCAGCTCCACAGAACCTGTCTATGCAAGTATCTTTGCGTCAGTATCGGTAACAGAAATTGTGGATGGGGAACTTACTGAGATTCAGTCTTATTAGCGGCACTCCTGAGTGCATTACCCCACATTCCCTTTATTGTTAATGTTCTTATTTCTAGATGTCTGTCCTGGTTGTTAGTCTGAATGCCAAAGGATCTCTTGAGTGCCAGTCCTTTCTGAGCATTGACCATCTTGTTCCCTTGTGTAGAGCTCCCCATTTTTATCCTATTTCTCCTCAAACTTCATGTATGATCATGGGCATCTCTGTATCCAATATTCTATTACTTTGCCTACTCTGCCTCCAGGCCTTGCCAGAGTTTCTGACAGAATGGCCAACCAACCATTCCAGTATCACCTTTAAGTTTTCTTGCATTCAGTTAGCTACCACTTTTTCTCTGTTTGAATTGTGTATGAATTTTTTGAATATGTGTCACAATGAAAGGTTTAAGAAAGAAAAGCACAAGTGCTATTCAAGTTTGTGCAGGGTAGTTTCCGAGTGCCCAACAATGAAAGATATTTATTGTCTACTTTGTGTCTAGAGGATAAAAATATTATTCTTGAAACGAAGAATCTCCTATTGAGAAATGGACATTTATATTCATAAATTGTGCTCACTGGCTCTCAAATATTTCTATACCAGATCTTAACTTAATCTGCTGTTCTGATCCTGATTAGCATTACTAAAGGAGAATGTTACCTTACTCAGTTTTCTGAACAAGAGTTCTGAATCTCGCATATCTCCTGGAAATGGTTATAAAATAGAGTATACAACTGCAGCCAAAAAGAGCAGACTCATTACATAACTTCTGTTTTACACTCAAATGATGCAGCCCAGTTTGGTAATCCAGTAAAATCACATACCCTATTGTTAATGAGACAATGTCTATTACTACATTCAAAGTAAGCAATGATCAGTGCAACAAAAGAGAGAAAAGACCTAGCAGAGCACAAGCAGCCTTTAGCCAGTTTGAACAAAATCCAAGGTTTAGTGCTGTTGCTTGTTATGAAGTTGCCAAGCCTTTCTACTGTCCTTGTAGAGTAAGATCTACAGTCTTCACATCATATAACTAAACGTAAAATTTAGAATTACAACAAGAAAATGCAACTTTTCAGTCCCTTCTAAAATAATACATCTCAGATTTCAAGTGGAAATTTAAAACCCTCTTTCAAAATTTCTGTTCTGCATCTATGCTAGTATCCTTATAAATTGTTAATGAAGAGTTCTGAAAAGTCTACTCAAAATTGAATACCTAGCACATTTTGTTCCCACACACAAAGACATCTTGAAAACAAATTTGTTAAACACATACCACCCAAACAGAGTTCATTGTTATAAAAACTATGCCTCTATGAAGTTGCTCAGTTGCACACATATAGAAATAATGTGACATAATATTTCAACACTAGTAAATTTTGAATAGAAGGTACCAATAGTTGTTTAATACATAATAAGAAGACTAGCTTTATTAATACATGTAAACTAGGTTGGTACACAGAATATAATTTAGCACTTCTTCAACTATTTAAACCACAGCGCAAAGAAGAAGACATTACTTTACATTGTCTACTCTTACCACCCGTGGATCAACAAACTGATATAATTAAAATTAAATACTGATGCATACCAAGAACTTGGTAGAGTCCTTCAAAAATAAAAAGCTTATAATGACTACTCCCACAAGATTAATCTCGAACTGTGAATGTTCTGAATAGTGACATAGTAGCATAAAAGAAATGGCTGTTTTGTCTGAAAACACATAAAAAGGAAAACAATGATGGATTGACTTTGTGTTTTGTTTATTAAATGCAAACAGGTATCACTGTAGTACTCGCGGAGTTTGTGGAATTTGTGATCTCCACGCACCATGCGTAATGCAGTGTTCCCACTGAAATCCGCCATCCGGCATGTAGCGGAACCTTTTTCTTTGGTGCGTGTGGGGCTTCTTTTGGAGGGTGCTGGCACGCGCTACAAGACTTGCTGGCTGCTAGTGAGCATGTGTCAGATTTTGGCAGCCGCTAGTGCTGCTTATGGCCACAACGGCGTCTTTTTCGTGACATTGATGAATGAGAGCAACAGCGGCTGCACCTCAAGCAGATTCTCTACTTGAGAAGCAGCTAAATCTACTCCAAAAGATTTTTTGGAGTTAAATTTCTACTCAAACGGACCGTTCAAGTTGCTTTGGAGCACAAGAAGTATTTATTTTATTTTATTTTTTCTTCAACAAGAAGGAAGTGTCCTAGAGACTCCAACTTCCTGTTTGTGTCCAGTAAGCTCCTCCCAGTGCCTTGTCCAGATCCTGGTCACTTTTTATTTGGATTTGAAATTGAAAATGAAATTTGAAAACTTGTAAAGCATATTATACCAGAAGGTGTCAAAGCACTAGCTAACCAAGGAAGTACCTACAAGAAAGACAAAAATCCCTATTCATCATTGCAGGAATAAAGCCAACTTTCAAATGCTTATGAAAAGCAGTGTGAGAGGAAAGACTTGCAATGTGGGTAGGAAGGGAGCTCCACAGCCTAGCAGCAGCCACATGCAAAGAACACCACCCCCAACCTGGCTTTCCCAAATCTCAGGACCTCTACCGTCTTAAGAATGGGAGATCTCAACTGTTTATTGGGAGTGTGCTAATGGAAGGCCGTTCTCAGATTCATCAGCCCCTGGCTGTGGAGATCAGTGTGAACTAGACAAGCAGCTTTGAACTACACACGCTTCACGACCAGCGAATGCCGTCTATGATTGACATACGTTTAGGGACATCCAGGATCAGAAGGGCAGCAGCATTCTTGATCATCTGGAGTTTATTTAGAGTATCTTTAGTAATATTAATGTACAGGGCATTGCAGTAGTCAATGCAAAATGTAATGAGCGCAATGACCACAGCAACTCTAAGCTCAGTAGAGATGAAAGGAAAAACCATTCTTAAGATTGTAATGATAAAAAAATAGGAAATGACAATCCTCTTTTCCTTAGTATCAAAGGAAAGCGAGCTATCAAGCTATCCAAGACTACCCGTACATTTTTAGCATCAGTGATGGGGGTGCAGAGTTCTGGCCGCTACAGCTCTGCACATACCAACATGCTCTCCAAAAACCAAGATCTCAGTCTTTTTGGTATTCAATTTAAACCAGTATTCCATTTAGAGCTGGAATGATCACTCTCTTTGTCTGCTGCATATATACCAATGGATTTAAAGAATTTGGGCCTCATAAGATGTCCAAGGGACCGCCACCGACAGCCTGTCGGTGGCGATCCCTATGCTATCGCAATGCGTTTTCCCCCCACCATATTATGATGGTGGGGGTAAGCGAGGCAGTCAGAAAGAATGACCGCCACGGTCCAGATGGGCAGATCAAATCTGTCTGCCCATTGGACCAACTGCAAATCACTACATTGAGGCAGAGCCTGCCAGGCACCGGCATAGGGATTATGATATCCCTCTCCCCCAGTCGTTCTGCGGCGGTCAACCTGCCACAAAACGGCTGGTGGAAACGGATTTGGGGGCCCATAGTGAGCCCCCACTTAATCCCTGGGGCAGGGACATGTACCCTGTGGGGCACCTATGGTGCCCCCCTACATATCCTTGCACCATTTGGCAGGCACCACATGGTGCCCGCCATGTAGTGCAGCGATATGTTTACACCCTATTTTTTGTATTGCGGCAGGTGCTGCTGACCACATACCCGCCACAATACAAAATCTAGGTAATGTGACTGCTGTGGTGGCAGTCGCATCCTAATTCAGATTGTGGGTAGGTTGCCTCGTAGGCGGCCGGTCCCAAATCCGATACAACGGCGGAGGGACTGAAGTCCGTCCGCCATCGTAATGAGGCCCATTGTTTTTGAAATATCACAAGTAAGTCTAAAAACTCTTCCATAAGGGTAGTCTTTGTTTAATAAAAGGCAAGCACCAATATTTATTTGTGCTTTTACTTTTACTTTAAAAAAATATTTTGTTGGATGGCCTGCAGTTTTAGTAGGGGCCTAGTTATTTCTTGCACTTAATTCCTCATCCTGTGTAAAGGAAAAATGTTGCACAGTTCAGCACATTTTCTGCCTGTTTGTTAAATTTGCAATATTCATTTATTTCACTGTGTGTCCTAGTCTGCTAAAGGGCCATCCAGCTAGTAGGTCCAGGCCAGTACTAGTCATGGGTGGTCCTGTGTAATATGTTGGTTTGAACATCATGTAGGGCTGGGATGGCACTGGATTAAATTAGAAATGTGGGTTATTTTTGTATTTCAAATATTTTAGCAAGATGGTGGGGTGAAATTTGATGCCTTGGGAGGATGTTTGTTGTAAAATCTTTATAGCTCAGTTAATTGTTATTTTTTGCATTGCTGAATTCCTGGTAGTGTAGTGTTTTTTTCTGTGTTCCCAATGTCTCCTTTGTCTGGCCAGTGTGTATGTGTGTTTGTCATAGGACACCATTTGTTTTTGTTCTCAAAAGCCATGTGGCCAGGGGCCATTTTGTGTAGTCAGGGTCCATAGGCCTGCATGTGCTCTTTGTTTTCCATGCCTCATTGCTTGTTGTTGCCGGTGACCATCTTGTATAGCCAGCCAGTATGCTTTTGCCATAGTCCTGCATGTGTTCTTTGTTGTGGCTAAGCCTCCTTTCTTGCAGTTGTTGTTTCACCATGTGGTCGGTGGCCATTTTGTGTAGCCAGGCAGTGTGCTTTTGCCATAGGTCTACCTGTGTTCTTTGTTGTGGCTATGCCTCCTTGCCTGCTGTTGCTGTTTGACCATGTGGCCGGTGGCCCTTTTCTGTAGCCTAGCCAGCCATTGTGCTTTTGATAGGCTTCCATGTGTTCTTTGTTGTGGCCAGTGGCCATTTTATGTAGCCTGACCAGCCAGTGTGCTTTTGCCATGGGCCATGTGTTCTTTGTTGTGGCCATGCCTCTCTCCTTGCTTGCTGTTGTTTGGCAATGTGGTCGGTGGCAATTTTGTGTAGCCAGACAGTGTGCCTTTGCCATAGGCCTGAATATTTTCTTTGTTGTGGCCATGCCTTCTTGCTTACTGTTGTTGTTTGAACATGTGGCTGGCAGCCATTTTGTGCAGCCACCCTTTTTACCAGTTTCCAAAGCCATTTTCTACGGAGATTGATAGGAAAGGGCTATGCATTTTTGCATTTGTTCCTTTTTTTTACTTTCATTGATATCAGTTTAATATTATGATGAGGAGCATTGTAGTATTTATATATTAAAAGTGTGTTATATTATATGTATGTTTTGAATTTGCAGCTACACCTCCTTGCCTCTCAAAGGGTTTCTCATAGTCCTCTATTATCCCCTAGTACACAAGCAATTCGTTTTTTATTTATTATTTTTCTTTTTATGTATTTTCCATTTATTTTATAATTGATTTTTTTCTATAATTTTTCAGGTTCTTTTTTTTTTTTTTACATTTTCCCACAGTCTATCCTCTACCTGTCTGACATAGGCACACAAACAGAAAACAGCATTCATTTTGTAGGCATTATTATTCCATTTCTTCCTGGACCCCTTGCCTATCATAGGTGCATAACAGCATACATTTTTTAAGCATTATTCAGTTTTCCCCTTCACCTTCCCGGTGCCACAGGTCTTTCCCTTAGATACACACAAAGAAAACAGTTACATCTCTATGTTGGTATCCTGATTGGAAATGAAATATTATGTTCTTGTGGTGTGATTTGTCTTTGGAATGGATACACTATTGTTGTTAATTATTTAGAATAATAATAACTTAAGTAATTCAGATTGCAACAATGTCACATTTAACTAAATGTTTTTCTTGCTTGTTTGCTTTTAGGTGTTCAAGAGACATCACCCAAAGTACTGCCAGAGAGTCACATAAGTTCTCCAATCTCTTCTGCTTGTGCAGCTAAGTGTCACTGCCAGCTGACAGCTTCAAGATAACCCAAAGAATTGCGGTGCCAAGAAAGTGGCCACTGAGGAAGAGAGGAAGAAGCAGATTTCCATAACTGATGTGTCGGACGGTACCTTTTTCTTTTTTTTTACAGAGTTTTATATAGCACGAACTTGACCCAAAGGTATCAGGTATCAGAGCGCTTTACATAGCACCAGTTGCGTTACATGAGGACACATTCATCTTTGTTAGGCATGGGGAGATTAAGTGATTTGCCCAGAATCACAGGATGTTCAGCATCATTGCCGAGACTCGAACCCGGTTCCCCAGATTCGAGGTCGACAGCCCTAGCCGTTAGGCCAACTCCTCTCACCAGGGGTCATGTGCCTGCCACACAAGCATCTGGGAAGAAAGCTAGGAGCAGCCCTCCTGCATCAACGGTACCAACCTAACCTAAGCCCAAGGCCATGTCTCTTAGCGAGGCAGCCACTACAATCATGTCTATGCCAATGAGCAGTGACATTGAATTTGGTTTATCTCTTTTGCAGACTAGTACCTAATCATTGCAGGGCAGTCATGAAAGTGGACAACAGCCACAGCCAGCAATAAAGCTTCCTGAAGTTGGAGAAGAGAAAGAGGTTGAGCTTCATGCTGAGAAACAGCCTCCTCTTTTACAACCATTGACTTCCCAATTTCCAGTAGGAAAAAGGAAGGATACTCCACCTTCCTCTGATGTTCTGGACACGGATTGGACCTCAGCTGAGTCCAAGACAGGCCAAGAGAGGCTGAAGAAAAGGAAAGTTCCTGAAAGCCTTAAAAGTATGGGAAGGGATGAGGATGATGAACCAGTCATTGTCATGGAGGCATGCACAGAGGAGACCCACATTATCCCTCCTATTCAACCTGCTCCATGGAATGTAGCACTACCGCCAGCTTTCATATTTGTATGGCCCCAGCTGAGACTTGCATTCACCACTATCTCAGTAGTACACACTGCAGAGTGGCAATTGTCAGCACACCCACCTACGTCCAGTTCTTTGGGCATTGGCAGTGGCACCAGTGGCCTACTGCTAAAAAAAACTACAAATAAGACACTGAGTTGCAGAGAGACCCAAAAGATAAAAACAGTTCAGTGAATCAACTGTCAGGTTGTCGATAGTCAGTATTGAGTCGTCGGGATAGTATTGCAGGGGCAGAGAACACAGGTTATACTGAAATAGAGCTTCATGGGTTTACTATTGTTTTAGTCACCTGCGCACTTCCTCAAGATTGTTGCCGGGCCTGCAGTTTGCTGATTGAGTTTGCGATATGCACGGTGAATAAAGATTGTGAGGTTTATGTTTAAAGCTGTGTTCTCTGGGTTCAATGCCGCGATAATTGCCTGCCTACAGGACCAGACTCCCAATCTGTTCCACTCTGGCCTCAGTTTTAGTCTGCGCTGGGCCAGAAAGGCAGGGCAGAGGCATACAACATGCTCCAGAGACTCCACCAAGTCCCCGCAGCCCCTGAACTGTAGGTCATCTGATGTACGACGCCAAAGAGATAAATGTTTCAGAAAGTGCCATTCCCCCAATCTAAGTGCCATAAACCGCAGTTTTAAGTACAGGGGGTATGTGCAGGACAGGTATGATGGAAGAGAAGCCAGCTGGTAAGAGTTAATTACTGCCCATGCATGCTTGCGTTTGGCGAAAAGAGCTTTGTCGGTATTATGACGAGACCACATACGGATGCGCTTCTTGATACTAGTTTTGAAGACTATGTTAATAGGGTTAAGATTCCAGAGATCGCTTGCTGATAGTTGATGTACGCATTCATGGAAGAACTGACTGTGGGACCCACCTGGGTTATTAAGGCTAATATCTGACCACAACAGTGACTCAAGCGACCCAGCTCCGGCCTGCCTTAACTTATGGCACAGATTTAAATAAGCACCTGCGCCTGAGATATCGTAATTTAAAAGGCCCAATTCTAATCGTATCTGTGCAGCAGAAGCGGATTTTGGCATATGAAAGACTCTTTTATAGATCTTAGTCACGTGTTGGTTTAATGTTGCACTCAGTTTGCCCCGAGAAATTTCAATGCCATATGACAACGTGGGGCCAATTTTAGCTTTCATGACTTCCAACATTGGAGTTAGGCTCGGGCCCGTCAATTTTTTTGAAAGTTTTGAAAAATTCACTTGGAGAGCCATGGCTTTGATTGAGATGTCGCTGCGATGTTTGGCAAGGGTGCCCCTGGAGTCAAAATTAACCCCCAGGTATTTGTAGGATTTTCCTACTGCAAGTCCAGAGTTGTCATACGTCCAGCTACCACCTCCATAGTGTTTTCTGCCAAATGTGACTACTTGGGTTTTCTTCAAGTTAACCTCTAGGTTGTTCGTAATGGTATAACTATGTATTTTATTTAACAGTCGTTGCAGCCCTACTCGTGTGAGACTGAAGAGGACAAGGTCATCGGCATACAGAAGGTTGCTTAACTGGACACCACCAATCTTAGGGGGATGGCTGTTTATCGCATCTAGTTCCGCTGAAAGGTCGGCAATGAACAAGTTAAAGAGCAATGGAGCTAGCACACATCCCTGTTTGGCTCCTCTTGTCGTCGTGATTTTTCGAGACAGTTGTGAGCCGGTGCCAAGCTTAACTTGTATCCAGGTGTTAGTATGTAATTGAACAATGGCCTCCAAAAGTTTGACCGGGATTCCCCATTTCATTAGCTTTGCCCAGAGTGCTGGCCTACTGAAAAAGTACAACTCCCCAGTTTTCGACTTCTTTGCAATTAGCAAGCAGGAGGAGATCATTGCAATATGCATCTATTTGATGGTAGGGATGTCATAAATTGAAGAATAAGATGAAGAAGAGGGAACAAACAAGTGCACAGGCAACAAGAGGAAACCCAGATACAAAACAAGAGCCAGATGGCCACAAAAGCTAGTAATCAATCTCTCAGATAGGATTCTGACTGAAGACGAAGATAAGGTATTACATAAATGCCTGGGGTTTGTGCCTACCCCTTGGGAACATAGATTCTGGCTCATGATTGAACTTCACCAGTTTTTTTGCAAGATCCGCCTTGGAGGATTTTTCACTAAAAGACCATCCCTGACAGCGATAATTCAGGATAACATAATTCATCAAATTCCCAAATACAACCACTATGTCACCTAGTGAATTCCTCACCTTTGAAAAGGCCATACTGAAGGAAACAACACAGATACAAGCCCCCAAACCCTTCGACAACATGTTGTCCAGACAACGCAAGGCAGTGAGGGCTCTCACTGAGGATCCTACCAATTCAATCCTCATGAAGCCTACCATCTGTCTTGACTCTACAATATCATTTCTGTTTTAGAGCCTGCAGGCCTTCTCTTCTCCTACACAAAAGGCAAACGCTTCATAACATTCCTTCTCACCTTATCAGACCACTTCAGCCAGGCACCGGAGAAGAATGCAGATGCACAGCCCAATTTGGCAATACAATATAATTTTTCTTTTAACAATCATTTTTGTGTGGGTTCACTTCACTCCTCCGTAATTTGTAGTTTTCAAACCTAGATAGCAGAACATTTAGCTATATATATGCAATGCATTCAACTGAACAGTGCCATACTCATTTCTTCATTTCCTTCCACAACAGATTGATGATGATGTACTGTTCATCGCCGTGATGAATATATAATTGTGTAGTGTTTGATTTGTCACACCTTTCCCCGAATCCCTCTTTTCATCCATTTATTAATCCCTTCCCATGGGCTGTGTGATTTATTGAGGTGTGACACATACTTGGTGGGGACCCTTCGGGTCTTCCAGTGAAAAACCTTGGGATCTGGTTTGACGAAAGACTCAGCTTGTCAATCAGATCAGTAAATTGACAGGTACATGTTTCGGCATTCTGAAGCTTCTTAGAAAATGTTTGCCCCTGTTGCCTCTCCCCACCAAAGAAACAGTAGTCCGGGCCTTAGTCACCTCCCGTCTTGACTATGCTAATGCATTGTATGTGGGTCTCCCGGGCTACCTAATGGATAAATTGCAGGTTGTGCAGAATGCAGAATGCTGCTGTGTGGTTGCTGCTGGACTTGCCCAAACACATTAGCGTGAGGCAACATCTATGCAACTTGCATTGGTTGCCGATAAAAGCTAGGGTCATGTTCAAGGCTTTAGTTATGGCCCATGCAGCACTCTACGAGTATGGCCCGGCGTATCTGAGGAAACGATTCTCGTTTTATGTTCCGGGCAGACTCCTACGCTCATCGAACATGTGCTTGGCCTCCATACCCAGAATCCATCTGAAAAGAAAGGGGGGCAGCTCTCTGTCCTATCTGGCAGCTAAGTCTTGGAACTCTCTTTCCCTGGAGCTTCGTAGCCTTCAAAACCCTACTCAGTTCAGGAAAAAACTTAAAACTTTTCTATTTAATTAAGCTTGTTTCCTTCCTGCCATTTCTCTGTTCACTGTTCTCGTTCTTTCCGGGCTCGCGCCGGGACACTCTTTCGAGTAGCTGTGTGCATTATAAATCACCACTAACATAACATAGCAACACCAACTCACTGTAGGGTCATGAGCAGTAGCCCACACTGGCCCCATTTACCCACCATGCATCATTTGTCAACATCATCATTCAGCCTTGTGTTGTGTTGCATAAATGCTTAACCTTGTCCATTCCTGACTCTGTGGATTTCATAACTTTGGTTTTAATTCAATACTAGGTCCACATTGCTCGGAAGAAGTTACTGGTGCTTGTTTTTGTTATCAGATCAGGTCTTCTTTGCTGTGTCATGGTGGTAGTCTGGTCTCAGTTTTTCTAAAGATATAACCCATTTATTCTGTGCTTTCTTTCAATCTAGTTGCCTTTGGTAGAGAATCCTTTGCTTAATCATACCATTGGAGTTCACGTAGATGAGAGGCAACTCGCTTGCGATTTTTTCCCTATTTGTGTACTAGACTGCTACTACTACCACAACCATAAGATGGCACCTTGGGAAACCCTGCAGTAAGAAGACTGAGCGAGGTAGCATTCCTCTCTCCACCTATTCAAGTAAAAGAACAATGGAGTGAAGGTAACTAGTTTAGTTAGAAACCAACTTCTATTGAAGATATGGTTTACCTAGGATGCTGTAGGCAATACAGGCAATGACAATCCCCCCTAGTGGTCATTATACTTACAGAGTGTAGTAGGACAAGGGTATAAATAACTGTTATATACTTTTTTAAGCAGATTTTAAAAAAACAGGCTACACTAAAAGACAGCAGTGCAATGTAAAACACAAAAATAAAGATTTAAGGCATAAATAAAATACAATAATTATTTCCCTTCTATTTTTTTAACAATTATAAAACACCAACAACAGGCCCACTGTTCTCCCCAAGCAAATCACTCCATCACTAACCAATGACCAAAGAAAAGTTAACTTTCCAAAGTCCAAATCCCAGTCCCAACTCCCTTTCCCACCCTTTCACTTCACAACAAAATTCCCTCCCATCACAACAAAAAATTTAAAAAGGCTTTCGAGGAGGGTGTCCTTTACATGGGTCATGTGAAGGTCAAGTATCTGCTTCATCCAGCACATTCTTTCTTCAAGCCATGCCAGATGCTGCAGGACACAGTGCTGGAACTGGCAGTCTGAGCGGAAGGGGAGTAGAATTGGTGGTCAACTGTGCAACTGACAGCTGCCGGAGGCTCTAGCAGCAACGTTGTTGCCTTGAGGCTGGAGACTGTGGCTTTCTGTTAGAACTGTTGCTTTGGAAGCAGCAGCTGCTTCAGCCTCCTCCTCCAGCGCCACCAGCCAATGGAACTCCTGCTGGATTGTTTCCAGCCTTTACCACCACAGCAAGGCTGCTATCTCCTGCTGTGTTGATACAGGTGGTGAACCAACAGGACTAGCTATATTAGGAAAAAGCCAAAAAGAAAATATACACAGTGTACACCATGTTCTGTGCAAACACTTTTTAAGATTAAATAGTTGCACAATAGCGCTACATTGCTGGTCCCCTTGGGCCATTCACCTTTAATGTGATAAGTAGAGTCACAGGGCCATCTTTTAACTGCAAACGCCCAAGATTAAAAAGAACTGACTGCCTGAAAAGTAGAAATATGGAAAAACACCAGATAGAATTTTTTTAAATTTTATTTTCTTTTTTAGGCTTTCTAGTAAAAAAACTAAACAGTCACTTTATGAGGAAAAATAAAAATAGATTACCTCTCATTAATGAGTAAGGAAGTATGCACTATGGATTACAAGTTGTTGTGCTAAATTAATATAGGCATGTTAGCTAAAGTCGGGTACTTTGCTACTCTCTGAAGCTGGGGCAGCTGTAATGGACAATTATCTTACTTTATTTCCAATGTCCCTGCTCTTCTCCAAATGCCTTTCAATGCTACCCTAACACCAAAGAGGCAGATAAATAATAAATAAGATACTACATCACACACATCATGGATAAAATATGGATATCTTGCCTGCCATAAGTAGATGGTGAGAAAAGGAGATGCACTGCAATATAGGGAAATTAACAGATTTCTCAAGTTTTTGGTAGACTGGGACAGAACTTAGGAAAGAATAAAGGAGTGAAGTACTAGGAGGTGACTGAGTGGGCACTGGGAAGGAAGAGAAACACACCTTGTTTTCAGTTTGCAATGCATTGAAAACTTTGTAACTGCTACATTAATTGAAGCAGACTCACATAGCAGAACCAACACAGCAGTACAGAATTTAACCATGCTGCACTTAGGTCATGGGTGGCAAAATGTCCTGGTCAGGGAGGGAGGTGATGAATGATGATGGGTGGCATACATATTTGCCTTGCTTAACAAATACAGTAAGTCAAGGGAGTAGACAAAAAATAAAATGGCCCCCATTTTGAACGATAGCTTTGAAAACCAAGCAAGTGAAGTAGGTGAGCATGCCCCTTTCCAGAACAGCTCCCTTGTTTCTTCATCCAAGCAGTTATCCATTCATTCTTTCATTGTTCTATTCACCCTTTGATACCCACCATTTACGATTTACTTTCTCTCATTGAGTCACCAGAATTTCCAATCAATCCATATATTCATCCATTCAGTATCCACCCTTTAAACCATCATTTCATCCATCCATCCACATTTACCAGCCCACGCATCAATTAATGAATGAATCAATCAGGGGTTTGTAAAGCACATCTACTCACCCATGAGGGTCTCAAGTCACATCCTTTCACCCACCCACATATACTTTCACTTATATTCCATTTCACCCATCCTTTCTTAACCTTCCATCCTTCTTTCTATTATCCATCAACCCATCATTTTTAGTGTTCCTTATGAGCGTTTGTCAGCTGAGTAGCAGATAGAAGAGGCCATATAACTCAACCACTGCTGTAGCTGGTAAAGAGGGGGGTTCATGAATCACTACACTCTTGCAGTGAGTATAAAAGTAATTGTCAATAAGCAATCAATGTCCTCCAATCACCTCCTGTCCTTTCAGCTGATGTGTCCTCCGATCCAACCTCCTCTGTGCCTACAAAACTGGTGCTGGCCCTAGCACTGATGGTCTGTGTGGCTAGAGAAAACATTATACATTTTTAGATACCAGATACAACTACCCTCATTTTCTATTAACAAAATCCAACCAGAATACATCACTACAGCTTAGTCTACAGATTGAAGCTACGATTCGCCTGCTGGTAACACAATATAGGTATAAATTAATGTTATTTTACACCGCTCTGCTAATTTTTAATCCGGGCTACCCAGGGACTCTTACCTGTGGCGCCTACTTCAGGGTCCACTACGGCTGGTGCCGTTTGTGTGGAGGAACTTTCATTTCTTTTCTGGTCTACTGCTTGTTAGCAGTCTAGTGCCTTTCATTTCGCGTCACTTCCGGTCGGATATATCGTTGCTTAGACTACAGATTAACAATACGACCGGCCCACCGGTAACACAATATAGGTATAAATTGATGTTATTTTACTCTGCTCTGCTAATTTTTAAACCGGGCTACCCATGGTCTCTTACCTGCAGCACGTACTTCATGGTCCACCACGGCTGGTGCCATTTGTGTGGAAGAAGTTTAATTTCTTTTCCGGTCCACTGCAGGTTAGCAGTCTAGTGGCTTTGATTTTGTGTCACTTCCAGCCGGCTACATCTAGCTGATGCAGACGTGCAGCGTCCGCGCCTGGCCATCTCCAGGAGCCAGAACCCCTGCTTCTCCTTCATCAGAGCATAGATATGTTCAAAGATTTGTTTATTTCTCAGAACAGCTGAAAGAAATGGACAATCCATATAAAGCAAAGGCCACATGCTGTAATTTTACCTTCCCAGCTCAGGAATGTCCCGCCACTTGTCCAAATTGTAGATTTCGAACCATGAACTTTTCAAAAAGCCAAAACCCCCAGGGCCTAAAAGCAAGAATAATAATCTCAAGGCGGTCACTACAACTGCTGCTTCATGGTCAAATCCCCCAAGAGTCTATTCTTCCTCTGAACAGCTTAAACTACTTTTTACACAATGCCAGATCCCTGCCCAAACATGCAGTGGAACTTTGGGATATACTCACCAAAACCTGGCTAAGCTCCACTACTTTCCCATCCATTACACTTGCCCTGCCTGACAACTATATAATATCTAGACTATACAAGGAAGGCAAGATTGGGGTGGCATTGCTATAATCTTTAAAGATAATATTTCGTTTTCAATAATCAACACTGTTGTAGGAGATTGGGCAGAAATATGTATTTTTAAGCTTGATTCCACCTCTAAATTCAGCTGGAAAGGTGGCTAGTCAATCGCCCAGGCCGGACCTATAAAGAACTTTAGTCAACTTCAACTGGAATATATTGCACCCCATGTGCTTGCAGTGCAACAGTTTCTACTGTTGGGAGATTGTATTACTATGGGGAATATCCTCTCAATCTAGAGACTAGCCAACTACATTCTAATATAGCAACATTAGGCCTACATCAACAAGTCAATGGTTCAACTCATGCTGTGGGCCATACCCTCGATTTTTACCACCACCACACAATTTTCACCAAAACCTTTACTTTGGACTGACCATTCACTTATTTGCTTCCGGATTCCCACCCACAAGGTGATGGGTAAACCGCTTACTCATCACAAAAATCTATCTAGACAGTGGCGGAAAATTACTTCAGATTCATGGGCCAAGGAGCTGACGTCCACTATCCACTCTGACAATTCAGATGTGGACCGAGTGCTTTCAGCTTTCAACAGTGTGCTGAACTCTGTTTTTGATAAATTAACCCCTCTTAAACAGTATGAACATAGACTACCCAGACCGCAAGCACCTTGGTATTCGATAGGACTAAAGACAGAGAAAGCCTTGTGCAAAAGATTAAAAAGAAGGTGGTGCCATACCAATCACCCTCATGACAAAAATACATATAAGCTTGCCTTACCACACACCATTGTAATATCAAGAATGTTTGCAAGCTATATATTTGGAAACAAATCGCTGAGGCTAAACTCCTCCAAAGCACTTTTTAAAATACTCAAATCCTTTATAAATCCGGATGCTTGCTCCTCAAAATCAAATTTGGCGCAATCACTTTGCAATGCCTTAGCTAATCACTTTGAAGAGAAAATCAATGTGATCTATCAAAGCTTTCCTAGCTCTCCTGATCAGCCTGGCCAGAAGCAGGTAGCCTATACACCACACTATGATGGTTTTACCTGTCTAGGTAGATTTGAACAAGCTTGGCTAAAGACAATTCAGAAACTTTTGATCTCAGCAAAATCTGGCTCCTCCTTAGATGTCTGTCTTCCTAAAATTATGGCAGACCTCTCATATGAGCTGGTCCCTTCAATCTGCTCTCTATTGAATGTATCTAGAGAAAATGGCCAATTTGACATTGATGGATCTTACTAACTACCAGCCTATCTCGCTCTTTCCTTTACTGGAGAAGTTGCTGAAGAAGCATATTAATAAACAACATATAAGCTATCTGGAGTCAAATAGCTTATTAGACCCTTCTCAGTCGGGTTTTAGACCACTACACAGTACAAAGAAGGCTCTGTTAGTAATCACTGACCGGATCAAATGGTCTTTCGATGCAAATGTACTTTCAATGCTGGTGCTGCTAAATTTGTCAGCAGCATTTGATAGGGTATACCATCTTAGGCTTCTTGGTAGGCTACAAGAGATTGGGATCATGGAATGGCTTTACAATGGCTGGCTGACTTTCAAATAGGACTCAAATGGTCATTCTAGGCCCCTATAGGTCATGAACCATGACTCTGGATAGTGGAGTTCCACAGGGCTCTTGTTTCAGCCCCACGCTTTTCAACATTTACGTGGCTTACCTTGCCAAAGTTGTTAGAGCTTTTGGCTTTGAGATCATATCATATGCAGATGATACCCAACTACTCTTCTCCTTTGTGAAAAATCTGACTAAATCTAAATAATCTTTTTTCTGATGGGATGAAAGCCCTTGCGACTGGTCTGATCACCACGCCATCGCCTTCCTACTACCTAGCACCCACAAGACAAGGGCACCGCAACCAGTGATTCCTAAACGCTGGGTCAGAGACACTAAAAACCTGGACCACATGGAACTGGAAGCTCGCTGCAAATCAGACCTCCCCCCCTCGCATATCACAACGGTCAGTGACCTCAACGATCACTACTCTACAACTATATCGAACATTCTGGATGACCTAGCCCCACTAAAACTAAAGAGAACCCAAATCAAAGATCGGAACCCCTGGTTCACTGGATCCCTCAACAATGAGAGGAGAGCCCTCCGACAATCCGAAAGAATCTGGAGACAGCACCCCTCTGTAGCACATCTAAAAATTCTCCGCCAGGCCAGAAATGCCTACAACAGGAACATCATCAACTCAAAAAAGAATTCTTCAGATCTGAACTGGGGAACGCCAAGAATAGACCCCGCAAGCTCTTCGAATTGGTCAAACACCAATCCAACAAACTGGCCAAAACCGCGAAAGAAACCCCCAAGTCCTTAATATCATCCGAGGAATTCTCCTCCTTTTTCGCTGACAAAGCCACAGCCTTAGGAAAAGAACTTAGTGCCGCCACATACTCTCTATTCCCTCCAGACCTGCCTCCTCCTCCGGCGCTGCCCCCACAGACTTCACCTAAAAATCAAGCACGCTGGACCGATTTCAAACCCTATCATGAAGACTCCGTCGCTAAAATCCTATCGACCTTAAACCCGAACAACCATTTTAATGACCCTCTCCCCCAACTGCCTAGTGGCCGCCGCCCAGTCCATTATTCCAAGCTGGACTGCAATAATTAACGCCTCTCTGCGGCAGGGATCCATTCCTGACTCTCTGAAAGCAGGCCAAGTCCTCCCCATTTTGAAAAAGCCGTTGCTGGACCCAGCTTCCCCCGACAACTTCAGACCTATCTCTAACATCCCTCTCTTAGACAAAGTGTTGGAGAAATGTGTACAACAGCAACTAAGTCAACACATCAACAACTTCCACCTACTTGATGACTTCCAATCTGAATTCAGACCCGGGCACAGCACCGAAACGACCATGCTCCACATCGTTGACGATGCCGTCCAAGGCCTTGACCAAGGGAAAACCTGCCTCCTAATCCTCCTTGATCTATCCTCGGCCTTCGACACGGTCAACCATGTAAAACTACTCGAACGCCTCAAACTCAGGATGGGATTGGATGGCACAGTTCTAAAATGGTTTAGGTCCTTCCTCCAAAACCGATTACAGAGATTCCTAATCAACGGCAACCTATCGGCTCCCTCTCCGGTCACGGTTGGAGTCCCTCAAGGATCAACCCTGTCCCCTACCCTCTTCAACCTTTACCTTGAACCTCTTGCCGAAGTTCTACGCACAGCGAATATCTCCTACCATATGTACGCTGACAACACTCAGATCTACATCAAGACCTCATCCCTCGAGGAGATTCTCTCCCTGAATGAGGCCCTGAAAGAGACTGTCCAATGGCTCGCCTCCAATCAACTCAAACTCAACGCAAAGAAAACAGAATTTCTCTTAATTTCCCCCTCAAAAACCAATCCCGAGATGCAGACATGGATTAAGGCTATCACAGCCTTAGATTGCCCACTGACCATCGTGGACTCGGCCAAATCTCTGGGAATTACCTTGGACAGAAACTTGAACATGCGGGACCACATCAACGCGATGGCCAAATCAGCCAGATTCCACCTGAGCTACCTTAGGAAACTGAAACCCTTCCTCGACACTGCCGATCTAAAAATGGCAGTCCAAGCACTCGTCATCTCCAGACTGGAATATGGCTGCTCTACCCTCTCGGGTTTACCAAAGATCTCCCTGGCACCTTTAAAAGCCTGCCTCAACACTGCCGCCAGACTTCTTACCTCAAGAAAATTCGACCACATTTCTCCACACCTGAAAGCTTTGAACTGGCTTCCTCTTGAGGCTAGAATACAGCTTAAACTGGCCTGTATCACACACAAGGCCTTATACTCAAACTCCCTGCTTATCTTGCACAGAAACTTGTGGTATCCGGAGGAACCAGAAACTCCCGATCCGCCAGAGACCTGCTGCTACAACCTGCACGCTTCCGGAAGAAAAAACGTACAATCGGGCTTTCTCTGGGGCCGCTCCAAGAATATGGAACTCTCTCCCGCCCACCATCAGAAGAATCCCTTCACTGACACGCTTCAAAAAGGAGGCCAAAACCTTCCTTATGGGTAAATTCCTCGTTTAAATGTTGCCTCCAACCAGCACAGAGACCCTGATTAACTCCTGACTAGCGCCTCCCCTCGGATTACCTAGTCACCTCTCCTAGAAACCTGGGGACTTGTTTCGAGCAACTATAAAATGCAAACTGTACATTCGTGTCCTCTATCCTTTATATATCCTGCACCCTGCCCCCTTTTACCTTTTGTATATTATTGTGATTCCTAGCCTATTGTACATTTCTATGTTTCCTGTAAAGCGCTCTGATACCCTAACGGGTCAAGTTCGCGCTCTATAAAACACAAAAATAAATAAATAAATAAAAAAATTGCTACTTGGATATCTGAAAATAAACTCCAGCTAAACAATGCAAAAATGTAAAATATGTTATTTGGGCGGGCCCAACTACTTTGGTCAAGGTTTTTTTGGCCCCCAGAGCTTGGTTTTGCCCCTTCACCCAAATTAGTGGTAAAAAATCTGGGAGTCCGGCTGGAACAATCCCTCACTATGAAAGAACAAATCTCGGCCACCACAGGCACATGCTTTTACGTATTGCGTCTGCTGAGAAGAGATTTTCCTTTTTTACCACTCTCCACTAGGAAAATGTTAGTTCAGGCACTGGTTATAAGCTGTCTAGACTATGGCAACGAGCTTTTGGCCTCCGCCAATGAGAAGTTGCTTCAGGTAGTACAGAACACAGCTGCACGTCTTACCTGAAACCTCTTCCTGGAAACATCATCTGGCCCTCTTCTACAGACCTTACACTGGCTACCTGTGAGAAGCAAAACTATTTTTAAGATCTGCTGTTTAACTCACAAGGCTCTACACGGTAAAGGGCCTACCTATATATCATCAAAGCTCACTTGCTATATCCCTCCCAGACTCTTAAGATCATGCGACAAGGCTTTGCTTAAGGTCCCCAGGTTCAGAAAGGCCAGGTCAGGATGCAGGTCATTTTCCTTCCTCGCTCCCACCAATAGAATAACCTGCCACTGCAATTACGTATCTGTGACAACCACTTCCACTTCAGGAAATTACTCAAGATTCACCTATTTTAAAGATAGCCCTCTTTATCTGTTGTCATGGTCTTGCGCCGAGATACCCCTCCGGGGGGTGATTTGAGCGCCTAATAAATCAAAATAACATAACAGTTCAGTTAGCAGTATCTTCTATCAAAACTATCACTTTGGACATTTTGTTGGTTGGAAGTGCTGGAAAAGGCAGGTATTCAAGCCAGCCAAAAGGTTTTCGCAATGGAGGGGCTGAGCTATGATGACTCTGAGTCATTTGAGCTCTATGAAGGGCTGGAATAATATTCAATGAAGAACATATGGTGTTGGTTGGCAAATGCAATGGGATCTCATACTTTCCTGCCATGAAACACTGTCATGGAAACTGCTGGTATACTGTATAAATGAACATTTTATAGCACAATATTGAGGTGGTCCACCGTGGCCACGGCCACTCTCTCATTTTAACTATTTGAGCATGAGCAAGAAAAAGAAAGCCTTCTCAACAAAAATGTGTAATGATTAATACTAGCTTACTTGGGCCTGTAATCTTTACAGTGGGCAGTAGCATACCACATATCTGTTCTCTTGGTCTTATAGTACCACAAATTATATAAGAGACAGCAGAAGAAAACTTCAGACAGGAGGAAATCAGCTACAAAAACATGAAATGTAGAAAAAAGATAATGCAGGGATAACAAAAGTTTAACAAACATTCGAAAAAGGAGTTAAAAAAAGGAGATAGTATAAATAAAAGGTAAAATTTAAATTATTCTAAAAGTAGACATAGGTAAAAGTTAGGGAAATAATAATAATAATAATAATAACAATAACAGGACTTACTGGGGTCAACAGAACTATCGGCTGTGGCGCTGGTGGTCGCATCTCTGGCTCACTGACCCACCTTAAAACTATCACTATTAGTGGTACAGTTAATCTCTCAAAAAATATTTTGACAGCCATACACAGTAAAATTTTACTTTTCTAAATGAGATCGCCTATATTACTAGTATTTATCGATTTGACAATCCTAATCATCGTATGCCCTATTCCAAATATTCTAAACCAAAACTACATTTGAGACTAATGCATTGCAATGAATGATATTTCATTCTCATCTCATTCTTATTTCTCAGCCCCCTTGATTGACCAACTCAGACTCCCTTGTTTTTTCGAAGAATAGATGCAAATTACACATCATTGTGAAATTTCTTGGAACTGTACAAGCTACATAAACAAAGTCATTGAGAATGCTTCTTAAATAAACAGCCCAAGCGAGTGCCGATGAGTAGTATTAAGTAGAGTCGAACACCTGGCTTGTAATTGGATCACATAATATTTGCAAAGTAAACGTAACTTACCTCTGAGTGTGAGCAGCATGCTATTTGGAAAAAAAATATTAGTACTTTAGAACACAAACACAACAAATATTTACTCACCGAGGCACGCAATCTGGATGCCTAGCACGTCAAATCGGTCCTGCTTGCGGTCTATGTCAACCCAGCGGTGCGTCAACTGCTATTGGGTGCGCTGGACTCAAGTGTTATGGCGCACACACTGGCACATCCTCCCCCAAAATAGCCAATGCTGGCACAGGATATACCCTCTTCCAGGCGTGCTACCTGCTGCCATCACAGAGGGGATATGGCACTGCACAAAAAAAACTGTGCTGCCACTTCCACCTCTGAAAGAATTGCCTGGGGCTGCACCTTTAGGCAATGCTGATGACCACAAGTGTACGCTAGCAGCCGCACTGGCACCAACATTCCTTCTCTTGTCCCTTTCACCAAGCCTTGCTATGGCACTGGGTGATCCAAAAAACAGAAGAAATAGGAAAGGGAAGGAAGAAAGGAGAACTAAAGAAGGTAAATGGAAAACCAAAAAAAGGACAAAAAAGTCACAAACACACAAAAAAATTACAAAACCAAAAAATACACAAACGCAAACACAAAGGCACACACTGACAAAGTAAAGGAAAATGAGGGATTGCATTGCCAAATTGCTCTATTATATCGCAAGTCTGCCTGACAAGATGTATTGTCACCACAGTACCAGGAGTAGGTACTGGTGGAGGGACAGATGCACTGATGCTGATGTAGCAGAAGATTTAGAAGGTGCTACTGTAGGGAGAGATGCAGCGGGTGGTGGTAGAGGTGCTGAGGAATCACACACACACTTTTCATAAATTATGTCATTTGGGATCTCACAAATGTTGATATGAATGCTATGATTCAACATGCTATAAGTGATGTAATAGTATTAGGTATAAGCAGCGTATGTGGAAGGTGCAGTTTGTATATTGTTTAGTCTGAAATATACTGCTCATCACTCGAAGGCTCATGGGAGAGTAAAGACTTCTTATTCACTCTTGAAGCTAGCAAGCAAATGGTTAAATGATCTTTAGAAAGGCACTGCTAACTAGCACCAGGTACTTTCTATAGAAGGAAGGCAGTGCAAGGAGTGAAGAGGGTGGCATGTGGCTTATTGATGTCCCGCAAGTTATGCAGTTGTCTTGTTCTGCACTTCATGATAGCAAAGACAATCTCATTTGTTTATATTGTGCTGTAGATGTGTTATGTATGTCACTTATAACTATCATGTGTAGTCTGTTTACAGTACATCCTTCCTAACAGAGGAGACCACAAAACTAAATCAACATGATGAAAAAAGGTTATTACAGTTCAGTTACAGAGTTACTGTGCCTATGACTTTCTGAAGACCCCAAAATAAAGTTCTTTCTCATTATTTTATTTTACCTAAATACCTGGTCAACATTATTGGAAACCTTATCTTGGTAACAGCCAGCATCAATTACCCTAGACTCCATACTCCAATTTACTTCTTCTTGGGCAACCTCTCCTTCATAGACATCTTCTACTCATCAGTGATTTTACCTAACAAGTTGGTCCAGCTACTTGTTAAAAGGAAAAGCAGCTTCTTTGGATGTGGCACTCAAATGTTCTCATACCTATACCTAGCTAGTACAGAATGTGTCCTCCTAGCATTCATGTCATTAAATCATTATGTAGCTATGACATTTCGCTTGACTTATGCAAAGATTATGAGCAAGTCTGTCTGCACTATTATGGTTGTCTGCAGCCGGCTAAATAGGAGCTTGTTGTCATTAATGTGCACAATGAGTGCATTGAAGATGGACTTATGTGGCCCAAATGTAATTGACCATTTATTTTGCGAGGCGACTGCTCTTGCAAAGATAGCATGTGTCAACACCTTTGTCTCCAAAATAATGAATTTCGTTGGTGTAATTTTTTGCTGCTGATCCCTGTCTTCTTCAATCTCTTCACATGTGTCCACATCATCATTACTGTCATAGGAATACGTTCCTCTAGAGGTCGAGACAAAGCTTTCTCCACTTGTGCCTCACACCTGGTTGTCATCACCATATTCTACAGCACCGCTATCTCCATGTACATGAAACTAGTGTCTAAGAACTCTGCTAATGAGGATAAAATAATTTCTCTGTGTTTTACACTGCTGACCTCATGATCTAAAGTCTGGGAAACAAAGATGTGAAGGTGGCTTTGAAGAAAGTTATAATGTAGCATGTTTCAGATTAAATTTTCCTAATTGTTCATGAGCTCATGTGAGGGTAATGCAGTTAAATTCTTAGACAAGAAAATAAATAGACTTTGCAAAACTAACTGTAGTAGATCAGGCATTTGATAAAAGCTTCTACTACATCAGTAAAACCTCTAAACAACATCTTTTTCATTTACATTTTTCAATGTAGGTTGTTTTAATAACATGAAAAGATCATTTCACTCCTTTGGTTAAATGCAAAGTTACAAATACACATTTGGAGCCATATTTATGACTTTAGTGGCAACGAATCACCTTATGGCATAGCCCTGTATCACAGGAAAAGAGCAGGAATGCACTGTATTTATCCAACACAGTGCATACCTGTCCTTTTTCCTTCCGCTGCTGTCATTTTGGGAGCTTAGTTCGAGCTCAGTCACCATGGTGCCAGGGTGCCTGTTTTGTAGGCAGGATTGTTTTGAGAAGGATGCGGCACTTTTCTGTACAAAAATAATCCTGAGAAGCTTTTTCCTCTTTCCATATGTGCTGTAGAATACAGCACATGTGGAAAAAGGAAAAACAAGGAGAAATAAACCTATTTCTCCTTGTTACGCCACCACTGGGGAGGTTTATCTTTTTGGTGCATTCCTAGGTTTACATTGTCTTGTAAATCTGGGAATGTGTCAAATACCATGAGAGTTGCCTGGAAACACCCATGCAATGCCCATGGAACGCCAAACCAGGACAGAGTAAAGAAACACAGTGATTTGTGCTGCGTTGCGTTACTCCATATATTTGTAGCCACTCAAAAACCACGCAAAGTGCCTTTGTGTGGCTTCAAAAATATAACTAAGGTTTGTGTCGCTCTTGCACCAAGTTGCATGGTGCAAGGGCAACACAAACTGGGTCATACATTGGGCACTTTGTGACTGCAAAGCATTGAAAGACACATTAGGTGAATGCTTTTCAGAGGAAAGAATATTTGACTGCAAATTAAATTATAGCTGCACTAAAATCGAAATTCCCAATTAATTGACTACTGCTGCTTCAACATTGTCAGACTCTAGATTCACTGTTACACAGACCACTTTTGGTGATGAGAATGGGTACCACTGGAAATGGAAAAGTAAATAAATCACTGCAGATTAATAGATGAATTTGATAATATCTAAGATCTAGTTTGCAATAGGATTACAATTAGTACAAGCGAGGAATGCTGTATCTCCCTTGACAAAGATCCAGGATGGTTTTAGTGCTTTCCTCAACTGGGCCAGAGGAGTGACTCCTGAGTGGTAGCAGACGATTCATTAGACAACAGTGTCCTTTTTTCATTAGAGGAGGCAGCTGGAGAAGCAAATGGAATACAAATAGCCATTCTTTCTCCCCCACAGAATGAGTAAACACCCCTGTCACTAGATTCTTAAATCCATCCTGAACTACATCAATGTGAAATGTCTGAATAGTAAAATGGTTCTAGAGTGTGGAATGTCTGAATACTCAAATGCCAATCCAGTACATCATTTTGAACCCAGTTGATTCTGTTTTGAGTCCTTAGAAGTTAATTCTGGGCCCTTAGTAGGTCTAATATCTGGACCAATTGTCAAAAATATGGGTATTTTACTTCTGCCTAACAATAGTAAACTATTATTCCCATTTTAACATAGTGTAGCTGTTATACAACTGATAGTCACCTTTATGTTATATATAATTCCTTAGTATAGAAAATGAGTAAAAGCAGGACCAGTATATTAAATCTAACGTGTGGTCTGCAACAACCATTGTGCAATCCATTCTAGTGACCACAAAAACATTTCTCCATTTTTACCTCTATAGCCTGGCTGTGCATTTCTAAATTCCCAATTTGAAATGTGAATCAAAATCCATTTTGGCAGGTCAAAATTATCACATGAGCAATATGAAAACAATGCCATTATATCTTCTTTCCCACACGGTAGGGTGCATGTGATTTAAAAGTAAAAACAAAATAATTTTTTACATTTTGCAGGAATATTTTATAAACATTATTGTGCTGCAGCACCTACTGTGGTACACAATGCGGTGCTAGTGGGAACACAAATTCAATAGGTTTTGTGGCTGTTCCAATGTTAGCGTCCACAATTTTTCATTAAAACAAATTGTTTTGAAGACCACCTATTTCTTTTTGTTTTTCTCATAAATGCCCTTTTAGGAACATAAAGCAGGCTGGATGTTCCAAATTAAATAAACATCAGGATTTTTACCTTACACGTCCTTCCATTCAAGAAGATTTAAGGGCAACATGTCTGAAGCATTTTTGCGGTCAAATGCTTTTTCAAATGTACAAAACAAAAATTGTGAATTGGTAACACTTTACCAAATTGCAATTTGTGTTTGCGATTCGGTATTTGGAAGGGCATGTTTAAGGCATCCCTTCCTTATACCGAATTGCAGTGGTGTGTTTGAATGTTTTGTGACTGAAATGTGGTCGAAAAACATTTGTAATTTAACAACATTTGAATAATGGTGGTGGGACACCTTCCCCCATGGACCACTCCCTGTTCTTAAAAAATGGACCACTGCCTACTCATTAATATTCATGAGGTATGTCTATTTGCGACCCACTAGAAATCTCAAAATGTGTCAAAGACAGATTTTTACACTGGTGTTTGCGATTACCAAATAGCAAATCACATAAATTTGCTATTTGGTAATCGCAAACTATTACTTTTGTACATGTGGCCCTAAATCATATTTAGACTATATCAAGGCTGTCTGCTAGATAGAACAAGCATTTGAAATGCAATAGGTTTCGCATTTACGAGATTTTGAGCTATTGGCATTGTAAATTACAATGCCTTTTATTTATGTGTTTAAAAAACCTGGAATATTAAAAGGCAGTGTCATTTACAGTACCATGGTCTGTGAAAAAACGCAGGAATCAAGACCGTGACCTGGAACCCACAAGGGAAAAAAGGAAGGCCAAGAAACGCCTGACACCGAGGCTCAAGGTTGACTGCAAGAAGATGGGTTACACCTGGAGTAAGATTGAAAGAAAAGCTCACAACAGAGATGGCTGGAGAGTCCTGGTTGATGGACTATACCCCACGAGGGGTAGTAGGCATAAGTAAGTAAGAAAAACATATCATCTTAAAATAAACTGTGTGGCATATACAAAACAACTGTATGTAATGAAGGCAAACATTTGTATCACCATTTTACAGGCACTAGTCATTCCAGTCCTAAAAACTGGCTACCGGTAATGGGTGCAAGTTTAATGCTGTAGGGCAAATGGAGCAGTCTGTAGGGTGTGGGCATCGGTATGGGAATGCAGCAAGAATAGTGCCCATAGTGCTCTCAGGGCTGGGTCTTGGTAACAAGTCCAGCCTTAAAAAGCGCAGCTAATTGGAGCCCACCAGGAAGTGCCAGAATGCACCATTTACTAGCCAGTCCACTACTCGTGCATACATGTGCAACTCGTACAACTGCATGTGAAAGGCAGAACACATATCTACTTTTCAGCAGTACAACTCATTATACACATCAACTTAAAATACTAAACATTTAACTAATCATGACTTAATGCGCTCACTACTCTATAACAAGATTTGATCTTACGCTGGACTTTCAGGCACATGCATCATGCTTTAAAAAATTTGCACATTTTGCGAATTGCCAAAATAGCCAATTTGCGATAGCAAAGTACCCGCCAGCAATGCATGAACGAAAATATTGCGAAAACACACGTTTTCGCTAAAATAAGGAATCGCAAAAAATTCTGAGAATAGGTTTGCGATTCTGTAATTGCGTCTCCCAATTAGCGAATCGCAATCAAAAATCGCAAATCCATGCATGAAAAATCGCTAATTGCGATTACCTTGAAATTCTCTATTTAGCAAGTGCAAAATAAGAAGGATCACAACCAGGTGGTAATCATGAGTGCAAATTACATACAGCTGAAATTCTACAGAAACTTACTTAAACACACCCAGAATGCCCCTGAACATTTCACAATGGCAGCGCTTTACCTGATGGCGAGGAGGATGAGGCTCCAGGCTGCAGCACACAGAAGGAGGAGAATACAGGAGCGCATCTTCAGAGTCTGCATTACATTACTAGGACAAACTGAAGAGGAGATATACGACAAGTATAGGCTCAATGCTGCAAGGATCATTGATTTAATAACTGAATTGGATCCCGTTTTGCAGCATCAGACATGTAGGACCAATGCAATACCCACACATGTCAGGTACTATGTTGCCTGCACCTACTGGCGTCAAGCAGTTTCCAGAGGGTCATAGCAGTAGCTGGAGGTGTGTCTCAAAGCGCACTTTCACGCATCTTTAAAGCATTCCTTAATGCCATGATGTCCCAGATCAACTCCCACATCAGCTTCCCCACAACCGCACATGACCTGACCAAGACCAAACAGGATTTCTATCAGATAGCCCGTTTCCCACATGTCTTAGGTTGCATTGATTGCACCCATGTAGCAAGATGTCCCCCTGCAGGCAATGAATACATATATAGGAATAGGAAATGTTTTCATTCCCTAAACATACAGGTAGTATGCACTGCCAAAAACATAATAACTGACATAGTGGCACAATACCCAGGAAGCGCCCATGATTCCTACATATTCCGCCAGAGCGGAAAACACACTCGTCTGTCCAGGGGTGAATTTGGAGAAGGACATCTGCTTGGTAAACATGTGTTATTAATTCTCCACAACATTGCACGTATGCCAATGCACTACCGCCACTGACCCTTTGCTTACTTCCATGTAGGTAACAGCGCATACGCCTTGCGGAATTACATCAGAACGCCGTACCTAAATCCTACAACACCCAATGAGCAGGGGTACAATGCTGCGCATATCTCCACCAGGAACAAAATAGAGCGCACGTTTGGGCTGTTGAAGAGTCGCTTCAGATGCCTACACAAAACAGGTGGAGCATTAAAATACAAACCAGAACAATGCTGCAGGATAGTGGCTGCATGTGCCATTTTACACAACATTGCCACAAGGAAAGGCATTCCTATAGAGGTGTCTGACAGCGAGTCAGAGGACGACAACCAGCAAGGGCCACACCGACGTGCAGCACATGGGGCAAGCGCAGCAGAAGGGTTCAGGAGACGCACGGAAATCACACAAAACTTTTTCTGAGGTGAGCAATGATGAGACAACACACAGCTATTGCTATCCAGACTCTTTTTCATATCAAATTATAGGGACTTTAGTGTTGATGCACACATGACATGTGCCCAGTGGCACAGGAATAGCATTAATGAACAGACAAAAATGGAAATGATATCAGGAATCAAAAGTCAGTCACAACTGTTGTCCCCGTCAATGGTTACCTCACCATGGCGGAATGTCTGTGGCCATGCCAGTCTATTTCTTCCTCCCACGCACACCCAGACGCCTTTCGTATGCTGCATCTTCATCCCTCATGTTGGTAGCGGAGGGTGTACTGCTGCGTGTCTGGCGCCTACTTGCAGTGATGGCAGGCATAGATAGACTGCTGAGGCTTGAGGCCTCCTCACTTCCCTCTTCCAGTGTGGCAATATTAGACCCAACTGTGGCAGCCTGCATTAGTTCCACTGCAGCCGTCACCTGGCCCAGTTCCTTTGCCACATCCCCACTCCAATGGGACTGCTCAGTCTGCATTGTCACAGACCTACGTGCCAGCATTGCAGTCGTGGTGGCCAGCCTATTATTTGATTTGGCATACACGTGCATGCGCTGCATTAGCTGGTGATGATGTCTTGTCTGTGACACATGTCCCTCCCTCATCACCCTGGTCAGTTCCCTCACACAATCTGTCAGGACTGCAATGTTGCCTGACATCTTTCCTATTTGAGCCTGCACTAAGTGCATGTTTTTTGCCTGCAGGCGCTGCACCCGGAGCATCTGGCCCTCCAGACCACCCCAGACATCAGTTGGTAGTTCCTCCTGCCGTGTGTTATGTGACCTGGTTCCTCTCCGCTGGAATTGGACTGGGCTGCTCCGGAGCTGTGCTTGGTGGAGTTGGCGTGGGTGTTACTTGAGCCAGGTCGGACACTGGTGTTACATGTGCCTCATCCTCTGTTTCCATTGTCACAAGTGGTGGGACTGTTGCCCTGCGTTTTGTAGGGGCACTTGATGATTGTTGTGGTACCACAGGTGTGTCCGTCTCATCTACAGCGGTATCTTCCTGTGTCTCCATGCAGTCACTGTCGTCTGCCTCTTCTCGTTCTGCATCTGTGATGTTAAACAGTGCAAATAAGCATTAATTTCTGTCTGTGATGTAATGTCACATGAATCATTATGTTCCTGCAATAAAATATTTTGCCGTTATCCTATATTTGGTTTTCTTATTTTATATTTGTGTGTTTGCCAAAGTACCTGCCTGACCTGCCTGCATCTCCCATAATGCACTTTGATGTGATTGTAGAATGTGGACTGGATTTGCATTCTGGAGGATTGTGCTGTACTGAGCTGATGTGATTCCTGACATATGTATACCGATGGTCACTTGCATGCATCTTACCTTCAGATGTGTTGGCCACTCCGGAGGTGTCCAGCTGCGTCACCCCAACGACAGCTTCAGGCTGGAGTGTTGACTCCACCATGTCCTCCATGGGAGTGTTCCCAGTCTGTGTCGATGTTCCCCCTCCTGTCTTCCTGGCTTCCTTCAACCTCTCGGCGATGCATTCTTTGGCACGTTTGCGCAGGTCGTACCATCTTTTTTTGAATCGTCAATGGTGCGGGGTGTAACCCCAACAGCATTTACTTTACGTTGGATCCGGTTCCATATTTTCCGTTTCTCCTGCTCAGGAACTTTCAGAGACAATTTCCCAAATAGCTTATTATGGCTGGTTGCCACATCCTCTATTAGTGTCTCTATTTCCTTTTCAGAAAATTTTATTTTCCTCTTCCTGCCTGTTTGGCTGTCTCCTGCTGCTGTTGCATCCATTTTGGGCAAGGGACAGGTGTTAATCCAAGTTTTTGTTTCACTCCTGTTCAGCTCCTGCAGTCAGCTCCCTCCTCTCCCTGTGACTGTGCACTGAATGGGGCATGGGCTGCTGACTTCCTGGTTCTGATGCCATCAATATGCATCAACTGTGCGTCCTCGCTATTTGCGATTTCGCTAATAGCGATTTCGCAATTTGCAAGTTCCCTTTTAGCGATTTCGCAATTTGCAAATTCGCAGAATACGCTATCGCAAACTGCGTTTGCGATTCCCTGCGAATCGCTATTTATTCGCAGATTTTTTGTTGCATTTCAATTTGCGATTCCTTATTTGCGATTCCTTATTTTTCGCAAATAAGGAGTCGCTAATTTTTGGGTTGATGCATGTGCCTGTTTGTTCTTACAATAGTTCCGTCGAAGACATGATGATTTAACTTCAATTTCCAAACTTGTGTAAAGAGTGCATAATTCCGGTACTGAGAGTTAGAAAATAAATGAACCTTTACATACATCTTTAATTCCCAGGGCTTCCTACATGATGCTATCCTAGAAGGTTGTAACCGTGTAGGTAAGCGGCCATCTTTAAACCAAAGAAGTTTCTACACACACATTTGACAGGTTTATATCCTTGTATGACAACAGCCATTGTTAAATCCCCAACGTTCCTGCATGACTATGTAACTGACCTAAAATTGGTGTATAAGCTTGCATGAGGAGGGACATTTTTAAACAGCAGTACTTCCTGTATGATGCTGGTAGAAACCTGGCAAAGGTATGTATCCTTGTGTGAGAGCCTCCACTTAAAACTGCAGGACTTTCTGCCTACTGTTCCAGCAGATCTGAAAATGGCCTGTGTCCATGCGTCAGAGCCACTCTGCTATCTTTTAGCTCTTGAACTTCCTGCATCAGTTTGTGTCGGTGTGTGAGCCTCACCATCTTTAAACCTGTTGCCTGCCTACATGATGCTGTAATGTATTTGATAACGGGCTGTGTTCTTGCACGAGAGCTGCCAATTCTAACCCTCCAAACTTTCCACCATAGTGATGAAACTGTCATGATAGACGTTGGTGTCTACCTGTAGGCGCATAACCCTTTAAATCTGGGACTTGCTGCATGCTGTGTCTTAAATTTGCATGGCTCTGTTTGAGGAATATATGCCCTTTGCGTCCTATACAACTTGAGGATGTGTGTCAAACTCACTATAAAGTCACATAGCTCACTCCAATGGCCACAGATACATGGACACAAAGACGACTTCCTAAAGGTGCATTAAGAATTTTCAGGGAAAACCCTTGAAAGAAAATAGTACTGTGTAGACTGGGGAGGTACTGTCTGTCTTTAAGCCTATTGCCTCTAGTTCATCCTTTAAATCTCTAATCTAAGGAAACACCATTTGTGTGGCATTTGTATAGCGTGGGTCTAGCCAAAAGGCAGCAGAGCGCTTTACAGTGTCAAAGCAAAAGGTCTAGTAAAGGAGTAATTGGAGTGGTAGCTGGGCTTGGAGTACCCTTTCAAAAAGTGCATCTAGAGCTATTCTATATATTGGAGAAGGGGTGGCTGGGCTTGATGGATGCAAGGAGAATATTGCAAATTACCACAGGCCAACCCCTTTAATTGTCAGCAACAGCTCCTGAAAGAACACATAAAACAGGTTGATGGTGGCAGTTAGGCTGAGAAAAAAAAGAGGGATTAAGCAATAAGAAAATGAGAATAGGCTGGCAGACGTTTCAATTACATAGTGACAACTCTCTATCTATTTCATTGTTCAAATGTGATTACTAGTTAATCGTCCCTGAGGTGACAGGGCTATCAACGACTGGTAAACAATGCGAGGCATGGCTATGGCCTCTACTTGAAGGCATGGCAGCTGGTTTTATAAATACAACATTGGCATCCGTGTTTGTCCAAAGGATCACTTTGTTGTCATTGAGAGTTCGCTTCACATCAGGATCCCATCCATCTGGTTTCTGTTTCACTCTGCGAGGAGGGAGTCCAACTTGTGAGCAAGAAGCACCTGAGCACACTTACCCACAGGCAAAGGGGAGCGAGTCACCTATAGGGGGATTTGGCAGATTGGTTAGGACACCCACCCTAGGTAACTAGGTTAGGGATTTTATAGTAGGAGTACACATAGCACACTACACCTAGTACGTGTATGCTTGCATATATGTATCCAGTATTAGCCAAGATGGTGGAACTGTTTATTCTGTTCACTGCCATTAATATGCTAATTACTCTTGTTTGCTTCTGTTTATTAACCATTGCTGCTGATATATTTTAGAGAAGAATCATGATGCTTCAATAAATATTGAAATGCTGCTTCATGTATTTCTTGAATATCTTTTGAGGTATACATGAGTGTCTGAGTGGAAAGGTTCTAGATCTATTACCACAATTCCCTGGCGGGATCGAGGTTGTCATTTTCTAAGGTTGCACATTCCATTTGTTACCCTCTGCTAATTAGGGGTACCTATGGTCGCACTGTGAGCTAGGACTATTGGCCAACATCTCCTGATGAGGTGCTCAGAATCCATCTCATAACAATCTTGACATTTATGTTGTCCACCAAACTCACAGTTTTTGACACTGGAGTATAAGTTGTACAACATGGTGCTGCAGATGTTAGGAGAATGTACTCTTATTAAAAGGATTACTTAAGTAGCTTTTGCTTGCATACCTAGAAAACCCCACTAACATTTAACCGGAGATGTCCATGTTGGCAGGCTCTGTACTCAGCTGAGTATGCAACCCTTATTGGTATTGTCTGTAGGTTGATTCAAGCTTGAACGTTTCAAAGGATAAATCCCATTGTGCTACAATTTCTGAAGTCCATAAAGTTATCATGACTGGAACAATGGATACAGATGATCAAAACATTTCTGAAAACTGCAGACATATGGTTACTCAGAAATTATTACAAAATGGTCTCACACTTGCAGATGATGGTTTGGTTTGTGGTAGAGGCACATAAAGCATATAGGACAGAGGTATTTTACTAGTGTATTACTTTCCAGGCAGCAAACGCTAAAACACAGATGCTTCAGAAATACAAAGCAGCTGAAGTTCCAAACAATTACACACAATATAAAGAATTAGAAATACCATTAACATACCAAGAACAAAGAGATTGGTTTGAAGGCACCCTACCACACACTACAGAAGAAGTTAGACTCTGTCTACTCAGTAATGAGGGAGCAATATGGCCAGTCTTAGCTGGATATACACCACATCCTGACATAGATAATATGACAGCAATAATATTAAGGAGAATATATAGAAACCTGGTAATCCTCTATAGAAACCCTACACAGTTTGTAATGCGGGCATTAACCTTAAATTCTGCAAGGACTGATCAAGCTGTACAACCCGAATTGACTACACCAGGCATCAGAACTCAAACAATTCATGCAGTAATGGGTATGTTTCCTGCCAGATAGGAGGAGATTCTGTTCTGGATTGCAAAAAAAACAAGTCAGCTTGAAGCAGCATTTTCCCATATGGGACCTCAGGAAAAACACAGGATATTCTCCTCCAGCAGAAGACTGTACAACTTGGGGTAAAGTCTTTGCCGCTGTCTATACCAGAACGTATGTGACCCCTTCACAAACTGTTTTACCAGAAGTGTTGAAGCAAGTCCAGAATGAGTATAGGGCAGCTCATGAAGCTGATTGGCAATTGTGCTGCACTATCGGCCATGATGATAAGCAATATTAAAGGGGAAGTGGTAGTGTTTCCTATACGCCAATGTCTACAGGATTTGACTCTTGGTCAAGAGGAGTATGAATTACCTAACATTTTTAAAGAAACCTATGAAAATTAAGGTAGAGATAATTTGGGAGCCAAACCAGGTAAACCACAAATAAAGAGTGGTTTACCTGTAAAGCGCTCTGATACCCTCCGGGGTCTAGTGCGCGCTATATAAAACTTTATAAAATAAAAAAATAAAATAAAGAGTAGTTCTGAAAAGGATAACTTAAGGCATGCCCCCGAATCTTCAACTAAGAAGAAATGGGATAATATCAAAATCACAGGGTGGGTCTCCTCAAGAGTTACCACTGACAGACGTTATCATTTGCGTAACCATGATAATATTAAACAGCCTGACAGGTATCAGGATAGTGATCTCTCATTTCTCTCAGGACACATCTAAAAAATGTTCGGCGATAGGTGGATGGGAAGAAGCAGATCAGAAGAGTACCGAAACCAAAGCAGGAATCGCAATACTCAGCTAGTTGCATTGTAAAACAGGAAAAAAAAACTAACCCCTCAAAACCACATTTCAAAAAGAAGAAGGTAGCTGGGCTTAAAGTCAAGCATGCACGTATAATGGGGACACTACTTCTGAGCGGGGAATGGGCATAGACCATGCTTGACAGCGTGGCAGTGGTCACAGTAGTTTGCCAGAGCCTGATGGACTGATGGACTGTCTGGCAGGAGTAACACTGAGTGACTATATCCAGGGGAAACAGTAATTTTACCTGCCTTCTCCGACCTCATCCCAGATTAAGTTAAACAATCATATGCCAAGGAGTGGGCTCTAGCGCTAGCTCCTGCGTTATACTGAAAACATGTGGGGTGGGATACAGTTCCCCATACCATGAAATACCATTGAGGTCAACCCCACAAATCCAAAGACTATAACCCATGAAACATGAGGCTAAAAAGCAAGTTAGGGAAATTCTCCAACAACTTGAATACTAGGGTGTAATAGAAAGTTGCACCAGTTTGATTAATAAGTCTTTGTTTCCTGTAATGAAACTCCTATTGCTTAGAGTTAGATTACAGTCATCTGAACAAAGCTACTTGCACATTTGCAGAGCAGAACGCACACAGCGTGGCATTGATGAACAACATAGTGCAGAAAAAAATACAAAAACCACACTTGATATCTCAAGTGGATTTTTCTGCTAAAATGTAGTGCCTGAAAGAAGCTATTTGACCACCTTCAGCATGCTGGTTCTCAGAAGAAGAACTTAGCTCGAGTGTCAGAACTATTACAGCAATACGATGACAGGAATTGTCCTATGTTGATGACAATTATTTGATGGTTGATGGTCGATATAAATAAATCAAACATTGCCCACCTCAATGTCCTTTTTTTGGGATATGAGCTGCCAAGTGAAGGCAAAAGGCTTGCTGCACATTTTTGGGAGAAATGCACATTTCTGCAACCTCCAGCAACAATGAAAAGGTTACAGTCCATGCTGGGATTCCTTAATTTTGGCAGAATATATAATTCAGACTATGCAGACCAGGTTCAACCTTTCTATGACCAGATTCATCCAGATTTTTCAAGCACCCTCTATACAAATAAACAAACACGGATCTTACTTCAGTGCAAGCAGACATGCTAACATCGAAACACTTATACATACGTGTGAACACAACATACCTGGAATCCAAATAATTGCTGGGACATGAGGATATACATATGTAACTTTCAACAAAGGTGACACTGTATCAATTGCATACAAATTCCATTTGTACACATGCAAACATGCGTTTTGCCCTTACAGAGACTGCTAGGGTAAAGGAGAGAGCTTTCCCCCAGGGGAAACAAATAACTGTCATCACCTCAGTACTGACTTTAGAGGTGGTCACAAATGGCAACATACCAAATGCAAAACCACTCCATCCACAGTGGATGCAGTGGGCTAACTCCCTTACAGCAACAGATGTAGATTACAGATATGACTCTATACTATAATCACAAGTGT
Organism: Calotriton arnoldi; assembly: GCA_963921515.1. NCBI lineage: Eukaryota > Metazoa > Chordata > Amphibia > Caudata > Salamandridae > Calotriton > Calotriton arnoldi. Next base: position 103,512 of record CAWUFW010007965.1, read on the forward strand.
TCCTGCTATACGAGAACAACTATCCTCTGCCTTAAGAACAGGGGCGGCTCCTCCACTATGGCGGAGGAGAGTCACCTCACTGCTTTCTCGCAGTGCAAGAAGCAGAAACATAAAATGACAATAACTTTCAGTTATTACCATTTTATGTTTGGTTGCGGGCAGGGCTGCTCTGAGAGCAGGGTAAGGGAGAAGTGGTGTGCCTGCCCACTCCCGAGTGCGCAAAGACACTTTGGTCGGCCCCCTGGGGCCACCCAAACCAGTCATGTGCACTCCGCCCTTCTCCATGCAGGCTTCAATGCAGCCTGCATTGAGAACATGGCATCCACATAAGCCCCTGGCTGGATTAGCGTCCCGGCTGTGATTGGCTTAGGGGAAGGAGCCTGGCTGCCTGCTTCTGCTTCCTGTTCCTGCTGGAGGCACGAGACCAGGAGCAGAGAAGACGCAGGACCCGGCCAGCGAAAGGTAAGTTTAATTATTATTTTTTATTATTAAATTAAACCTCCTGCGCTTGACCACCCCACATGGCCCCCCCTCCCCACTCGAGCCATGCTGGCCCTCGACTGCTAAAGAAGTTATACGTCTGGATCAATATGACTATGTCATTTGCACTCCTCAAAAGAGTTATTTAAAGGTCTTAATACCTTTGTAAACCTGCATGCCTCCAACCTCAGAAAAATCGTTCATCACAAGTTTTATGTGACTCCATTGCAAACCACTTTGAAGAGAAAATCAATATGATTCACAAAAGCTTCCCACAAGCAGATGACACACTGGGTGCATATTGTTTTGACAGTCTGGTCATGGCCAATTGTTGAATATCAAAGAAGAGGTTGTGGCTACCACTGGCACCTTCTTTCATATGATGCAACTATAGCAAAGAGTCGTCCCTCTACTCCCACTTTTCATGAGCAAAGCCTTAGTCTAAACACTGGCTATCATTTGCTTGGACTATTGTAATGCCCTATAGGTCGCTAGCAATGCAACACTCCTAACTAACTTGCGAGTAGTCCAAAATACAGCTGCTCGCCTTATTCACAACATTCTGTAAGGGACTGCCTCTGCTCCTTTTTTGCAGTCACTCCACTGGCTACCTGTCCGTAAAAGAATTACTTTCAAAATCTGTTGTTTGAAACACAAATCTCTGTACGGCAAAGGACCAAGTTACTCTCAGCAAAGCTCATTCCTTACCAGATGGAGAAAACTTTAAGTTCTTCTGATAAAGCCCTTCTTGCTGTTCCACAGATCAGGAAATCTTGTTCTGGAAGTAGATCTTTTTCCTACTTTCCCCCTTCTATTAGAATCAGCTACCCACATCCATACGGAAATGTTCTGATCACCTCCATTCAGAAAACTACTGAAGACTGATCTGTTTTTGGTCTAGCGCTTCTGCCTTACTTGTGTTCTATGCTCTAATGGAGAAGTGTGGCGCAGTGGCCAGAGCTGTTGACTCCAGAGCCGAGGCCTGCGGTTTGAACCCTAGCGCCGGCTCAGCTCAGAATAATGTGACTCTGGGCAATAGCTCACTTAATCTTCCCGATGGCCTAGAGCACCTTGAAACCCTGGAGTGAGCGATTTACAAATACAAATTATTAATTATTATTATTTTATATGCTGTACCGAGATACCCCTTTGATGTGATTTGCGTGCTTTATGAGTATAACATAACTAACAGATCAGCTCAGCCTGCCACAGGGACAAAACAGCAACATTCAGCTACATGCACAGCTGTTAAAAGTTGCATGCATGATGGAGAAATCCTTCCTGAAAAAACCTACACACAGTCACTAGGTGACTGTACAGCACAGTTAGCAGAGCTTAAGGCTCTAGTACTGGCACTGGAAAATACAAATCCTGAATTCCCCTCACTGATAGCGTGTGAATAATATTACTGTGTCCAGTCTTCCTATGAGTATATATTCTACTGGAGTCTGAATGGGTTCAGAGATTCAAAGGGAGGCACAATCAAGCACAAGTTGCTTTGGGAACGGGTGGCCAAGTTCAAAGAATGTTTGCCATGGATTCATGTCATACATACATTGAGTCACCAATGTGCTGGAATAAGTGTTGCAGGGGATTCAATGGCTGACAAAGCCACAAAAGGTGACGGTGCAAACTGCCGCCATAGCAGCAATAACTCATCCAAAGCCAAAAATAGACAGAGACATAATGAGGGCTGTCAACGCTGAATGCGATGGCATCCATTTGCCAATGGGTTTTTCACTCAAGTACTCCTATAAATTAAATGCAGAAAACATTCCAATTGCTCAAATTCCCAGAGTGGTAGATAGGGTATTTACAAATGTATACTGTAGGTTAGATTTAATTCTAGCTGCACACAAGTGTCTGCCATCTGCACACGCAGGCGTGACCGCTACAATTTCATTATTGCAGCAGCACTATTGGTGGCAAGGTCTAGACAAACAGACTAACGATTATGTCCTTAATTGTGACATCTGCCAGCAGATTTGTATTTGTTAGGCCTAGTTAGTAGTTTAAGGTTTAGTATTTTGGGGTTTGTAGTGTTAAGAACGGATAGGGTCATGTCAGAGAAGGGCAGATGCAAACCTTACACATAGGGAGAGGTCGGAGGACTTATATGGCTGGTAATGCACAACCTGCCACAGGTGGTACTGGCCAGAGAGAGGATGAGCCAATGCTACCACCCAAAGGATCAGAATGAAAGATGGGAGAGGGTACAGTAGCAGATGGGCCAGGTATTCAGAAAGGAACAGACAGTCAGCTAGATCAAGCACCTTTGGGCATATGTGCAAGCCTACGAGGCGGATGTCATGGACCAGCTAGGTTGGGAGGTTAGAGGAACCTTAAGTATATATTTATGTACCATCAGCATGTAGTAATGTTGCTATATTAGTCATGCTAAAATATATACGCAAAATGTAGCTGTAATGTGTGGATGCCTTGTGACACAAAAGGCAATTGAGAGTAACACCAAGTGGCAGAAGTATAAAAAGGTCACACTAAGCAGCACACCTGGCATATAATCTGTCTTGCGTTAGATGAAGCACGCTGTCATGGGGCCAAGTAATTGCAAGCTGCACGTTCCTCAATTGAGGGTCAATATTGACCAATTACCTGCCCTGATGATTTATTACCTTATAAATCTAATGGTATACATGATGTATTGCTGTTTCGGATCACTCAGCTCACACTGATATTGCATACTTTGTCAGGCAAACTGGCCTCATGGCTAGATTCACATTACATTTCCCCATCCATACCACACATGGTGTAAGGTATGTGTGTGGCATGGCTACTATGTATGTACCAAGTTTCATGTTTATCATTATTACTCAAAGCACAACAACTCACCTTGCTATGGTGCTCCAGAGTGAAAGGGCAGAAATGCATCAAATTTAACCTTTATGGTGTATTCCTATCCTTTCCCATCACAGGAACACTTTTGTAAGCCTAGTGCCAATGGTTGAACTCTTTTATCATGGTGCAAGGGGGACAAGTGATGATGCTGGCCCGCAGTACTTAAGACATCACATGTCTGAAGCATGAATCTGCCATGTGATATGAAATATCTCTGACCTTCTACCTTCAGCGAGATCTTCTTTACAAGGTAACTAGCTGAATTCCAAGTTCTGACAATGTATACATATGTTTGTAAGGCTGATGAAATGTGCCATTACACGTGGTTGTCATTGTTTTGAGTTTTGCAGGTGGACATGTACCTTTTACCCGGGAAGAAGTGGGCAGCTTCTGGGACCCTGATGTGACAAGTAAGTGTAATGACTATATGGTAAAAGCTCTGCGATGTCTGTTTGTGATCCATGATAGGTGCATTTGTGTGATATGTATTGGGAGGTATCCATCACCTGGCAAATAATGCCAAACACTGTGCCAACACAACAGCCCATGTCCACAGACTCTTTTGGAATTGACGAGGAGACGTGAAAGTGAATGTAGTGTCAATGTAGGCTGGGTCACTGGAATTATTCAATTGTACGGCTGTGGCGATTATTGCATATGTATAGATTTTACACATTTACGTTAACCATCATCTGTCACATATTTGACAGATTTAAACAAAAATGTATTCACATGGATTGGCATATCAATGGTAGCCTGATGGCCAGTATGTCCCTCATGTGATGCATTCATAGAATGTAATGTGTGAAGCTAAGTTGATGCATTATGTAAAAGTTAAAATGCAGGAATACACTGTGATACCAGGATAAAGCGCATTACTGTGCTTTCCTACTGGTGGCATGATTTTGCCTGGCCAGCACCAACACAGGCACCCTTGCATCAGGGTGCAAGGGGCCCTGTATTGTAAGCAACACAGTCCTTGGCCCTGTGAGTACTCCTGTCTACATACACACACTCCTGAGATATGTTTGTCATTTTTTGTGAGCTGATAACTGCACAACTTGGAGAACAAGTGTACAGAAAAGGCAACCGTTGGTACACCGGTATAAAGGATGCATTATGCCATGTGTCAGGTTAATAAATGATGCTAAATTGGTAAAATGTACAAAATGAATTTCTTGTGGCAATGAGACACCCACCTTCCATCGAGAAACTGGCTCCCTGACTCAGAGTAAGGTAAGTCAGCAATTTTGTGTTAGGAACACAAGATCAGCCTGAAAGAAGAGTATTTAACTGGAAAGGAGACAAGCAACCTTCTCAGATTTGGGGCCCACTAGAGTTAGATCTCTTTGTGAGCAGGCTGACCTTCCAACTGAAGAGGTACTACAGTTGGATGATAGTCCTAGGTGCTCTAGCATTCTTGCCCTTTGCAATGATTCAGAGGGTTCTTAAAAGAATTGAGATGGGAGAGATGCACACTTACCCTAAGGGACTTCTTGCATGGAGAATAGCAGGACATATATAGAGATGTCAAGTCTTTTGAGAAGAGCTGAGGAACTCTTTGAGGAATTCTGGGTTCTACTAACCCACTGCAGGTATGAAGGAATATGGAAGACGTGGATATGCTGGTGCTTGGAAAGGGATTTGGATTTCGTGGAGGCTACTATAGTTCAAGTAGTTATTATTCTGGTATAGCAGTTTGATAGGTTCCTTAGTTATAAAACTGTAAACTGCTATAGGTCTGCAATCTTTGCAGGGCACAGTCTGGTCAATGGGAGGAGCATGGGAAAGAATGTTTTGGTTTGTTGAGTGCTTAAGAGCATCAGGTGAAGGAGACGCCTTCGACCTAGGTATGAAACATTACCGGATGGAAATTTAGTTTTACATATGTTTTCCTATTGGTCTGGTAGCAGAAATTTAGATCTGAAAAGGCTTTCTATGAAATTGGCTTCCTTAGTCTGTCTGATATATTGTCGATGAGTGTTGAATGTTAAAGCTTTGGGGGTAAGTGATAGTGTATACGACCCCTTTGGGTAACTTTTGAGATTACAAGAAGAACAAAAATAATGTCTGATACCATGTTTTACCCAGAATTTGACTCATACAGAAAACTGTGTGTTGTGGATTGCATGAGAGCATATGGATCCAGAATGTGTGAGTTTCACCCTGATGGTACAGAACAGATTTTGATTTCCTTTGTCAAACCCTTTATGGCGGTTACCACTGCAACTATGGCAAGGTGGGTAAGTGGACTATGAAACTGGCTGGTGTTGATTTACAGAAGTTTCAAGCTCAGTCTATGAGGGGGCTACGGTAAGTCAATCCTTTTAAAAGGTGGCAGACTGGGGGATAGTTTAGAGAGCCGCTGACTTGTCTAATTCCTCCAGTTTTGCTGCACATTACTGTAAGCCAGTTGAATACATGTCTAATGTAGTATTGGAGCGCTACCAACATGCATAATGGTAGCCTTCTGTCTTCTAATGAAATAGAAATTCTCCTAATTAAATCTGACACATTCTGGAGTGGTACTCCTTCATACAATTCACAACACTAAGTTTTTTGCAAGAATCAAAGGATGTAAATAAAGTTGTGTTAGACATAGTCTTCATTCTTTAAACTATCTCACTAGTAACACCAAAAGCGTAATAAACTCTGTCACTTACCTCCAAGGTTTTTACATCCCAAACTCACCAACAAGATATTAGGCAAAGCAAAGATGGCAACTTCAAATCCAAATTTCTATTTCCAGGCCAAGAAGAAAACATCGAGAGCACTATATTAACATCCAATAAAGTCATATACCTACACTTGGGGGGTTTCAGCAATCTAATGCTTTTACGCACCCTACAAATCAAAACATTCTTTCCTAAAATCTTGACCAATTATGACTCACAGATATCACAGATCTATAGAAATGTAATGTTCTATAGCTAAGACCTCTGTCAAATTGTCCACAAGGATATTTATCACCTGTAGTACAGAAGCCTCTAAGGGATCCAAATTCCTCTTCGAGCACCAACGAACCCATGATTTTCAAATCCTTCTGTATCTACAGTGGGTACCTGGAACCCAAATCACCTCCAGAATCTCCTCACCTCTTCCCAAAAGGCCTGATATTTCTCTAGATCTCCTGATACTCTCCAAGCAAGAAGGCTCAAAGTCCCAGTTAACACTAGATGATGTTCCTCTTCATCCACGTTTTACAGAACACCTGGCACAGCTGGAAGAAAAAAGGGAATGTCGCAAGCCAGCACCAAAGTAATTAAGAACCATGCATGTGATACCCAAACTGGAGGTATTGTGACAATTACGCACCTCTCTGATTACTCCCCCCGTTCCTTTTTACTTCTGCCCCTAGTGGGGACATGTTCTTTCGCTACCTGACTATGCAACTGTAGCCCATGTTTCTACTCTAAACTGCTTTTCCTGAACACTGAGACCTGAGCAACATGGCTGATGCCCGGTGGAGCTGCTAGACAGCTATAGAGGAGATTGGCCCTGGTTTCCCCCTCGACTGTCACCTACCCAGCCGGACATTGGACACAGTTCCTCCTCATCTCCTTGCTATGGCTCCTTCCTCCCCTCCCTCCTACAAATTCCAGCAAGATTGCTTTGTTTACTGTACCTTACTATGCTCTTGTAACTGATGTAACTGTAATGCAATGATCCAAAATGTAAAGCGCTCTGATACCCTCTAGGGTCTGGTTCGCGCTACATAAAACCTTAAAAATAAATAAAAACCTCTCCTGTCTCATCTTCTGAAGAACTCTTGGAATCATTTCGAAATGAGGAAAAGCATAAGCGTTCATTCCTTTCCAAATTTGAAGAAAACCTTTTACCGCTAGAGCACCGGATCTGGCATCCAGCTGAAATATTTTTTCAGTTGAAACATGAGCCTGCTCGCAAAAATCTCGACTTCTAATGGGCCCCAAATCTGAGATAGTTTCCTGGAACAAAAACTGTTCAGCTTCCAGTCACTGAAATCCCGTAAAATTGTGAATTACTGTCTGCAGAAACATTTGCCTTCCCAGGTAAATACTCTGCTTCCAGTCTGATCTTGTGTTCCAAACAAAAAAGCAAAGCTACTTTGCTAATTCTGACATTTTGAAGCATCTCGTACCACCTAAGCAATTTATATATATCACCGCAGAAACATTATCCATCTTTAACAAAACTGCTCTGCCTTGCAAACAATGCCTGAAACTCACAAGGGCATAAAGACCTACTGTCAACTCTTGTAAATGTATATGATGCGACCTCTCTAAGTGTGACCACAAGTCACAAGTATTCTAGGCACTCAAGTGTGAACCCCAGCTTGACAAGCTGGCATTAGCGGCAGCTCCTCCTCTGTGGCAGTGGAGTGTCGCCTCTCCTGGTAAAAAAACAGGAAAAATAAAATGATAATAAATCCTATTTATTATCATTTTATTTTCTGTTCCCCTCTAGAGCCATCCAAGTCCGAGTGGGGCCATGATGACAGCAAGGGAGAAGTAGTGCAGCTCTGTAAGTGCACATGACTGTTTAGCCCGCTGTCATAGGCTGGCCAAACCGTCATGCGCACTTAAGTTTCTCCAACCCAGCTGTGTTGCACAGCCGGTTTGGAGAAACAGCACAGACTCCCATTACTGGTCCTTCTCTCTTACTATTGAGAGAGCACTAAGATTTGGTGGGGAGCCTGTGTGGTGTCCCAGGGACAGCTGGGACACCATCAGGAGAGAAGAGGAGAACCAAGGTGGTCGATACCTTCAGTGGCAGGATGGGTAAATTTGTTTAATTCTTATTATTTCCCTAGTCCCTCATCTTTCCCCTCCCTGACTCCCTCACTTGAGTTTTGCGGTGGTCACTACACTACTCACTGGCATTCAACTCAAGATTAAAATCCGGCGACCAACCAACAATTGGTGTGCCATTCTAGGCATCCAAGTTCTCCAACCACCAAGATAATTCTGATCTGGCTTTGCCGTCCATGGACACCTTTTCTCCATACAATAAGCCTTCCTGGAGAGCCTTGGCTTTCGTTCACGATAATGCACCAGACCTGGGAATATCACCTGAATAGAAGAAGAAAGAAGACCTGGAAGTCTGGCCAATTCCCTCAATGGTAGGGTTACCATTTAAGGACAAATGACCTCTGTGAAGGAAACCTGGGGTGGGCTTTCGGTCTCAGAAGTCCTGTGTTTCATTCTAGAAAACCTTTAGGCTCCCAATCATAGCACGAATTGCGCTTTCCAAAATGTTCATGCTTCCGTGGCTCCTTTACTTGTTTGTAAAGCTGCCGGTGAAATTCTCGATATCCTGGTTTCAGAGGCTTGATTCACTCCTGCAAGAATTGATCTGGGATTATGGGTGCAGGAGAATTGCACTGACTACCCTCCGCCACCCCCTACTTGAGGGCAGGCTGGGAGTACCGGACTTTGAATTGTATTTTCTTGCAGCTCAGATTCCGTGGATCATGAAATGGCTGGATGAGATGAACTTACAGCAACTCGGTCGACTTCTGCTTGAGAAGCTGCTGTGCCCTTCTTTTTGGATTTTCCTGATGGGCATCCTTTTGTCCTCTGCCCTGACCTGCTGGTGTCATGGACTATGGCGTACTGGTACAGTGACCCCTTATGCCCTTGAACTACCGTTGGTGGACCTCCCCCATGAAACCTATTGACTTTCTTCTCCACGGGGCAAATGGAGTTCTGGACTGAGGGGGAATTGGTGAGCCCAGGTGACTGCTTTCAGTCAAATGTTTTATTTCCCTTTGGAGACCTGGTGGAACAGTCAGGCCTGTCAGTGGGACAATTTATCACCTATGAAGCACATACTCATACCCTACGGGACCTGCACGGTGTTACTAGAAAAGAACCTCCCAAGCATTCTGTTCAATGAAAACTTCTGCCATGGGGAGAGGGCTCTCATTTAGTCTCAAGATTCTATAAGGCTCTGAATGGGCTGGTTAAGAAACAATTGGATGCCCTTCTGGCTCACTGGGCTGCTGACTTGGGCAGGGACATGACTGATGCAATACATGTCTTAAGTATATACAGTTCAATTATACTCACAGGACCTACCTTACTCCTCATAGGATACAGTCTATCGATGGTGGGGAGCCTTGAAGTTGCCCTCACTGTGCGTTTCTGGATGCTGATTTCGGTCACATGACTTGGGGTTGCCCGGGACTCACTGGGTTCTGGGGAGAGGTAATTTTATGACTTAACAGGACACTGTCTAAGACACTTGCTAGTATGCCTGCTGTTTGCTTACTGGGTTTTTCTGTAGGCTGGGCCCCAAGAAGGGTGTGAAACAAATTTGCGGACTTGGTTCTATCCCTGGCCATGCGTTTTTGTCCATGGCCTGGAAATCTCCCTAGGGACCTAGTCTGGAAACTTGGGTGACTGATGTCACACGCTGGGCTTGTGCTTAGGAGAGGGTGCTTTAGAGGGAGAAAGCAAGTGGTGTAAAACACAAACCTAGTGAGCTGCTCTGGAGGGAGGTTGTTGATGAGTGGGAGTCCCGAGGGAATGCAGTTGACTCTGAGGAGGGACAAGCAGTGGGACCAAGTCCTGGCACCAATAATGAGCCTAACACTGATTGAACTGTGGGTGTGTGGGTACTGGTGTTGTAGTTGGTGGTATATATTGCTCTTTCCCCGACCCCTTTCCTGCCCTCCACCACTATTGATGCTTTTTACACATTCTGGCACAAGACTTAAGCACACAGTGACAAGGTTATAGTTTATCTATTAAATGTATTTTATTGTTATCTCATGGCATTTATTCCTCCTGAATGTGTGTCCATAATCCATTCCCTTGTGGATGTTTGTTTGCTTCTGTTTGTAGCGCACAGTCTAAAGATTGTAACTCCAAGTTACTGTTTCAGTGTTAACACTGCACTGTATTACTTTATTATTGGAAATGCCAATAAATAAATGTGTTAATATTATAAATGTTATCATACTGAATCAGATCTGTCTCCAGGAATACATTATTATATTTCATAGATGCAAATATGCCCATACAATCAATTAACGCTACAAATGTTTGTGGGCCCTATACTCATTACTTTTTTTCTAAAATGATTGAGTGGTTTCTAGACTGATTTAAGGAGCAGTAGTGTGGATGATGTCTTCAGTGATTTCATCAGTGATATCATCAATTATGTATTTTTAGATTCCATTAGAGTTGTCATCAATGATGTCATTTAACATATCATGAGTAATATAATATGTGAGGTTATAAGAAGTGCATGGAGGGGTGCAAAATATAGTTAGCTCATTGAACTTTCAGTGTTGTTTGGCTTTTAAGAATTAGAACCTCATGTTTATCGTAGGTGTACAACCTGCTGATCTGGCATGGGGATGGAGTAAATACCTCCGTCCCCTTGACAGAGGGACTGCCCTGCAAATATATTAATGACCACCAAGCAGGCAGTCATTTATAAAGCATTGTCAGGAACCATCATCATGGTGCTTCCTGTCAGTGCAATCTGCTGTTTGGTGCAGAGCTGCACCAGAATGATGTAACTCTGCACCAAAGAGTAGTATTTTTTTATTTTCAAAAGAAAGCCTAAAACAGGATTTTAAAAAAAGAAATGAAAAAAACGAATGCTCCTTTCACCATGGCAGTAATCACCCATGTCGGAGAAGCATTATTTGTTTTTTACTGTCCCTCACTGCTAGGGTTTGCCTGATGGTGACAGATAGTAAAAAATGGCTACATCCAGGCCCATCCTGATTGGGTGGGTGGTCATGTAGCCATTTTTCTGATGGGTTGGCTATGGCTGTGAAGGAGTAGTCACCACTGTAGCTAAACAGAAGGTTGTCCCACATTTAAATCAGGCAGTCGGATCTTCATGTTGGTTGCATGTATACTCCTCCTCCCTATAATTTTTTTAGCTTGACATTTTTTGGGGAGGATTTAAAATGTTAGTGAAGATCATATAATCACACCTGAACATAATTTCTATTTAACCTTTGTTTTTCCAGTGAATTTCTATGGTTGTTATTCCACAACACCTACACTGCACACAGCTTTAGGCCATTTAAATCTGCGGATTGGCATGATCCTACCCCAGCTGCTGGCCAATGCCCTCCATGGTCAGCTTCTTGACCCTGTTCCACTTCTGCTTCTCCTCTGTTCTTCATCTGTGTGCCCCTGGCCCCACCTCTTTCCTCCATGGTCAACTTGCTGCCTTTGACCTCCTCCTGTCTGCCATTTGTTCTCTGTCTTGATGGCCCAATGCCTCCCACCTGCCTTCCATGGTCTGCTTGCTGTCGCCTTCCAACTATCTTCCATCCTCCTTGTGTGCTCCTCCCCTCTTACTTGCCATCTGTGATCCATTGTGATTCCCCTGCCCATGCCGGGCTGCCCTCCATGGTTAGCTTGCTACCACTGTACCCTAATCTCTGCTCTCGGTCTTCCTTGTGCATTTCCCTGCCCCTCCCTCCTGCCTTCCATGTTCCCTTGTGCTAGTTTTACCTTTTGTTTGCTGTGGTTAGATTGCTGCCTCTACCCCCATTCTGCCAGGCCATTGGTCAACATTTTCTTGACCTGGCCCAATCCTGTCAGCCCACTGTGAAAAGCTTACAGCCCCTGCTCATACTGACCTGCTCTCAGTGATCAGTTTGCTGCCCACACTCCTTCTGCCCTCCTCCCAGCCTCTTTGTTCTATGTTCTTTGTCCCTCCATGATCTGCTGTGGTGTACCTGTCCATGCAGACCTTTCTTCCATATGTAACATGTTGCCCCTTGCCCCCTCCTCCCTGCCCCACGTTGTCCAAGTCTAGACCAGCTCCCTGTCTCCTGCACTGTGTGGTGTTTTAATCTTCCACTGTCTCTCCTGTTTGTCTTTCCATGCTTAGCTTGCTGTTGAGACCCACATCTTCCATGCCCTCTGATCTTTAAATCCATGTCCCTGCACCCTCCTTCTTGCCCTACATGGTGTGATGTGCTGCCACTACCACAGTTCCCCACACTTATAGTGTATGATTTGTATGATTGTGTCCAATTTTACAAAAGGTATCTACACTACTGGAACCAGAATAGATTCAGAGATTCTAAAGGGCACACAATCAAGCATAAAATGCTATGAGGACAGGTGGTGAAACCTAAAGTAAGTTTTCCAGAGGCTCATTTTATTTTTCACGCTGAGCCACCAATACGTAAAAAAGGAAAAAAACGGGGAAGCCCTAATCACTCTACTTCTTAAGGGCTAATCATATACTGAGAAAGAGAAAAAAGCTGAGAAGCAGGAAAATATACAGTTATTATTAATCCTAATGATTACATCAATTAATCATAGATACAACTCGAATATTACAAGATATTTCTTTTATTGGATCCCTCCAAGTAGTCACATTTTATCAAAAACAGGAATAGAGTTGCTGTAAATTATAGTACATCAAACATACAAATACTACTATGCACAGAAATTAAACAAAATAGTACAAAACATTACAGAAAAATCATACAATGCCAAATTTGACCCTATAAAAAAGACTCCTATCTTCCACACATCTACTTGTGGGAGGCTGTGCATCAAACTCCTGCACAATCACTCTGAGTGATAGTCTCTGAGGTCCGTGTGTATATGCAGGACAAAAAATCATAGATCTTAAATCAACACACAGTGTATTTAATACATCTAGTAATCCAGGCCTTCCAGAGACTTCACGAATGAGGTGTTGACGCGATTCAGCCTTTGGCTTATAGGCCTCTTCAGGAAATAATGAAAGAAGGAGCACAGGAGTGTCTCAGACTTGGAACATGCCAAGCGGAAAAAAGGAAGAGAATCCTCAACCTCTGGGGGAGCCGGGCGGTATCACAAAACCTCATTGGGTACCCGAGGACCGGTTGAATCATCAAGGACAGAGCGTGGACATGCGGGCCCCAACAGTGAACTCCGCTGCCTCCAGAACAGCCCACTATTTCACTTTATGGCAGTGCTGGCGGCACACAGATCCAAACCAAGCGGGCAAAGGACGGCGAGTTGCCTTCGAGTCTTAAGGACTCATGCCTCGGCAAAGCAACCAATATGTAGGCATGAACATTGCAGGGAATTCACTGGCTGATGAAGCTGAAAAAGCCACTGTGCAAACTGCTGCTATAGCTGCAGTAAGTCCTTCTAACACAAAAATAGATGGAGACATTATGAAGCCTGTTAGAAATGGGATTTCTGGTTGGCTAAGGTATGCGCTAAAGCCAGGCAGAAACCACCACTCTAGTCAGGGCAAGGGAGTTACACACTGAAGATAACCCCTGCTCACCCCCTTGGAAGCTTGGCAGAGTGGTCAGGCTTATCCCAGAGGCAATGTGTAAAACGTTTGCGTAACACACTCACACAGCAGCGACACACTAGGAACACCACATAAGAAACTCCACATAAGGTTATATAAAAATAGCCTTTGTATTATCAATAAAACACATTAGAACATATCTCATATATGCACTGTGCCACCAGGCACTTGCCATGTATTTACAGGTATTTGCATAAATCACCAGGCCAATCAGGCCACTGTCATAATATCACAACTCACAGTTAGTGAAGACAACCAGTAACTACTAGTAAGGGTATAATTAGCCCAATAGGCATATAATCACCATAGTAATAACCAGTGACATCAGATGTGCACTATAGCACATTACATTACCTCAGCAGTGCACCAAAGTAAACACTTGCAGTAAGGATAACCAGTAATTACTGGCTATAACTGAACTTAGCACCACACAGTAGGCATAAATCATAGCCATAGTGCACCACAATAACCTCACAGCGTAATCAGGGCCCTGGGATACACATTATCCCCAGTGCACTATCGTAAAGACTCATAGCGTGCACACCTTATAAGTGCATCATGCCCACCTTAGGCATAACACCATCACTACACTTACAGGCCACTTCCTGACATGATAAACAGTACCCTGTTACTCTAAGGCAAGACGACATATATGGTAATCTTAGTTTCAGGGCGGGTGAGGCACAGCGTCCACCTAGGGCCATGCTCCTGCACCCCTTATACCCCACACTTGAAAATAAAGTAATGCCCGCAAAGGCGGAGCGACCTCACTCCGTCCTCCTCCACCTAAAAGTGGCCTCTTTCTCATTGGAGACCTCGATAAGGGAGGGAAGCCGACACCTTGTTCCCCTTCTTTTTATTTTTTTTAATTTTTATTTAGCCACAAGGTACACAAATATAAATCCATCACAATTCCATTGTTTACATCACTAAATTCATTGTGAGCAGGCTGCAACTTAGCCTAAAACATTCTAATTGTACTATAAAATTTCATGTGGGATATAGTACTGCACAGAGAGAGTGAAAAAGAGAAAGAAAAAAAGAAAAAAAACAAAAGAGAGAGAACAAAAAGCAAGCAAAAAACAATTACACTCCTTCCTTCAAAACATTGTATCAATCCTCTATAAAAAGCCAGTATTCCTCTCATTGTATTATAACAACTTATAGTTGAGTCGATCAATCCTCGTGTCTTTTATTGAGCCACTTGATCATGGGTGCCTAAATCTTACATCCTTTCTCCCTAGCTCGCCACCCCTTATTCTTATACAAAGCCATTTCCTGAGTATGTATATTTAGCAAACGATGGAACCATGCTGTGTACATAGGAGGTTCGGAGTCCTTCCATGCCATGGCTATCAATAACCTAGCTACTGCGATTGTAATGAATAAAAAATCTCTTTGAGATGATGATAACCCAGCTCAGTTATCATACCCAAGTAGCATTAACGGTGGGCTCAGAGTAATGATCTTGTTGGTTGTTTGTTGCAAAAAAATGTCAATGCCCGATTTTAGAGGCGTCAATTTGCTACATGCATAAAACATATGTATAATATCGGCAGGGCTATATTGGCACCTTGGACACTAATCACTTTCCCGTTTCCCCCATTCAAAAAGTTTTGCGGGAGTATAATACAAATTAAACAGGGTCTTATAATGTTGAGACTTAAGATTTGCCGATAGAAAAATATTTTTGCCCATTTCCAATGACATATCTAAGTCGATCTCCCCATACCCCATTTTGTCCACCCATTTCATCTCTGTTTTTTCCAGGTCATCGGGGAGAGTTTCCATCAGTATATTATAATAATCCCCAATCCTCGCATCCCCCAGTATACCATATCCAATACCAGTATTGCCCCAAGATTAGAAGACCCTATAGCCAGATTTTTCAAGCAGCCCTTAATTTGAATATATTTCAATTGGAACCTATGTCTATCCCCAATTTCTGAACTAATTCCGGGAAAGGTATGATCTCTAGACTGTTATTATATAAACTCGCAATCCTTTCTATCTCAGCTTGTTACCACCCTCTAGCCATGCCATCGTATATTCTCTGCTGGAAGGGCTGAAGAGCCTCATAAAGGGGTATATCCATTATATTTTGGGATTTTCAATATTATGCTAATTTTATTCCAGACCTTCCATGCTGCTTTTAGGTATTCAAATTGTTTTTTTTAAATAATAACTGGGCTCCAGTTGTCTGAGAAATAGCCCCGTGGCTTCCTCACCAACGGCTAAGTGGTAGATAGAAGGTAAATCATCCGCTCTCCTGGACCTATCTGTTGTCAACAAAGCGCCCATCTGTTGTATAACCGCTGTCCAGTAATAAAATAGCAGATTAGGAGTAGCCCAGCCTCCCCGATCCCGCGAGAGAGTTAGCAATCTCAGGGCACGCTTAGTTTTTTGGTAATGCCATATAAAATTCGAGAACATTGCGTTCATTTTCTGAACTGCAGTAGCGGTCAATTCTAAGGGGATAGAGCGAAATAAATATAATATTCTAGGACAAACTTTCATTTTCAATACGTTGACCCTACCGACTATTGTTAAGTGTAATTTGTCCAACCGCCTTAGCTCTATGCCTATATCATCCAGCACTGGGTCAAGGTTGTTTGACCAAATCGCATCCAAATCGGATCCTATCCTGACCCCCAAGTATATTGTCAATTCAGTCTGACGCAGATCTTGTATGGTACATTGACTTGTACAGATTATCTGTGTTTTACCCTTGTTCAGCAGGTATCCCGACCTGCTCCCAAATTCCTCCGCCATATTCTCAATTTCTTTGATTGCCGTCTCTGGCTCGGACATAGTGATAGCAGTTTCGTCCGCATAGGCCAGTACCTTGGTCTCATAACCTTTAGTTATTACTGGTTTAATCCCAGCGTTCAAAATCAGTTGGTTAATAAAAGGATCCAAGTATATGGTGAAACGAATTGGGGAGCACGGACATCCCTGCCTCGTTCCTTTAGCCACCTCAATTGCCCCTGATGCGTTCCCCATCACCTGCAACCTTGCATAGGGTCTATAATACATTGCCCGAATAGCTGTAATTAGTTGTGGGCCAAACCCCCTCTCTGATAAAGAGTCCCAAAGAAATTGCCAAGCCACGCGATCGAAAGCTTTCTCAGCATCAAAGAGGATCACAGCCATTCTATCTCCAGTTGCCTCCGCTATAACCAGTAACAAGATCACACGTCTTATGTGGTCTGTAGTTCCCTTACCTGGTATAAAGCCATGTTGCCATGGCGAGACTAGTTTGGCTATGACCCTCTGCAGCCGGTTAGCTAAAGCTTTTGAGTAAATTTTGGCATTGGAATTTATCAGAGAGATGGGGCGATATGAACCGGGCAACTCACGTGGTTTCCCCTTCTTGGGGGAAATTATTATATCCGTTTCCTGCCAAGACGTAGGTGGGATTCCTCGGTATTGCACATCTAAAGAAAAATTGTGCAATAGTGGGGCCAGATCATGCAGAAGTATCTTATACAGCTCGATTGGGACTTTATCTGGCCTGGAAGCCTCCCCAGAAGACAAGGAATTTAAAGCGGTCACTATTTCTTCAAATGTAAATTCTGCTTCCATTTCCAAATACGTGCCTTCATCAATTTTACTCAACATTGGATATCTACTCCCAATGGACAGTTGAGCAGAGTCAATAGAATCTGCTTGATATAGTTTTTGATAAAACTGTTAGAAAACCCCCATGATCTTTGCGGAGTTGGTTTCATAGTTACTGCCCTTCACTATTCTCAATTTTAGTTATATTATTTCTAGATATCCTCTGTCTAGTCTGGAGGGCCAGTCTTCTGCCAGCCGCTTCCCCATATTCATACATCTCTCTTTGATGTATCTGGTAGGACTGGGCCACTTGAAGCTGAAAATAGCTATTTATTTCTGATTTAACTATGACTATTTTAACCATAACCTCACTTGATGTCTCCTGCCCCCCCCTGACAGATCAGTTTAGTGTGTTCTACCTTCAATTGTGCCAGCTGTGTCATTAGGGAATTGACCACATTTCTACGTGCCTTACGCTGCTGGCCAACATAGCTTACCACTTTCCCCCTCAAGCCAGCTTTAAAGGTGTCCCAGACTATAATACGTAGGGCACTGTAGCGATTCATATAAAAAAATTATATTACCCACTTTTTAAAATGGCACCTAAATTCCTCATCTAATAAATGTTTTCTATCAAAAGACCAGCAACATTGTTTCCCCTCTATTCCCTACCGAGTTATTTCCAGTAGAAGCGGGTTATGGTCTGAGAAGATTTGGGGCAATTTAGTTATCTCCACCTCATCAAGTATCCTAGTAGGGATCATAAAATAATCTAAGCGCACATACTTCTGAAGAGGGTGGGAGAAGTAGGTATATCCAGGGTCAATAGTATTTTTATATGCCCAAACATCCGACAGCCCATGGCTGTCCTTAAGAGTATTTAATGCCCGATAGACCTGTGGTTTCCTACCATTATAGTATAGCCCAGCATCTCGAGAGATACCAAGGTGTATGTTAAAGTCCCCACATAATATTAATGGAGTCAGCCAGGAGGCAAGCTCAACCTTGAGATCCTCCCAGATTTTATAATCGTCTTGGTTCGAGCCATAGATACTCGCAATCGTAAGCCCCATACTCAGTGTAGCGATCGCCCATCTTCCCCATTTATCCGCCAATGTACGTTTAACATTGCCAACATGATATCTAATAAATATAGCAACTCCCCTTATCATTGTCATTTGTGAAGAACAGACTACTAGCTCATAGCCTCTTATCTGAAGAACATCTTTGTTACTCCATGGGATATGGGTCTCCTGCAAACAGATAATCTCTGGGTTCAAAAAACGTAAAATCTCATATACCTTGGCCCTTTTTGTTTTGTCATTCAACCCTCCCACATTTACTGAGCAGATCCGCATTTTATCCATAGCAAACTATTAAAAGCAACCTTCTATGGGAGAGGAGTTAGCCTAACGGCTAGGGCGGTCGGCCTCGAATCTGGGGAACTGGGTTCGAGTCTCGGCAATGACGCTGAAAATCCTGTAATTCTGGGCAAATCACTTAATCTCCCCGTGCCTAACAAAAATGAATGTGTCCTCATGTAACGCAACTGGTGCTATGTAAAGCGCTCTGATACCCGAAACCTTCGGGTCAATTTCGCGCTATATAAAACTCCATAAAATAAAAAAATAAAAATCCGTAAATCTATATTGAATACTTCTCCAATAACCATCTATTCTCTCAATTTCAACGTACCTTGTCTGGCTTTTTTCCCCCTTGGTGACTCCCTAGCTCCCTCCGGAGCCGTATCCTCCCTCCCCAACCCTCATCCCCCCATCCCCAAAGCCTTCCCCTCCCTCCCTCCCCGCCCCCTCTACCCTCATCCTTCCCCTAGAAGCTTCCAGACCTGAGGAAACAAAAGGAATTGAATAGAGAAGCAAGATGGCGGATGGCTAGGTCACCTCTTGCAGCACTAATCGCCCTGATCTAGTGAGACCCCCCGAAGAATGCCCCCCCGGCAGTATAACTAGGATGCTTGTGCCGATCCTGGAAATCTTGCTGGAGCTACTACAGGAGAGGATTTGCAATTGTATTCCTACATGCGTGACAGTGGCTAAAAAGCAGGAACTAGCGCTGATCTACCAACGGATTTACGGGATGCTGAGCTCCGGTTGCTGCCGTTCTGGAGTGCAGCACTGGGATCGCTCGGATAGAATGAAGCCGAAGAGACCACCCACAACTCGCGGCAAAACGGCATTGAATTCAACTAGTGGAAGCCCGATACTGGGGGCTGCATCGTTGGCTGCTCATCCCGTATCGGAGATGTGCATCACTGTGGCAAGAGCGTCTCAACAGCCCGAACGCCAAGGGCAGACCGCGACCCGGAAGGAGGCTCCAGACAGGAAAGGGAAAGGAGAGACAGCACCCCAGCAACGCTTGCCCGGCCCGACAATCGTGGAACTTCTTGGTGGCTCCAAGAAGCTTGGAGGGTGCACAGGGGCTGAAACGCTGGAGCAAGATGATATGCTGGACGTGGAAAGGAGGAACTCTGCAACCCCACTGACCCCGCAGGTAAAGGAGAAAGCGGGGGGAGATACACTGTTGGAACAAGCTGTACTCGCAGTGCCTGAGATCAGTACTCCCTTGGTAAGGGGTGATCAGGCGGGGGAAAGCGAGACAAGAGATTTGCTGCTAGCTGCTGTCAATGGGGGGGGGCAGAGATCGGAAGGGACCAGGCTGAAGGTGTGAATGCCTTATTTACTGATAATGTGGACTCTGTAGACACTGTAAGTAATAAAACCGGGGAAGGAGAAGCACAACCAATTCAACCATCATACAGCAGGAATCCTTTTGAAGAACCTCTACATAACAAATTAAAAAAAAAACCCTGGCTATTATGACTAAAACTGGGGGTCCAAGTCGGCAGGGGTCTAGCTCTAGCAAACAACATTTTCAACGTATGAAAGATACGGATGTAGAGGTAACAGAATATTTCTATTCGTTATCAGATTATACGGGGTCAATAGTGGATTCCCTGTCCTTGACGAGTTTAAGTGAAGGGGAGAGTGAAATCCGACTGGATACTAGCGGAAGGGATTCTGCCGCAACCATGCGAAAAACTGTCAGGGCAGCAGGTCTCCCTGGCCAAGCTAGGGGAAAGAAAGGCCAGATCTAAATTGGGATTATACACCATCTAACCAGCTTATAGGGGATGTAGTGGATAAAGTACCAGACTCCAAAAGTACACCTACTACAACCCTGGATGCTATCTTGCAATCGGTTATGGCTCATCGGTAAGAGACTAGACAAGATAGAAGACGTTCCCAGGCAGCTATCTGTAAGGTGCAGGGGTCAGTTCGGAAAGTTGCTAAAGTTTGTAGTGAGATCTCGGACCGACTAACAGAGCTGGAGACAAGAACTAGGAATCTCAAGACTGATATTGTGGCAACCCAGCTTCAGACCGAATCGCACAAGGCTAGACTAACTAATATGCAATGGAAGCTGGAAGACCATAAAAATCGCCAGCGTAGGAACAATCTGCGATTCCTGGGTATTCCAGAGGACAAAGGAGGCGCGGACATCCACCTCTATATGGCCGATTTACTAGCAAAGGCTTTCCCTGAGGTTGAAGGATGGAACTTGGGTCAGGAAATTCAACGGGCTCATCGAGTTCCTATGGTATTGAAGCACCCTAATGGAGCGGATGCTAGGCCTAGAGCCGTGTTAGTCTATTTTGGGAACTATCTTCTCCGGCAGATCATATTTGAGAAAGCCAGACCAGACAGTAAACGTCAACTTGACGGCATAGAGTTTTTTACTCGACCGGACTTTTGTCATGTAACCATTGAAAGACGCTGGAGGTTATGACAGATGATTAATCCATTCCAGGCAAAGGGTGCACAGGCTTACCTTATGAACCCTGCCAAACTCAAGGTTGTAGTAGGTGACAGATCTCGCTATTTCACATCTGAAATTAAAGCCAAAGAATTCCTAGATGAATTAAATGGGAAGATCTAAGGAATGTACGATTTAAAACATGTCAGCAGCTTTGGGAGTGGGAATAGCTTAGAGGAAGAAGGGGAAGGTAGTGGAGGAAATGGCTAATAATGGTGTATATGGCTTTCTTTCCATTTTCTTCATATTCCTCTCCTCGCACTTTCTGCTTTCTTATCTCACTTTTTCCATGATTACCCATTCTGCAAAATGTAAATATGGATAGGTCATTGGTATTACACTCTCTCCTCTCTTTAGGCACTAGGGGGGGGTGCAGTTTCATGTTGTTTATGGATAGAATTGACTTAAAGGGGGGGCTCACGGGTCATGGTGTAGCCCTGCCTCATCTCCTACCAGACCACAGGTCTGGAAACCTTGTTCCCCTTCCTATGCACTGGCTCAAAATAGGAAATGCCCCTGCCTCACAGCGACCGGAGCCACACTCGGCGGCCGCCCGAGGACACAAGGAGGGGCAGCAGCGGCCAGGTAACGCAGTCGCTGTGTCAATCCAGCTGACCTGTGCTGGGACAAAAAAAAATGCTGAGCGGCCAAGGGAAGATTCTGGCTGGACCCTGTTTTGCCGGGAAGACCAGAGCGAAGTCTCCCTGCTCCACTCTTCCCTTGATGTGGCCCCGCCCACAGGATCTCATCAGGTGAGATCTCCTGACGCTGCTTCAGCGGTAGTTGCTGAGCAACCTGGTCACCGGGCAGTCGCGTCCTGCACTCAGCGTCGGGAGCTCTCAATGGCCCCAGTCGTCACCCCCAAGGCAGCAGGTGGACTACCTGAAACCACCCACAACAGCCTCAGGAATCACATAGGGCTCTCCTCCTCCTTATGGGAGCCCCGCCCACAGTCAGGCGTTCTCTGCCTGACTTCCAGTGACTCCTCACAGCCTGAGAATATGGAGCGAAGTCTTCGTCGGGCTTGGAATCTTTTTGGTCCTTCTCCTGGCCGATCTCCTTGGTGAGCACTTCCCTCGTTATTGGGAAAAAGTAGTGATCTGCGCATGTGATGATCAAGTGCATAACTCTCACCACGCTTTGCTCATAAGGAGGCAGCAGAGCACTCACAATGCGCTGATTGCAGAACCAAGCACCCACATCGGCCCAGACCAGGTGCACAGCAGCACTCCTGGCACAGTGCTCGGGGTGCACGCAGGCAGGGCGCAGCCAGGCAGGCCAGCACAAGGGGCCCCAGAACAGAGGGGCAGTCCTCCCCTCAGCAACAAAGTCCTATAGCGGTTCCTCCTGGCTCACTGCAGCCCATGCAGTGTCTCCTCTTCAGTTCCAAGTAAGTTCAGCACAGTTCAACAGACATGGTATCACAGCCCCAATATTTATACTACCAAGTGTCTTTTTTCTTCTCCCCGGCACAGGGTTCCGTGCCCAGTCCAAACCAGTTCTGGGGGGCACTTACATACATCTTTTCAAGTGCACAGCCACCTCTATTGTTAGCGTAGGCCCTGGCCCCAGACACACCACAGGGGGGCGGAGCCATCATTGTGGAAGGCAGGCGCAGCCCTATTCAGGTTCAGGTGCTACTCCTCCCACTACTCCAAATGCAGTCAGACCTATTCAGCCTAGCGCTGACTCATCCAGACTTTCTGAAGCTACTGCACCTCCCCAGCCCCTGTCACTCCAAGGCCAGACAGTCAATACACAACAGGCAGGGACAAAGACACATAGCACACAGAAATGCCTACTTCTAAAAGTGGCATTTCTAAAATAGTGATAATAAATTCGCAAACACCAATACGCAGCATATATTACCACTATTCCAAAGATACCAAACTTGATCACTCTACTCCTCTCATATCAGGAATTACCACTGAAGCACATATCAGGGAATCCCCAATGTATTCCTATGAGAGGGTGGCCTCACAGGAGTGAGAAACCAAATAGGTTGTTTGTCACTACCAGGACATGCCAAACAGTTAAGGCACATGTCCTACCTTTTACCTACACCGCACCCTGCCCATAGGGCTAGCTAGGTCCTACCTTAGGGGTGACTGATATATAGTAAAAGGGGAGTCATGGATGTGGCAACCACTTTATGTGCCACATCACATAAACTGAGCGCGCAGGCCCTGCAATGGCAGAGGCCTGAGACAGATTTGAAAGGCCACTTTGGTGGGTGGTGCAAGCAGCACTGCAAGCCCACAAGTAGCATTAAATTTACTGGCCCTGGGTATATGAGATACTACTTTAGAAGGGACTGATAGGTAAATTAAATACGCCAAACAGGGGTAGACCAATCTTACCAAGTTTACCATAGAGAGCACATGCACTTTAATACTGAACAGCAGTGATAAAGTGCCCAGAGTCCTAATAACATGAACAACAGGTCAGAAAAAATCCGGGGGAAGGCAAAAAGTTCTGCGATGACCCTGCAAAAAGGGCCAAGTCCAACAAAGCCTTTCACAGCTTCTTGCTGTGGCAACCCATTACCGAAAGATTTTCCAGCTTAATATTCATACCAGTTAAGTGTGCAAAACATTCTGTTTGTTCATATGCCAGGAGTGGGGGATAGGGTGATTACTAATTCAGACCACAGGTTAGAATTAAATCTAGCAGTGCATGAGGGTCTAGCATCTGCTCCCTCCTGGGTGGTGGCTGCAGTTTCACTATTGCAGCAACAGTAGTGGTGGCCAGGTCAATCCAAACAGACAAAAGACTATGGGCATGATTTAGATCACGGCGGAGAGGTTACTTCGTCACAACAGTGATGGATATCCAGTCCTCCCAAATATAAATCCCATAGAATATAATGGTATTTATATTTCAGATATCTGTCTTCGCTGTGATGGGGTAACCTGTCCGCTGACATCTAAATCAGGCCCTATGTCCTTAAATGTGACAATTGCCAGCAAGTAAAGGTTTCCACCACAGTTCATCCACAACAAACACCTCTCTTAATCTCAAATAAGTCTCTTGCTTGTGTTTATTTGGACCACTGTGGGCCACTAAATTCTGATGGCTCCTTTAAATACATCATGTTAGCAGTGGATTCCTGCTCTCACTTCCTATGGGAATGTCCACAACAAATTTTTTAGAAATGATTTGCAAGTTTTTGTCAGCACAAATGCAGTAGCTGCATTCTATAAGGATCAAGGCCCAGTTTTTGTCTCTAACACTTATCAGGATACCATGGGAACATTGGGGGTGACTGTGCACTACTTACCCTACCATTCTGAGGGAAACACAGTAGCACAGAGGAAACATTGTGACTTAAATCATTCTTTAAAAGATAGAGTATTAGGTTCAGGAGGCAGTTAGGTCCACCACCTGTATGGGGTACAGAGAGAATTAAATAATTTTCCAAGAAGATCCTTAGGTGGGCGGACTCCCTATGAAGTCCTGTTTGGGGTTAAGAAGTGGGTTCCAGACCTTGACAGTCCCAGTACAGTGGAGGCAGAAATGCCTTTTGATATCAGGGAACGTTTGGCTGTCTTACAGGAAATGAACAACTTCCACGACAAGCAAAGCAACAAGCTACAGCAACTCCAGGTTGGATTACAAAAGATTGGTGATCTAGTGCAGGAGAAAGCAGTGGACAAGAAGGAGTTCAGGCCATCTTACAGAGCACCTGTACCTGTCCTGTCAGCTGAAAGAACAAGAACTTTACTTTTGCCGATCTTTGCTGGTAGCAAACATATAAGATTTATATCAATCGACCTCATCAAACAACACCATGTGGCTACTAGGGATCCTGGGTAGCTACCTGCCTCCTCAATACCATACAGGAAACCCCATTCCAAGCTTTAACTAACAATGACATTTCTTCTGCCTGGCTGAGGACTACTAACAATTAAGTTTCACTGCTTCCAGTTACTTCCAGTCTGCCAACACCATTCAATATTCATGTGTGAATTCACAGATTTCCACACCGTAAGCAAACACTGAAGAATTTTATTACACCTTACTATTAGAGTTAAATACCAGTTCTACACAGCTCCATGAGTCTCCTGCATTTGCACAAACTGCACCAGGCTACTTTGTTGACATTGGTGACTTTTCCTCAGATTCGTCTGACCCACTGCCACAGTATGGAACATGAACATTTTTAATTTGGCTTAAAAATACATATTTTATTCCACCATGGACATACTTTTCGCCTATAATTTTGTTGCTTTTCATTTTCCTTTGGATTGGTTTTGTGACAGCATTTTTCTTGCTTTTAAATGGACATTATCTACCAGAATACTCTGCTGTTGAACAAAGTGGGAAGAGACCTGTCCCTTGTGAATATTTCAGCAGGTCTGATTAGAGATTGAATTGTTTTTGATAAGGTACCATATGATATATTTGGACCGACAGAGACTTTACAAGTCCCATACGTGTTTAAAGTATCCTTTAAGGATGCTATTACTCCTTGCATCATCTCTTTTGTTTGGGACATTCATACAGTAAAGCAGATGATTGATGATTTAAAACATTATACTATATTTGAAAGTGAGTTTATGTATGCTGGTACATCGAGTTCTGATGAAATGTTTTGCTTTAATCATTATGGACACAATTATTTCCATAAAGCAAGTACTCCATGTGCAGTATTTAACTACACACAATGGGAACACTGGCCTACACCACCAGTGGGTAGCTCCAAGACATTTGCACAAAAGTTTACATATTTTTCTGGTCACAATGCCGTAGACCCAGAGTCTTAATACTATAAGCTTCTCTCTTCCTCAGCAAACAAAAATATGCTAACTGTCACAATGCTAATTGATCCAGCCCCTTTCATTTCCCAGTTGTCGATACAAGGGTATGAATTTTTGAAAGATATTATTGATTTAAAATCTGTTTGGGGAACTAAACATTGGCAAATTCATGGTAGCTAGGCTTTGTTTAGAGCATGTCTTAGACCAAAACAAATAATTTTCCTGGAAAAACTGTGCAGCAAATATCCTGTCACGGCCTGGCCAAGATAAAGGATATGAATACACAAAATATTCTCCCATTTGCACATTTTGTGAGTTGGCCACAATTCACAAACTACATGGCGGAAACATGCTTAGGAATGGTACATACAATTCTTCACGTTCCAGTCCAGAGGGATGGCTAGTATGGCCATTAGATACAAATGTCATGGCTTTTTTCAGAACAATGGAAAAGAGTTCAGGATAAATAGGCCAGGCCCACATTTTGCTTGGACACAAATTCAGGATTGGTAACAACATATAGTGTTGGAAAGTTGGGCTCAATTGGCTGAAACATTTGTTAGATTAGGTGAAACAACACTTAAGTCTCCTTTCTGATGAGATGAATTTATCAGATTTTTTGCTACGTCCTAGAAAGTCAAGTCAAAAGTGCTTTTTGTATGCAATATACAATGAGGTGTGGTAGATATCACAGCAGGAAACTGCTGAACAGCTATGTGAAATAGACAGAGCAAAATTTAGAAAAGGCTTTAGCAGTAGTTGACAATGATATGACTACATTATCCACTAGGATGTATTCTTTAGATAACATTTTGTCATCTGCTGTTGACATCATACAGAGTGACATGTCCCATTTGGAACATGGACAAATGTAGCTGATGTCTATCATGCTATTTAGCTGGACTTTGCAAACTTTTTGCAATGGTCACGTACCATGGAAGCATTTAAACAACTCAAGTTTATTCTTGCCATGCAATTTGACAAGAGAACAGAAAACCATGGGCAGGAAAGATGCAACATACCCAATGTTACACACAGAGAAACTAGAAAAATTGCCATTCACTGTAGCAGAGACTGGATAAAGCATGGGTGTATTTCTCTGTTAGTTTCAACTTTTCACTTAAAGCACTGCTTACAACACTATCAAGAAGGCAGATACAAAGTGCTAAGGGAGGGATTTGTACATGAGGCACAGGTCCTACCTTGCATTAGAGATGTAGAAATTGTGACACTGAGGTTTTTCTTAGTGGTACAGACTGCAAGAACACTGTAAGGCCATGATGTAGTTTGGAGAGAAGCCATACCTCACGGAGCATGTAATGAGTTGAAGGCAAACTTGTCCTGTTATCTGAAAGGTTCCACAGCTGCTGTAATGCATTTTGCATTCATATTGGAAGTTATTTGATGTTGAACAGCCAAGGTTGCTGTAGGATGAAATCGGGAGTACCATATGTATCGACGGTTTCTCGGGTCATGACCTGCTGTACACAAGTGCTTTTTCCACCTGCTCACAGAGTTTCGAAAGTGACAATTTGGCCTTCAGTTCCAATCTCAAATGTGAACTTTGATGGTTCAAGAAGACTGAAAGCCTTATTTTTTCAGAAGGAAGTTGCTTAACATCTGAACAGGAGGTGTTTAATCTTAAAGTTGCAAGGTCGTCCTCTGAGAAACAGCCGTTACTACACACTAATCTCTCTCACCATTTCGGAGAACTTGTGCACCGCATTTCTAACATCTCTAATATTGTTGGTTTTATACACTTTTCTAATACGATTGGCTCTGGGTTTGTCAATACATTACATACAAGCTTCGGAGTGGTTCCATTTTTCAATCACTCTGTGCTTGGGAGTATTTTTGGAGGCTTACCACTTGTCCTGTTCCTCATTGTCAGGAAATTGGTTTTATTTTATTGGCTACCCAAGGATGTTCCATCATGCAGCCAAATTGAATAGCACTGCCACATGTGCTACTAAGTCATGAAAGGATGATACAGCATTTTGGCGCACCCTTGCTGCAGGAACTCAATGATAACTAGTTTTTCTCCATTCAGCCTATCTGGTTATATTGTGTGCAGCCTGTGTTCTGTTGTCTGCTGTGCACTTTCGAGTGTGCTTTAGATATATGCCTTGGAGTGCAACCGGTCTAATCTCTGGACATAGTACTGCTGGTGGGTCCAGTGAAAACTCACTTGCTACATTGCCCTGTGTTTTGTTCAGCAATATTTTTAGATGCTATATTGCTTTTAAATGTAGTATTTTTATGCACTTTTTATATTATCTTTTAAACATCTTTGGTTTTATTATGCTTTTGGTATTAAAGAGCACACTGCTTTTGATATTTTAGGTTTAATGATATGTTTGAATTGAATGTTTTGGAAGCTTTAAGTTGCTTAACATCCAAGGAGTGGGTGTTGTGTGGTTACATAGTCTTCCAGCAGAAAACACCACCATTTTACATGTTCATGTTTAAAGTTGACATCTTTCTTAAACGAAAACTCTTGACACACAGTTGCTTGTACGCCGATATGGGATAATAATCTCTGAAATGGATTTGCTTACATTTACACTTCTTCGGAGGCATGTTATCAGGGCATATTATCAGGGCCTTTACCATTCCATACCAGGACTAAGTTCACTGCGCAAAATGTTGATATTTGTTGTTGTCTGCTCGATGACAGCTCTGCAAGGGGAGAATCAATAATGTCTGTCTTGCTAGAGCTTGTCATGGTAACATGGGTGATGTTTTAATATATAAGCTACACCAGTCCTTTGTTTAAACAGAGGAGCATTTAGCTGATACTGTCAAGGTTGCCCCATGCTTGAATTCCAGCCCAGCTAAATCCTGTAGCCTTCCTGAGAAGGATGGTGGCATGCTCTACACCAAGACAGGCTATTCTTACCTGAATATATCAAGCAATACTTCCTACCTCTCTCAATCTTCCTAAACCTTATTTCAGGGTTTCCCAAAGGGCCTCCTTAATGCTGGTGGTAGTAATGAGCTAGCACTAACAGGGAAGACATCACAAAGGAAGGTCCCACTCCCACCTATTCTGAAAGATGCTTGCAAGGTGATATCAAACTGTAGGATTGTTCAGAAGGATTATCAATTCAAGGTAACTAGACTGGAAGGAACAAAGGAGTAAGTGGGTAATGTAAGACTGAGACCACCATGCCAAAAATGTCAAATTACAAACAACATCATGCAGTAGAACCTTCTAAGCAATCTGGGGAGAGAGTAACTATTTAATAAAAAAAATAAAACAACAATTACAAAAACCTTGAGTCAGGACCTCAGAGAAGGTTACTCCATGCTGCATAGATTTAGTAAGCAACACAAGGTCTGATTCACAAAGGTAAAGAAATTTACACTTTTGGTGTTACTTTACTCTCGCAGTCTAAGTTTATGACTTGTAACTTTTAAATCAGCAACATTATGAGTAGTAACTTTGCGAGTAGTAATTCCTATGATTTTAAAAGGAGTTAGTATTACTACTAGTTAATTCCTACTTGTATAGTTACTCGTAAAGTTTCTGGTAGTACAGTTACACTGCAAGAGTAAAGTGCAACTTTACCTTTGTGAATTACGCCAAAGTGCACACTAGTTCTGCCTATTCTGGGAAAGACATTGTTCTAACTATGTCTCTGCACTATGTTGATGATGTCCCTTTCATGCCTGGGTGGGTAGTAGGGCTGGGATGGGCTATTTTTTAATTAAGAAGATCTCGTAACAGTGAGTTGGCTTCACTTTCATCACACACACACCACGCCGAGTGGATGATCCATGTATGGTGCAAATTATAAAGTTACAGCTCAATTGATCACTCAACTTGGGGGGAGAGAGCTAGGGGTTTCATGAATGGATGGGAATTGGGAGTTGGGAAAGGTTGACACAAAGACAAACACAACATTCATTAAGTTGATGAGCATCACATCTGTCGTGGATGGAATGACACAGGTAAGTTACTTAATGCAAACAATTCTTCAGCCCCACAGTCCCAAGTTATCTAATTGTTCTGCTACCAAGGTTTTAAAAATACAAAATAGGGGAGACTCACAAGTTGTACACATTGTTATTGTTAAGAAAAGGAAAATGATATTGTAGATAAATGCCAAAACGGATGGCACATCTGTATTCTTCTTCTCGGGCTGAACCAGTCTGGTAAGCAAGAATATTATTGAGCTTTCGTGCAGAAGAAAAGAAGGCCTGTAGAATGCAACAAAGTAAATGTCAATATTGTGGAGTCAAGGCAAAGGTAAACTTTGTGGTGTATGAGGCTCAAGAGGGCAGAGCATAGGTGGTGAAATCAGGTGCAAATAACTGAGAAGTGAAAACAATCCTTTAATACCAATCCCAGATGCTTAGCAGTTTGTAACTGCCTGATCAATCTCACAAATGTCAACTTTCAATAACAGCTGTGTGCATCCATCATTTTTTTTCCCCGGTGTTTTATATAGCGCGAACTTGACCCGAAGGTATCAGAGTGCTTTACATGAGCACCAGTTGTGTTACAAAAGGACACATTCATTTTTGTTGGGCACGGGGAGATTAAGCAATTTGCCCAGAATCACAGTATGTTGCCGACCGCTCTAGCCGTAAGGCCACATCCTCTAACATGTGTCCAGCGACCCAACCCACCCAGACCACAACCACTTAATTAACATTTGAAATAGCACACTATACGCCATTTTACAAATTAGTGCACATCTCTCTAGTCCACAAGAGTAGGCCTTTTTGAGTCATATTGTTTTCCCATTGAAGTAGATAAGCATTACCTTCCTTCTTCTGGCTGTTGGGATAGTCCCAACCGTACTCTGAATCCCGACCCAAATGAATTTGAGATAGACCTGTTGTGTTGACTCACAAGTAGAACAAAAGAATTTGAGCATTTTATGTACTTTTGTTAACTAAACTAACCTGACTGATCTCTGAAGAACCTGAAAAAAAGAAGTACAGGAAAAGAGTTGTGTGTAAGTTATTATAGTGAAATGTGAAAGCAAGGCAATCATTCAGGCAGAATCAGGCCACAAACATTACAAATCAAGTTTACAAATTAGTTACAATAACACCCTCCCAGCCGCAACACGCATCATCAAGCACTCAATATAGCGCTCATTGTTGCAGTAATTACCTGTTCCAGACCATTTTCAATTGTATCTTCTCTTTTCCCATGAAAGCAAAAGACAATGACAGTCTTCTATAGTTAATGATCCTTACTGGCAGCCCAGCTTGGGAATAAAAAAAAGAAGGATAGGGATGGGAAATAGTGTATTCATGTCCTTAAGTGATTGTGGAGGCTTATTCTGTGCACACTGGTTCACTCAATATTTGTGAATAAATGGGGCTCCTTATTTAAGACATCAAATATATAAAAATTCTTGTATGTCCCCCTCTTTTTTCTTCAACGCAGTTCAACAATAATATATGAAAGTTCAGTTGTGGCCTACTTAGTCAGGGAAGTAGAGTTTATCCTCAAACTCATGGATTTCACCCAGCTAACACCTTTGAGTCTGAGTATTCACCCTCATACTCCTCCTTTGCTCTTTCAGAAGCAAAGTAATCTTGTGTTTGTTCATCCTAATAAGGATCACTATTTCCACATTTCAAGGTGAGAGGCTGGTCCTTCTGACTTTGACAACTCACCAACTGCACTGAACATGCTCTCCAAAGACAGATTGGCTACTGGACAAGCCATATCATTTATTGTTAGTCTGCTGACCTCTGGCCATTAATGCATCTTTCCAAACAAGTACACCAATGGCTTATGATCCAGGTAGATTGGAATGGTCCTTGGTGCTGCCACTTGCTCTACCTCTGTTGTCTTTGCCTCTGCAGAGGTTGGGTCCGATTCTTCTGTTGCTGGTGTTGCTGGTGATGACGATGATGATATTGAAACAACAGCACAGCCCTCTCTGAAGGTTGAAGGCTGTACACCATTACTTCTGCCTGGGCCTTCAACTTACAGACATTCTTCTTCCAGGTCTCTCGCTTGATCAACAATCTGATTCTTGTATAGTGAAATATATCCCCTTCCGAAAAAGGAATGAAAGTGGCCAGTATTTGTTAATATTGTGGATCCAATATTATTGCACATATGTACTATTTGGAGGACGCAATATCTCTTTGGAGTCATTGATAAACAGCCAAGCAAAGAATTAACATCTGAACCAACTCACATATTTCTTTGTTTACAACTATAAACCTTTGTTGTGACACCTTTTCAACTGGTCTTGTAGTAGATGCAACAAGACCATAGTCATGACCATAGTAATGTCCAACTTGCTGACTTCCTGTGGGAAAACCTCAAAAGAAAGTAGCATTTATGAAGGACATAGTCATTGATTGGTATCAACTGCTCAAACAGACATTGCAACATTAAGTAGGCCAAGTTCCAATGGGTTGCAACCTCTGTATGAGGGCTTTAGCCAATACTTTTACCATGCTGAATGATCCTTAACTGCTTCTGGGCTTTAAAAGAATGACTGAAATGAGTGCAGATTCTCCACCATCTGCCATGGCCTTGACTATATTACTACCATTGTCCATGACAACAAATCCAATACTGAGACCTTTGGATCGAAGGCATTAAAACATCTTGCTGTTAAACTCTTCCAAGATATGTGGAGCTGTATGACATTTCTCCATGGAGAATATCGCTACTGTTGCATTCTGCTGAACACTTCGAAACTTTCTTTGGAGCTGAGTCTTGCAGATAGCTGTTGCCTGAACCCCACAAAAGAGAGACAGTGAGCATTGATACACATGTAATCAGTTGTTCTACAACTGGGCCACATGTCTGTTGTCAGGTGGATAGTGGGAACAGCACTCTGCTGCATAGCTTGACCAAGCAGTTGAAGCACGTCATGATGGGGTACTTGAACTAAAACTCTGACAAAATAGGTTTGGCTGGTGAACCTTCCATTTCGGGCAGATGGACACCACAGATTATAAGAAAGGTAGGCGGTCCAGCGCTAACATTTAACAAGCTCCCATTTGTACAAATGATTTCATAGAGCCCCTCCTGCCTAAATATGTCTGTAATAGTAGCTTGGATTTTTTTCTTTTGTGGTGCCACTGACACAGGTGACATCCAGATATAACCAGGAGTGTAGATTCAATGTGCATATTGGGGAAATCACTGTATATTGTTTGGTCTTTTGCCATTTGGAGTTTGCTGATGCAAGGGATGCTTGCACACTATACTGGACAGTGCTGCTTTGTGTCATGCAGTCATCCTCTTCTTCTATCATTGTGAACTGAGATGCTTCCTCTCTCTCATCACCATCATCATATGGTCTGGATTCTTTTGAGGAGCTGGGTGAGGATGCCGGCTTAGATAGCATTGCCATAGTTGAGGCTGCCGCTGATGATGGCCTGAGTGATGGTCTTTCTGGTGTTGACTGGCATCCATCTAAACATTCTGTGGAGTGTGTGGAGGGTGTGGAAGCAGGAGGAGGTGACTACAATGATCTGTCATTTTTATGGTTAGTTCCCTGTCAAGGATGATGCCTAGGTTGCGTGTGGGGCCTTTTGGTGTGTGTGTTGGTCCGAATTCTGCTGGCCACCAGCTGCAGCCCCAGACAGAGTTGTTCTTCCCAAAAATCAGAACTTCTGTCTTATCAAAGTTGAGCTAGAGGCAGTTGTCTATCATCCAGTTGAATGCTTTAGTCATAGAGTCGCAGAAGTTGGTTTTGGCATCAGAGTGGTCCTCAGTGAGTGAGAGGATTAGTTGAGTGTCGTCTGCAGAGGAGATAATGTTGAGGCTGGGGGATTAGAAAACATCTGCGAGGGGGATCATTCTAGGTTTTGAATAAGGTGGGGCTGAGGGATCATACTTGGGAGTATGCAGCAGACGTCCTTGGGTTCAGAGATGAAGGGAGCCAGTCAGCGTGTCCACTGAGGAAGGAGGTGATCTATTTGAGGGTGTTTTGCTGTATTCCGATTTTGTGAAATCTGTTGCTGAGGGTGTGGTGGGAGTTGGTGTTGAACTTAGCAGCAAGATTGTGGAGGATCAGGACCACCATTTCTCTGTGGTCGAGGAGAATTCTGATGTCCTCTGTGGCGGTGATCAGTGCAGGCTCAGTGCGGTGGTTGGCATGGAATCCTGATTGTGAGGCATCAAGCTGGAAGTTTAGTTCCAGGTATTCGGTGAGCTGTTAGTTGATAGCCTTCTCGAGTACATTGGCTGGGTAGAGGAGCAGAGAGATTGTTCAAAATTTTGGGAGATCGTTGTGGTTGGAGGAGGGTTTCTTTAAGGCAACATCTGACCTCTACATGTTTCCATCTGTCTGGGAAAGCTATTGGGGCAATGGATGTGTTGATAAAATCTGTGCTGATGATGTTGGCTCTGAGGTTGAAGTGACAGTGGGGGAAGGGGTCGCTAGTCACCTCAGAGTGAATGGAAGACATGATGGCCGTGGTAGACTGGTTGGTGAGCGGAGATGAGGTGGTGATCAGTTGACTGGTCGGTGCTTGTTGGTCGAGGTTGATGAAATTGAGAGCAGTGGATTGAGGTCGTAGTTGTTGTAGATTGTGGCAATCTTGCTGTGGAAGTAGTCCAAGAGAGTGTTGCAGAGTTCTTAGGGGCCGATTCCGATTCGGGCCGGAAATCTCTCTGACCGAGCCGGACCCGGAGAGATTTCTGACCGAATCGGACCGTAGCAGTCCGACCGAACGAGTACGATGCGTTCGCATGCTATCGGTCTCGATTCGGTCGGACTCCCATTGAAGTCAATGGGAGCCGGTCGTACAACGCGTACGCAAGCTCCCATTGACTCAATGGGTGCGAGGCGCACAAGGGCGCCCCCTACAGCGGGTACGCGTTGAAGCGGGTCGTGCCGTACATGCACAGGTAGGGGGGACCCATGGGTCCCCCCTGTGTGCGACTCGCTCGGCTACGCGTACAGGGGGGTCCGACGCAGACCCCCAAAGTGCGGCTCCGACTGCTCTTTCGAGCCGGACGGCGCGAGTCGGTCGTACTGCTCGCGGCGCGCATCGTACTTACCCGGCCGGGGAACGTCTCCATTGCGCGGTGCGAGTCGTGTCCATGCGAGTCGGTCGGAGCGTGTTGAAGCCGCGTACGAGTCGGTCGGCGATTTCACGGGCGCTTGCATCGTACTCGCTCGGCCGGACCCGCGTACGAATCGGTCCGGGAAACAGGGCTCCGAATCGGATCCGGTAAAGCCGAATCCCATTCGGAGCCCTACCGGCCGAGATCGGAATCGGCCCCTTAGAGGGGTGGATGGTGTTGTCTTTGGCTGTCGGGTTTGAGAATTCCTGTACTATTTTGTGGAGTTCCTTCATGTGGTTGGCTGCAAAATCAATGTGGGTTGTGATGGCAGCTTTCTTGGCTTCCTTGATCAGCAGATGGTAGTTGCTGAGGGCTACTTTATGGGCGGCTCTGTCAGAGGGGTGCTCAGTGGGTCACCATCATTTCTTGAGTTGGTGGCAGTTGCACTTGGTGGCTCTGAACTCAGGGGCAAGCCAGCTGGCTTGTTTGGAGATTTTGTTTGTTTTTTCTGGTTTCAATGGGGTGACTCTGTCAGTGCATTAGGTGATCCATGTGTACAGGTTGTGGATGGCCTGGTAAAGGTTCAATGAGGCTTCAGGTTGGATGGTGCTAAGGGCCTGTGTCCACTGTGTCTCCGTTTTCTTGCCCCAGCTGCAGTGGAAGGACCTGTGATGCTTGGTGTTGGGGTGCTACAGATCGGAGATAGAGAAGTGAACGATGGTGTGGTCTATCAATGTGAATTCTATGACATGGCTGAAGTTGATTCTGATTCTGAGCCTTGCTGCTGCTTGACTCAGCATCTTGTAAATCTGGGCAAATCACTTAATTTCTCTGTGTTTTTTTTTATTGTCTCCTAACCCCTTGCATTATGTTCCATTGCTTCATAGCTAGGATGGCGCTATATAAATACCAATACATACATAGGGTGTGGCAGAATTATATCAGGTGCAAAATGCATCTGTATTATATTTATAAAGATTGAGCAGTGTGACATTGAGAGGTAAAGAATACTTTAATTGATACTTAAGTTAATATGCTCAGTAACCTGATGCCACTTATTCTTTCTTGCATGATCACAGAATCAGTCTCAGATAGTGTTCCTATGTCTTGCTTTTGAGACATGCATGCCAATCTATAGCCACCCTCCTCCACAAACTGGAACACTTCAAATTGGTGGTGGCAGATGCTAGTAGACAAATACAGCCAAGGTAGTGCTTGTGGCAAAAATCAGTTGATTACATCCACCTCCACTAAGTATAACACTCCCTCAAAGTGGTGGTGAAATGTAGTACATAGAAGTGCCTAATGTAGAACATGAATAGAAAGTATTAAGATCCGTAACACAGGGTTGGTGAAGTGACACCTGCCCTCCTCAGCAATGTTTTCCTAGAGCAGAGGTAAAATCTAGCACAGGAATACCTTCCTAGTGCATGTACAACCAACAGTAGGCTGTTCTCCAGAACATAGCAACTAGATAGATCCCACCGTCCTTCAAAAACTATATTACACCCCCAAACTGGCGGTGTTGTTAATAAATGCGAAACATGTTCAATGATGTTTTGTTGGCTCCAAATCCAGGATGAAACAGTGTGAGATTGACACATTCATAAAAGGCCCATTGGAGATTGCTTTAAACTTGACATGTTAGAGATTCATAAGCCTAGCTTTATGGAGGAGCAGGTTCAGCTGAATATTTTATATTACAGCAAACCCAAACTATCTGACTCTGTGACTGTAGGGAAGTTTAATATTCTAGTTTTGTGTAGTTTACTTCTTGGAGGTTGACTTCTAAATATTGTGCTATGAAGGGTTTATAACAAGAATATGGACAGTAAAAATATTTCAAAGGTAGGTATGTATAGATAAGTATAGGTTTGGTATACTAAACTCACATATATGTACACCCACACACCTTAAGGTACATTAGATGAGGCATTAAGAACAGCAAATCCATATTTACGGTTGGAAAGTTGATTATTAGCAGTTATAAGTACTGATTTATCACTAGTAATAAGGCCACAAACACACTAAAAGGTTCAGTTAGGGTCTCAATAAATTAATCCCTTGCTCAACCCCTTGTAGCTTGACAACAAGCAGGCCGGCTCAAATTACAATGAAAGTCCAACACCAATTTAAAAACATAGATTATATTTTTGTGACTCAGCAGACACCTAAATGACAAAAAAGCAAATAGCACTCAAAGTGTTGAAGAGCAGGTCGTGCTGGACCAGGACAAAGTTAAGAGTTTTTTACATTTACTTCCCGGAGCGTTTCTCAATACAAGAAAGTGGTCCAAAGCACTAGCCAAGGGTTAGATACTCTGGCAGAATTCTTGGGGTCTGAGACTACAACTCCGACAATGCACCTGGTCACTGATAAAGCTTTTTACAAAAGTCGCTCCAAACTTCTCCAAACATCTGACTCTTCTTCCAGAAGGTCTCATTGAGTGTTCAAAGTACCTAAAACACCAATCCAATGTTCTGGAATCTCCTAGATGGTCTCTGGGGTGTCAGGTCTACAATTACCACAATTCACCTGGCCAAATCCTTAAAAGTCCACTGGACGCACTCAAGGATGGTGAATCTTGGTAGCTTGCAGGAAGTATATTACTTAATCCTTCTTGAAGCAAGGCAAAGTCCTTAGGGCTCTAGTTTGAGATTGCACAGTAGATGCAGTCATTCAGAGTACAGAGTTATGGGTGCAGAAGGGCAGTTCTTCTTCTCCTTTTAGTTTCAGACACTGGATCTGAAGTGCTATACATCTCTCCCATATTTTTTAGTTTCTGGGCATCAAGCAGGAGGGTACCCCTGACCAATGGAATGCAGGGTGCCACTCATGTGTGGCATTTTCTTGAACCAGAAAGCATCATTCTCTCAAAATCCAAAATGAGGGAAACCCTCCAAAGGAGCTGAATCAGGCTAACCCAACCTACTGGTGTGGCTAATCTTCCTAAACAACTCCTCTCAGCCCCTCTCCTTAATCTAATTACAGAGACACCTGCGTGGCTGGGGGTGGCAGGATGCGGGGGGTGTCTGGAATTCCCCAAACTATCATTTTCCCTTTGAAGACCAGTTTTGCTACTTCATCCCCCATTCCTGCTCTCTGCTCTGCAGCCCATTCTTCCCTCCAAGAGGTAAGCTTTTGTTCCCCTGACTAGAGAATTTTCACACCTCATTAAAGCAGCCTGGCCAAACTGGGAAGAGGCAGCCAATCAGTAGAGGGCAGCTGGAAATCTGTATTTTAGCTCACAGAAAAGAACGTTTCATAACTTCTTTTCTATAATAATTATTATAAATCTAATGGTGGCAAGTTGCTGGATGTATCCTAACTAGGTTGATACCTTGAAGTATATTTTTACATGGCTCCTATCAATATTTCACCAGAGGGCCTGGCTTGGCAGTTTGGGCTGGACTGTTCCCATGAGTCACATGGTAAAGACTGATTTGCATATGGCTTGGTCTATGTTTGATTTGCTCTGCATTCTGTCCATCATCTGTGTGCCTTTTGCTTTCTCGCCCTAAGTACACTGGGTATGCCCAGACGGGGGTCCCAGGCTCACTGTGCCACTGGATTCAAACTAGCCTGGCTGATGAGGGGTGATGCCCCAAAACCGGTCCCAGGATGCTTGTTTCTGTTCCAAGGAGGACCTGGCTTGGCAGTTCAGGCTGGACTTTTCCCATGAGGCACAGGGTCAAGACTGATTTGCATATAGATGGGTCTAAACTGGGGTGGCAAGGTGAGCAACATAACAGTGGATTTAACCCAGATCTCTTGACTGGGGGTGAATGTTTGATTTGCTCTTCATTCCGTATATCATCTGTGTGTCTTTTCCTATCAATATTTCTGCGTAAATAAAATATTACAATGTTAGCCTATGGAGCCATTCACTGCCATGGGGAAACGCAAAATCAGCTGTTTTTCACTCACCTGGGCTTATTAAACATATTTTATTATGTTCCTGCTTATAGTTACAAGACACCCTATCCCTGGGGCACCTAGGGGAGACCTTAGGGGTGACGGGTGTAAAAATAAGGTTGTTTGAGACTTTGGAAGGTCCTTTAAATTCAAAGTAAAATTGCATATACATTTAATTTAAAGCAAACTGCAAGGCAGAGCTGGCTTTTAAACTGACAGCTGGCACTACAGTAGTGCACACTTATGTGAAGGAAATCAACTGGGCCTCCAAACACCCTTGCCTGATTATATACTGGGCACGTATAAGTAGGTTGAATTCCCCTAGCCCTATCATCTACTAGGGACTTACAGGGTCTGTCAGTACCAATTGTAATTAGACCTCATTACATGTGCTTTTAGTCAGAGCATAGTCCCTGGGTCTGGTAAGCAGAGCCCAGGGCAATCTCAGATTCAGAAAACCAGCATCTATGGGTTAAAACAGGGGCAAAAAGTGGGGTGTTCTCTCACACTTACCCTCACAATATTTTTGCTGTTGACACTCCTGCTAAGGGAGTTTTCGAAACCACAGTTTTTTTTTGTGTTCGAAATTCTGCCATACAACCTCTGTGTAGTGTTTGCTCTGTTTAGTGGCTGCCTGGTCTCCCCCCCTAAATATAAGAGTGAACTCAGCACATGAGAATGACAGGAGTAAAGTCATGTGAGGACAGACAGGCTCATGGCTTCTCTGTGCTTATTAGACACCTTAATCCTGTTTGCAGGATCCTATCAGTAATTGGCCTCTTAAGGTTCCCTAAGTGCTCCCCCCAGAGAGCGCTTGAGATGTGACAGTTCTCTTAGAAAAGCCTGCACGGCAGCATTGGATATTGCACTGGGTTACTGTTTGGGAACCCTTTAAAAGAGACAGTGCTCTGAGCTGGTTTAGTGCTGCAGTCCTCTGACTGATGATTCTGTTTTGAGATGAAGCATACATTCTTGTAAAAGGAAGAAGAGTCCCTCAGTCATAATGGACACCTTGACGCAACAGGTTCTAAGAGAAGCAATCACTGTGAAGCCTTCAAACATAAGGGTACTCCAAGTGGGAGCTGGATCATTGAGATGTGAAAAGAATAGAGAAATGTCAGTGAGTATCAGAAATGAAGAAACATTTATTGACATCCAACACATGCTGAGTCACAATGAGTAGACATGGATAAGTCATCACAGAGAATCCAAGAGGCTCTTGGAGTTTCCCAATAGTTTGTGATAAAATATAGTACATGTCATCCCAAATACACATTTTTTGTCATTTTTGGTATAAGGATCATGGAACATGAGTTCTCCAATACTAGGCTGAATCCTAGGGGCTGGACCATTCATACGGCTATGAAATAAGAAGGGCCACCACATATTTCACACATCTGCAACATGTGAAGGTAAGCAACTTCTGACTATTATCTTTAACTTCTAAGGACTCAGTAACTTCTGGAGGGTGGAGAAGCAGTGAGGTAACAAAAGCAAATGTTCTTAAGGACATCATGAAATTCAATGTGTTACGCACCTGCAAAAATAGCACACATATCTTGTTACTTAGAAGTAATCACTGGTTTTCACTTGTGGCCTGAATACAATTCATAACCCCTGCCTTGACTCACACTGTTGTATAAAGTAATGGACCTAAGTATTTGAAATACAGGCTCTGCCAACTGGGAAGATTTGTTAAATTGATTGATAAAAAAAACTACTAACTCTAGATAAAAAGTCCCGTGGTTGTGCTTTTCAGAGTATTGCCAGCACACTCATGAACGCCCTCCCAGGTACATTGAGGCTCACCATATAGCTGACGAGAGTTCCATGAGGCTGGATACCCATTTTGCGAAGGACCACTAAACTGGATTTGCTGCTGCGGAGAAGAACATAGCAGGAGCTGCTGTGAAGGCTATGTATCTTGGGCAGACAGACAAGCAGATTGGTGCTAGTCTCCTCTCAATTCTCAAAGCAGTTATTAGCCAAAGTTTTTCCTAAGTCCCAACGTTTTGTTATCTGGGTCCTTTTACTACCACCACTACCATCAAAGGTCCAGGACTGGAAGGGCACCACTTAGGGGGTTATGACTCACTCAGGCTGAGTTTAGGTACGGGTTCCTAAGGCTCTGATCAGGAGGCCAGCAAACAAGCCCTTGGACTCAACCTGGTAGTTCTGGTTTCAAGAAGTGGAACAGGGCTTAAGCAGCAGGGCAGGTTTATGAAGGCTCAGGATAGGCTTCAGGCAACAAAGCAGTCCTTCCAGGTGCAGTAAAGCAGTTCTCATAGTATTAAAAAAACAAATGTAGGTGTTTTTCACCACTGGGACATGTAAAATGAAAAAGTACATGCCCAAACTTTAAATTGCAATGCACCCTGCCCTATGGGCTACCTAGGGCCTACCATAGGAGTGATGTATTTGTAATATAAGGGGAGTTTTAGGATTGGCAGGAGTGTTATATTGTCGAATTGGCAGTTTAAAATTGCTTTCAGGCTACAATGGCAGGCCTGGGACATGTTCTAAGGGGCTATATATGAGAGCAGCACAATAAATGCTGCAGCACTACTAGTAGCATTTATATTAGAGGCCCTGGATATATGGTATTGTTGCTCAGATATGAATTTAACTTTAAGAAATGAAATGACAAGAGGCGTTTGGCAAAATAGGAACAGTTGGTTAAATTAAATGCAGCGGCTGGGAGAGGATCAACAGAGTTGGGTCAGAAGACAGTCTCTCGATATACAGCGGTTTGGGCCAGCATTATATACAGTTCTTGTAGTACAATAAACCAATTACATATTTTTGTTGAGCAATAATACTGGCCTGGCCATGGAACCAAAAGTTAATCTGTTGGATAAAGGTCACAGGTGGCTCTCAACCTTGCGTGGACACAATGTGAGTTTGGTAGGTGCATGTCCAGATGTCGGCCATGTGGAGCACGTGACCACTCTGTGTAGTGCATGTGCTGTGTTCTGGCTGGTTAAGCCTTCCTAACTATGTGTGGCATCTGACTTTGTGATATTTTGGGAATGAGCTCCTTTCCGATCAAACGTGTTTTATTGGGGCCAATCTCCTCAGACCCTTTGTGGAGTAGCTTCCCACCTGTGGGATCAATTTGGGTTTTCCTTGATCAAGCGTTTGTCTCCGGAGTAAGTATAACCCCACCTGTAACCTGTCAATCAGTAGTGTTGGTCTTGGGACTCAAGGCCTGTCTAACCACGTATCTATGACTCAGGTGTGTGGGGAGGGGGTCAGCTTGGGTGGACTCCACAGTAATGACATGAGTTTGTTATTACAAGTACACATAACATGGTGATCATTGTTGCGAGTGTACATAACATGATGATCATTATTGCGGGTACATATAACATGGTGATCATAGATATTGCATTTATGAATACTGCGGACGTTGATCATGGCATACATTGACATCACGGATACTGCATTTATCGGCATCATCATTTTTATGCATACTTTTGTTATGGCGCCCACCAATAACATAAATATTGCAATTATCGATATTCCCATTATTTTGCATGCATACATCATGGCATACATTGTCGTAGAATTCAACGATACTAACGTTACTATGCATGCATATATCGTTACATGTGTTGACATTGTATTTACCAATTTTATCAGTATACCACTTTACTAGGGACTTGTACATAAATAAAATACGCCAATCAGGTATAAGCCAATTTTCCCCATGTTTCAGGGAGTGAGCAACAGCACTTTAACACTGGTTGGTAATGGTAAAGTGCACAGACTCAAAAGCCAACAAAAACAAATGCAGCAAAATAGGAGGGTGAAGGTGAAATGTTTGGGATAAGATCATCCTAAGGTTGACAAGTCTAACGACGGTTAAGTATTTTCCAAGGATGGCTGGCATTGGGTCAAGTGTGCCAATGATTTTGAGGAGGTCAGCTGATTCAGAACATAGATTTCTCTCTTTGAGCTAATTTCTTTCAGGTTGTTTCCTCACATCCATACCATGATGATCTTGATGCCTTGCTGTGATTTAAAAATTAGTTAGCAGGTCCTGGGACTCGGGGTGTGTTTCTGTAAATTTGTTTGTCATCAGCATAAGATTTAAACTGGAGGCAGTGAAAGGGGAGCAGATCTGTATATCTACCTATCTGTCTGTCTGTCTGCCTGTATAGACTTTAGTAAAAGAAGAGAAAGATACATTATTGAGGGACTCTTTGTGGCTTTGTAGGCAGTGAGAGGTTGTATCCCATGTTTGTGCTTTGTTTGCACTCCAATGAGATATTTATAGCTTATGATAGACTAGTCCAAGGTATTGACCACTGTATACAGTCTGTATTGATCTAAAGTATGGAATGCAGTAGAGACATGGAGAGTGTGCTGATTGACCCAACTAGATCACCTCACACGTTTACAGGTACGATTTCTATGCCATGTTTAGGGCTGAACCAGGAATTGTTGAGTATACCCCTGTTATTGGAGTTGATTTGTGATTATTTTTAATGAATTTTAGTTTTCTGTGTGAACACTACAGTAGAGTGTAGTAGTTGAAGGTGGGTTTTTATGGCTCTCCTGTGACTGTGCATTTATTGCATGTGCTCTCGCTTAGAAGAAATATACAACAAGGGGCTTGTAGCCCGCCCATTTCTTAACATTCAGTGGCATCATTGTCACTCTTATTTGCTGACTTATAATTGGCCACCATTTGCTGTCTTTACTTCCTCTTCTTTTGGCTGGAGTATGAACCAAGTACTGATTGTTTCAGCTCAATTGCTGTCCTTCTGCTGATCACACTGTGATTGAGGTACTACTTTTATTTGTTTTTCTTCCCTGTCATCCTTGTTGAACTGCTTGCATTTGTAGCTATGTTTCACTATGCCA
Organism: Calotriton arnoldi; assembly: GCA_963921515.1. NCBI lineage: Eukaryota > Metazoa > Chordata > Amphibia > Caudata > Salamandridae > Calotriton > Calotriton arnoldi. The sequence goes on from CAWUFW010007965.1 coordinate 147,075, forward strand.
CAGGCACTTCAAAGTAGTCCTTTTCTCTTTTTAAATGGATATTTATTGTGACAACAGATGTTATCTGTTTTTATTGTGACATCAGATGTTATTAAAACATGGACATAGGCGCAATTGCTTTCTTTATATGCCATTTGCTGCCAAATGACATTTATTTCTTTTTCACGCATGGGGAGATAAACTTATTTGCTTAGAATTACCGGGATGTTGTGCTGAGACCTAACAAACATTGGCAAAGGCAATAGGTCTCACCTTTGAGGCTAATGTCTCTGCATGGGCATTGCTGACTTTAAAAATGATTTGTAGTCATACTGTATAACAGCATGACTGCTGTGCGGCATGGCTAAAAACAATAATAACAAGTATTGTCAAAGCCAATAGGTCTAGTTCGGGCCGTTAGCCTTTTGGCTTTGTCAATTATTTTTTTTGGTTCTGTCATAGTGTGTGCAAAACCCTATTGAGGAGGATGCTGCTGAGCTATCATCAATCCAAAAGAAAATCATTGACTAAAGCCAAATAGTTTTTTGGGGGGGGTTGGTTCAAAAAAGCTTTCAGTTCCATAGTAGTGCCTGACACTAAAGGGGACAACTTTGTGTGCAGATGTGCTCCTTGTGAACGGGTAGCATGGTGTAACTCAAAGTGAAATCAGCAAGTGGCTGAAGTGAGATAAACCAAAGCTCCATGACACATGTGCCTGAAACAAATATGTAAATGAAACAGCTACAGACTAATGGATGAAGCCAGGCTGAAAACCCCTATAAGTAATTATGCTATACACATAATTGTAGTAGCGTAGTAAAATCAAAAGGTCTTGGATAACACCAGACCTCAAAAAGCCAATCGTCTGGTGTTTGCTAACAGTCTTTTGCAGTTAATAATCATGTTTGTAAAATCTTTGTGAAACTTTCTTTTAAATTGATAGAGAGGCTTGCAAAGAAAGATACATAGACATACTTGCCAAGACAGATAGAGAGGCTTGTAAAGATAGATATAGAGGCTTGCAAAGACAGATAGAGAGGCTTCAATGACAAATAGAGAGGGTTGTATAGACACTGTTAAAATGATAGTGTTGTGTAGGTTGTGTTGAATAGATAGATAGATAGATAGATAGCTAGATAGATAGATAGCTAGATAGATAGACAGACAGACAGACAGACAGGCAGGCAGGCAGACAGACAGACAGACAGACAGACAGATAGACAGACAGACAGATAGGCAGGTAGACAGGTAGATAGATAGGTAGATAGACAGGCAGAAAAATTGGAATGCACAGAAATGCAAAAAATTGCAATATGATTGTTAATATCTATATAAGCAGGACATAGAAGAGCACTGAAGCAAAGTAAAAAGATAGACTAGCAGGGTATGCAGACTAAATTGGGATACAAATATAATGACATACAAGAAGACTGAAAGCAAACTAGAAAGCCATGCAAGCAGGCCATACAGACTAAATTGCTTTACAAATATAACTGTATTCCTCAATTAAAATACATCCATCATGACATACAGAAGTTCAGTTAGAAATGCAAATTATTGAGCGCATACTGAAATAAAGGACAACTTAATGGAGAAGAGTTTCAAATGGACACAATTCAGTGTGCTGTGAAATCACAGTCAGATAAAGAAAAGGCCATTCCAAAAGCAATTTACACCACCATTGGCAGAAGATAGAAACTGATAAAGCTGAAATGTGCCCTGGGATCAACTTAAAGAGCTGGTAGAAAGCATCCTGTTATCACATCAGACTCTAAACATAAAGGCAACATCAAAGTGAAAAAGTAAAAACAAAAACACTGGCCCTGAAGATAGCTACTTTCTGTTGGGATATGTTCTCTGTGAAAGAGCAAAATGCAGTCACGCAAAGTGAAGCTCTTCAGTGGCTGGATTTGCTTGACTCCCTGCCCCAAGCAATATGCTGTGGTGGGCAGAAACAAAAAGTGAATGACACGCCAACAGAGAAAAGAATGAAGACAGCTGGCTGGAATCCCCTTTAAGTAAGTATGTTATGCATATGTTGTTTTAGAAATCAAAGGGTATAGGCGATGTTAGACTCTAAAAAGGAATATGATACATTCAGCACTAATGCACCAAATAAAAAGGTGGATTAGCCCTGGCTGGTTCATAGCACTTTTTAAAAATTAGTTTCAGCCGCACTGCAAAGCATCCCTGCTGCTATTGACCATGGTTGCAAAGGTGAGACCTATTGGTTTTGCTTGTGCTTGTTTGAGTTAGGGTAGGATGAAATAATGTGTGCAGTGTTAGGTATATTGCTGTTTATGAAACTGTTCTTGATGAATTTTGTTACATGGTCGGTTAGAACACATACATGGACAGCCGCACCATCTGAAGCCTTTAGTTAAAGGAGCCTTTCGTAAGTGGAAACACACTTTCTGATGTCACATCTGTATATATGAACTTGAGTGTATTGCCCTGTTTTGAGGGGACGGTGGCCTGGAGTATCTGTAAGTTGTTGGAAATTATTGTAAATACTTTTAAATATCCCACTGAGCATGGCTATAGAAAGTGCTTAGTGTAACAGGATCATGGAACAGCCATGTGCTATTATTGAAATAATCATATTTTTTTAAATTGTGTACATATATTGCAATTGCCAGGCAATATATCTAGCACAAACACTGTAGTGAAATAGCAAATGTGAAAAAGTGAGAAAATTCATTCACACCAAACAATTGGGAATGCAGATGCTAAGCTATGTGTGCTTCAAAAAAACAAATAAAAACAGCACCACTATATGTAATTCCAATATGGACCCAGGGCTATTGGGATATAGACAAGGCTGCTGTATGTGTCTTTTGCCCAGTCCATGTAGAGGACATACAGAGGCAATAATGGCTGCAGTTTCAAAGACATTCTTATACAGTTGAGTACTTGGTACGCTACGAGTGATTGATTGGCCCTCCTTCACATACTCATTGATGCATTTCAGTCAGTGAATACTGGCTGTAAGGGTCTTCCTCTGGCTAGGGTTCCAGTATGGGCTGTGGTTAGTCTTTGTGTTTCTTCAGGACAAAGGGCCCAGTGTGCACTTTGGTATTATTGAGGCATGGTACATATTAGCACATTGTTAGATAAATGCCTATGCCATAGCAGGTACGCAATGTGTATCCCTGTGGCCTGTCTGGTTGCTGTGAGTAAAAAACTGGAAAATTATAATAATTATGATGAAGGAGAAACAACAAGGCACGCCTATATCCTTAAAAAGTGGGGATGGCTTACTAAAGGTTGTGATTCTAATCAGCAAATAATGTCCCAGAAGGATCAAGTGCCTTCTTCAGATTATAATCCTAGTGTTCGTACCCATGCTATCTTCATCTCCATATCTTTTTTATCCTTAACTTTAAGCAGGTTATCACTGTGTTAACAATCACACACAATATGATGATCACAGGAAAAACACAATATCATTGTTACAAAAAAATGTAAAAACATTGTATTCAGTGGGGGGCGTGGCTTGATGCGCAGGGAAGATGGCTGCTTTTCCGTGAGCTTTGCAGCATCTCCAGTGCGGCGCTCTAGTGGGAATGTTTGTTGGGTGATTTTCATCTACCCTGGGAATGGCGGAACACAGAAGAACGTCTTGTGAACAGTGGATAGTGTTTTAGAAGTTCTGAACGTTCCTTGGCAGGTAATTTACCAGCCTTGATATTCCGGCAGCAGTTATCCGAAATGGCGGCCATCATATGAACTGCGTCACAGCAAACGGCCTCGATGTCAGGTCATAAGTGCCTCTCAGATGAACAAGCACAACACGGAAACAGATTTTCTATAACTACAAAGGTACTGTCTTCTACAATTTTAAACAATAAGACCCCAGGTGTGAAATATTCACCTACAAATACTGGGAGCACTAGAACATCTCTTCAATGGAGATTCAAAAATGGCGGCAATTCCACCTGACAGCCTTTAAGTTTGTCTTTGAGTGACAAACCCAATGCTTATTGCTTATTGCTTATTGAGCACTACTCAGAGGATACTTGTTTTTCTGATATTTGTTTGGGAATAATATTTTCCCTATAACCAATGGCATTTTAGTGAATTTCTCACTTGAAACGGTGATATTTGCACCTCTCTCCTCATGATTATTCACAGCACTGTTTTGGGAATGTGCTGCCATTTCTTTCCTACTGCCATCGATAATCTGGTGGTTGCACGCTGATTAACTCTCTTTGTATATTTATCTCCCTAATACACATTTGATACTTCAGCAAGTGTTTTGCGATGTGTAAACGGAATTTTCAATTTTTTTCCGCATAACAGCTAGATCGCTGATTTTGGTTTTGGTGGCTCAGTGGTTCACTCATATTGCTTCTTCTGCTCTCCTGCGAATACATTAAGGCTACTTGGCCTTAGTCCTTATGTGTACCCAATGGCGGAAGGTACATGTGATACCATTAAGGACAGAGGGCCACATGCATCAAAGTCAGGATTTGTGAATCCTAATTAGCAAATTTTAAGAAATCGCTATTTAGGACTTGCAAATCCCTATGCATGTAGGAATCGCAAAAAAAATTGCGACTCCTACATATCCCTTAATTGTGACTCGCAAATTGCGAGCCGCAATTAAGGAATAGCTACCCATTCATTCCTATGGGCCTAGAGGCCCATAGGAATGAATGGCAATTGCATGCGCAATTTTCGAGTACCAAATAGGTACTCACAAATTGCGCATGCAATTTCAAGGGTGCAAGGGTGCCAAAAGGACACCCTGTTGCAACCCTGAAATCGAGATGTTACCACATGTTGCGCACATACATGCCCCAAGGGCATGTGTGTACGTAACATGAAACTTTGAAAAATGCACTTTAGTGCATTTTTCAAAGTTTTTGAAAATTACCATCAAATTCAAATTGATGGTAATTTGCAATCCCTAATTGCGAATTCGCAATTTGGAATTGCATCATGCATTGCATTTAGGAAATCGCAATTTGCGATTCCCTAAATGCATTCGCAATTTAAGTAATCGCACATTTTGTGATTACTTAAATTGCGAATTTGCATTTGGGTTGATGCATCCCAAATGCAAAAATACCGGTCGCAAAGGGGCAGATTCTGTGAATCTGCCCGTATGCGATCGTTATTTTCGTTGATGCATGTGCCCCAGAGACTCCAAAGGGTACCTGAAATGTTCCAAACACTCTCCACCTATTTCAGAATTTCCGGTTAAAGGAAGTCCTGACTCTGTTTCAACTTTTGAGGCTATTTTACTTAAGCTCAACACGGTATATGACATAGCTCAAAGCACCAAAACCAAACTAGATCTACTTCAGGTGGAAGTGGCAGGGATCCGTAATGACTTTAAAGAAGTTTCAATATGTGTGGCTCATAATGAGACATGAACAAGTAATGTGGAAGATTACACAAATAAGCAGGCTAAGCACATTCAAAATCTGGAGCGCTCTATCTCATCTTTAAGGAGAGATCTAATAGAACCGGAAGATCGTACCCGGAGAAGTAATCTTCATATCGTTGGTATACCGGAGGGTGTTGAGAATTCTGCTCCTTCAGTGATTGACTTCTTGATCTCTTGGATCCCAAGTGTTCTGCATTTCTCTTTCAAAAAGACTTTGAAATAGAACGAGCTCACAGAGTTCCAACTTTTAAACCCAAAAATATGTCCTCCCCTAGACCACTGATCTTCAAGCCATTGAGACACCAACACACAGATCAAATTTTAGCACAAATGAGGAATATTAAGTTGATTCAATAGAAGGGGCACAAAATTTCAATTTCACAGGACTTTGCCAGAGATTCCATAATCCATCGAAAAGGCTTTCCTAATCTGCGCAGAACGCTTTCTGAAATGGGAATCCCGTATTCTTTTGCTGTCCCCTCCCTCAAGATTCTGGATAACTTTCAAGGGCAACTCACAGATATTTTATAAACCTGCAGACCTCTCAACTATTTTGTATAATCACTCTGAATCTCAGATGGATTCGGACTTTCAACCTGGTTCTTCACGTTCTTAGACATTCATATGAACCTGATCTAATCTTTGATCTATTCTTTATGCTTCCATGATAAACCATATCATCTTTGTCGCTCAATAATATTTGATTCTGTCCTTGCATATTTTATTAATTGCCGGAGTTCCTGTAACTTTCTTTAATTATTTTAGGTTGCTATCACTGTACCTTATACAGATTTTACTGTCATGATTTTGCTTGTCATTACTGTTCTGATGCATTTTGTATTCTGCGCAGGTCCGTTTTTGACATTTTATACAGTATTATGTATCACATATGTGATACTCAGGTTATTTTAACGGCATACATCTTTAGGAGTTTCTTAAATGATGTCAGGAGGTGGATAATTCATTTGAATTTCATTGATACTATTATAACAGTTCAGTCTGTGATGATGTTTCTTTTAATTTTGCCTAGTACTGTACCTCCCTTTGCTGGCTTTTCTAATATAGGTAAGTATTCTACCCTTAATCTTTTTCAGATATTTTTAGAATGAAAGTTAGTCTTCAAAATTATATTTATTATCTACTTATCATCTATGAGTTGTTCTGACAAGTATATAGGGGGCCTTAAGATGATATATATCTACTTTGCTCTGCTTCCAATGTTGTGGTCCGTATTGATCAATTTATAATGGTATTTAACATATTTGCTTCCTTTTTTTAACCAAAATTTAATTTTTGGTCATTATGACTGTGCTATTTCAGGATTTATTATACTCAGTTATGTATTGTTTTTATGCCATATAGCCATTTTGTGATTACCCTGCAATATAGCACTAGAACTTATATTAATGTTTATAGATGTATGGGGGTACATATAAATTGAGATATCTATGTTACAACTGTTATGAATGGTCTATTTATGTAAGGTAATCTTTATTTATACGTGTTCTTCACCTCCTATTTAACTATTTAACAAATCGTTTGTTGCTATACCCCTGATATGTAGCTGATGTGTTTACGTAATCTGCTGGTTATTTATTTATGATGGTATCTTTTGTTCCGCTGTTTCCCTTATTCCGCTGATTCTCCCTGATGGAGTAGTCTGTTCTGGTGATGGTGGCAGTTGCCGCTGCTCATCCATGTTGATTCTCCATGCAACATGTCTCTTACAGACATTCCCTGGTGGGACTGGGCTTGGAGGTTGCTCCGGATAGCTGGACTGCATTTCAACCCTCTTGATGTTTTCCTATTCTTTCTTTTTCTCTCCTTTTTCATACTTTCATAATGGGACATCTGCTCCACTCCCTCTGCTCTTTATATATTCTTTAGCTACTATTGTGCTCCGATTTACCTGCTGTTTATAAATTATACAAACAAATGCCGGGTATCAATGTAGTTTCCCTTAATGTTAAGGGTTTGAATCACCCAGTTAAGCAAATCAAGATTCTAGATTATTGTAAGAGTTTGTCTGGTGATTTTGTTCTACTCCAAGAGACTAAGACAGGTTGTAAGGAAACCATTCTAATCAGGCCTGGGTGTAGTTCGCAGAGTTTCGCTATGCGGAACTCCGCGAAGTGACAAAAAACTCTGCAAAGTTCTGCAAGTGGCGAAGTGCAGTGCGAACTGCCGTTCGCGCTGGTATTCCTGCCGCTTGGGTAGAAATTCTACCCGAGTGGCAGCTCCCGTTCCCGAACTTACTGTTCGCGAGCGCGTGCGGGGAAAAAACTCCACTGCACTACGCGGAGCGGGGTTTTCTGATCTTCGCGAGCTCCACAGAGCACGAAGTACAGAAAACTCTGCAAACTCTGCAAATGGAGCGGAGTTCACCACCTAGGTCTAGTTCTTATGAGGAGAGATTGGGTGTCAGATGTTACACTCTCTGAATCCTCTGGTAAGAAAAACGGGGTGTTACTCTTATTTCTAAAAAATCTGGCTTATCTATAATTGCAGCTGAACATGATACCAACGGGAGATGGTTACTTACACGACTGACTAATGGTTTGGATAATCTAAATATTATGTATTTATATGCTCCAAATATTGATGATCTGAACTTTTGGTGTGCTATAAATAAACAACTTGCTGATATCCCACAGAATTCCAAAACAATTGTTGGAGGAGACTCTAATCTTCTTCTCGATCCTATTTGCTTTTAAATTATGACCTCCTTGGGGCACATAAACAATTGCTTAATATGTGTTTGTCACATCTTCGACTGGATGCTAGGAGATTATGCAATCCAATGGGTAGCAATTTCACTTTTTTCTCCTCCCCCATTCCAGCTTCTCAGGAATTGATTACCTTCGTGTTGACGCTTCTCTTTTCAAAAATACAACAAATGTCATGATCCATCCAATGGTTGTCTCTGATCATGCGGCAGTCTTGTTATCTATCCTTAGCCTTACAGATACAAAAGGACCTCATAATTGGCATCTAAACACAGACATTTTAGAGGATGATGCTGAAGTCAAGGAACTTAATAATGACATTGTGGGTTTTTTCAAAGAAAATGAATTATAAGTGGATTCTCTAATAATATTATGGGATGCGTTTAAATGTACTATAAGAGGTCATATTATTAAAAAAATGTCCAAAAGGTGTGGCGATATTAGATGGTCTGTCCAGTCTCTGGGGGATGATATTAAACAAAAAGAGGAATTATTTAGACATTCTAGTGACAAATCTCTCTTTCAGTACATTAAACATTTAAAATATTATTTTAATTTCATAGTTACCAAAAGTGCTTATCTTGGAGTGCACACTCAGAAATTATTGCTACAGAATAGAGCTGTCAAATTGCTAGCCACTACTCTCAAATATAAGAATACTAATACCACACAAATTACCCATATTACTGATAGAAACGGTTTGAAAAAGTTTCATACCAAAGAAATTATTGAGGTCTTTAGAGATTTCTATGAAAAATTATATACCCCTCAAAGGCAGTGCTCTAAGCTTAATTGCCAACAATTCCTTAATTATCTTCCTGTTACCACTATTGCGGATGACAACAAAGTCAAGTTGGGTAAGGCAATTGAAATTGAAGAAATTATTCAGGATATTAAGGCTACCCGTTCTGGGAAAGCTCCTGGCCCAGATGGGTATCCCATTGCCTCCTATAAAACATTTACTTCTTCAATTATTAAATATCTTAAAAAGATTTTTGATCATTATGTCCTATCCGGCAAAGTTTTGGGTACGGCTGCCAAGGCTACTATCATAGTTATACAAAAATATGGTAGAGATCGTTACGACCCAAAGAACTTTCGTCCCACCTCCTTATTAAATATGGAAGCAAAGATTTTTGCCAAGATTTTAGCAAATCGACTACAATGTCACATTCCTAATCTCATCCATGGCTCCCAAACAGGTTTTGTTAAAGGTAGGCTTGCTAGGGTCATTTGCACGTTCTGTCACATTTTAGAAAAAGCAAAACTCTCCTCATTACCATCTGCTGCACTTGCCCTCGATGCTGAAAAAGTATTTGATAAGGTTTCTTGCCCTTTTTTACATTTGGTTTTAGAGTCTCACAACCTTGGCAACTATTTTATTAATATGGTCATAGCTCTTTATGTGCAACCTAAGGCTAATATTAGAATTAATGGCACAATGTCCTCCTTTTTTAATCTCCATCAAGGAACAAGACAAGGGTGCCCACTTTCTCCCCTTCTCTTTCTTTTATCCATTGATCCACTTCTCTGCTCTCTGAATCTGAATTCTGAGATTAAAGGATTTCAATTTGGATTGCACAAACTTAAATGCTCCCTTTAAAACATTCATCATATTTCTTTAATGAGATTGATGTACTCACGTCAGGATTATTATGGAACAATAAGATAGCTAGAACTTCTTGTAAATACCACAGGAAACCCTCTACATTGGGAGGTTGTAGCCTTCCTCACTGGAATCTATACCAAATATCCTTTTTGGCAGCCCAAGGAGCAATTTGGTTTTTACCAGAATCTCATTATATGCCTCCATGGGTTCATATAGAATGAGATTTGCGTGCTCCATTTGGCACCCTTTCTCTGCTCACAGCTTCAAAACTTACAATAGCACACTCTCAATTTATTATGTCAGATACAGTTAGTGCTTTGAAATACCTTGATTGAAAACTTTCGCAACCCGTTCATAGATCAAGATGAAAATCTTTATGGCTTAATCCTAAGCTTTTTACTGACATTGAACTTAACACCGCTTCTTTATGGGCTGCTAAGGGTATCAGCCTACTGAAAGACCTCTATGATACTAATCATGACTCTCTCCCCTTGTCCTTCCTAGCTAAAAAATATAATATCAGTAATATGGATTTCTATACTTTTTTAAAACTAAAAGTCAAACTTTCTAAGATAACCTTTTCTATAGATGTGGTTATTGTCTCACTCTTGGTATGTGGTTACGCCCAGGCCATATTGCTACCAAAATGTATACATTTTTATCTGCTCCACTGCCTTCACAACCCACTATAACTTGTGTTAAGTGGTCTCACCATTTTGATGACAATATTTTTAAACATATTACACAGAGTACCTGGCACCTGATTGGGACATTATCCCACTCACAAAATTGCTCCTTCACTGATTCAATCTAAATTCTTTGCTATGAATCTCCTACATTGGACTCCTGCTCGCTTACAGAAGCTGAAATTACGAGATAGTGATCTATGTTGAAATTGCAATTCAAAACCAGGCACCCATCAACATATGTTCTCTGAATTTAAGTTTTTAGATTTCTTTTGGGGCCCTATACAAAAACACTTGTTTCTAATCTTTAATACACTTATATTCCTTGCCTATGATTATGCTAGGTCCATGGGCTGTAGTTACCCCTTTGCCTCTTGACAATACAGATTTGGAGCTATTAGGTTTGCTCTTATACATCGCAGTCAGAATTATACTCACAGAATGGAAATCTTTTTATCTTTTATCTTACCATACCTAGTGGGCATGGGTGTCATATCTTCGTGGAGCTCACACTCTTATTGAAAGGAAACAATATTCACCTCCAATCGCTGGTAATGTATGGTTTTCTTTGGATAAATATTTGGATCTGTCTACTCAGGGTTTAGTAGCTCAACATCCTTTTGGGCCCCTTTCTTAATTTAGTCATTCTATGTGTGGCAGATGTCCCATTGCATCCTCCTCCCTTTTAATATTCTCTCTTTTTCCAATCCTATTCTTTCTCTTTCCCGTCTCATTTCTTCCCCATGCTGATGTTGTTTATTTACCAGGCTATACATATTCTGTTATACATGACTTTACTGCACCTTATGATGATTTTTCTATCTGTCCGATCTTCCTTGGGATTATAATTAATACTCAATGAATTTGTATATCTGTTATTTATTTTGATATATACCTGCCCTTTTTTTTATATGATAACCTTCTACTTTTTTCATCTCAGTCCAGATATTGCTTGTCAACATCAATTTCTGATTTTTATGTATCGCTTTTGCTTTGAAACTGTATTTCTTTTATCTAAATACAATACAATATTTGAACACAAAAAAAACATTGGGGCATATTAGTAAGACCGGCGATAAAATGATCGCCGTTTTAGCGGCAGGAAACTGCTGCTAAAACGGCGATAATGGACTTGCTAATATGCGTTATGGAATTCCAATAGAAGCCCAGGTTAGATGTGCAGGACATCTAACCTGGGCTTCTATTGTAATTCTATAACGCCGTTTTAGCGGCAGTTTTCTGCCGCTAAAACGGCGATAATTTTATCGCCGGTCTTGCTAATATGCCCCATTGTATTCAATAAAGTAGTTTGAAAACAAGTAAAACTAGAGTTGGCAACCTACCAGGAGACCATTAGTATTATGTTTATTAATTACGCCTAATGTTAAAGAAGTCAACTAACAGTGGGTCTTATAATGAACCTAAAACCAGGATTGTCCTGTTTGCATTATGCATTCCTGATACTACAAATACTGTATTGTATGTAGGCATCTCCACGAAGGGATATCTACTCCCATAATGCAAATGGTTCACTGCTTACAGTCTCCATTGCTATCTCCAATCTCCATTGCTCACAATTAGAAAGACCCCTTATATACAGGAGGTCTATTACCCAGCTGACATTGTAACATAAGGTTAGACACCACTTCTCCAACATCTTTTAAAACCTGTGCTGGCCTTAACACCCACACCACTCGATGGCATCAACATAAGGATATGGGATGTCTATACATAACTCCTCTATACTTATGCCAATACTTTGACTTTGTAATAAGTAGGAATCAATTGTAATGGATATGTCTTATTTGTGCATTACAGCCCATTGAAGAAATCAATTCCTTTTATATCTCACAGACATTCTTGTACGTTCAAGAAGCATAAGGCCACTGCTCATGACATAAGTTACTATTGTATTTCCCCAGCTACCTTGGAGGTCACTGATGTAACTCAGCAGGTACTAATACACACTATAAGTCCCCCCTTTATGTGTGCAATAGGCTAAAAATCCAAAACATGTTGATTGACCAGCAGGTTCATATTTGTCACTTTTACATTTGTTTCATTTTTGGAAGGGCTATGTTGAAGTTTCTGAAAATAGCTTCCGCATGTGCAACCGCTCTTTCTGAGTCATCAGAATACATTTGGTGACACAAACATATTACCATGCACGTTTTATTGCTGGTTTTACAATTTGAATAACAGTAACTTTTCTATTCCAAAGGAAGTCCTAATACTACATCCACAGACACTTGCCAGAAAAGTTACAGGGATCTGTGTATCAGTGTGTCGCCTCATCGTTTTGAGTATGCCAGTTTGTGTTTCAAATGTTTCTGGTGTTCAAGGAATACAGTGAACAGTGGAGGGTAACATTGTATTTGTACTTTGTAAAGCAATTCCCAATCCTTGAATATTGCACCATTGTGTAACTACTTCTAGTGGAGGACAGATGTAACATCACCCGCTACTCTAGTAGTTCATGACAGATGTCCAAATGGCCTCAACGTTTATGTACTTTACCTTTTTGTTTGATTTCTCCAGATCCTTTATGGATGCTTCCTGTTCTCCAGAATCTGCTATCCGGAGAGAGTAGTGCTGTCTCACTGGAGTTATTTTCTTTGGGTCCTTCACGCAGCTGTAGTGTAGGAGATGCACTATACTTTTACCAATAGAGAGAGCATTTACTGATTAGCCATCAGAAAGTACTCCAGTTGAGTACAGGTATCGCAAAAAACGGTGAACTCTTCTTGCCTAAATGTGCAGGGCTGCATTAGTTCTTGCAAGATGCTTGTGTCACTAAAATTAAACCTCAACAGGAAGCACTTACAGATGGAAGGAAAACAGATGCCTGAGTTAAAGCTCCACTTCTGTAACGCCTTTATCAGCCTAACTTTGTGGGCGTGGTCATGGCCAAGAAGGTATGCTTTCTCCTCATTTCCACTTTGAAAATATCACTGTAATCCTTGATGGAGGTTTTTGCACCCTTGCTTTTTTCGAGCGCAAATCCTCATGCAGTTCCTGTGACCAGGAGGTTCTTTCTGTCATCTGCTGCTGAGACAAGAGATAGTATGCTGACCTTTTATAAAAGGCATGTAAACTTGCCGAGAAGCCTCGCCCATTTGGCCCCACCCATATACATTAGCAGGATGCAACGTCTACCCTCACTATTCCCAGAATGATGGACAGCTTACTGAAATCACCCCAGCCCGTTTTCCACTCAGTGGCAAAGTTACAGACACACAAGGTCACTGGAGACATTTCTTCGGGTCCTTCACGCAGCTGTGTTATAGGAGATGCACTATACATTTACCCGTCGAGAGAGCACTTACTGATTAGCCATAAGAAAGTACTCCAGTTGAGTACAGGTATTGAACAAAGCGGTGGCCTCTTCTTGGATAAATATGCAGGGCAGGATTGATCTTGGCACAATGCTTGTGTCACAAAAATTAAACCTCAACAGGAAGCGCTTACAAATATAAGGAAAGCAGGTGCCTGAGTTGAAGCTCCACTTCTGTAATGCATTTATCAGCTCAACTTCGTGGACATGGTCATGGCTAAGAAGGTGTGCTTTGTCCTCATTTCCACCATGAAAAGATCGCTGTAATCCTTCATGGAGGTGGTTGCACCCTTGCTTTTCCCGAGTGCCAAACCACAAGCAGTTCATGTGAACAGGAGGTTCTTTCTCGTCATCTGCTGCTGAGATAGTGTGCTGACCTTTTATAACAGGCATGTAAACTTGCAGAGAAGCCCCGCCTGTTTAACCCTGCCCCATATAATTAGCGGGATGCAACGTCTTCCCGCCCTTTTCCCAGAATGATGGACAGCTTACTGAAAGTACCCCAGTGCGTTTCCCGCTTGGTGGCAAAGTTACAGACACACAAGGTCACTGGAGACATTTCTTCGGGTCCTTTACACAGCTGTAGTCACAGACCATTACCCCTTTCTACACCACTCTGCAAACGCGCCTCCTGGCATGCTCTTGATTGGGCATGAAGTCCCCTTGCCTCTTGAGGGTCCCTGGGTGCCAACAAGCCCTCCTGTTACCTCCAGTACGCCCCACACAACTAGATTGCTGAGATGGGTTTCAACCGGACTACCAGTCCCAGAATGCTATTCTGTCGCCCACCTGAGCGTATTTAAAAATGAAATGAAGTAAATAAAGGACTTATTGGATTCTCACGCTTGCCTTTTATTTATTTCCACAATCTGTCCAGGAAGAAGGGCATTTGCCCGAAACACGTCGACAGTGATATGAGGAGTTTGTCCGTGGGGATCGCATTTGCTCACAGCAATGACCTCGTGGGAGTGCAGTTCCACTGAGGGGCAACCTTTGCAATTTATAAATATATAACATAACACGTGTATTTGTAAAGCGCACTTATCACCCGTGGGTCTCAAGGCGCTGAATAACAGATGTTTATTGCTACCCAACGGAACTCATTTTATCAACCTCAGTTGGATGAAAGGCTGAGTGGACCCGTCGGGATTTGAACCTGTGACCATGAGGTTGAACACGGGACCCTGCAGTGGATGCATTAGTCCACTAAGCCACCAGTCCCGACATGTATATCCCAAACAAAACAGTCTTGAATGTGGTGCACACAACTGCTGGTGCCAGCGTTAGGTTTAAGACCAAAACCCTCATATATTATTGCCAAAAGGGAAAGAAAACTGCTGCACTCTCGAAAGTTATTTAAAGTAACTTCTTTTCTTTAGCCAATTTAAATTGAATTTGGTTGCAAACATACCACAACGCGTTTCAACATAACTGTCTTCTTCATGGCGGTATTCATCAGTCTGCAGTAATTGGTAATTGTTGCCTTGACCGTTATACAGTTGACAGGCATGCTGGGATATGTAGTCTCTTTATTTTTCCATCTGAGAGTCAGTGCCTTTCACTCCGTGATTAGAAAATATGGCTTGCACTTCCAAAAATATCAATATCACTTCAAAGGGAAAGTTGCATTTATATTTGAAACAGCACATTGCTGAATTATGAACATTCTGGTTCTCTTGAATAGTCCCACAAAGTCACTTTTTGAATTCATGCTTTAAAATATAGCCTGCAGTGCTCCCAGTATTGTTGTGGTTCCCAGTGTTTTCTGTGCGCATTGTGGGGATCGGTTTTGCTCACAGCAATGAACTCATGGGAGTGCAGTTCCACCGAGGGGCAACCTTTGCAATTTAAGTATAATGTGGTCATGCCCGGGCATGGAGCAGCACCACCATGAGACCCAAGCAGGTCCGCCGCTGAGCATGGGAGCAGCTGTTATGCGGAGCAGGAGGCGCATTGAAACAGCACGAGCAAGTCTTCAGGACATTATGTGCCTCTTTGAGAAACTTTGTTTTATTGTTTTAATTGGCAGAGACCCACATGGGTTTCAAGCGGAATACCAGTCCCAGAATGCTATTCTGTCGCTCACCTGAGCATATTTGAAAATTAAATGAAATAAATAAGGGACTTATTGGTATCTCACGCTTGGCTTTTATTTCCACAATCTGTCCAGGAAGAAGGGCGTTGGCCCGAAACGCGTCAACAGTGTGATATGAGGATTTTGTCCGTGGGGATTGCTTTTGCTCACAGCAATGACCTCCTGGGAATGCAGTTCCACAGAGGGGCAACCTTTGCAATTTATATTATCTACTGGCGGTCGCCAGTAGATAGTTATAGTTACAACCTATTATCCATAGGAAATCCGCGACATTCTATTTGAAATAACTCTCTTGCCGGTTGACGTATCTTCGCGAAATTTTCAAACTTCGTGGGGCGCTCCGGTCCGCTCCTACCCTGAAAGTCTCGGGGTGATACGTCAAGCGGGGGCCGAGAAAAAGGGGGTCCCAAAACGCGTTTTCCCCATGCATTTTCCCATAGGAAACTTTAGACACGGCTACAGCCCGAACTGCTGAACGGAATTACACCAAATTTGGCAAAGAGGTAGTTCTTGGTTCAGAAAGAACCCTTTTGTTAAATGGTGTAAATCCGTTCAGTAGTTGCTGAGAAAATCAAAAAGTAAAAGTACATATATATCTATGGGCACGGAGGATTCGCGCACCCTCCCGATCACGAGCTGCATGTTAATTGGCTGTCAGCTGGCTGTCAACATTCCGATTCAGGAAATGTTGGCAGCCATTTTGTCCCTCGGTAGAACCGAGGGACAGAAACAAGTGCGCAAAGCGCACAAAGGGGGAGGGTAGAAACACCCTGACCCCTAGGTTTGCTCAGGGGGTCCCACAAGGACCCCTGGGCAAAAAAAAAATGTTTTTAAAAAAAAATCGGCAGGATGCGCTCAGGAGCGCGAACCCTGCTGAAAAAAAAAAAAATAGAAGCGCTTCGATGTTAATTGGCCCCCGGGTGGCCCAAGTCCCGGGGGCATGCTGGGGGGTTAATTTTATGTGTGGGGGCCTCTAAGGGCCCCCAAGCCCCGGGGACCACCACCCCCCGGGGCTTTATGTACAATGGTGCGGGAGGGCTCTGAGCCCTCCCGCAGCCCCGGGGACCACCACCTCCCGGGGCTTCTTTTTTTTTATTAAAACCTGTGTGGGGGGCTCCAGCCCCCACACGCCCCGGGGACCACCACCTCCCCGGGGCACTAAGAAAATTACAATGGGGGTCCATTTTGGACCCCCAGAGCCCCGGGGACCACCACCTCCCCGGGGCTGTGCACTGAATGGGAGGGGGCCGCGCGGCCCCCCTCCTGGAGCCCTTGATGGCCCTGGGGACCACCACCCCCAGGGCCGGCTCCTGCAGTGTCCCGGGGTGCCTACCCCGGGACACTGCTGTTTGCAATGACAGGACGGGAGCCTCGCGGCTCCCGTCCTGTCATTGCAAACTTGCTTTGGATATTGGAAGAGAGAGCAGGAAACCTGCTCTCTCTTCCAATATCCAAAGCCGATTGCTTTTCCACATGGGGAGCAGCATGTCAGCTGCTCCCCATGTGGACTAGCAATGCCGGCTCCCAAGGGACGTGGGGAGCCGGCGGGACTGTGGGGGATTGGGGACCCCCCCACAGTCCCCAACGAGAGGGCCAGCCCCGGGGGATGGGGTCCCCGGGGCAAGTAGTGGCCCGGGAGGGGGGCCACGCGGCCCCCCTCCCCAAAAAAAAAAGAAAAAAAAACAACAACAAAAAAACGATCGGGCCCGCAGGCCCCGCCCCCTTCCTTCACCACTCTGCAAACGCGCCCCTGGCGCGTTTGCAGAGGGGAACGAATTCCCCTTGAATACTGGGGGTCCCTGGGGGCCAACTAGCCCACCAGGAACCTCCAGTATGCGCCAGGGGCTGCCTTGCAGAGAGGTGTACAGAGGCCACGCCCTTTTACACCTCTCTGCAACGCAGCTCTATGGCGCTTTTGGAGGTATATGGTGGGCTAGTTGGACTCCGGGGACCCTCAGGATTCAAGGGGACTTAATCCCCCAACCTAAAACGCGCCACGGGGCGCGTTTGCACAGTGGTGAAGGGAGGGCGGGGCTTGAGGTGACATGTGTGCAAACAGGCCCCGTGGCGCGTTTTAAGATGGGGAATTAAATCCCTTCAATCCTGAGGGTCCCTGGGGCCAACTAGCCCAACAGGTACATCCAGAAAGCGCCACAGAGCTGCGTTGCAGAGAGGTGTAAAAGGGGTGTGGCCTCTCTACACGTCTCTGCAACGCAGCCCCTGGCGCATATTGGAGGTTCCTGGTGGTCTAGTTGGGCCCTAGGGACCCTCAGGATTCAAGGGAACTTAATCCCCCAACTTAAAACGCGCCACGGGGCGCGTTTGCAAAGATGTCACCTCAGGCCCCGCCCCTCCCTTCACCATTGTGCAAATATTCCTCTAAAATCAGCCGAAATAGGAATTCCGATTTACTCACCTGTTATAAGGAGAGACCTCAGTGCTGTATCTTTCATCCCAGTACTGGTCCTGAAAAGTAATTTTAACCGTACTTACCGGTAACTTGAATTTCCTTCATAGGCTAACATTGACTGGTTTCACTTGGAAATTCTTCTAAGTGTGGAGTTTTGGAACTTTAAAATATTCCTCTAAAATCAGCCGAAATACGAATTCCGATTTACTCACCTGTTATCAGGAGAGACCTCAGTGCTGCATCTTTCAGCCCAGTACTGATCCTCAAAAGTAATTTTAACCGTACTTACCGGTAATTTGAATTTCCTTCATAGGCTAACATTGACTGGTTTCACTTGGAAATTCTTCTAAGTGTGGAGTTTTGGAACTTTAAAATATTCCTCTAAAATCAGCCAAAATACGAATTCCGATTTACTCACCTGTTATCAGGAGAGACCTCAGTGCTGCATCTTTCAGCCCAGTACTGATCCTGAAAAGTAATTTTAACTGTACTTACCGGTAACTTGAATTTCCTTCATAGGCTAACATTGACTGGTTTCACTTGGAAATTCTTCTAAGTGTGGAGTTTTGGAACTTTAAAATATTCCTCTAAAATCAGCCGAAATACGAATTCCGATTTACTCACCTGTTATCAGGAGAGACCTCAGTGCTGCATCTTTCAGCCCAGTACTGATCCTCAAAAGTAATTTTAACCGTACTTACCGGTAATTTGAATTTCCTTCATAGGCTAACATTGACTGGTTTCACTTGGAAATTCTTCTAAGTGTGGAGTTTTGGAACTTTAAAATATTCCTCTAAAATCAGCCGAAATACGAATTCCGATTTACTCACCTGTTATCAGGAGAGACCTCAGTGCTGCATCTTTCAGCCCAGTACTGATCCTGAAAAGTAATTTTAACTGTACTTACCGGTAACTTGAATTTCCTTCATAGGCTAACATTGACTGGTTTCACTTGGAAATTCTTCTAAGTGTGGAGTTTTGGAACTTTAAAATATTCCTCTAAAATCAGCCGAAATACGAATTCCGATTTACTCACCTGTTATCAGGAGAGACCTCAGTGCTGCATCTTTCAGCCCAGTACTGGTCCTGAAAAGTAATTTTAACTGTACTTACCGGTAACTTGAATTTCCTTCATAGGCTAACATTGACTGGTTTCACTTGGAAATTCTTCTAAGTGTGGAGTTTTGGAACTTTAAAATATTCCTCTAAAATCAGCCGAAATACGAATTCCGATTTACTCACCTGTTATCAGGAGAGACCTCAGTGCTGCATCTTTCAGCCCAGTACTGATCCTGAAAAGTAATTTTAACCGTACTTACCGGTAACTTGAATTTCCTTCATAGGCTAACATTGACTGGTTTCACTTGGAAATTCTTCTAAGTGTTGATTTTTGAAACATACAAATATTCCTCTAAAATCAGCCGAAATCCGAATTCTGATTTACTCACCTGTTATCAGGAGAGACCTCAGTGCTGCATCTTTCAGCCCAGTACTGGTCCTGAAAAGTAATTTTAACCGTACTTACCAGTAACTTGAATTTCCTTCCATAGGCTAACATTGACTGGTTTCACTTGGAAATTCTTCTAAGTGTGGAGTTTTGGAACTTTAAAATATTCCTCTAAAATCAGCCGAAATACGAATTCCGATTTACTCACCTGTTATCAGGAGAGACCTCAGTGCTGCATGTTTCAGCCCAGTACTGATCCTCAAAAGTAATTTTAACCGTACTTACCGGTAACTTGAATTTCCTTCATAGGCTAACATTGACTGGTTTTCAGCAAAAAAGTTTCAAAGTGTTGATTTTCACAAACTACAAATATTCCTTAAAAATCGCCTGTATGACTTAAACGCATTCTTTCAACTGTTTACAGGAGATGCACCAGTGCTGGATCCAGGATCCAACACTGAGTAAGAAAAAGTAACGATAACAGTTTTTACTTGCTAAGTGAATTTCCTTCCATAGGATAACATTGGTGATTCTATGAGAAAAAGTTTCAAAGTGTCAACTTTTAAAATACAATAATATTCCTTAAAAATCACGACTGTAACCAAAACGCTTTTACTCAACTGTTTACAGGAGATGTACCAGGACTGAATCTAGGATCCAGTCCTGTGGTTACAAAAGTAATCCATAAAGTAACTAATTGCATTTAACTAGAAATTCACATTGAGCTGAATGTTGCATTGTGTTTGAAAATGTGTTGCCCATTGCAACAACTGTAACTACTGTACTTAAAAGTCTATTGCCTATCTGCAAAGTATTTAAACTAAAGTAATTCATTCTGAGAAAGTATTTTTTGTAATGTAATGTATAATGTAATTACAATGTAATTTGACAAATAAAATATGTAAAAAAAAATTGTTTCTAAAAATGTAGTAAATCAGTATGAAAAAAATTAATATAACAATTAATACATTTAAAAATTGTCATTTACAAAACCTTTGAAATTCACTGAAAAAAACGTAGGTTTCAGGCACGTTATAGTTAGAAATTAGCATTTAAAAAACCTTTGAAATTCACTGAAAAAACCATAGGTTTCAGACACGTTATAGTTACAAATTAGCATTTAAAAAACCTTTGAAATTCACTGAAAAAACCATAGGTTTCAGACACGTTATAGTTACAAATTAGCATTTAAAAAACCTTTGAAATTCACTGAAAAAACCATAGGTTTTAGGGACAGTTATAGTTACTTGGACATTGCACTCGTACAAAACCCGTGAAATTCCCCCGTTATAGTTAGTTCAGCTAACTATAACTCGCGCCCCGCAATGCACTGCTGATGACGTCACATATTACATCACTCATGACATGGTCAGTGACATCACTGATGACATCACTGATGACATCTCAAATGACATCACTGATGACATCATCCACGTGATAATCTGATGCACCTCCTCACACCCTAATATAATCTTTGATACACCCACTCTAAATTACAGACTGCCATTCGCAAAACCATAGACACTCCAACACCAATAACTACATACCCACTCACTGATTCTTAGGTCTACACACACACATCCACTCACTCACCCGTACAGTCACTCATACTTACGGTCACTCAGTACAGGACTATCATATGCACTCTTACTCCTATATAGACACTCAAACAACGCCACTCATCCATAGAGATACTCACACACCTAGTCAGTCATGCAAATAATTAAACACACTGCCATTTACTCACCTATACAGTTATACACACACCAGCTCACTTACTCATACAAATAGTAGCACATTGTTACGCTCTTATACAATCACTGATACAAGCACACAATCATCCATACAGCCACTATCACAATCACTCACTCTTGCTTATAGCTATTTATATACTCCAACACACATATATACTGCCTTTCACATATGTAGTTACTCACACATGTACCACTGGGACATACATTCACTCACTAACACACTCTTACACACACTTACCCACCCATACAGTCTATCACAGATGCACTCTTGAAACCATCCACCCAGTGAATCACCCACTCACACATCTATGCACAGAGTTGCACACACCCCTCCCACACAAACACTCAGGCACCCATACAGATACTCAGACAAGCATTCAATAACTCATATAGAAAATCATTTAGCTATTCACAAACACATGCAGCCACTTACACAGCAACAGACAGACGGATACAGACATACACCCAGTTTAGTCACTAACCCATGCATTCAGTAAGATACGTTAAATCACTCACTTATAGAGTCAGTCACGCACCTACTAAATCATCCATACAGACACTTAGACACCCACTCATTCTTCAATACGTCTTTTCCTATATATTTTAAAAATATTTAAACTTTACAGAAACACACAGTCACTGGATGATGTCATCAGTGATGTCATTTGAGATGTCATCAGTGATGTCATCAGTGATGTCACTGACCATGTCATGAGTGATGTAATATGTGACGTCATCAGCAGTGCATTGCGGGGCGCGAGTTATAGTTAGCTGAACTAACTATAACGGGGGAATTTCACGGGTTTTGTACGAGTGCAATGTCCAAGTAACTATAACTGTCCCTAAAACCTATGGTTTTTTCAGTGAATATATATATATATACATATATATATATATATATATATATATATATATTTAAATATACATTACCTACTGGTGCCAGTAGGTAGTTATAGTTAGGACCTTGTTTTTATTCAAAAAGCGTTTTTTCTTTTGCGTTTTTTCTTGCGCCGTTTGAACATCTTCGCAAAAATGTTAAACTACTGCTCAGGTCAGCTCCTGTCTTGAAAGTTTTGGGGTGATTCATCAAGTGGGGGTCGAGAAAAAAGGGGGGTCCCAAAACGCGTTTTCTCCATGTTAATTTCCATAGGAAACTTTAGAAAAGGCCTTAGCCCGAACTGCTGAACGGAATTACATCAACTTTGGCAAAAAGGTAGGTCTTCGTTCAGAAAGCGACCTTTTTTTAAATGGTGTAAATCCGTTCAGTAGTTCCTGAGAAGTTCATACATAAAAAAATATTAGTATCTGTTGACCGCGGTGGATCCACGAACCCTCCCGAGCACAAGCTTGATTCTGATTGACTGCCAACACATCAAACCAGGAACTGTTGGCAGCCATCTTGTGACTCGGTTGAACCGAGTCACAAGAAAAAAGGTGAAAAAAACTGATAAAAAATAAGAAAAGGGGGCAGGGTAGAAACACCCTGACCCCCTAGGCCTTCTCAGGGGGTCCCACAGGGACCCCCAGGGCCCAAAAAAGCATTTTATTTTTTTAATTTTCGGCGGGATTCGCATAGGGTCCGCGAATCGGTCAGATTTATTTTTAAAAAATGACGCACTGGCTCCCGCGCGTCGTTTGTTTTAAGCATCTGGGTGGGCCAGGTCCCGGAGGCAATACATTATTATGTATTTATTTATTTTATTTTTATTTTGAAGGTTTTATATAGCGTGAACATGACCCTTGCGGGTATCAGAGCGCTTTACAGGTAAGGTAATTGAACAAAAGAAAACATTGTATTTCAAAGTAATGTCTGTTACAGCTGGTTGTTCTAATAGTCCGATACAATGGTCAGGTGAATTTTGTCATTAGAAGAGATTTAACTTCTTTTTTGAAAGAGGCAGTTGAGGGGTTACGTCTGGTTTCTGGGGGTAATGCATTCCAAATCCTTGGAGCAATTCCAGAGAAGGCGCAGTTGTATGTTTTCTTTTTGGCAAATCTTTGAGGCTTCAGAAGAAGGTTGCTGGCGCTCCTGGAGGATCTGTTTCCACATGAGAGCTCCAGTTTCTGGGCCAGATACCTCAGGGTGTTGTGATGTAGGGCTTTGTGTGTTATGCAGGTGATTTTTAATTGAATTCTAGCTTCGAAAGGTAACCAGCTGAGAACTTTGAAGTCGGGGGAAATGTGGCAATTTCTTTTGGAACCTGTGATGAGCCATGCCGCTGAGTTGAGTGATGCTCTTAGAGGGGCAGTTGTCGATCTGGGGAGTCCAGAGAGAGTTACACTACCATATTCTAGCCTAGGGATTACTAGTGCTTGGACTGCCAGTTTGAAGTCATTTACTGGGAGGAAGGGTTTTAATTTTCTCAGGGTGTTTATCTGAAAGTTTGCTCCTTTTGCTGCGGCACTGATATGTTTTTGCATGTTTAGGTTACTGTCCAGAGTTACTCCAAACGATTTTGCTGAATCAATTATAAGAGGTTGGCAGTTGAGCACTGTAAGTTGTTTAAGCCATTCTTGTATGATGGCTGGTTGGTTAGGTGGAGCAATTAGTAGGAATTCAGTTTTGAGCGCGTTCATTTTGAGGTGGTTTTCAGTCAACCAAGACTTAGGGGCATATTAGCAAGACCGGCGATAAAATTATCGCCGTTTTAGCGGCAGGAAACTGCCGCTAAAACGGCGATAATGGGCTTGCTAATATGCGTTATAGAATTCCAATAGAAGCCCAGGTTAGATGTGCAGGACATCTAACCTGGGCTTCTATTGGAATTCTATAACGCATATTAGCAAGCCCATTATCGCCGTTTTAGCGGCAGTTTCCTGCCGCTAAAACGGCGATAATTTTATCGCCGGTCTTGCTAATATGCCCCTTAGTTTTTTGTAGCGTTAGATTGAGAGATTTGATATCATCCTGAGAGTTTATGTGAAAGTGGATATTTGATGAGTTGAGGATCTCAGTGAGCGGCTCCATGAATAAGTTGAACAGTGTAGGTGAGAGGGAGGAGCCTTGCGGGACTCCTAATGTGACTGGGACGGCCCTGGACAGGGAATGATTGACCTTGAAACTTTGGGATCTAGTTAGGAGGAAAGAGGTAAACCAATTTAGTACTGAACCTGATAAGCCCATTCTGAATTTCAAGAGGTCTAGTAGATTATCATGTTTGACGGTGTCAAAGGCCGAAGATAAATCAAGCAGGATAAGTAGGCAGGTGTCGTTCTGGCCTAGGATTTTTAGTGCGTCATCTACTATCTGGGTCACAGCCAATTCAGCACTATGCCCTGCACGGAAACCAGATTGGAATTTATTGAGTAGGTGGAAATTGGCAATGTGGTTGTCTAACTGGGTGAGTACACTTTTTTCTAGGGGTTTAGCCAGCGTTGGGATGTTGGAAATTGGTCAGTAGTTATTTAAGTCGGTGGGGTCCGCCGTCGGTTTTTTTAGGATGGGGGAAACTTGTCCCGATTTGAGAATTTCAGGAATAATTCCTTGGAGTAGGGAAGCATTGATAATCTTTGTCCAAAGTGGCAGTAGCACGGGTATGAAGTCTTTTAGGTAGTTTGCCGGAAGAGGGTCTGAGAAGTGGTTGGAGGGGTTCAAGGACGTGAGTGTTTTTAGAATTGTTTCTTCACTATAAGTTGTGTAGGAGGCCCATGAGGCGTTATTTTTGAGGGCAAGCTTAGATGTGCCAGTGATTGGGGTTGCTAGAGCGTGAGATGGCGTGTCCTTCTGAGTGTCAGTCTGAGCTACTAAGGCCTTAAGTAGGTCCGTTTTCAAGAGTTCCGTCTTTTTCCTGAAGAAGGAGGCAAATTCTTTGCAGCTGGGTGGTGTGCATTGTCCAGCTTGGGGAGGGTGAGATACGCCAATAGATTGAGTTTTAACTAGTTCAAATAGTTTTTGGGGGTGGTTCTTGGCTTGGTCTAACTGATTTTTGAAAAAGCTTTGTTAATAATGTGCAGGGGACACGCGGCCCCCTTGCAGCCCCGGGGACTGCCACCTCAACTGGGCTTTTTCTTAAATATGCAAGGGGGGCTCCTGCCCCCCATGCTGCCCCGGGGCCCACCACCTACCTGGAGCATTAAACAATTTTGGGTGAGGGGCCTCACGGGCACCCCAGGGTCTGCCACCTCCGCAGGGCTTTTAAAAACAAATTTAGAGTGGGGGGCTCCTGCCCCCCAAACTGCCCCGGGGAACACCACCTCCCCGGGGCTACATGCTTTAAATGCAGCAGGGGGGCACGCAGCCCCCCACAGCCCCAGGGACTGCCACCTCTCCGGGGCTGCCTTTAAAATCTAAGTGTGGGGGAGCATGAGCCCCCCAAAACTGCCCTGGGGACCACCACCTCCCCGGAGCACACTTTTTTCAAATATGGGGGTCTGTTGCAGACCCCCAGCCCCGGGGACCACTACCTACCTGGGGCTTTAAACCAGTTGGGAGGGGGGCCACGCAGCCCCCCTCCAGGAGCCCTCCTTAGCCCTGGGGAGCGCAACCCCCGGGGCCATCTCCAGCAATGTCCTGGGGTGCCCACCCCCAGGACATTGCAGTTTGCTATGGCAGGGCGGGAGCACTGCTCCCACCCTGTCATAGCAAACACTACTTTGCTTCATGAAAGCGAGAGCAGGAAAACTGCTCTCGCTTCCATGAAGCAAAGCATATTTGCTTTTGGGTAAAGGGAGCTGCATGTTATCAGCTCCCCTTGTCCAAAAGCAATGCTGGCACCTGCAGGAGGTGGGGAGCTGGCTGGGACTGTGGGAGCATTGGGGCTCCCTCCATGGTCACCAACAAAGAGGCCATGCCCCGGGGGATGGGGTCCCTGGGGCCAAAAATGGCCCGGAAGGGAGGCCATTCAGCCCCCCTCCCTTTACTTAGTTTTATTTAAAAATGGGCAGACCCCTCCTTTGGAATATATATATTTCTTTAAATGGCCAAGCCCCAGGGAATGGGCCCCCGGGCCGAAAATGGCCTAAGAGGGGGGCGCTCAGCCTCCCACCCTTTTTAAAAAAAAAAAAGAAATGGCCAAGCCCCAGGGAATGGGGTCCCCGGGCCAAAAATGGCCTGGGGAGGGGGGGCGCACGGCCCCCCTCTCCTATAGAAAAAACAAAACAAAGGCCTAGCCCCGGGGGATTGCGTCCCCAGGGCTGTAATCGGCCTCAGGAGGGTGGCTGCATGGCCCCTCTCTTTCCACTTTTTTTTTTAAATGGCTCAGGCCCCGGGGGATAGGGTCCCTTCCCTGCACGACTCTACAAACGCACCCCCTGGTGCAAACACACCCCCTGGTGCGCTCTGGGTTGGGGAATTAATCCCCTTTGATCCTCAGGGTCCTTATTGGCCAACTAGCCAACCAGGTACTTCCAGTAAGCCCCACACAGTGGGATTGCTGAGAGGTGGTCCGAGGTCATGCCCCTTTTTACACCACTCTGCAAAAACGCCTCTTGGTGCACTTGTGGTGGGGTGATGAGGTCCCCTTGTGTCCTGAGCACCTCAGGACTAAACTGGACTTCATCATCAAGCAGCAGTGAGCCAGGAGACACGTTTGCAGAGTGGTGTAAAAAGGGGGTGTGGCCTCTGACCACTATCAGCAATCCAGCTGTGTGGAGCTTACTGGAGGTAACAGGAAGGCTAGTTGGCCCCAGGGACCCGCAAGAGGCAAGGGGATTTCATCTCCCAACAAAGAGCGCACCAGGAGGTGCGCTTGCAGAGTGGTGGAGAAAGGGGGCGTGGCCTATGTCCACCTCTCAGCAATCCCACTGTGTGGGGCTTACTGGAGGCAACAGGTAGGCTAGTTGGCCCCTAAGGACCCCCATCAGCGAAAGGGACTTCAATCCCCATTCAAGAGCGCACCAGGGAGCTCATTTGCAGAGTGATGGCCAAAGGGGGCATGGCCTGCTATGAGAACTTCGCTATCCTGCTGTGTGAGACTTACTGGAGGCAATAGGAGGGGTAGTTGGCACCCAAGGACGTCCTGTTACCTCCAGTAAGTCACACAGAGTGGGATTGCTAAAAAGTGTTCGGAGGCCATGCCCCCCTTTCTCTACCACTCTGTAAACGCACCTCCTGGCACAGAACTGGTTGGGGGATGAAGTCCACTTCACTCCTGAGGGACTTTGGGGAGGAAGAAGCCCTACTGCTACCTCCTATACGTCCTACCCAGCAGAATTCCTAAGCACTCGTCGGAGGCCCAGCCCCCTTTCTCCACCACTCTTCAAACACGACTACTAGTTAAACAAGCATTTGCGAGAGTTAGAGCTATTGGCGTTGTAAATGTAAACGTTTTTTACTAATGTTTTTTGAGTGGAGTGGATGTATGTTGTGTGCAGTGGAATTATGCATATGTTGTGCAGTGAAATTATGTGGATAGAAAGTATGTGGTATTTAGTGTATAGGAATTATATGGCGTTTGATTATGTGTTATGGAGAGTAATTATGTGGTAAGGTAGTCTGTGTTGTGGAGTGGTAACCTCAGGTTTAGTCTTCCTCATTTCTATAGAAGTTAAAATATAAATTCAAAAAGACTGAAAAAAGAAGAAACCACAGAGGAGCACTTCTGGACCTAGTCAGAAGTTTGAGGAGGGCCACTGGAATTATGCAACTGTTTGGCCGTGCTGATTTTCACATAATTATACATTTTCTGCATTTGCCACATAATCCATCATCTGCTGCATAATATGCAGATTTGAACAAAAAAAACATTGTTTCTAGCTGAAATGGCTCAAATGTTAACAAAACTGCAGCAAAATGTGTTACGGCATGGTGGAAGGCCATTTGCAAAGCTGGAATGGTCACCTCTTACTTATTGTTAAATGTGGGTGTTAAATTGGTACTAATGGTGCGGAAACCTCTGTTGCCTCTTTCTGCCCTTCGGTTGCCTCTTTCTGCTCCTCTGTTGTTCCTTTCTGCACTTCTCTTGCTTCTTTCTGTACCTCTCCTGCTTCTTTCTGCACCCCTGTTACCTCTTTGTGCACCCAACTCTCCTCTTTCTGTACCTCTGTTGCCTGTTTCTGTACCCCTCTTGCCTCTTTCTACACTTCTCTTGTCTCTTTCTGCACTTCTCTTGCCTCTTTCTCTATTTCTGTTCCTTCTTTCTGCACTTCTCTTGCCTCTTTCTACACCCCTCTTGCCTCTTTCTACAACTCTGTTGCTTCATTCTCCACTTCTCCTGCTTCTTTCTGCACCTCCATTGCTTCTTTCTGCACCACTATTGCCTCTTTCTGCACACCACATCCCTCTTTCTGCACCTCTGTTGCCTCTTTCTGCAGTTCTCTTGCCTCTTTCTGCAAATCTGTTGCTTTGTTCTGTACTTCTCTTGCCTCTTTCTGCACTCTCTTGCCTCTTTCTGCACCCCTCTTGCCTCTTTCTGCACCCCTGTTGCTTTTTTCTGCACCCCTCTTGCCTCTTTCTGCAGTTCTCTTGCCTCCTTTTGCACCTCTGTTACTTCTTTCTACACTTTTCTTGCCTCTTTCTGCACCCCTCTTGCCTCTTTCTGCACCTCTGTTGGTTTTTTCTGCACTGCTCTTGCTTCTTTCTGCACCTCTCTTGCAAATGTTTTCACCTATCATGCCTCTTTCTGCACCCCTCTTCCCTCTTTCTGCACCTCTCTTGCCTCTGTCTGCATCCCTCTTCTTTCTGCACATCTTTTGCTTCTTTCTGCATTTCTCTTGCCTCTCTATGCACACCTCTTACCTCTTTCTGCACCTCTGTTCCTTCTTTCTGCACTTCTCTTGCCTCTTTCTGCACCTCTGCTGCTTATTTATGCAATTCTCTTGCCTCTTTCTGTACCCCTCCTGCCTCTTTCTGCACCGCTGTTGCTTCTTTCTGCACTGTTCTTGCTTCTTTTTGCACATCTATTGCTTCTTTCTGCACCTCTCTTGCAAATTTCTGCACCCCTCATGCCTCTTTGTGCACCTTTGTTGCCTCTTTGTGCTCCTCTCTTGCCTCATTCTGAACCCCACTGGCCTCTTTTTATACCTCTTTTGCTTCTTTCTCAACTTCTCTTGCCTCTTTTTGCACCCCTCTTGCATCTTTCTCCTCCTCTTTTGCTTCTTTCTGCATTTCTCTTGCCTCTTTCTGCACCACTCTTGCCTCTTTCTGCACATCTGTTGGTTCTTCTGCACTGCTCTTGCTTCTTTCTGCACCTCTTTTGGCTTATTCTGCGACTATCTTGCCGCTTTCTGCAGTTTTGTTGCCCCCTTCTACACCTCTGTTGCTTCTTTCTGCACTTCTTTTGTCTCTTTCTGCACCCCTCTTATTTGGTTCTGCACCTCTGGTGGTTCTTTCTCCACTGTTCTTGCTTCTTTCTGTACCTCTCTTGCCTCTTTCTGCACCCTTCTTCCCTTTTTCTGCACTTCTCTTACATCTTTCTTCCCCCGTCCCCTTTTACTGCACCTCTATTGCCTGTTTCTGCAACTCTTGTGCCTCTTTTTGTAGTTTTCTTGCCTCCTTCTGCACCTCTGTTGGGTCTTTCTGCACTGCTCTTGCTTCTTTCTCCACCTCTCTTGCTTCTTTCTGCGCCCCTCTTGCCACTTTCTGCAACCTTCTTCTCTCTTTATGCACTTCTCATGCCTCTTTCAGCAGCCCTGTTCCTTTTTTCTGCACCTCTCTTCCCTCTTTATGCATCCCTCATTCTTCTTTTTACACCTCTCTTGCCTCTTTGTGCTCCTCTCTTGCCTCTTTCTGCACCCCTCTTGTCTCTTTCTGCACCCCGTTGCTTCTTTCTGCACCCCTCTTGCCTCTTTCTGCACCCCTCTTCCCTCTTTCTGCACCTCTCTTGCCTCTTTCTGTACCCCTGGTACCTTTTTCTAGACCTCTCTTGCCTGTTTATGCAACTCTCTTGCCTCTTTCTGCAGTACTCTTGCCTCCTTCTGCACCTCTGTTGCTTCTTTCTGAACTTTTCTTGCCTCTTTCTGCACCCGCCTTGCATCTTTCTGCACCTCTGTTTGTTCTTTCTGCACTGTTCTAGCTTCTTTCTGCACCTCTCTAGCCAATATATGTGAGAAGTTGGCCTGGTATATGCTGTCCACTAATTATAGTGGGCACCTTGCACCAGTCCAAACAACCCCTTATTGGAGATAGGTTAAAGACAACCTTTATTGAAAGCTATCCTAGTGGTAGCTATGGAGAGCAGCCTTCAGGCTAAGTCTTGAAGGAATGTAAAGCAGCTTGTTTTACCAGTCTATAATCTCTTGAGTGACCAAATGAAAGAGGACCACACCAGGTATATATTCAAAATATATGTATTT
Source organism: Calotriton arnoldi (assembly GCA_963921515.1). Taxonomy (NCBI): domain Eukaryota; kingdom Metazoa; phylum Chordata; class Amphibia; order Caudata; family Salamandridae; genus Calotriton; species Calotriton arnoldi. The sequence continues at coordinate 177,741 of CAWUFW010007965.1, forward strand.
ATTGCTAAACACACCCCTCTAGTCTCTTTATGAGGCTAGAGTTCGAAGTACATAAGTTATAAGTTAGTTATCAACAGTAATAGCACAAATACACGTTTGAGCCCAAGGGGCGTACCAAACCATATACCAATAAAGTGGTATAAGAACCACGACTGAGCTAGACACAAGGCCTAGAGCCTGTAGAAGTGCTTGGACCACAAAGAACCACCCAAGGTAGTGACACAGGGGACCCACGGGGGACGCGTGCAGTGTGAGAACACAGCCGTGAATCGCTGTTGACTTCTATGGGGAAAGTTGCGGTTGGAATTTTAAAGAAAAGGGACACTTAGAGGAGGACTTGGAGCAAATCCCTTTAGAACTAGGTCGTTCTAGAGTCTATACCTACGGGAGCACCGGTGTACTCGAGTTACCAAACCCAGGGAAGCCGGGTGCATAGGTGTCTTTCGGGGTCGGGTTTCGTCGTCATTTTCAATGGCGATCTGCTGCAAAGTGCTGCTGGCGACCAAGTCGAAAGTGTTCGGGTGGATCCAAAGGTGGATCGAAGATCTGAAGAACCTGAAAGCAGAGGGGACAGAGTCTGGGTCACTAGCCAGTGACTAGGAAGGCGATGAGCGGACGCCCACCAATGTCGGGTGCTTCAGGTAGGTTGATGGTCGTCTTGACTCTTCAGCAATGAGGTCCAGGAGGTGTCGACGACAACCAAGAGCTGGATTCGATCTGTCCCACGACGTCTGTCGATTGCTGAGGTATCGGCGACCGGATTGGACCCAACAAGCCTTGGCAATGGCAAGTCTCTTGGAAATAGAAGAAGGACGTTGATGCAGACCAGCAAGGTCTGAGGGACTCACCCAGCGAGGGTACATCAAGGCAAGCCTGGAGCAACCAGGGAAGCCTAATTAGAATAAGAGTTGCCTTCGGGAGGGCCCACTAGCCAACAGACTAGCGACCGCGAAGGGGCCTCGAGTGGACGCACTTGGAGCTGGCTCACAGGACACTCGTGGAGTGGGGGCCAGTGATCTTTGGTGCAGTAGGTGCTGGAGACGGGGGATACTAGGAGCCCAAAGCACAACTTCATGGAAGCCCAGGAAGAGGATGCACTTGCAAATGTGCTCGGTGTCCAGGGGTCACGGTTCCACGTTACCCACGACAGCTACGGGCCTCAGCTTTGCTGGAGACTCAGAGCAGCCTCGGGGAAGTCTGGAAATCCACCTCTGGTGATGCAAAGACTTCGGCATCCGGCGGGAGCTACAGCGATGCAGACTGGACAATTGCTTCTTTGGTGCCTGCCAAGCAGGGGAGTCACTCCTTGACCCCAAGGGAGATTCTTCAGTCCTCTAATCTTAAAGTAGAGCGTCGAAGGTCCAGGATTCTGTGTCAGAGTTTCATCCAGGTAAATCTAAAGTCCTAAGGACTGGGGTCCCATACTTATACCAAGTTAGGGGGTTGGACATACTCTGGGGACCCACCTATGGGAGGGTCAGGGCAGAGGGGTGGTTACACCCCTTTCCCTTTGTCCAGTTTCGCGCCAGAGCAGGGGCTGGAAGCCCCTGAACCAGTTTGAACTGGGGTATGCACAGGAACACCAAGTGTGCCCCCAGTGCAGGACTTCAAAGCACCAGAGAGTGCTCCCGCCCAGCCCCAATACACATTATCCTGTCTGGGGAGGTGGTTACACCTCCCTGGGACATGAAACCTATTGTCCAGGCCTCCCTTGCCGGAGTTTCAGTCAGCAGCAGGATGCCAGACCCGTGTCTGTGGCAGCGGCATCCATTTTGTGATGCCAGGGCTTGGAAAGAAGTTACCGGGCAGGCCGGTGTGTACATGTCTCTCCCTCTAGAAGGGTGGAATGCTACCCCCGCCGCCAGAACTGGCGGGGTGGGGTAGTATTCCAAGATGTTTGACACCAAACACGACATGTTTCCGTGCAGTCATCCCAAAGTTAGCATTTAACGCGAGGTTATAATGCGCTTAAGAGTATATGGTCAGGCTGCACTACAAACAGCATCAGAGAAGGGTCTCCGAACGCTGCAGAGGGGCTCTGCTCATGCAGAGGCACCCTCTCACATAGGAACCAAGCACTCTGCCTTCAGGATCGACAAGGCCTGCCATAGGAGTGACTTATAGGTTTATATGTGTGTATGTATGTAGTGATATAGGTAACCTATATCACAGTAAGGGGTGCATGCCCCACCTTACCCAGGCTGCAGTAGCAGACCTGTGGTGTCACTTTGGATGGCCTTCTAGGGGTGTCACAATACATGCTGCAGAACCTGATAGGCCTCTGAGGTACCTATGCCCTGGGTACATAGTATACCATATACTAGGGACTTATAAGGGCACTCCAGATTCCAATTAGAGATGTGCCTAAGGCACATGGAAACCATTTTAGAGAGGAAGCAGCTAGGCTGGGGTTCTGATTAGCAGGGCCCCAGCCAGACTAAAGTCGAAAAACAGTGAAGCATCAGCAAAAAGTGGGGGTACCCATGTGAAGCAGATCCTACTCTCCTACACAACCCCCCCCAAATGTAGGGACATTAAACTAACCTTGCCCAGTTAAGTCTTCATGTTCTAAGTGGAAGTACCTAGAGAGTCCATCTGCATTGGCATGGTTACTCCCAGGTCTATGTTCCACTGTGAAGTCCATCCCCTGTAGGGAAATGGACCACCTAAGCAGTTTGGGTTTTTCACCCTTCATTTGTTTAAGCCATAAGAGGGGCTTATGGTCTGTTTGAACAAGGAAGTGAGTACCAAACAAGTATGGCCTCAATTTCTTCAGAGCCCAGACCACAGCAAAGGCCTCCCTCTCAATGGCTGACCAACGTTTCTCTCTAGGGGTCAGCCTTCTGCTAATAAAAGCTACTGGCTGATCCTGACCTTCATCATTCAATTGTGACAGTACAGCCCCTACCCCCAATTCAGATGCATCTGTTTGGACAATGAACTTCTTGGAGTAATCAGGACTCTGTAGAATGGGAGCAGTGCACATTGCCTGCTTTAGGTCATCAAATGCCTTTTGACAGCTAACTGTCCACTGAACCTTTTTGGGCATTTTCTTGGAAGTTAAGTCATTCAGGGGTGTCACTATTGATCCATACCCCTTGACAAATCTCCTATAGTACCCAGTCAGGCCTAAAAGGCTCTCACCTGAGTCTGGGTAGTTGGAGCAGTCCAGTCCATGATGGTCTGGATCTTGCTCTGCAGTGGTTGAACCTGGCCTCCACCCGCAAGGTGGCCCAGGTACACAACCTGACTCTGCCCTATCTGGCACTTTGTGGCCTTGATAGTCAGGCCTGCTTTCTGCAGGGCCTGCAAAACATTTCTGAGGTGGACCAGGTGATCCTCCCAGGTGGAGCTACAGACAGCAATATCATCTAGATATGCTGCACTATAGGCTTCCAGACCTGTAAGGACTGTATTCACCAACCTCTGGAAAGTGGCAGGTGCATTCTTCAGATCAAAGGGCATCACCACAAATTGATAATGCCCACTAGGGGTTGAGAATGCTGTTTTTGGCTTTGAATCATCAGCTAGTCTGATCTGCCAGTAGCCAGCTGTCAGGTCAAATGTGCTTAGATACTTGGCTGAGGCCAAAGTGTCTATTAGCTCATCTGCCCTAGGTATTGGATGGGCATCAGTCCTAGTGACTGCATTGAGACCCCTGTAGTCCACACAAAACCTCATCTCTCTTTTCCCACCATTGGTGTGAGGTTTTGGCACAAGGACCACTGGACTAGCCCAAGGGCTATCTGAGGGTTCAATTACTCCCAAATCCAACATCTTCTGGACTTCTGTCCTGATACAGTCCCTGACATGGTCAGGTTGCCTATAAATCTTATTTTTTAATAGGCAGACTGTCCCCAGTGTCCACTTCATGAGTGCACCAGGTGGTCTGACTTGGAGTCAGAGAGAACATATGTCTGTACTGATTGAGCACTTGTCTACAATCAGCTTGCTGCTGAGCAGTGAGGCTGCCTGCCAAGGCTACACCATCTACTGAGCCATCATCAGGGTTCTGTGAGAGCAGGTCAGGGAGTGGGTCACTCTCTTCCTCCTGTCCCTCACCAGTAGCCATGAGCAAGCCCATGTCTGCCCTGTCCACATATGGTTTTAATCTGTTGACATGGAGAACCCTGTGGGGACTCCTGGGTGTTCCTAGGTCTACTAAGTAGGTAACCTCACCCTTCTGTTCAACAATGGTATGGGGTCCACTCCACTTGTCTTGGAGAGCTGCTGGGGCCACTGGCTCCAACACCCACACCTTCTGTCCTGGCTGGTAAACAGTCAGTACAGCCTTTTGGTCATGCCAGGCTTTTTGAAGTTCCTGGCTAGCCTCAAGGTTTTTAGTTGCCTTTTTCATGTACTCAGCCATCCGGGAGCGGAGACCAAGTACATAGTCCACTATGTCTTGCTTTGGGGGTTTGAGAGGTAACTCCCATCCTTCCTTCACCAAGCACAATGGGCCCCTGACAGGGTGACCAAACAGAAGTTCAAAAGGGCTGTAGCCAACCCCCTTTTGAGGCACCTCCCTGTATGCAAATAAAAGGCAGGGCAAGAGTATGTCCCATCTTCGCCTAAGCTTCTCTGGGAGCCCTTTAATCATGCCCTTCAAGGTTTTGTTGAATCTCTCAACTAAACCATTGCATTGTGGGTGATAGGGTGTGGTGAACTTGTAAGTCACTCCACACTCCTTCCACATTGCTTTCAAGTATCCAGACATAAAGTTAGCACCCCTGTCTGATACAACCTCCTTAGGGAAACCCACTCTTGAGAAAATTCCCAGGAGGGCTCTTGCCACCACACGTGCTGTAGTGGTCCTAAGGGGAATAGCCTCTGGGTACCTGGTGGCATGATCCACTACCACCAGGATAAACCTGTGCCCAGATGCTGTTTGGGGATCCATGGGACCAACAATGTCAATCCCCACCCTTTCAAAGGGAACCCCCACCACAAGTAGTGGTATCAGGGGGCCTTTGTAGTGCCACCTGCCTTGCCACTGGCCTGGCAGGTTACACAGGAGCGACAAAACTCCTTGGTGTCTTCAGACATGTGGGGCCAGTGAAAGTGAGGGACAATTCTGTCCCAAGTCTTGTTCTGGCCCAGGTGACCTGCTAAGGGAATATCATGGGCTAGGGTCAATAGGAAGCCCCTGAACTTCAGAGGTATAACCAACCTCCTGGTGGCACCAGGCTTGGGGTCTCTACACTCTGAGTTCAAGAGTCCATCATCCCAATACACAGTATGGGGACCACTAGCTTTCCCAGCAGCCTCAGCAGCAGCTTGCTGTCTGAGGGGTTCAAGAGAGGGGCAGCTCTGCTGCTCCTGGCTCAGATCTGCCCTGGAAGGGCCCCTGTCCCCAAGAACTCAACCTGGTCAGGTTCAAGCTCCTCTGGGACAGTTCCTTCCTCAGGACTGAGATCATCCCCCTCAAGAGACTGATCTTCCTTCTGAGCCAAGGGGAAGGCACTGCCTTTACCCTACTACTCCTCTTCTTGGAGGGCACTTGGTCCATTATTCCAGAATCCAAGGCCTGTTCAGTGTTAGACATTTTGGCTTGTGACCTGGTCACAGCAAACACATCTGCAGGGATGCCCAGCATTTCTGCATGGGTCCTGAGCTCCACTTCTGCCCAAGCTGAAGTTTCTAAATCATTGCCAAGCAAGCATTCAACTGGTAGGTCTGCACTTACCACAACCTTCTTAAGGCCAGTTACCCCTCCCCAGGAGAAGTTAACAACTGCCAGAGTATGGTCTGTTCTGACATTGCTAGCATTGGTCACTTGGTACATTTCACCAAGTATAATCTGCCCAGGATTCACAAGGTCTTGTGTCACCATGGTGACACTTGCCCCTGTGTCCCTAAATGGCAAAGCCTCTTTTCCATTGATTAAGGGCTGTTGCCTGTACTTGCCCAGATTACTGGGACTCACAGAGGAGGCCACATCCATGCCTCCATCACAGACTAGGACAGCCTGAGTGAGTTCTCTGACTAGGTCAGAGCTCATCTCCTTACCCAGGGTCAACCCTACTAAACCCTTGGCTTGTGTACTCCCACCACCAACTGTAACTGTACTAGGGGAACAGGTACCTTAGGGGCATTGGTGGGGGCTGGAGTAGAGTCTTTGGACTTGGTGCAATCACTGGTCCAGTGGGTCTTTTGCTTACAGACCTTGCACCATGGTTTCTTTTGGCCTTTCCCTTTGTTAGACTGTGAATCCCCACCTGAAGAAGATTTTTGGGGGCCTTGTGAAGACTTCTGGTCTTTACCCTTCTCCCCACCCTTATCAGAGTTCTTAGAATCTTGCTTCTTTGGGTCACCACCTTGGTTCTGTACCTTCTGCCTCACCCTGGTTCTGACCCATTTGTCTGCCTTCTTTCCCAATTCTTGGGGAGAGGTCAGATCAGAGTCCACCAGGTACTGATGCAACAGCTGATTTTGACAGTTATTAAGAATCTGCTCCCTCATGATAAGATTGTACAATCCTGTGAAGTCACACACCTTACTGCCCATCAACCAGCCTTCCAGAGCCTTAGCCGAAAAATCCACATAGTCTACCCAGTCTTGAGTCTGTGCTTTTTGGGTATCTCTGAACTTTAACCTGTATTGTTCAGTGGTTAGGCCAAACCCATCAATCAGAGCACTCTTCAAGACTTTGTAATTGTCAGCATCCTCTTCTCTTACAGTGAGGAGCTTGTCTCTGCCTTTGTCTGCAAAGGAGAGCCACAAGATTGTTGCCCACTGCTCCTGAGGGACCCTCTGTACTTTACAGGCCCTCTCCAGTGCAGTTATCCATTTGTGGATGTCATCCCCACTCTGGTAGGGAGGGACAATCTTGCTCAGGTTTCTATGGTCATAAGACCTTTCCCTATCTCTGGGGAAATGGCTGCCACCATGGGACTCTAGTCCCAACTTTTTCTCTCTCTATAGAGATCTAGGGACTCCCTGTCTATAGCCAATTGCTGTTTTCTGAGTTCAAGCTGGGCTTGCTCATACTGAATCAGTCTCTTCCTCCTCTCATGAGAGGATTCCCTTCCATGAGAGGAGACAGAGGTCCCTACTGAGGTGTCAGAGTGGTTAGACTCCTGAGAAGGAGATCTAGGCCTTCTGGGCACACTCACAATTCTTCCTGGGGGGACAAAGGGAGGTCATTCTGATCCTCCTCCTCCCCCACAGGAGGAATTGGGTTTTCCAGGTCAAGGTCATTTTCACCTTCCTGGCCAGTTTCAGAGGGGGGGCCCTGGGTTTCTTCACCCCTGACCCCTTCCTCATTTTCTGCACCACCCTCTCTGCCTACCCCTTCAGACCCTAGGGGTCTGCTGAGATCATCAGCCAGTAACACCTCCCTGAGGTGTTGGCTGCTGGCACTTTTGCCTGCCTTCAACTTCCTAGTATTGCATAATGCTCTCAATTCCAAGAATGGGAGATTATCATACTTGGAGGGAAGAAACCCACTGGCTTCTGGCAAGGACTCACTGGGCCCTGGCTTTGAAGACATTACTAGTGAGGTGTGGTGTATGCACTGCCTACTCTAGTGTGGCCTACTAAACTCTCTTGAGTTGTAGAAAGGGTGTGCTATCCCTTAACACACAACTCTAAGTTCAGTAGAACTTACTGTATACTAAGCTTGATTTATATGTACCTAAGGTACCCTTAGTGGTTTTCAGTTGATCAATTCAATTGAGATTATCTGGTAAAACAATAGCAAGCTGGAATCCCACACGCTGCACACCAATGTGAGAAGTTGGCCTGGTATATGCTGTCCACTAATTATAGTGGGCACCTTGCACCAGTCCAAACAACCCCTTATTGGAGATAGGTTAAAGACAACCTTTATTGAAAGCTATCCTAGTGGTAGCTATGGAGAGCAGCCTTCAGGCTAAGTCTTGAAGGAATGTAAAGCAGCTTGTTTTACCAGTCTATAATCTCTTGAGTGACCAAATGAAAGAGGACCACACCAGGTATATCTTCAAAATATATGTATTTATTGCTAAACACACCCCTCTAGTCTCTTTATGAAGCTAGAGTTCGAAGTACATAAGTTATAAGTTAGTTATCAACAGTAATAGCACAAATACACGTTTGAGCCCTAGGGGCGTACCAAACCATATACCAATAAAGTGGTATAAGAACCACGACTGAGCTAGACACAAGGCCTAGAGCCTGTAGAAGTGCTTGGACCACAAGGAACCACCCAAGGTAGTGACACAGGGGAGCCACGGGGGACGCGTGCAGTGTGAGAACACAGCCGCGAATCGCCGTTGACTTCTATGGGGAAAGTCGCGGTTGGAATTTTAAAGAAAAGGGACACTTAGAGGAGGACTTGGAGCAAACCCCTTTAGAACTAGGTCGTTCTAGAGTCTATACCCATGGGAGCACCGGAGTACTCGAGTTACCTCACCCAGGGAAGCCGGGTGCATAGGTGTCTTTCGGGGTCGGGTTTCGTCGTCGTTTTCAATGGCGATCTGCTGCAAAGTGCTGCTGGCGACCAAGTCGAAAGTGTTCGGGTGGATCCAAAGGTGGATCAAAGATCTGAAGAACCTGAAAGCAGAGGGGACAGAGTCTGGGTCACTAGCCAGTGACCAGGAAGGCGATGAGCGGATGCCCACCGATGTCGGGTGCTTCAGGTAGGTTGACAGTCATCTTGACTCTTCAGCCACGAGGTCCAGGAGGCATCGACGATGACCAGGAGCTGGATTTGAGCTGTCCCTTGATGTTTGTCGATTGCTGACATGTTGGCGACCGGATTGGACCCAACAAGCCTTGGCAACGGCAAGTCTCTTGGAAATAGAAGAAGGACGTTGATGCAGACCAGCAAGGTCTGAGGGACTCACCCAGCGAAGGTAAGTCAGGGCAAGCCTGGAGCAACCAGGGAAGCCCAATTAGAATAAGAGTTGCCTTCGGGAGGGCCCACTAGGCAACAGACTAGCAACCGCAAAGGGGCCTCAAGTGGACACACTTGGAGCTGGCTCACGGGACACTTGTGGAGTGGGGGCCAGTGATCTTTGGTGCTTTCGGTGCTGGAGGCAGGAGCTACTCGAAGCCCAAAGCACAACTTCGTGGAAGCCTAGGAAGAGGATGCACTTGCAAATGTGCTCGGTGTCCAGGGGTCACGGTTCCACGTTACTCACAGCTATGGGCCTCAGCTTTGCTGGGGACTCAGGGCAGCTTCAGGGAAGTTTGGAAATCCACCTCTGGTGATGCAAAGACTTTGGCGTCTGGCGGGAGCTTCAGCGATGCAGACTGGACAATTGCTTCTTTGGTGCCTGCCAAGCAGGGGAGTCACTCCTTGACCCCAAGGGAGATTCTTCAGTCCTCTAATCTTAAAGTAGAGCGTCGAAGGTCCAGGATTCTGTGTCAGAGTTTCGTCCAGGTAAATCTAAAGTCCTAAGGCCTGAGGTCCCATACTTATACCAAGTTAGGGGATTGGACATACTCTGGGGACCCACCTATGGGAGGGTCAGGGCAGAGGGGTGGTTACACCCCTTTCCCTTTGTCCAGTTTCGCGCCAGAAGCCCCTGAACCAGTTTGAACTGGGGTATGCACAGGGACACCAAGTGTGCCCCCAGTGCAGGACTTCAAAGCACCAGAGAGTGCTCCTGCCCAGCCCCAATACACATTATCCTGTCTGGGGAGGTGGTTCCCTGGGACAGGAAACCTATTGTCCAGGCCTCCCCTGCCGGAGTTTCAGTCAGCAGCAGGAGGCCAGACCCGTGTCTGTGGCAGCGGCATCCATTTTGTGATGCCAGGGCTTGGAAAGAAGTTACCGGGCAGGCCAGTGTGTACATGTCTCTCCCTCTAGAAGGGTGGAATGCTACCCCCGCCACCAGAACTGGCGGGGGGGTAGTATTCCAAGATGTTTGACACCAAACACGACATGTTTCCGTGCAGCCATCCCAAAGTTAGCATTTAACGCGAGATTATAATGCGCTTAAGAGTATATGGTCAGGCTGCACTACAAACAGCATCAGAGAAGGGTCTCTGAATGCTGCAGAGGTGCTCTGCTCATGCAGAGGCACCCTCTCACATAGGAACCAAGCACTCTGCCTTCAGGATCGACAAGGCCTGCCATAGGAGTGACTTATAGGTTTATATGTGTGTATGTATGTAGTGATATAGGTAACCTATATCACAGTAAGGGGTGCATGCCCCACCTTACCCAGGCTGCAGTAGCAGACCTGTGGTGTCATTTTGGATGGCCTTCCAGGGGTGGCACAATACCTGCTGCAGCCCCTGGTAGGCCTCTGAGGTACCTATGCCCTGGGTACATAGTATACCATATACTAGGGACTTATAAGGGCACTCCAGATTCAATTAGAGATGTGCCTAAGGCACATGGAAACCATTTTAGAGAGGAAGCAGCTAGGCTGGGGTTCTGATTAGCAGGGCCCCAGCCAGACTAAAGTAAAAAAACAGTGAAGCATCAGCAAAAAGTGGGGGTACCCATGTGAAGCAGATCCTACTCTCCTACAATTTATATATCACTCTTGCCTCTTACTGCACCCCTCTTCACTCTTTCTGCACCTCTCTTGCCTCTGTCTGCACTCCTCTTGCCTCTTTCTGCACATCTTTTGCTTCTTTCTGCATTTCTCTTGCCTCCCTATGCACACCTCTTACTTCTTTCTCCACCTCCGTTTCTTCTTTCTGCACTTCTCTTGCCTCTTTCTGCACCTCTGTTGCTTATTTATGCACTTCTCTTGCCTCTTTCTGCACCTCTGCTGCTTATTTATGCAATTCTCTTGCCTCTTTCTGCACCCCTCCTGCCTCTTTCTGCACCGCTGTTGCTTCTTTCTGCACGGTTCTTGCTTCTTTTGGCACCTCTATTGCTTCTTTCTGCACCTCTCTTGCAAATTTCTGCACCCCTCATGCCTCTTTGTGCACCTTTGTTGCCTCTTTGTGCTCCTCTCTTGCCTCATTCTGAACGCCACTTGCCTCTTTTTGCACATCTTTTGCTTCTTTCTCAACTCCTCTTGCCTCTTTTTGCACCCCTCTTGCATCTTTCTCCACCTCTTTTGCTTTTTTCTGCATTTCTCTTGCCTCTTTTTGCACTGCTCTTGCATCTTTCTGCACATCTGTTGGTTCTTTATGCACTGCTCTTGCTTATTTCTGCACCTCTTTTGCCTGATTCTGCAACCCTCTTGCCTCTTTCTGCAGTTCTGTTGCCCCCTTCTGCACCTCTGTCGCTTCTTTCTGCACTTCTCTTGCCTCTTTCTGCACCCCTCTTATCTGGTTCTGCACCTCTGATGGTTCTTTTTCCACTGTTCTTGCTTCTTTTTGCACCTCTCTTGCCTCTTTCTGCACCTCTCTTGCCTCTTTCTGCAGTTCTCTTGCCTCTTTCTGCACCTCTGTTGCTTCTTTCTGCTCCTCTTTGCTTCTTTCTACACCTCTCCTGCTTCTTTCTGCACCCCTCTTGCCTCTTCCTGCACACTTCTTCCCTCTTTCTGCACTTCTCTTGCCTCTTTCTGCACCCCTGTTCCCTTTTTCTGCACCTCTATTGCCTGTTTCTGTAACTCTCTTATCTCTTTCTGCAGTTCTTCTGCCTCCTTCTGCACCTCTGTTGTTTTTTTCTGCACTGCTCTTGCTTATTTCTCCACTTCTCTTGCTTCTTTCTGCACCTCTCTTGCCACTTTCTGCAACCTTCTGCCCTCTTTATGCACTTATCATGCCTCTTTCTACACCCCTGTTCCCTTTTTCTGTACCTCTCTTGCCTCTTTCTTCACCCCTCATGCTTCTTTGTACACATCTCTTGCATCTTTGTGCTCCTCTCTTGCCTCTTTCTGCACCCCTCTTGCCTCTTTCTGCACCACATTGCTTCTTTCTGCACCCCTCTTTCCTCTTTCTGCACCCCTCTTCCCTCTTTCTGCACCTCTCTTGCCTCTTTCTGCACCCCTGGTACCTATTTCTTCATCTTTCTTGCCTGTTTATGCAACACTCTTGCCTCTTTCTGCCGTTCTCTTGGCTCTTTCTGCACCTGTCTTGCCTCTTTCTGCACCTTTGTTTGTTCTTTCTGCACTGCTCTAGCTTTTTCTGCACCTCTCTTGCAAATGTTTGCATTCCTCTTGCCTCTTTCTGCATCCATCTTCCCCCTTTTTACACCTCGTTTGCCTGTTTCTGCACCTCTCTTGCCTCTGTCTGCACCCCTCTTGCCTCTTTCTGCACATCTTTTACTTCTTTATGCATTTCTCTTGCCTCTCTATGCACACCTCTTGCCTATTTCTGCACCTCTGTTCCTTCTTTCTGCACTTCCTTGCCTCTTTCTGTACCTCTGTTGCTTATTTCTGCAAATCCCTTGCCTCTTTCTGTAACCCTCTTGCCTCTTTCTGCACCTCTGCTGCTTCTTTCTGCACTGCTCTTGCTTCTTTATGCACCTCTATTGCTTCTTTCCGCACCTCTCTTGCAAATTTAAACACCCCTTGTGCTTCTTTGTGCACCTCTCTTGCCTCTTTGTGCTCCTCTCTTTCCTCTTTCTGAACCCCTCTTGCCTCTTTTTGCACCTCTTTAGCTTCTTTCTGCACTTTTCTTGCCTCTTTCTGCACCCCTCTTGCATCTTTCTGCACCTCTTCTGCTTCTTTCTGCATTTCTCTTGCCTCTTTCTGTACCGCTCTTGCCTCTTTCTGCACCTCTGTTGGTTCTTTTTGCACTGCTTTTGCTTCTTTCTGCACCTCTTTTGCCTGATTCTGCAACTTTCTTGCCTCTTTCTGCAGTTCTGTTGTCCCCTTCTGCACCTCTGCTGCTTCTTTCTGCACTTGTCTTGCCTCTTTTTGTACCCCTCTTATCTGGTTCTGCACCTCTGTTGGTTCTTTCTCCACTATTCTTGCTTCTCTCTGCAGTTCTCTTGCCTTTTTCTGCACCTCTGTTACTTCTTTCTGCTCATCTTTTGCTTTTTTCTGCACCTCTCCTGCTTCTTTCTGCACGCCTCTTGCCTCTTTCTGCACTGTTCTTCCCTCTTTCTGCACTTATCTTGCCGCTTTCTGCACCCCTGTTCCCTTTCTCTGCACCTCTCTTGCCTGTTTCTGCTACTCTCTTGCTCTTTCTGCAGTTCTCGTGCCTCCTTCTGCACCTCTGTTGGTTCTTTCTATACTGCTCTTGCTTCTTTCTGCACCTCTCATACTTCTTTCTGCACCCCTCTTGCCACTTTCTGCAACCTTCTTCCCTCTTTCTGCACTTCTCATGCCTCTTTCTGCACCCCTGTTTCTTTGTTCTGCACCTCTATTGTGTCTTTGTGCAGCCCTCAAGCCTCTTTGTGCACTTCTCTTGCCTCTTTCTGCACCCCTCTTGCCTTTTTCTGCACCTCTGTTGGTTCATTCTGCACTGCTCTTGCTTCTGTTTGCACCTCTCTTGTAAATTTCTGCACCCTTCTTGCCTCTTTCTGCACCCCTCTTCCCTCTTTCTGTACCCCACTTACCTTTGTCTGCACCCCTGTTCCCTCTTTCTGCATCTTGTTTGCCTGCTTCTGCCACTCTCTTGCCTCTTTCTGCACTTTTCTTGCCTCTTTCTGCACCTCTGTTGCTTCTTTCTGCCCTTCTCTTTCATCTTTCTGCACCCCTCTTGCCTCTTTCTGCACATCTGTTGCTTTTTTCTGCACTTATCTTGCTTCTTTCTGCATTTCTCTTGCCTCTTTTTGCACCGCTCTTGCCTCTTTCTGCACCTCTGTTGGTTCTTTCTGCACTGCTCTTGCTTCTTTCTGCACCTCTTTTGCCTGATTCTGCAACTCTCTTGCCTCTTTCTGCAGTACTGTTGCCCCCTTCTGCAACTCTGCTGCTTATTTCTGGACTTCTCTTGCCTCTTTCTGCACCCCTCGTATCTGGTTCTGCACATCTGTTGGTTTTTTCTCCACTGTTCTTGCTTCTTTCTGCACCTCTTTTGCCTATTTCTGCAACTCTCTTGACTCTTTATGCACTTCTCTTGACTTCTTCTGTATCTCTGTTGCTTCTTTATGGACTTCTCTTGCCTCTTTCTCCAACCCTCCTGCCTATTTCTGCACCTCTATTGCTTCTTTCTGCACTTCTCTTGCTTTTTTTTCTGCAACTCTTTTGCTGCTTTCTGCATCTCTTTTGCTTCTTTCTGCACCTCTTTTGCCTGATTCTGCAACTCTCTTGCCTCTTTCTGCAGTTCTGTTGCCCCCTTCTGCACATCTGTTGCTTCTTTTTGCACTTGTCTTGCCTCTTTCTGAACCCCTCTTATCTGGTTCTGCACCTCTGTTGGTTCTTTCTCCACTGTTCTTGCTTCTTTCTGCAGTTCTCTTGCCTCTTTCTGCACCTATGTTGCTTCTTTCTACTCATCTTTTGCTTCTTTCTGCATCTCCCCTGCTTCTTTCTGCACACCCCTTGCCTCTTTCTGCACCCTTCTTCCCTTTTTCTGCACTTATCTTGCCTCTCTCCGCACACCTGTTCCCTTTCTCTGCACCTCTCTTGCCTGTTTCGGCAACTCTCTTGCTTCTTTCTGCAGTTCTCTTGCCTCCTTCTGCACCTCTGTTGGTACTTTCTGCACTGCTCTTGCTTCTGTTTGCACCTCTCTTGCAAATGTTTGCACCCTTCTTGCCTATTTCTGCACCCCCTTCCCTATTTCTGCACCTCACTTGCCTCTGTCTGCACCCATGTTCCCTCTTTCTGCACCTCGTTTACGAGTTTCTGCAACTATCTTGCCTCTTTCTGCACTTTTCTTGCCTCTTTCTGCACCTCTGTTGCTTATTTCTGCACTTCTCTTTCCTCATTCTGCACCCCTCTTGCCTCTTTCTACACATCTGTTACTTTTTTCTGCCCTTCTCTTGCTTCTTTCTGCACCACTCTTGCTTCTTTCCGCTCCACTCTTTCCTCTTTCTCTACCTCTCTTGTCTCTATCTGCACCTCTCTTGCCTCTTTCTGCACCCCTCTTGCCTCTTTCTGCTCCTCTTTTGCTTCTCTCTGCATTTCTCTTGCCTCTTTCTGCACCGCTCTTTCCTATTTCTGCACCTCTGTTGGTTCTTTCTGTACTGCTCTTGCTTCATTCTGCACCTCCTTTGCCTGATTCTGCAATTCTCTTGCCTCTTTCTGCAGTTCTTTTGCCCCCTTCTGCACCTCTGTTGCTTCCTTCTGCACTACTCTTGCCTCTTTCTGCACCCCTCATATCTGGTTCTGCACCTCTGTTAGTTCTTTCTGCACTGCTCTTGCTTCTTTCTGCGCCTCTCTTGCTTCTTTCTTCACCCCTCTTGCCACTTTCTGCAAATTTCTTCCCTCTTTCTGCACTTCTCATGCCTCTTTCTGCACCCCTGTTCCCTTTTTCTGTGCCTCTCGCCTCTTTCTGCAGATCTCTTGCCTCCATCTGCACCTCTGTTGCTTCTTTCTGCACTTCTCTTGCCTCTTTCTGCACCCCTCCCTCTTGTCTGTTTCTCCACCTGTGTTGGTTCTTTCTGCACTCTTCTTGATTCCTTCTGTACATCTCTTGTAAATTTCTGCACCCCTCTTGCCTCTTTCTGCACCCCTATTGCCTCCTTCTGTACATCTGTTGGTTCTTTCTGCTCTGCTATTGCTTCTTTCTGCACCTCCTTTGCCTGTTTCTGCAACTCTCTTGACTCTTTATGCACTTCTCTTGACTCCTTCTGCACCTCTGTTGCTTCTTTTTGCACTTCTCTTGCCTCTTTCTCCACCCCTCTTGCCTATTTCTGCACCACTATTGCTTCTTTCTGCACTTCTCTTGCTTTTTTCTTTACCTCTCTTGCTGCTTTCTGCATCTCTTTTGCTTCTTTCTGCACTTCTCTCGCCTCTTTCTGCTCTCCTCTTCCCTCTTTCTGCACTTCTCTTACCTCTTTCTGTACCTCTTTTGCTTCTTTCTGTACTTCTCTTGTCTCTTTCTGCACCCCTCTTGCTACAGCTCTGTTGCTTGTTTCTGCACTTATCTTGCTTCTTTCTGCACCTCTCTTGCTTCTTTCTCTACCCCTCTTTGCTCTGTCTGCACCCTTCTTCCCTCTCTCTGTACTCCTTTTGCCTGCTTCTGCAACTATCGTGCTTCTTACTACACCCCCCTTGCCTCTTTATGCACCTCTGTTGCTTCTTTCTGCACTTTTCTTGCCTCTTCCCTCACCCCTCTTGTCTGTTTCTGCACCTCTGTTGGTTTTTCTGCACTGCTCTTGCTTCTTTCTGCACCTCTCTTGCAAGTTTCTGCACCCCTCTTGCCTCTTTCTGCACCCTTCTTGCCTCTTTCTGCACCTCTGTTGGTCCTTTCTACACTGCTCTTACTTTTCTGCACCTCTTTTGCCTGTTTCTGCAACTATCTTGCCTCTTTCTGCACTTCTCTTGCCTCTTTATGCACCCCTTGTGTGTGTTTCTGCACCCATGATGGTTCTTTCTGCACTGCTCTTGCTTCTTTCTGCACCTCTTTTGCAATTTTCTGTACCCCTATTGCCTCTTTCTGTAACCCTCTTGCCTCCTTCTGAAACTCTGTTGGTTCTTTCTGCACTGCTCTTGCTTCTTTCTGCACCTCTCTTGCAAATTTCTTAACCCCTCTTGCCTGTTTCTGCACCCCTTTTGCCTCCTTCTGTAACTCTGTTGGTTCTTTCTGCACTGCTCTTGCTTCTTTCTGCACCTCTTTTGCCTTTTTCTGAAAGTCTCTTGCCTCTTTCTGCACTTCTCTTGCTTCCTTCTCTACCTCTGTTGCTTCGATCGGCACTTCTCTTGCCTCTTTCTGCACTTCTCTTGCTTCCTTCTGCACCTCTGTTACTTCTTTCTGCTCCTCTTTTACTTCTTTCTGCACCTCTCCAGTTTCTTTCTGTACCTCTCTTGCCTCTTTCTGCACCCTTCTTCCCTCTCTCTGCACTTCTATTGCCTATTTCTGCACCCCTGTTCCCTTTTTCTGTACCTCTCTTGCCTGTTTCTGCAACTCTCTTGCCTCTTTCTGCAGTTCTCTTGCCTCCTTCTGCACATCTTTTACTTCTTTCTGCACTTCTCTTGCCTCTTTCTGCACCCCTCTTGCCTCTTTCTGTACCTCTGTTGGTTCTCTCTGTACCTCTCTTGCAAATGTTTGCACCCTCTTGCCTCCTTCTGCACCCCTCTTCCCTCTTTCTGCACCTCTCTTGCCTCTGTCTCCACCCCTCTTGCCTCTTTTTGCACATCTTTTGCTTCTTTTTGCATTTCTCTTTACTCTCTCTATGCACACTGCTTACCTCTTTCTGCACCTCTGTTCCTTCTTTCTGCACTTCACTTGCCTCTTTCTGCACCTCTGTTGCTTCTTTCTGCACTTCTCTTGCTTCTTTCTGCACCTCTCTTGCTTCTTTCTGCACCTCTCTTGCAAATTTCTGCACCCCTCATGCCTCTTTGTGCACCTCTCTTGCCTCTTTGTGCTCCTCTCTTGCCTCTTTCTGAACCCCTCTTGCCTCTTTTTGCACCTCTTTTGCTTCTTTCTGCACTTCTGTTGCCTCTTTCTGCACCCCTCTTATCTGGTTCTGCACCTCTGTTGGTTCATTGTCCACTGTTCTTGCTTCTTTCTGCACCTCTCTTGCCACTTTCTGCACCTCTCTTGCCTCTTTCTACACTACTCTTGCCTCTTTCCGCACCTCTGTTGCTTCTTTCTGCTCCTCTTTTGCTTCTTTCTGCACCTCTCCTGCTTCTTTCTGCACCCCTTTTGAGTCGTTCTGCACCCTTCTTCTCTCTTTCTGCACTACTCTTGCCTTTTTCTGCACCCATGTTCCCTTTTTCTGAACCTCTATTGCCTGTTTCTGCAACTCTCTTTCCTCTTTCTCCACCTCCGTTTCTTCTTTCTGCACTTCTCTTGCCTCTTTCTGCACCTCTGTTGCTTATTTATGCAATTCTCTTGCCTCTTTCTGCACCCATCTTACCTCCTTCTGCACCTCTGTTGGTTCTTTCTATACTGCTCTTGCTTATTTCTGCACCTCTCTTGCTTTTTCTGCACCCCTCTTGCCTCTTTCTTCACCCTTCTTCCCTCTTTCTGCACCTCTCTTGCCTCTTTCTGCACCTTTCTTGACTACGTCTGCACCCCTCTTGCCTCTTTCTGTTTATCTTTTGCTTCTTTCTGCATTTCTCTTGCCTCTCTATGCACACATCTTGTCTCTTTCTGCACCTCTGTTCCTTCTTTCTGCACTTCTTTTGCCTCTTTCTGCACCTCTGTTGCTTGTTTCTGCAATTTTCTTGCCTCTTTCTGCATCCCTCTTGCCTCTCTCTGCACCTCTGTTGCATCTTTCTGCACTGCTCTAGCTTCTTTCTGCACCTCTATTGCTTCTTTCGGCACCACTCTTGCAAATTTCTGACCCATGTGCCTCTTTGTGCAACTTTCTTGCCTCTTTGTGCTTCTCTCTTGCCTCTTTCTGAACGCCTCTTGCCTATTTTTGCACCTCTTTTGCTTCTTTCTGCACTTCTCTTTCCTTTTTATGCATCCCTCTTGCCTCTTTCTGCACATCTGTTTCTTCTTTATGTACTTCTCTTGCCTCTTTCTGCACCTCTGTTGCTTGTTTCTGCAATTCTCTTGCCTATTTCTGCACCTCTGTTGCTTCTTTCTGCTCCTCTTTTGCTTCTTTCTGCACCTCTCCTGCTTCTTTCTGCACCCCTATTACCTCGTTCTGCACCCTTCTTCCATCTTTCTGCACTTCTCTTGCCTTTTTCTGCACCCATGTTCCCTTTTTCTGCACCTATATTGCCTGTCTCTGCAACTCTCTTGCCTCTTTCTGCAGTTCTCTTGCCTCCTTCTGCACCTCTGATGGTTCTTTCTGCACCCCTGTTCCCTTTTTCTGCACCTCTCATGCCTCTTTATACACCTCTTTTCCATCTTTGTGTTCCTCTCTTGCCTCTTTCTATACCCCTCTTGCCTCTTTCTGCAAACATGTTGCTTCTTTCTGTACCCCTCTTGCCTCTTTCTGTCTGCACCCCTCTTCCCTCTTTCTGCACCTCACTTGCCTCTTTCTGCACCCCTGGTACCTTTTTCTGCACCTCTCTTGCCTGTTTATGCAACCATATAGCCTCTTTTTGCAGTTCTCTTGCCTCCTTCTGCACCTCTGTTGTTTCTTTCTGAACTTCTCTTACCTCTTTCTGCACCCCTCTTGCCTCTTTCTGCAACACTTTTGGTTCTTTCTGCACTGCTCTAGCTTCTTTCTGTACCTCTCTTGCAAATATTTGCACCCCTATTGCCTCTTTCTGTACCTCTCTTGCCTCTTTCTGCACCTCTCTTGCCTCTGTCTGCACCCCTCATGCCTCTTTCTGCTTATCTTTTGCTTCTTTCTGCATTTCTCTTGCCTCTCTATGCACACCTCTTGTCTATTTCTGCACCTCTGTTCCTTCTTTCTGCCCTTCTCTTGCCTCTTTCTGCACCTCTGTTGCTTGTTTCTACAATCCTCTTGCCTCTTTCTGCACCCCTCTTGCCTCTCTCTGCACCTCTGTTGCTTCTTTCCGCACTGCGCTAGCTTCTTTCTGCACATCTATTGCTTCTTTCGGCACCTCTCTTGCCAATTTCTGCCCCTTGTGCCTCTTTGTGCACCTTTCTTGCCTCTTTGTGCTCCTCTCTTGTCTCTTTCTGAACCCCTCTTGCCTCTTTTTGCACCTCTTTTGCTTCTTTCTACATTTCTCTTGCCTTTTCTGTACCCCTCTTGGCTCTTTCTGCACCTCTGTTCCTTCTTTCTGCACTTCTCTTGCCTCTTTCTGCACCTCTGTTGCTTCTTTCTGCACTGCTTTTGCTTCTTTCTGCACCTCTATTGTTTCTTTTTTCACCTCTCTTGCTCATTTCTGCACCCCTGGTGCCACTTTGTGCACCTCTCTTGTCTCTTTCTGTACACCTCTTATCTGATTCTACACCTCTGTTGGTTCTTTCTCCACTGTTCTTACTTCTTTCCTCACTTCTCTTGCCTCTTTCTGCAACTCTCTTGCCTCTTTCTGCAGTTCTCTTGCCTCTTTCCACACCTCTGTTGCTTCTTTCTGCTCCTCTTTTCCTTCTTTCTGCACCTCTCCTGCTTCTTTCTGCACCCTTCTTCCCTCTTTATGTACTTCTCTTGCCTCTTTTTGTTCCCCTGTTCCCTTTTTCTGCACCTCTCTTGCCTGTTTCTGCAACTCTCTTGCCTCTTTTTGCAGTTCTCTTGACTCCTTTGCAACTGGGTTGATTCTTTCTAAACTGCTCTTGATTCTTTCTGCAGTTTTCTTGCCTCTTTCCACACCTCTGTTGCTTCTTTCTTCTCTTCTTTTGCTTCTTTCTGAACCTCTCCTGCTTCTTTCTGCACCCCTCTTGCCTCTTTCTGCATCCTTCTTCCCTATTTCTGCACTTCTCTTGCCTCTTTCTGCACCCCTGTTCCCTTTTTATGCACCTCTCTTGCCTGTTTCTGCAACTCTCTTGCCTCTTTCTGCAGCTCTCTTGCCTCCTTCTGCACCTCTGTTGCTTCTTTCTGAACTTCTATTGCCTCTTTCTGCACCCCTCTTGCCTCTTTCTGCAACTCTCTTGGTTCTTTCTGCACTGCTCTAGCTTCTTTCTGCACCTCTCTTGCAAATCTTTGCACCCCTCTTACCTCTTTCTGCACCTCTCTTGCTTCTTTCTGCACCTCTCCTGCTTCTTTCTGCACCCCTCTTGCCTCTTTCTGCACCCTTCTTCCCTCTTTCTGCACTTCTCTTGCCTCTTTCTGTTTCCTGTTCCCTTTTTCTGCACCTCTATTGCCTGTTTCTGCAACTCTCTTGCCTCTTTTTGCAGTTCTCTTGACTCCTTCTGCAACTGGGTTGGTTCTTTCTGCACTGCTCTTGCTTCTTTCTGCAGTTCTCTTGCCTCTTTCCGCAACACTGTTGCTTCTTTCTGCTCCTCTTTTGCTTCTTTCTGCTCCTCTTCTGTTTCTTTCTGCGTCCCTCTTGCCTCTTTTGGCACCCCTGTTCCTTCTCTTGCCTCTTTCGGCACCCCTGTTCCCTTTTTCTGCACCTCTCTTGCCTGTTTCTGCAACTCTCTTGCATCTTTCTGCAGTTCTCTTGCCTCCTTCTGTACCACTGTTGCTTCTTTCTGCACTTCTCTTGCCTCTTTCTGCACCCCTCATGCCTCTTTCTGCAACTCTGTTGGTTCTTTCTGCACTGCTCTAGCTTCTTTCTGCACCTCTCTTGTACATTATTGCACCCATCTTGCCTCTTTCTGCACCCCTCTTCCCTCATTCTGCACCTCTCTTGCCTCTTTATGCACCTCTCTTGCCTCTGTCTGCATCCCTCTTGCCTCTTTCTGCACATCTGTTGCTTCTTTCTGCACCTCTGTTTGTTCTGTCTGCACTTCTATTGCTTCTGTCTGCACCTTTCTTGCAAATGTATGCACCTCTGTTGCTTCTTTCTGCACCCATCTTGCCTCTTTCTGCAACTCTGTTGGTTCTTTCTGCACTGCTCTAGTTTCTTTGTGCACCTCTCTTGTACATTTTTGTACCCATCTTGCCTCTTTCTGCACCCCTCTTCCCTCTTTCTGCACCTCTCTTGCCTCTTTCTACACCTCTCTTGCCTCTGTCTGCACCCCTCTTGCCTCTTTCTGCACATCTTTTGCTTCTTTCTGCATTTCTCTTGCCTCTATATGCACACCTCTTGCCTCTTTTTGCACCTCTGTTCCTTCTTTCTGCAATTCTCTTGCCTCTTTATGCACCCCTCTTGTCTCTTTCTGCATCTCTTTTGCTTCTTTCTGCACGGTTTTTGCTTCTTTCTGCACCTCTATTGTTTCTTTCTGCACCTCTCTTGCACATTTCTGCACCCCTCGTGCCACTTTGTGCACCTCGCTTGTCTCTTTCTGTACCCCTCTTATCTTATTCTACACCTCTGTTGGTTCTTTCGCCACTGTTCTTGCTTCTTTCTGCACTTCTCTTGCCTCTTTCTGCAACTCTCTTGCCTCTTTCTGCAGTTTTCTTGCCTCTTTCTGCACCTCTGTTGCTTCTTTCTGCTCCTCTTTTGCTTCTTTCTGCACCTCTCCTGCTTCTTTATGCACCCCTCTTGCCTCTTTATGCACCCTTCTTTCCTCTTTATGCACTTCTCTTGCCTCTTTCTGTATCCCTGTTCCCTTTTTCTGCACCTCTCTTGCCTGTTTCTGCAACTCTCTTGCCTCTTTTTGCAGTTCTCTTGACTCCTTTACAACTGGGTTGGTTCTTTCTAAACTGCTCTTGATTCCTTCTGCGGTTCTCTTGCCTCTTTCCGCACCTCTGTTGCTTCTTTCTGCACTTCTCCTGCATATTTCTGCACCCCTCTTGCCTCTTTCTTCACCCTTCTTCCCTCTTTCTGCACTTCTCTTGCCTCTTTCTGTACCCCTGTTCCCTTTTTCTGCACCTCTCTTGCCTGTTTCTGCAACTCTCTTGCCTCTTTTTGCAGTTCTCTTGACTCCTTCTGCACCTCTGTTGCTTGTTTCTGAAGATCTATTGCCTCTTTCTGCACCCCTCTTGCCTCTTTCTGCAACTCTCTTGGTTCTTTCTGCACTACTCTAGCTTCTTTCTGCACCTCTCTTGCAAATCTTTGCACCCATCTTACCTCTTTATGCACCCCTCTTCCCTCTTTCTGCACCTCTCTTGCCTCTTTCTGCACCTCTCCTGCTTATTTCTGCACCCCTCTTGCCTCTTTCTACACCCTTCGTCCCTCTTTCTGCACTTCTCTTGCCTCTTTCGGCACCCGTGTTCCCTTTTTCTGCACCTCTCTTGCCTGTTTCTGCAACTCTATTGCCTCTTTCTGCAGTTCTCTTGACTCCTTCTGCAACTGGGTTGGTTCTTTCTGCACTGCTCTTGCTTCATTCTGCAGTTCTCTTGCCTCTTTCCGCACCTCTGTTGGTTCTTTCTGCACCCCTCTTCCCTCTTTCTGCACCTCTCTTGCCTCTTTATGCACCTCTCTTGCCTCTGTCTGCACCCCTCTTGCCTCTTTCTGCACATCTTTTGCTTCTTTCTGCACCTCTGTTTGTTCTGTCTGCACTGCTATTGCTTCTGTCTGCACCTCTCTTGCAAATTTATGCACCTCTGTTGCTTCTTTCTGCACTTCTCCTGCTTCTTTCTGCCATTCTCCTGCTACTTTCAGCACCTCTATTTCTTCTTTCTGCACCTCTATTGCCTCTTTCTGCACCCCATATCCCTCTTTCTGCACCTCTGTTGCCTCTTACTGTAGTTCTCTTGCCTCTTTCTTCAACTCTGTTGCTTTGTTCTGCACTTCTCTTGCCTCTTTCTGCACCCCTCTTGCCTCTTTCTGCACCTCTGTTGGTTCTGTCTGCACTTGCTTCTTTCTGCACCTCTCTTACCTCTTTGCACACCTCTGTTGCCTCTTTCTGCAGTGCTCTTGCCTCTTTCTGCACCTCTGTTGCTTCTTTCTACTCATCCTTAGCTTCTTTCTGCACTTCTCCTGCACCCATTTTGCCTCTTTTTGCTCCCTTCTTCCCTCTTTCTGCACTTATCTTGCCTCTTTCTGCACCCCTTTTCCCTTTTTCTGCACCTCTTTCGTCTGTTTCTTCAACTCTCTTGCCTCTTTCTGCAGTTCTGTTGCCCCCTTCTGCACCTCTGTTGCTTCTTTCTGCACTTCTCGTGCCTCTTTCTGCACCCCTCTTATCTGGTTCTGCAGCTCTTTTGGTTCTTTCTGTACTGTTCTTGCTTCTTTGTGCACCTCTCTTGCCTCTGTGCGCACCTCTCTTGCCTCTTTCTGCAGATCTCTTGCCTCTTTCTGCATCTCTGTTGCTTCTTTCTGTTCATCTTTTGATTCTTTCTGAACCTCTCCTGCTTCTTTCTGCATGCTTCTTGCCTCTTTCTGCACCCTTCTTCCCTCTTTCTGCACTTATCTTGCCTCTTTCTGCACCCCTGTTCCCTTTCTCTGCACCTCTCTTGCCTGTTTCTGCTAAACTCTTGCTTTCTTCTGCAGTTCTCTTGCCTCCTTCTGCACCTCTGTTTGTTCTTTATGCACTGCTCCTGCTACTTTCTTCACCTCTCTTGCTTCTTTCTGCACCCCTCTTGCCTCTTTCTGCACCCCTGTTCCTTTTTTCTGCACCCCTTGTGCCTCTTTGTGCACCTCTCTTGCCTCTTTGTGCTCCTCTCTTGTCTCTTTGTGCACCCCTCTTGCCTCTTTTTGTACCTCGTTTGCTTCTTTCTGCACTTCTCTTGCCTCTTTCTGCATCTTCTTGCCTCTTTCTGCACCACTGCTGGTTCTTTCTGCACTGCTCTTGCTTCTGTTTGCACCTGTCACGATTTGCCCCCTGTGCTCTCATACCCACCACCAGGGGGCCGCATAGTGGGACTTTCCAGTCTTCTAATAAGCTTCCAGACCCTCCCCTGCATGCATATCCTGACTTCCAGCCATTTGGACACTTATTGGGAATTGACATCCATTCCCAATTCATGCCGGGTTTTGTGAAAGCCAGCCTGCTTATATTTGAAGCCAGCCTACTCATGCCTGAAACTCCATTACCCAGAATTCCCTGCTCACTGCTTTGTCTCCACCCCTGCAGGCCAAGGATGGGTGGAGGAATTCAGCTCACCTGTGGCTGGCTGCTGCTAGCCTGCTCACACCTGATGCATGTGATTACTGAGAGCTCTTTTAAGCCCCAGCTCCCTTCAGCCCAGTGTTGGTCATTGTAGCTGTTTACCGGTGAGACCGATCCTTGTTTCCAGTGCTCCCTGAGCTTTTGCTATTGTTTCCAGTGTTTCCTGAGCTTTAGTTATGCCTTGTTCCTGACCTGCTGCTGTTTTCCTTGTTCCTGAATTAGCACTGCCTGCATTGCTACCTTGACCCCTGAGCCTTAGTATTCATTGTTCCTGAACTGCAGCAGTTTCCCTTCTCCTGAATTAGCACTGCTTGCAGTGCTACCTTGTTTCCTGAGTTCCTGAGCTATAGCTATTCCTTGTACCTGAATTAGCACTGCCTGCAGTGCTCTTGTTTCCTGAGTTCCTGAGCTAGTTATTCTTTGTTCCTGTTCCTGGGCTTCAGCTATTCTTGTTCCTGATTTGCATTGCTTGCAGTGCTCTCTTGACTCCTTGTTTCCTGAGCTGTAGCTAATTCCCTGTTCCTGAACCAGCACTGCCTGCAGGGCTACCTAGACTCCTGAGCTTTAGCTCAGTTCTTGTTCCTGCCCCAGCTCTGCCTTCTATGCCACTTTATTTTCTTGATTTCTTAACCTGCACTATTCTAGTATACCCTTGTAGCTTCCCCTTCTGTATATCCCTTTCCAGTCCCTGCCTTTCTTCCCAATTCATTGGTTCCAGTTCATAGTTTGCTGTCTTTCTATTCTGCTGTCTTGCTTCTTTTGCCTTGTATGTTTGTTACCTGCTTTCTGCCAAGTGTGCCCAGTGATTTCCTTCCTTTCCTGTTAAGCACTCCTCCTTGCTAGCTCCTTGTCTATTGTGCTTGTGTTTAGTTCTACCCCTTGCTGTTACTGCCTTGCGTGTTCCTGTTTGATCGCCAGGATACGTGGGCACAGCTGACTACCTAGGTGGTGTTTCTTGTTCACTGTGAGTATTGTCTTTGAGTTACATTTATAACATCACCATAGGTATAAGCTCCACAGACCCTGCCTTTGCATGCATATCCTACATGTGGGTATTTGCAGTCAGTATCTGTAACAGTAATTGTGGGTAAGAAACTTACTGAGCTTCAATCTTACCGTGTGGAGCTCCTGAGTGCTTTACCCCACACTCCCCTTTATTGTTAATGTTGTTTCATATATATGCCTTGCACATTCGTCCTGGGTGTAGTTTTTCTGAAAGCTAAATTGCCTCATGCGTGCCCTTTCTTTCTGAGTCTTACCCATCTTGTTCACTTCTACAGGCTTCCCCTTTGGATCCCTTTTTCTCCTCTGACTCCCTGTATGATCCTGGGCAGCGCTGTACTCCTCTTTCTGTGTACGTTTTCTACCCAGTTACCAGTCCTTGCCCAAGTCCCTGACTGTGTTCCCCACATAGTCCCGGACAGTCCCTGACAGCACCCCTCTTGCCACTTTCTTCAACCTTCTTCCCTCTTTCTGCCCTTCTCATGCCCCCTCTTTCTGCATCCCTGTTACTTTTTTCTGCACCTCTCTTGGCTCTTTCTACACCCCTTGTGCCTCTTTGTGCACCTCTCTTGCCTCTTTGTGTGCCTCTCTTGCCTCTTTGTGCACCCCTCTTGCCTCTTTTTGAACCTCTTTTGCTTCTTTCTGCACTTCTCTTGCCTCTTTCTGCACCCTCTTGCCTCTTTCTGCACCTTTGTTGGTTCTTTCTGCACTGCTCTTGCTTCTGTCTTCACCTCTCTTGGACATTTCTGCACCCTTCTTGCCTCTTTCTGCACCCCTCTTCCCTATTTCTGCACTTTTCTTGCCTCTTTGTGCACCTCTGTTGCTTCTTTCTGCACTTCTCTTTCCTCTCTCTGCACCCATCTTGCCTCTTTCTGCACAGCTGTTGCTTTTTTCTTCACTTCTCTTTCTTGTTTCTGCACCTCTCTTGCTTCTTTCTGCACCCTTCTTTCCTCTTTGTCCACCCTTCTTCCCTCTTTGTATACCTCTCTTGTCTCTTTCTGTACCTTTCTTGCCTCTTTCTGTACCCCTCTTGCCTCTTTCTGCACCTCTTTTGCTTCTTTCTGCACTTCTCATGCCTCTTTCTGCACCGCTCTTGCCTCTTTCTGCACCTCTGTTGGTTCTTTTTGCACTGCTCTTGCTTCTTTCTGCACCTCTTTTGCCTGAGTGTGCAAATCTCTTGCCTCTTTCTGCAGTTCTTTTGCCCCCTTCTACACATCTGTTGCTTCTTTCTGCACTTCTCTTGCCTCTTTCTGCACCTCTGTTAGTTCTTTCTGCACTGCTCTTGCTTCTTTGTGCACTGCTCTTGCTTCTTTCTGCACCTCTCTTGCTTCTTTCTTCACCCCTCTTGCCACTTTCTGTAAACTTCTTCCCTCTTTTTGCACTTCTCATGCCTCTTTCTGCACCCCTGTTCCCTTTTTCTGCACCTCTCTTGCCTGTTTCTGCAGATCTCTTGCCTCCATCTCCTCCTCTTTTGCTTCTTTCTGCATTTCTCTTGCCTCTTTCTGCACCCCTCCCTCTTGTCTGTTTCTGCACCTTTGTTGGTTCTTTCTGGACTGCTCTTGCTTCCTTCTGTACATCTCTTGTAAATTTCTGCACCCCATTGCCTCCTTCTGCATGTCTATTGGTTCTTTATGCACTGCTCTCGCTCTTTTCTGCACCTCTTTTGCCTGTTTCTGCACCTCTCTTGACTCTTTATGCACTTCTCTTGACTCCTTCTGCACCTTTGTTGCTTCTTTATGAACTTATCTTGCCTCTTTCTCCACCCCTCTTGCCTATTTCTGCAACTCTATTGCTTCTTTCTGCACTTCTCTTGCTTTTTCTGTACCTCTCTTGCTGCTTTCTGCATCTCTTTTGCTTCTTTCTGCACTTCTCTTGCCTCTTTCTGCACTCCTCTTCCCTCTGTCTGTAATTCTCTTGCCTCTTTCTGTACCGTTGTTGCTTCTTTTTGCACTTCTCTTTCCTCTTTCTGCACTCCTCTTGCCTCTTTCTGGACATCTGTTGCTTTTTTTCTACACTTATCTTGCTTCTTTCTGCACCTCTCTTGCTTCTTTCTGCACCCCTCTTTCCTCTTTCCCCACCCTTCTTCCCTCTTTATGCACCTCTCTTGTCTCTTTCTATACCTCTCTTGCCTCTTTCTGCACCCCTCTTGCCTCTTTCTGCACCTCGTTTGCTTCTTTCTGCATTTCTCATGCCTCTTTCTGCACCGCTCTTGCCTCTTTCTGCACCTCTGTTGGTTCTTTCTGCACTGCTCTTGCTTCTTTCTGCACCTCTTTTGCCTGATTCTGCAACTCTCTTGCCTCTTTCTGCAGTTCTTTTGCCCCCTTCTGCACCTCTGTTGCTTCTTTCTGCACTTCTCTTGCCTCTTTCTGTACCCTCCCTCATATCTCTTTCTGCACCTCTGTTAGTTCTTTTTGCACTGCTCTTGCTTCTTTCCGCACCTCTCTTGCTTCTTTCTTCACCCCCTTCCCACTTTCTGCAAACGTCTTCCCTCTTTCTGCACTTCTCATGCCTCTTTCTGCACTCCTCTTCCCTCTTTCTGCACTCTCTTGCCTCTTTTTGTACCTTTGTTGCTTCTTTCTGCACTTCTCTTGCCTCTTTCTGCACCCCTCCCTCTTGTCTGTTTCTGCAACTTTGTTGGTTCTTTCTGCACTGCTTCTGCTTCCTTCTGTACCTCTCTTGCAAATTTCTGCACCCCTCTTGCCTCCTTCTGTGCTGCTCTTGCTTCTTTCTGAACCTCTTTTGCCTGTTTTAGCAACTCCATTGCCTCTTTATGCACCCCTCTTGGCTCTTTCCACACCTCTGTTGCTTCCTCCTGCACTTCTCTTGCTTTTTACTGCACCTCTCGTGCTTCTTTATGCATTCCTCTTGCCTCTTTATGCATCCCTCTACCCTCTTTCAGCACCTCTCTTTCCTCTTTCTTCACCCCTGTTACCTGTTTCTGCACCTCTGTTGCCTGTTTCTGCAACTCTCTTGCTGCTTTCTGCAGTTTTCTTTCCTCCTTCTGCATCTCTGTTGCTTCTTTATGCACTTCTCTTGCCTCTTTCTGCACCCCTCTTGCCTCTTTCTGCACCTCTGTTTGTTCTTTCTGCACTGCTCTTGCTTCTTTCTGTACCTCTCTTTCAAATTTCTGCATCCCTCTTGCCTCTTTCTGTACCCCTCTTTCCTCTTTCTGCACCTCTTTTGCCTCTTTCTGCACCCCTGCTCCCTCTTTCTTCACCTCTTTTGCCTGGTTCTGCAACTCTCTTGCTTCATTCTGAACTTTTCTCACCTCTTTCTGCACTCAAATGGGTAGTGCAAGCTGTCAAATTTAAATGTCTGCGTGCTCTCGTGACTGAAGTATATGTCTACTTGTACATGTATTCTTACATGTGTTATGCATCCGAAGATGGTAGCTGAAAAAGCGGGTATTTTCTCCTATAGGTGGTCAAATCTTCTCAGTTCTGCTCTGTCATTCGGTTGCACAGGCAGACATGTCTTATGTATATAGGTGTTATATAGCCCCTCAAATATAATATTGAATACCCATGTGCCCTGTATTGTGAGCAGAAAAAATCATACACCTTTTTGTACACCTCTTTGTACACACATTTACAGAGCATGCTGTTTGAAACACAGGTATTCAAGTATTTGTATGTTTATTTTTATGTAACATGTCACTATGTAAAAGTGGAGACACACGCATGCATACCTTCACAAACTTGGTGAGAGTTAGAACAGTGATATGGTTAGGATTGCTATTTTAACTTTGATAGGCCCAACATTTTGAGCAGTCGATGAATAGTGAACCTTCAAGAGAAAAGTGAGGTTTAATACATCTTGGGAGAAGGATTAGTGATTAGGCTACTTTGTATGAGTCTGTGGAAAGGTACAGTCAAAGTCGGCCTCTGTCTGCACCTCTGTTACTTCTTTCTGCACTTCTCTTGCTTCTTTCTGCATCTTTCTTCCTCTTTCTGGGCTTCTGTTGCCTCTTTCTGCATTTTTCTCGCTTCTTTCTGTACCTTTCTTCTTCTTTCTGCACCTCTCTTGCATATTTCTGCACTTCTCTTGCTTCTTTCTGCGCCTTTCTTCCTCTTTCTGTACATGCCCTACCTATGTAGGCATAGTTAGAATTTAGCATTTAAAAAACCTTAGAAATTCACTGAAAAAAACACAGGTTTCAGGGACTTTATAGTTAGCAATTAGCATTTAAAAAACCTTAGAAATTCACTAATAAAAATCCACAGGTTTCAGGGATGTTATAGTTAGAAATAAGCATTTAAAAAACCTTAGATTTTCACAGAAAAAAACACAGTTTTCAGGGACGTTATAGTTAGGCTGACATTTCACTCGTACAAAAGCAGAGAAATTCAGCCGTTATAGTTAGCTGGGTTAACTATAACTCACACCCCCATAATGCACTGCTGATGATGTCACATATTACATCACCATGACATGGTCAGTGACATCACTGATTACATCACTGATGACATCTCACATGATATCAATTATGATATCACTGATGACATCATCATCTCCTCACACCCTAATATAACCTTTCATACACCCACTCTAAAATACAGACTACCATTTTTGAAACCATAGACATACCAATACCAGTTAGTACATACCGACTCACTGATTCATAGGTCTACACACACATCCACTCACTCGCCCATACAGTTACTCATACACGGAGTCACTCATCAATACAGCCACTGATATATGCACTCATACACCCATACGGAAACTCACACACTGACACTCACCCATAGAGTTACTCACACACCTAGTCAGTCACCCAAAGAATCAATCACACTGCCATATACTCACCTATACAGTTATACACACACCACCTCACTTATTCATACAGCTAGAACCACATACTTACACTCTTCTACAATAACTGACACAAGCACACACTCATCCATACAGCCACTCTCACAATCACTCACTCTCACATATAGCCACTTATATACTCCAACACTCACATATACTGCCTTTCACTCATGTAGTTGCTCATACATATACCACTGAGACATCTATTTATTCACTAACACAGCCATACGCACACTCACTTAACCATACAGCCCCTTGCAGATGCACTCATGATGCCATATACCCAATGAATCACCCACTCACACATCCATGCAGGGAGTCACATCCCCTCACCCACCCACATAGACACTTAGGCATCCATACATGTACTCAGACAAGCAATCATTAACCCATATAGACACTCATGTAGCTACTCACCAACCCATGCAGCCACCTACAGACCAACTGACAGACTGATGCAGACATTCACACAGATTAGTCAGTCACCCATACATTCACTAAGACATGTTCCATCACTCACTTATACAGTCAGTCACGCACCCACTAAATCATCCATTCAGACACTCATACACCCATTCATTCTTCAATAAACCTTGGCGTATATATATATATAACATTCTTAAACTTTTTAGAAACACTCAGTCACTCGATGATGTCACCAGTGATGTCATCAGTGATATCATTTGAGATGTCATCAGTGATGTCATTAGTGATGTAATATATGATGTCATCAGCAGTGCATTGCCGGAGCGCGAGTTATAGTAAGCCCAGCTAACTATATCGGCTGAATTTCTCTGCTTTTGTACAAGTGAAATGTCAGCCTAACTATAACGTCCCTGAAACCTGTGTTTTTTTCAGTATATGTAAACATTGACTAGAGTATTCGCAGAGAGAAAAATGACATTGAAACCTTGAGCCAGGCTCGAGCCACATGCCTCGATCTGGACAGCTCGAGGTCCTCTTCAACCCTTGAGCCCAAAACGAGCCAAGCTCTCTCAGGAGGTGATGTGGACTAGTGGCTACAGTTGCCGACTGG
This sequence comes from Calotriton arnoldi, assembly GCA_963921515.1. Taxonomy (NCBI): domain Eukaryota; kingdom Metazoa; phylum Chordata; class Amphibia; order Caudata; family Salamandridae; genus Calotriton; species Calotriton arnoldi. The sequence continues at coordinate 209,002 of CAWUFW010007965.1, forward strand.
ACAATGTAAGATGTGGAACCAGGTTCGAATCTAGACATCGGTTCAGTATCTGGTGGGCCTGTGAATTCCTGCAAAAAATCTTTGCGCTGAAAATAAAACATGTAATTAGCTTGTATCTGTAAAGGACTCTTATATCATTGGAGAAGTTTGCACTATGTAAAATTGCCCAACAAATGCAGGTTCTTCTTGTCACCCACACTCTAACCTTATATGACAACAATTAAGTGGCTGAATTGCATTGTGTGAAACTGGAAAATGTGAGCTCAATCCTGGCTTCCATGCTTGACCAAATTGTGTGATCCTAGGGTAATACTTTATTTAACCAAGCCTCTGTTTTATATGAGATACGAGACCTCCTTCAAATAGGTGAGTTGAGGGTACGCTCTGTATTAAAATCTCTTGTGTGACCAATTCTTTATTCCAACACCCTACCAGGACTTTTATGTTATCTAAACTTTTGACTTTCCAAATTTAAGTAAATTGTTATTTCCCTTAGTAAGCAGTACTCACCAGGCTTTGCACTGATCTCTGGGGCAGCAGTCGCTCATAGGTGTTGAATATTCCAGCATTTGAGATGACCACTGGAGCGAAAACATTGAGCTCTTCATTGCCCTTCTTCACTGCTATCCTAGGAGAAAATAAAGATAGATTTAAAGGGTTTTGAAATGACCCCAGAGCTAGGTCTGTATCAGCATTAGAGTAATTTATGTCTTGGTATTTCCTAGACATTCATGCCCTCAAAAATCCCAACTGTGATATAGGATTATTAACACCATTGTTTAAGGACAAAAGTCCCTAACATCTGGTAACGCTGTCATCACCATATGCTATCCTCCACCAGGATACAAGCCCCTCAACAGCCAATGCTTCTACAGCCTAGCACCAGGACACTGCTTGTGGTGACTGTGAACTGCACAAATACTGAAAATAAAAAAAATAATTAGGTGCACATAGGAGAACTTCTTTCTGCCCTATTTATTTTAATAAGCAGTGCAGGGGCTTGGGCTGACGGGATATATTTATCTTTTATTCAGTGTAATGTTGACAAACATTACATGCAGTTGTCTCTGGAGATTAGTTTGTGTGAAACAGAATAAAATGGCTAATGAATGTTACCAACGTACCTACTTGTAACGGTACCTATAACTGTTCATAAATATTTATCTTACAATCGGATTTACAGTTCATAAGAAGGAGGATGAGTGTTGCCCACACACGACATCACCATCCCAAACTTCTTCCTCTTCTCCCTTTTTCTGAGAATGTCTAGCAGTAAACCACATAGTTCTCCCCCACAAACACCAGAGGTTTCACCTGAAACACCTGTATATAGGCTGTGTCTCAGCTATCCAGATATTCCAGTGTGCTCTCTGAGGGGGAAAACCTGAGTGGGTATTGGGCGTCTGTTAACTGCCCAAATTTTAGACTATAATGTGGAGCTGCCAGCAAGCTCAATGAACATCTCCTGGACCTTGAACCTCTAGGAGCTCTTGTTGCTGTGGTATATACAGTGCATGGAGCTGGTCCATTGGGGTTTATGTGCTCCAAGACAGCCTGCCCAAGAGATGAGCTTTTGTATGTTTAGTTGAGATCGGAGCAAGCCAACCCCTCTTTGCCTCTTATTTTTATAATTTTTTTCATTGTTACTGTTTAGTCTGCTCTGTACGTGGTTCTGAAACTGGTGGACTAGACAACTAGTCAGATCCAGAAATTGTTGTTATCCACACAAGCAGTCGGTTAGCCCTAGTCCCACTAAGACTTACCTGCAAGCAGTCTTCCGGCTGGTCAGGGTCCTTTCGGACCCAGCTCCAGTACCTCGAGACTTCTGTTTTGATCCTCTCTCTTTCTGCTCAGGTTCGTCCTTGTCTGTGCATCGATTTTCTTGCTTTTTGTTACTCATTTTTCTGCCTTTTCCACTGTTTTCACTTGATTTTTGTGTCTTTTTTCTCTATTTTTGACCCGTTTACTTAGTGCCTTTCTCTACATTTCTGAATTGTTGTTTGTGCCTTTCTCTCTGTTTGTGACCCAATCTTTGTGCTTTGCTCTTGTTTCTGAACCATTCAAGTGGCTTTTTTCCTCTGTTCTGACCCGCTATTCATTCCTGTTTCTCTCTGTTTCTTACCTATTTTCGTTGAGCCTTTTCTTTCAGTTTTTTTCGACTCGTTCTCCTGTTGCCTGTTCATTTTTCTCTCCCTTGTTCTCATTGTGTTAGTTTTGTTTTCCTATACTCCCAGTGCTCCTTACCTGTTTTCCCTCTCTTTGGCCTTTTGTCCCTGTCCCACCCACAACCCCGCCCACTGCTCTCCTCCCCTCTACTAGGATCTAATCAATGTCAGTGGAAGCCTAGACAGCGCCCAGCTCAAGGATCGTTGGCCCTCCTAACCTCGACTATCGAGCTGCACTCCTCTTGGTGCTCAACACCAGCTGTTGCATGTTGACACAGCTGCCACGTCTCACCACACAACACGGAAGGAGCCTCCACCTATAACTGCTGGCATTTTGCTTGCACCCTCACGCCAACAACCGCACCAACCACACTGACAGGAAACGGCACATCACCTGCTCAGGTACACTCAAATCAGCCCCCACCCAGACCACACTCCTCACTCTCAAGTATGCTCCTCAACAGCTGCTCTGTCAGCAAACACACCACGGAGATCTGGAACCTGCAGGAAGACCACGCCTGGACTGCCTCTTCCTTACGGAAACATGGTTAACTCCACCATCAATACCAAACATCAACATGGCCATCCCCATGGATACAAGATAATCAGACAGGACCGCCAATACAGGCCTAGGGGAGGAATCACTATCATCTTCATGGACACCATAAGCTGCACCACCTCTGATGACACCGAAAGTAGCTACATGCAACACCTCACCTTCAAGATATGCATCACAGAAAACATCACCTGATGTAGCATCTTGGTCTATCGACTCCCCCTGTGAACCTTGCACCATTTTCACCAGCAACATCACAGACTTTTGTGTTTCATTCAGCATCAACTCCAGTGCCTTCATACTCCTGGGAGACCTAAACTTTCATTTAGAGGACTTCACTGAACCCAACTCAATCATCCTTCTCAAAAGCTTGGGAAACCTCAGACTCATCTAACACGTATTTGGATAGACTGACACCACTGGACATCTTCTGTAGCTGGTTTTCACTTCCTTTAATGACATCCCTATCAACAAACCATCACCCATCATCTGGACTGATTATGCCTTCTTCAGTTTCAACATCATTATCACACAGAAAACGACCCACCGCAGGCCTAGCCCATTTCTCCTGAAAGAAAATACCAGAGAAATGACCCTGAGCACACTGACAACCTAGCAGAAGGCTTCAAGAACTTCAGTATCTCTATCACTGCCTGCACCAACACCCTGGCCCCTTGTAAACAAAGCATAACTGCAAGATAACAAACCAAGGCTAGCTGGTACACGAAAGAACCCAAGTCAACCAACTGGCACTACAGGCAACAGAAAAACAGGTGGAGAGTGAGCCAGGAAACCTCAGACAGTATGTCTTCAAATCTGACTTAAGGTACTACCACCAGCAAATCTGGAATACAAAATGGATGTCCCAAACAAACTGCATGAATGCCAGCACCAACAGCACCAAATAAATCTTCTCTATCATCAACAATGTCACCACGCCCACAACCACCGCTAGCAACATCACCCCATCCCTCGAGCTATGCAATGAACTCTTAGCAACAAAATCAAAGTCATATATGACAACTTCGATACCCAACTGTACCCCATCAACCTCGCAGCCAGTCTACCAATCTTTCTCGAAGAACGCACATTGACAACATGGAACACCATCACCACAGACTAGACTGCGACAACCATAAAGTCCATCCACTCCGGACTCCATCAACATAGCCACTGTCACTTAAGCCTGGAAGCACGCCCTACTGAAGAAGCCCTAAGCATACACCAGCCATGCTCACTAACTACCAACCAATCTCCCTTCTACTAAGATCCTGAACAAGGTCATTAATGAAAATCTTATCAACCTCAAGCTCCTTGCCACCACACACTCAGGATTCAGACCCAACCACAGCATGGAGACAGCTCTCATTGCAGTGAATGAAGACATTCGTATGTTCCTATACGAGCACAGCCCTCATCCTACTGGACCTCATCGGTGATGTCATCAATGATGTCATTTGAGATGTCATCAGTGATGTAAATAATGATGTCATTGAACAAGTCATGAGTGATGTAACATGCAATGTCATAGGGAAGTAATATGGGAGGTCATAAGTAGTGTATGGTTGGGGGGTGCCCAGGGCACAGGATGACTTTGCAACAAGGCCTATTTCTGCACCTCTGTTGGTTCTTTCTGCACATTTTTTGCTTCTTTCTGTACCTTTCTTCCTCTTTCTGGACTTCTGTTGCCACTTTCTGCATGGCTCTTGCTTCTTTCTGCGCCTTTCTTCATCTTTCTGCACATGTCCTACCTCTGTAGGCATAGTTAGAAATTAGCATTTAAAAAAACCTTAGAAATTCATCGAAAAAACCATAGGTTTCAGGGATGTTATAGTTAGAAATTAGCATTTAAAAAACCTTCGAAATTCACTGAAAAAAAACATAGGTTTCAGGGATGTAATAGTTAGAAATTATCATTTAAAAAACCTTTGAAATTCACTGAAAAAACCATAGGTTTCAGGGATGTTATAGTTAGAAATTAGCATTTAAAAAACCTTAGAAATTCACAAAAAAAAACACAGGTTTCAGGGACGTTATAGTTAGTTGGACATTTCACTCATACAAAACCAGAGAATTTCGGCCGTTTTAGTTAGTTGAACTAACTATAACTCACGCCCCGCAATGCACTGCTGATGACGTCATATATTACATCACTCATGACATGGTCAGTGACATCACTGATGACATCACTGATGACAACTCAAATGACATCACTGATGACATCACTGATGTCATCATCCAGTGACTGTTTCTAAAAAGTTTAAATATGTTATATATATATATATATATATATATATATATATTCACTGAAAAAACCATAGGTTTTAGGGAAAGTTATAGTTAGTTGGACATTGCACTCGTACAAAACCCGTGAAATTCCCCGTTATAGTTAGTTCAGCTAACTATAACTCGCGCCCCGCAATGCACTGCTGATGACGTCAAATATTACATCACTCATGACATGGCCAGTGACATCACTGATGACATCACTGACATCATCCAGTGACTGTGTGTTTCTGTAAAGTTTAAATATGTTTAATATATATAGGGAAAGGCGTATTGAAGAATGAGTGGGTGTATAAGCGTCTGAATGGATGATTTAGTAGGTGCGTGACTGAGTCTATAAGTGAGTGATTAAATGTATCTTACTGGATGCATGGGTGAGTGACTAAACTGTGTGAATGTCTGTATCCGTCTGTCTGTTGTTGTGTAAGCAGCTGCATGGGTTTCTGACTAGCTAAATGAGTGTCTATATGGGTTATGGATTGGTTCTCTGAGTATCTATATGGGTGCCTCAGTGTTTGTGTGGGTGGGGTGTGTGTGACTCTGTGCATAGATGTGTGAGTGGGTGATTCACTGGGTGCATGGTTTCAACAGTGCGTCTGTGATGGACTGTATGGGTGGGTGAGTGTGTGTATGGGTGTGTTAGTGATTGAATGTATATCTCAGTGGTACATGTGTGAGTAACTACATATGTGAAAGGCAGTATATATGTGTGTTGGAGTATATAAATGGCTATAAGTGAGAGTGTGTGATTGTGAGTGTGGCTATATGGATGAGTGTGTGCTTGCATCAGTGATTGCATAGGAGCGTAAGAATGTGCTAGTATTTTTATGAATAAGTGAACTGGTGTGTATAACTGTATAGGTGAGTAAATTGGAGTGTGATTAATTATTTGCATGACTGACTAGGTGTGTGAGTACCTCTATGGATGAGTTGCGTTGTGTGAGTGTTTATATAGGTGTATGAGTGCATATGATAGTCCTGTACTGAGTGACTGTAAGTATGAGTGACTGTACGGGTGAGTGAGTAGATGTGTGTGTGTAGACCTAAGAATCAGTGAGTGGGTATGTACTTATTGGTATTGGAGTGTGTATGGTTTTGAGAATGGCAGTCTGTAATTTAGAGTGGGTGTATCAAAAGTTATATTAGCGTGTAAGAAGATACATTAAATTCTCACATGGATGATGTCATCAGTGATGTCATTTGAGATGTCATCAGTGATGTCATCAGTGATGTCACTGACCATGTCATGAGTGATGTAATATGTGACGTCATCAGCAGTGCATTGCGGGGGCGCAAGTTATAGTTAGCTGAACTAACTATAACGGGGGAATTTCACGGGTTTTGTACGAGTGCAATGTCCAACTAACTATAACTTTCCCTAAAACCTATGGTTTTTTCAGTGAATTTCAAAGGTTTTTTAAATGCTAAACCTTAACTATAACAGGCCTGAAACCTATGGTTTTTTCAGTGAATTTCAAAGGTTTTTAAAATGCTAATACCTAACTATAACAAGCCTGAAACCTATGTTTTTTTCAGTGAATTTCAAAGGTTTTTTAAATGCTAATTCCTAACTATAACATGTCTGAAACCTATGGTTTTTTTCAGTGAATTTCAAAGGTTTTGTAAATGACAATTTTTAAATGTATTAATTGTTATATATTTTTTTTTATACTGATTTACTACATTTTTTTAAACTATTTATTTTTAGATATTTTATTTTTTAAATTACATTGTAATTACATTATACATTACATTACAAAATATACTTTCTCAGAATGAATTACTTTAGTTTAAATACTTTGCAAATAGGCAATAGACTTTTAAGTACAGTAGTTACAGTTGTTGCAATGGGCAACACAATTTCAAACACAATGCAACATTGAGCTCAATGTGAATTTCTAGCTAAATGCAATTAGTTACTTTATGGATTACTTTTCTAACCACAGGACTGGATCCTAGATTCAGTCCTGGACATCTCCTGTAAACAGTTGAGTAAAAGCGTTTTGGTTACAGTAGTGATTTTTAAGGAATATTATTGTATTTTAAAAGTTGACACTTAGAAACTTTTTCACATAGAATCACCAATGTTATCCTATGGGAGGAAATTCACTTAGCAGGTAAGTAGTGTTATCGTTACTTTTCTTACTCAGTGGTGGATCCTGGATCCAGCACTGGTGCATCTCCTGTAAACAGTTGAAAGAATGCGTTTAAGTCATACAGGCGATTTTTAAGGAATATTTGTAGTTTGTGAAAATCAACACTTTGAAACTTTTCTGCTGAAAACCAGACAATGGATTCCTACGGAAGGAAATATAAGTTACTGGTAAGTACGGTTAAAATTACTTTTCAGGATCAGTACTGGGCTGAAAGATGCAGCACTGAGGTCTCTCCTGATAACAGGTGAGTAAATCGGAATTCGTATTTTGGCTGATTTTAGAGGAATATTTGTATGTTTCAAAAATCGACACTTAGAAACTTTTTCAGCAAAAAGCAGGCAATGATATCCTATGGAAGGAAATTCAGGTTACTGGTAAGTACGGTTAAAATTACTTTTCAGGATCAGTACTGGGCTGAAAGATGCAGCACTGAGGTCTCTCCTGATAAAAGGTGAGTAAATCGGAATTCGTATTTCGGCTGATTTTAGAGGAATATTATAAAGTTCCAAAACTCCACACTTAGAAGAATCTCCAAGTGAAACCAGTCAATGATATCCTATGGAAGGAAATTTAAGTTACTGGTAAGTACGGTTAAAATTACTTTTCAGGATCAGTACTGGGCTGAAAGATGCAGGACTGAGGTCTCTCCTGATAACAGGTGAGTAAATCGGAATTCGTAGTTCGGCTGATTTTAGAGGAATATTTGCACAATGGTGAAGGGAGGGGCGGGGCCTGAGGTGACATCTGTGCAAACGCGCCCCGTGGCGCGTTTTAAGTTGGGGGATTAAGTCCCCTTGAATCATGAGGGTCCCTGGGGTCCAACTAGCCCACCCTGTACCTCCAGTATGTGCCAGAGAGCTGCGTTGCAGAGAGGTGTTCAGAGGCCACGCCCCTTTTTGCACCTCTCTGCAACGCAGCTCTGTGGCGCTTTCTGGACGTACCTGGTGGGCTAGTTTGCCCCCAGGGACCCTCAGGATTGAAGGGGATTTCATTCCCCATCTTAAAATGCGCCACGGGGCCTGTTTGCACACATGTCACCTGAAGCCCGCCCCCTCCCTTCACCACTGTGCAAACGTGCCCCGTGGTGCGTTTTAAGTTGGGGGATTAAGTCCCCTTGAATACTGAGGGTCCCTGGAGTCCAACTAGCCCACCATGTACCTCCAAAAGCACCACAGAGCTGCGTTGCAGAGAGGTGTAAAAGGGGCGTGGCCTCTGTACACCTCTCTGCAACGCAGCCCCTGGCGCATACCGGAGGTTCCTGGTGGGCTAGTTGGCCCCCAGGGACCCCCAGTATTCAAGGCAAATTACTTCCCCTTCTTAAAACGCGCCAGGGGGCGCGTTTGCAGACTGCTGCAGGGAGGGGGCGGGGCCTCGGCACGATGCCGGTCTTTTTTTTTTTTTTTTGCTTTTTTCTGCCCAGGGGGTCCTTGTGGGACCCCCTGAGCAGACCTAGGGGGTCAGGGTGTTTCTACCCTGCCCCCTTTGCGCTTTCCGCACTTGTTTCTGTCCCTCGGTTCTACCGAGGGACAAAATGGCTGCCAACACTTCCTGATTTGGAGTGTTGACAGCCACTTGACAGCCAATTAGCATGCAGCTCGTGATCGGGACGGTGCGCGCAGGGTGCGCTCAGGATACGCGGACCCTACTCGCCCATAGATATATATGTGACTTTACTTTTGATTTTCTCAGGAACTACTGAATGGATTTACACCATTTAAGCAAAAGGCACGACACTGAACCAAGGGCTACCTCTTTGCCAAATTTGGTGTAATTCCGTTCAGCAGTTCGGGCTGTAGCTGCGACTAAAGGTTCCTATGGAAAAATGAATGGGGAAAACACGTTTTGGGACCCCCCTTTTTTCTCGGCCCCCGCTTGACGAATCAACCCGAGACTTTCAGGGTAGGAGCGGAGCGGAGCGCCCCAACAAGTTGGAAGCTTTCGCGAAGATTCGTCAACCGGCGCAAGAGTTATTTCAAATAGAATGTCGCGGATTTCCTATGGATAATAGGTCCTAACTATAACTATCTACTGGCGACTGCCAGTAGATAATATATATATATATATATATATATATATATATATATATATATATATATATATATATATATATATATGCCCAGGTGTATTAACGAATGAGTGGGTATATGGGTGTCTGTATGGATGATTTAGTAGGTGTGTGACTGACTGTATAAGTGAGTGATTAAACGTGTCTTATTGAATGCATGGGTTAGTGACTAAACTGTGAATTTCTGTATCAGTCTGTCAGTTGGTGTGTAAGCGGCTGCATAGGTTGGTGAGTAGCTACATGAGTATCTAAATGGGTTGTTGATTGGTTGTCTGAGTATCTGTATGGGTGTCTGCATATCAGTGTGGGTGGGTGGGGGTGTGTGACTTTGTGCATAGATGTGTGAGTGGGTGATTCACTGGGTGTATGGGTTCAAGAGTGCTACTGTGAAGGGCTGTATGGGTGGGTGGGTATGTGTATGGGTGTGTTGGTGAATGTTTAGATGTCTCAGTGGTACATGTGTGAGTAACTACATATGTGAAAGGCAGTATATGTGAGTGTTGGACTATATAAATGACTATATGGGAGAGTGAGTGATTGTGAGAGTGGCTGTATGGATGAGTGTGTGCTTGTGTTAGTGATTGTATAAGAGTTAGTATCTGTATGAATAAGTAGGTGGTGTGTGTATAATTGTGTAGGTGAGTAAATGGGAGTGTGATTGATTCTTTACATGACTGACTATGTGTGTGAGTAACTCTATGGGTGAGTGGCGGTGTGTGAGTATCTGTATAGGTGTCTTAGTGCATATGACAGTGCTGAATCGATGAGTAACTGCATGTATGAATGACTGTATGGGTGAATGAGTGGATGTGTGTGTAGACCTAGGAATCAGTGAGTGGGTATGTAGTAACTGGCATTGGTGTGTCTATGGATTCAAAAATGGTAGTCCGTATTTTAGAGTGGGTGTATCAAAGGTTATATTAGGGTGTAAGGAGGTGCATCAGATTATAACGTGAATGATGTCATCAGTGATGTCATCAGTGATGTCACTGACCATTTCATGAGTGATGTAATATGTGACGTCATCAGCAGTGCATTGCGGGGGCGCAAGTTATAGTTAGCTCAACTAACTATAACGGCTGAATTTCTCTGGTTTTGTAAAAGTGAAATATCCAAATATTTATAACGTCCCTGAAACCTGTGGTTTTTTAAATGAATTTCTAAGGTTTATTAAATACTAATTTCTACCTATAACGTCCCTGAAACATATGGTTTTTTCAGTGAATTTCAAAGGTTTTTTAAATGCTAACTTCAAACTATAACGTCCCTGAAACCTATGTTTTTTTCAGTGAATTTCAAAGGTTTTTTAAATGCTAATTTCTAACTATAACGTCCCTGAAACCTATGTTTTTTCAGTGAATTTCAAAGGGTTTTTAAATGCTAATTTCTAACTATAATGTCCCTGAAACCTATGTTTTTTTCAGTGAATTTCTTAGGGTTTTTAAATGCTAATTTCTAACTATGCCTACATAGGTAGGACATGTGCAGAAAGAGGAAGAAAGGTGGAGAAAGAAGCAAGAGAAATACAGAAAGAGGCAACAGAAGTCCAGAAAGAGGATGAAAGGTACAGAAAGAAGCAAAAGATGTGCAGAAAGAACCAACAGAGGTGAAGAAAGAGGCATTGTTGCAAGGTCATCCTGTGCCCTGGGCACCCCCCAGCTTTTTCCTGACTGGGACTGGTGGTAACTGACTCTGACTGACCCTGGGCTCTGTCTAACCAGGCCCGGAGCCTGTGCGATGCTGCAAGACACTTAGAATACAGTGAAAATACCTACATACACTAGGGTACACTATGGGTTGGTGTGCCCCTGTGATTGGCATGACCTCCCATGTAAGGCCCTAGTACATAATAGGGCAGGGGGATTAAAACTACCTCTAAGTCCCTAGCATATAATAGGGCATGGCAGTTTAGAGGCCAGCAGCCCTTTTCTGCACTTACATGTGTGCACTGCTGAGTCTCAGGTCAGTTTAAAAGTAGCCCTGTGTGTGCAGAAAGAGGCAAGAAAGGTGCAGAAAGAGGCAAGAGAAGTGCAGAAGAAAGAAGCAAGAGAGGTGGAGAAAGAGGCAAGAGGCGTGCAGAAAGAAGCAAGAGAAGTGCAGAAAGAAGGAACAGAGGTGCAGAAAGACGCAAGAGGGGTGCAGACAGAGGCAAGAGAGGTGTAGAAAGAGGGAAGAAGGGTACAGAAAGAGGCAAGAGGGGTGCAGAAATTTGTAAGACAGGTACAGAAAGAAATAAGAGCAGTACAGAAACAACCAAGAGAGGTGACGAAAGAGGCAAGAGAACTGTAGAAAGAGGCAAGAGAGTTGCAGAAACAGGCAATAGAGGTCCAGAAAGAGGGAACAGGGATGCAGACAGAGGCAAGAGAGAAACAGGTATGATTGGTGCAGAAAGATGAGAGGTGTAGAAAGAGGGAAGAAGGGTACAGAAAGAGGCAAGAGGGGTGCAGAAAGAAGCAACAGAAGTGCAGAAAGAAGCAAGAGAAGTGCAGACAGAAGTAAAAGAAGCAACAGAGGTGCAGAAAGAGGCACGAGGGGTACAGTAAGAAGAAGAGAAGTGCAAAAAAGATGCAACAGAGGTGCAGGAGGCAAGAGAAGTGCAGAAAGAGGGAAGTGAGATGCAGAAAGAGGCAAGAGAGGTGTAGAAAGAGGGAAGACAAGTGCAGAAAGAGACAACAGGGGTACAGAAAGAAGCAAGACAGGTGCAGAAAGAAGCAGGGGAATGTCAGAATGAAGCAACAAAGGTGCAGAAAGAGGCAAGATAAGTGCAGAAAGAAGCAACAGAGGTGCAGAAGGAGGCAAGAGAACGGCAGAAAGAGGCAAGAGAGTTGCAGAAACAGGCAATAGAGGTCCAGAAAGAGGGAACAGGGATGCAGACAGAGGCAAGAGAGGTGCAGAAACAGGTACGATTGGTGCAGAAAGATGCAAGAGGGGTGCAGAAATTTGCAAGAGAGGTGCAGAAAGAAGCAAGAGCAATGCAAAAGAACCAACAGAGGTGCAAAAAGAGGCAAGTGAGGTGCAGAAGGTGTCAAGAGAACTGCAGAAAGAGGCAAGAGAGCTGCAGAAACAGGCAAAGGGGGTGGAGAAATAGAGAAAAGTGTTGCAGAAAAAGGGAAGAGGGGTGCAGAAAAAGGCAAGAGGGATGCTGAAATTTGGAACAGAGTTGCAGAAACAAGCAAGACCAGTGCAGAAAGAACCAACAGAGGTACAGAAACAGGCTAGAGGGGTACAGAAAGAGGCAAGTGAAGTGCAGAACGAAGCAAAGAGGTACAGAAAGAACCAATAGAGGTGCAAAAAGAGGTAAGAGGGGTGCAGAAAGGGTTAGGAGAGGTACACAAAGAGGCAAGAGGGGTACAGAAAGAGGAAACAGAGGTGCAGAAAAAGCAAGAGAAGTGCAGAAAGAAGCAACAGAGGTGCACAAAGCGGTAAGAGAGGTGCAGGAAGAGACAAGAGAAGTACAGAAAGAAACAACAGAGGTGCAGAAAGAGGCCAGAGAAGTGAAGAAAGAGGCAAGAGAGATGCAGAAACAGCAGGAGAGGTGCAGAAAGAGGGAACAGGAGTGCAGAAAGAGGCAACAGGGGTACAGGAAGAAGCAAGTGAGGTGGAGAAAGAGGAAACAGAGGTGCAGAAAGAGGCAATAGAGGTGCAGAAAGAGGCAAGTGAGGTGCAGAAAGTGAAAGAGATGAGCAGAAAGAGGCTAAAGAAGTGCAGAAAAAAAAGAAAGTTGCAGAAAGAAGCAACAGAAATGCAGAAAATGGTAAGAGAGGCGTAGAAAGAAGCAAGAGTGGTTTGCACACCATTAGTACCAATTTAAACCCCACATTTAGCAATAAGTAACAAGTGACCATTTTAGGTTTGCAAAGGGCCTTCCACCATGCTGTAACACTTGTCGCTGCATTTTTGGTAACGTTTGAGCCGTTTGAGCTGGAAACAAGGCTTTTTTGTTCAAATCTGCAGATTAGGCAGCAGATGATGGATTATGTGGCTAATGCGGAAAATGTATAATTGTGCAAAAGTCAGTGCAGCCAAACAGTCGCATAATTCCAGTGGCCCTGCTCATACCTCTGACTAGGTCCAGAAGTGCTCCTCAGTGATTCCTTCTTTTTTTTGTCTCATAGAGTTCATAATTTAGCTTCTATGGAAACGAGGAAGACTAAACCTGAGGTTACCACTCCACAACACAGACTACTATACCACATAGTAACTCTCCATAATCCCACTCTACATAATTTCGATACACTAAATACCACATATTTTCTATCCACATAATTTCACTGCACAACATACCACATAATTCCACTACACACAAAGTACATCCACTCAACTCCAAAAAACATTAGTAAAAAACTTTTAGATTTACAACACCAATAGCTCTATCTCTTGTAAATGCGAGACCTATTACATTACAAATGCTTCTTTAACTGGTAGTCGCGTTTGCAGAGTGGTGGAGAAAGGGGGCTGGGCCTCCAACCAGCACTGAGGAATTCCGCTACGTAGGACTAACAGGAGGTACCAGGAGGGCTTCTTGGCCCCCCAAGTTCCTCAGGAGTAAAGTGGACTTCATCCCCCAACCAGTACTGTGCTAGGAGGCGCTTTTGAGGAGTTGTGGAGAAAGGGGGGGCATGGCCTCCGAAGACCTCTTAGCAATCCCACTGTATGGTACTTAGTGGAGGTAACAGGAGAGGTAGTTGGCCCCCAAGGTCAACCATGGGGGAAAATTCCCCCTCCTATTACCTCCAGTAAGTCCTAACACAGCAGCATTGCTAAGTTCTCATAGCAGGCCGTGCCCCCTTTCCCCACCACTCTGCAAACGTGCTCCCTGGTGTGCTCTTGCATGGGGATTAAAGTCCACATCGCTGCTGGGGGTCCTTAAGGGCCAACTAGCCTACCTGTTACCTCCAGTAAGCCCCACACAGTGGGATTGCTGAGAGGTGAACACAGGCCATGCCCCCTTTGTCCACCACTCTGCAAACGCACCTCCTGGTGCGCTCTTGGTGGGGGTGAAGTCCTCTTGCCTCCTGAGGGTCCCTGGGGGCCAACTAGCCCTCCAGTTACCTCCAGTAAGCCCCACACAGGTGGATTGCTGAGAGTGGTCCGAGGCCACACCCCTTTTTACACCACTCTGCAAACGCGCCGCTTGGTGCACTGCTGCTCGGGGTTTGAAGTCCATTTCAGTCCTGAGGTCCTCAGGACACAAGGGGACCTCATCACCCCACCACCAGTGAGCCGAGAGGTGCATTTGCAGAATGGTGTAAAAAGGGGCGTGGCCTAGGACCACCTCTCAGCAATCCCACTGTGTGGGGCTTACTGGAGGTCCCTGGTGGCCTAGTTGGCCACTAAGGACCCTTAGGACTGAAGTGGACTTAATCCCCCATTTCAGAACGCACCAGGAGGCGCGTTTGCTTAGTGGTGCAGGGAGGGGGCTGGGCCTCTGGTGAGATGACGGCTTTTCTTTTTTTAAATATTTTTAGAAGTGGGGCTGTGTGGCCCCCCTTCTTTTAGTATTTTTTGGGCCATGGGGACCCCATCCCACAGGGCCTGAGCATTTTATAAAAAAAAATGGGAAGGGTGCATGTGGCCCCCCTTCCCTTGGCCACTATTGACCCCAGGGACCCCATCCCGGGGCCTGGCCTTGTTTTTATATATATTTAAAATTCCAGGGAGGGGGGATGCGTGGCCCCCCTCCCCTGTGTCAGCCTGTTTTTTTGGGCCCAGGGACCCCATCCCCCGGGGCCCGGCCTTATTTTATTTTATTTTTTTAAATATCAAAAGGGAGGGAGGCTGAGTGGCCCCCCTCCCGTGCCAATTCTGGCCCCGGGGACCCCATCCCCCAGGGCCGGCCCTCACGTTGGGGACCGTGGGGGGAGCCCTAATGCCCCTGCAGTCCCTGCAGGCTCCCTGCCTCCTGCGGGAGCCGGCATTGCTTTTGGACAAGGGGAGCTGCTGACACGCAGCTTCCCTTGTCCAAAAGAAATTCTGGTTTGCTTGTTCGAAGCGAGAGCAGGTTTCCTGTAAACAGCAGAGGGATTTCCATTTTTTTGAGGGGCCTCAGGAGGTGGGGAAGAGCTTCCCCAACCTCCTGAGGCCAATCCCTGGTTTTCAAAGTAATGACGATCACGCACATGGCGCGCTGTCATCATTACATTGAAAACAAAACTGAAACTTAGTTTCAGTGTTTCAGTGCTCGTGGGGCTATCTCAGCACCCCGAGCACCGAAACACTTGGGAGGGGTATTGTTGGAAAGGGGAGAATCTCCTTTCCAATGGTACTCTTCCTAGTGGATCCCTACTTGGGGATCACCCCAGGAGGGTGATCCCCAAGCAGGGATCCACCCACTAGCACCAGGGAGGGGGGAGCGGCCCCTTGGGCAAGGGCCTTTGCTCCCCCCATTGTGTTTTGGGCACATCAGTCTTTATGCCTCCCCGGGGGGCAGAAAGCCAACTAGCGCCAGGGATTTTTTTCCCAAAATGTACTTAGGGTGGGGGCTGCCCAAAACGGGCAAGCCAATGCCCCACCCACTCACCAAAATTGCAGCCTTTCTGCCCCCCCTGGGGGGCAGATGGGGCAGTAGCCCACAATCTGCCCCCCCGGGGGGGCAAAAAGCCCACTAGACACCAGGGATTTATTTTGGGCAAATGAAATTAGGGTGGGGGCTGCCCAAAACGGTCATGCCAATGCCCCCACCCCCCCAAAAAAATACTGTCTTTCTGCCCCCCCGGGGTGGGCAGAAAGCCCTCTAGATGCCAGGGATTTTTTGGGGGCAATTTTGCTTAGGGTGGGGGCTGCCCAAAACGGGCATGCCAATGCCCCACCCCCCCACCAAAATTACAGCCTGTCTGCCCCCCCCAGGGGGCAAAAAGCCCACTAGACGCCAGGGAATTATTTTGGGCAATTGAAATTAGGTTGGGGCTGCCCAAAATGGGCATGTCAATGCCCCCACCCCCCCAAAAAAAAATTGTCTTTCTGCCCCCCACCCCAGGGGCAGAAAGCCCACTAGAAACCAGGGTTTTTTTTTGTATTCATGTAGGGGTGGGGGCTGCCCAAAATGGGCATGACAATACCCCCATCCCTCCCACAGAAATTCAAGTCTTTCTGCCCCCCGGGGGGGCAGAAAGCCCACTAGGCACCAGCGATTACACTGGCTTTTTTTATGCATGGGGGCTGACCAGAATGGGCATACCAATGCCCCCAACCCCCCAAAAAATAGCCACAGTCTTTCTGCCCCCTTTGGGGCAATATCGGGGCAAGCTCCCCCCCCCCCAAATCCTCCCCAGGGTGGCAGAAAGCCCACAAGGCACAGACTTATTTTTAGCAATATGCCTACCTGTGGATTTTGGGCCCTAGCGCAGCCGGCACATAGGGAAACCTAGCAAACCTGTACATTTTTTAAAGCTAGACACCATGGGTAATCCAGGTTGGGGTGACTTGTCTGGCTCTCACCAGGTTCTGTTACCCAAAATCCATTGCAAACCTCAAACTTAGTTAAAAAAAAAAAAAAATTCCTCACATTTCTGTGATGGAAAGTTTTTGGATCTGCGTGGATCCACAAAATTCAACCCACCCCGCATTCCCCAAAGTCTTCCGAGAACAATGGTACCTCACTTGTGTGGGAAGGCCTTGTGCCCGCGACAGGAAATGGCCCAAAACGTAACGTGGACACACCACATTTTCTCAGTGAAAACAGACCCTTTTTTTGCAAAGTGCCTAGCTGTAGATTTTGAACCCTAGCTCTGCCGGCACCAAGGGAAACCCAGCAAACCTATACATTTTTGAAAACTAGACACCCAGGGGAAATCCAGGATGGGGTGACTTGTCTGGCTCTCACCAGGTTCTGTTACCCAGAATCCCTTGCAAACCTTAAACTTTATTAAAAAAAACACATTTTCCTCACATTTTTGTGGTGGAAAGTTCTGGAATCTGCGTGGATGCACAAAATTCCACATAGCCCGCATTGCCCAAAGACTTCCTAGAAAAATAGTACCTCACTTGTGTGGGTAGGCCTAGTGCCCGTGACAGGAAACGGCCCAAAACGCAACATGGACACATCACATTTTCACAGTGAAAACTGACCCTTTTTTTGCAAAGTGCCTAGCTGTAGATTTTGAACCCTAGCTCTGCCGGCACCTAGGGAAACCTAGCAAACCTATACATTTTTGAAAACTAGACACCCAGGGGAATCCAGGATGGGGTGACTTGTCTGGCTCTCACCAGGTTCTGTTACCCAGAATCCATTGCAAACCTCAAAATTTATTAAAAAAAACATATTTTCCTCACATTTCTGTGCAGGAAAGTTCTGGAATCTGTGTGGATCCTCAAAATTCCACCTGCCCCGCATTCCCAAAAGTCTTCCGAGAAAAATGGTACTTCACTTCTGTGGGTAGGCCTCGTGCCCGTGACAGGAAACGGCCCAAAACGCAACGTGGACACCACATTTTCACAGTGAAAACTGACCCTTTTTTGGGAAAGTGCCTAGCTGTAGATTTTGAACCCTAGCTCTGCCGGCACCTAGGGAAACCTAGCAAACCTATACATTTTTTAAAACTGGAAACCCAGCGGAATCCAGGATGGGCTCTCACCAGTTTATGTTACCCAGAATCCCTTGCAAACCTCAAACTTTGTAAAAAAAACACATTTTCCTCACAATTCTGTGGTGGAGAGTTCTGGAATTTGCGTGGATCCACAAAATTCCACCCACCCCGCATTCCCCAAAGTCTTCTGAGAAAAATGGTACCTCACTTGTGTGGGTAGGCCTAGTGCTCGTGACAGGAAACGGCCCAAAACGCAACGTGGACTCAACACAATTTTTCAGTAAAAACAGACCCTTTTTTTGCAAAGTGCCTAGCTGTAGATTTTGAACCCTAGCTCTGCCGGCACCTAGGGAAACCTAGCAAACCTATACATTTTTGAAAACTAGACACCCAGGGAAATCCAGGATGGGGTGACTTCTCTGGCTCTCACCAGGTTCTGTTACCCAGAATCCCTTGCAAACCTCAAAAATTGTCCAAAAAAACAAATTTTCCTCACATTTCTGTGGTGGAAAGTTCTGGAATCTGTGTGGATCCACAAAATTCCACCCAGCCCGCATTCCTCAAAGTCTTCCGAGAAAAATGGTACTTCACTTGTGTGGGTGGGTCAAGTACCCGCGACAGGCAAGGGCCCAAAACCTATTGAGGCGACTTCAAAATGACCTATCACAAAACAACCTTGTTTTGCAAGGGGGGGTCCCATGAGTTTTTGGCCCCGGGCTCGGCGGCCATCTATGGAAACCTACCAAACCCACACATGTCTGAAAACTAGAGACCCGGGGGAGTCCAGCGAGGTATGGCTTGCTTGGATCCCCCAACGTTTTCCTACCCAGAATGCCTTGCAAACCTCAAATTTAGCTGAAAAAATCACTTTTTTCTCAAATTTCTGTGTGGGAAAGGTCTGGAATCCACGTGGATCTACAAATTTCCTACCACCCAGCGTTTCCTCAGGTCTCCCGATAAAAATGATACCTCACTCGCGTGGGTGGGTCAAGTACCCGCGACAGGCAAGGGCCTAAAACTTATTGAGGAGACATCAAAATGACCTATCTATTTTTTCTCACATTTCTGTGTGGGAAAGTTGTAGGATCACCAGGCTGACACAACTTTCCTACCACCCAGCGTTCCCCCAGGTCTCCTGATAAAAATGGTACCTCACTTGTGTGGGTAGGCATAGTGGCTGCAACAGGAAAAGGCCCAAATCGCATTGTGGAGACTTCAAAATTACCTATAACAAAACTACCTGGTTTTTGGGGGGGGGCGCCTGGGGTTTTGGCCCCGGGCTCGCCGCCATCTAGGGAAACCTAGCCATGGGCCATGGGGACCACCACCTACCCAGGGCTAATGTTTAAAGTAATGCGGGGGCTGTGTGAACCCCCCAGGCCCTGGGGACCACCAGCTCCCTGGAGCTATAAATAAAGTGAATAGGAGAGGCTGAGCAGACCCTCCCAAGCCCCTGGTACCGCCACCTCATCAGGGCTACAATGAACATTAAAGAGGGGGCCTGCATAGATCCCTGGGATTCACCACCTCCCCGGGGCCAAGTACAAGAAAGGAAGGGGGCCGCATGCACCCACTCCTGGAGCCATTTATGGCCCTGGGGACCACCCCCCCATGGCCAGCTTATTCTATGTCCCGGGGTGCCCACCCCCAGGACATAGATGTTTGCTTTTGCTTGGTGGAGCTCCTACCAAGCACAAACAAACAGTTTAGTTCCAGAGGATGGGAATTGTCAAAGTGCTCCTGCCGGCTGGAAGCGGATGTTTCATCTCTTTCCCTGCCCGCGGACATGCAGGCAATGGAAAGAGATGAAACTATTGGTCTTGCACACAATGAGCTGCAATTCCAGCAGCTCCCTGTGTGCAATAGTAATGCTGGCTCCTGCAGGAGGAGGGCAGCTGGCTGGTACCACGGGGGCCTTGAGGTTCCCCCGTTGTCCCATAACACACTTGGGGGCATATTTACAACAGAATGGAGAAGCGTAGTGTTAAGCAAACATTGCTAATGCCACGCTTCTCCATTCTGGCACTGGGTTCAGGGCACCCAGGGAAACATGGCAGGGCCCCGGGGGATGGGGTCCCTGGGGCCAAAATTGGCTTAGGAAGGGGGGCCAAGTAGCCCCATTCCCCCATTGAATAATAGCCGGGCTCCAGGGGATGGGTTCCCGGGGGCCAAAATTGGCCCAGGGAGGGGGACTGCCTGGCCCCCTCCCCCATGCAAATGTGTCTGGGCCCTGGGGGATGGGGTCCCTGGAGCCGATGTAGGCCTCTGGTAGGGGCCCGCTCCCTCATTTTAGAGGGAAAATAAAGGGCAGAAAAACAAGCAGAAAAGGTGCAACAGAGGGTATAAATATGAACAGAAAAGGCAAAACAGAGGGTAGAAAGATGAGCAGGAAAGACAAACAGAGCCAAAGAGGGCAAACAGAGGGCAGAAAACTGAACAGGAAATGAAGAACAGAGGGCACAAAACAAGAAGAAAAGGTAAAACAGTGCAGTAGAGGACAAAAAAGAGAGCACTCAGACACTCACACACCCACTCAGAGACTCATGCACCCACTCACAGACCCATTGAGACACTCATACACCCACTTACAAAGCCACTCAGACACTCATGTACCCACTCACAGACCCACTCAAACTCTCATGTACCCACTCACAGACCACTCAGGCTCATGTACCCACTCACGGACCCACTCAGAGAGGTGTGAGGGCATGAGTTATAGCTACCTTAGGGCATGATGTATAGTTACTTGAGATTACTAGAACTAAAACTGCTTAATTTCTATGTTTTTTTAAACACTATTATATATTAATATAGCTTTATTTAATTTATTTGAAATAAAGAAATATAGTTACGTGTAATTAAAATATTATCAGATAGTACTAAATATTGTTCAAATGTAAAATTGAAAGAAATTGCGGACCGTGGCACCGCGTAGGGGTCGCGCACCCCATGTGACACAAAAAAAAGAGATATGATTGGTTAAAGATTCTGTCATCCTTAAGTTTGCTAGATCCCACCCTCTTTCTTCTAATTTTGGGTGTGGTTGGCAACAGCCATACTTTTTGAGGAGCTTTCAATTTTGGAGGTTTGTTTGGTGTTTTGGAGGTATTACTTGCAAAATTGAAAATGGCATCAGCACAGGATCTGCAGGAGGAGGAAGACATCCTTCAGGAGGAAGAAGAAGAGAACACCACAAAAGGAAGGAGAGTATGGTTGGGAATAAGTTTCCATACCAGAAGGACAAAAGAAGATTAATGCACAAAAAGTTACATGCAACATATGCAAAAATGTGATGTCCCGAGGATCAGACAAAACATTCTCTTGCGGTGTATCGTCGATGTACAAACATCTCAGAACAATGTATGAGAAGAGGTTTGCAGGAGCTGAACTTGCAAGAGCAAATGAAGGCAGCCAAAATCCTCAACCTTCTACTTCTCAAGTTAGTGACAGGTTACATTCCATACCATCGACTCTTCCTGATTTTGCGAAGGCAGGACTTTTTTGTCCAAAGTGCATTACTGTGCTGAGCATTGCGGAACAGGTTATCCAAACAATGGTGGACACAATTACTAATCATCATTGTTAATTTTTAAAATAGTTTTTTCATCACTTCTCTTGCTTATTTCTGCACCTATCTTGCCTCTTTCTGCAACTCACTTGCTTCATTCTGCACCTCACTCTCTTCTTTCTGTACCTCTCTTGTTTCTTCCTGCACCTCTCTTGCCTCTTTCCGCACCACACTTGCTTTGTTCTGCACCTCACTCTCTTCTTTCTGTACCTCTCTTGCCTCCTTCTGCACCTCTCTTGCCTCTTCCTACACCTCTCTTGCCTCTTTCTGCAGCTCTCTTGCTTCTTTCTGAACCCCTCTTGCTTCTTTCTGCACCTCTCTTGCTTCTTTCTGCATTTCTCTTACTTTATTTTGCACCTCTCTTGCCTCTTTCTCGCCTCTCTTGCCTCTTTCTGCACCTCTCTTAATTCTTTCTGCACCTCTCCTGCTTCTTTCTGCACCTCTTGCTTCTTTCTGCAACTCACTCTCTCCTTTCTGTACCTCTCTTGCTTCTTTCTGTACTACTCTTGTTCCTTTCTGTACTTCTATTACTTCTTTCTGCAGCTTTCCTCTTCTTTCTGCATCTTTCTTCCTGTTTCTTCACCTTTCTTTCTCTTTCTGCAGTTCTCTTGCTTCTTTCTGCACTTCTCTTGCCTTTTATTGCACCTCTCTTTCTTATTTCTGCACTTCTCTTGCTTCTTTATGCACCTCTCTTGCCTCTTTCTGAGTTCTCTTGCCTCTTACTGCACCTCTCTTGTCTCTTTTTGCACCTCTCTTTCTTCTTTCTGCACCTCACTTGCTTCTTTCTGCATCTCTCTTGCCTCAATCTGTTCCTCTCTTGATTCTTTCTGCACCTCTCTTGCCTCTTTCTGCACCTCTCTAGCCTCTCTGTGCACATCATTTGCTTCTGTCTGCACTTCACTTACTTCTTTTTGCACTTCTCTTGCTTCTTTCTATACCTCTTTTTCCTCTTTCTGAAGTTCTTTTGCTTCTTTCCTCACCTTTCTTCCTCTTTCTGCATTTCTCTTGCCTATTTCTTCACCTTTTATCTTCTTTCTGTGCCTCTCTTGCTTCTTTCTGCACCTCTCTTGCTTCTTTCTGTACTTCTCTTGCTTCTTTCTGCACGTCTCTTGCCTCTTCCTGCCCCTCTCTTTCTTCTTTCTGTACCTCTCTATCCACTTTCTGCACCTCACTCTCTCCTTTCTGCACCTCTCTTTCTTCTTTCTACACTACTCTTGCTTTTTCTGCACTTCTCTTGCTTCTTTCTGCACCTTTCCTCCTCTTTATGTATCTTTGTTCCTCTTTCTGCACCTTTTTTCTTCTTTCTGCACCTCTCTCGCTTTTTAAGCACCACTCTTGCTTCTTTCTGTGCCTCTCTTGCATCTTTCTGTACTCCTCTTGCTTCTTTCTGTACCTCTCTTGCCTCTTTATATACCTCTCTTGCTTCTGTCTGCACCTTTCCTCCTCTTTCTGCACCTCTCTTGCTTTTTTCTGCACTTCTCTTTCTTCATTCTGCACATCTCTTGCTTCTTTCTGCTCCGTTCTTCCTCTTTCTGTACCTTTCTATCTCTTTCTACACCTTTCTAACTTTTTCTGCAGTTCTCATCCTTCATTCTGCACTTCCCTTGCCTCTTTCTACACATCTCTTGCCTTTTTCTGCACTTCTCTTGCCTCTTTCTGCCCCTCTCTTGCTTCTTTCTGCAACTCTCTTCCTTCTTTCTGTGCCGTTTTTACTATTTCTGCACATTTCTTCCTATTTCTGCACCCTGCTTCTTTCTTTTTGGTACATTTCTTCCTCTTTCTACACTTCTTTTGCCTCTTTCTGCACTTCTCTTGCTTCTTTCTGCAACTCGCTTGCCTCTTTCTGCACCTTTCTTGCTTCTTTCTGTACCTCTCTTGGTTTTTTCTACACTTCTCTTCCTCTTTCTATGCCTTTCTTTCTCTTTCTGCATTTCTCTTCCCTCTCTCTGCACCTTTGTTGCCTCTTCCTGTACCTCTCTTGCCTGTTTCTGAACATCTCGTGCCTCTTTCTGCTCCTCTCTTGCTTTTTTCTGTACCTCTCTTGCCTCTTTCTGCACCTCTCTTGCCTCTTTCTGCACCTCTCTTGCTTCTTTCTGCACCTCTCTTGCTTCTTTCTGCACCTCACTTGCTGCTTTCTGCAGTACTCTTCCTTCTTTCTGCACTTCTCTTGCCTCTTTCTACACATCTCTTGCCTTTTTCTGTACTTCTCTGCACCTCTTTTGCTTCTTTCTGTACCTCTCTTGCTTCTTTCTGCACTTCTCTTGCTTCTTTCTGCACTTTTTTACTCTGTCTCCACCTTCCTGCCTCTTTCTTCTTTCTTTTTTGGCAACTTTCTTCCTCTTTCTACACTTCTCTTGCCTCTTTCTGTACTTCTCTTGCTTCTTTCTGCACCTCTCTTGCCTCTGTCTGCACCTCTCGTGTATCTTTCTGAACCTCTCTTGCTTCTTTCTACACTTCTGTTGCTTCTTTCTATATCTTTCTTATTTTTTTGTAACTTTCATCCTCTTTCTGTGCCTTTCTTTCTCTTTCTGCAGTTCTTTTGCTTCTTTCCTCACCTTTCTTCCTCTTTCTGCATTTCTCTTGCCTATTTCTTCACCTTTTATCTTCTTTCTGTGCCTCTCTTGCTTCTTTCTGCACCTCTCTTGCTTCTTTCTGTACTTCTCTTGCTTCTTTCTGCACGTCTCTTGCCTCTTCCTGCCCCTCTCTTTCTTCTTTCTGTACCTCTCTATCCTCTTTCTGCACCTCACTCTCTCCTTTCTGCACCTCTCTTTCTTCTTTCTACACTACTCTTGCTTTTTCTGCACTTCTCTTGCTTCTTTCTGCACCTTTCCTCCTCTTTATGTATCTTTGTTCCTCTTTCTGCACCTTTTTTTCTTCTTTCTGCACCTCTCTCGCTTTTTAAGCACCACTCTTGCTTCTTTCTGTGCCTCTCTTGCATCTTTCTGTACTCCTCTTGCTTCTTTCTGTTCCTCTCTTGCCTCTTTATATACCTCTCTTGCTTCTGTCTGCACCTTTCCTCCTCTTTCTGCACCTCTCTTGCTTTTTTCTGCACTTCTCTTTCTTCATTCTGCACATCTCTTGCTTCTTTCTGCTCCGTTCTTCCTCTTTCTGTACCTTTCTATCTCTTTCTACACCTTTCTAACTTTTTCTGCAGTTCTCATCCTTCATTCTGCACTTCCCTTGCCTCTTTCTACACATCTCTTGCCTTTTTCTGCACTTCTCTTGCCTCTTTCTGCCCCTCTCTTGCTTCTTTCTGCAACTCTCTTCCTTCTTTCTGTGCCGTTTTTACTATTTCTGCACATTTCTTCCTATTTCTGCACCCTGCTTCTTTCTTTTTTGGTACATTTCTTCCTCTTTCTACACTTCTTTTGCCTCTTTCTGCACTTCTCTTGCTTCTTTCTGCAACTCGCTTGCCTCTTTCTGCACCTTTCTTGCTTCTTTCTGTACCTCTCTTGGTTTTTTCTACACTTCTCTTCCTCTTTCTATGCCTTTCTTTCTCTTTCTGCATTTCTCTTCCCTCTCTCTGCACCTTTGTTGCCTCTTCCTGTACCTCTCTTGCCTGTTTCTGAACATCTCGTGCCTCTTTCTGCTCCTCTCTTGCTTTTTTCTGTACCTCTCTTGCCTCTTTCTGCACCTCTCTTGCCTCTTTCTGCACCTCTCTTGCTTCTTTCTGCACCTCTCTTGCTTCTTTCTGCACCTCACTTGCTGCTTTCTGCAGTACTCTTCCTTCTTTCTGCACTTCTCTTGCCTCTTTCTACACATCTCTTGCCTTTTTCTGTACTTCTCTGCACCTCTTTTGCTTCTTTCTGTACCTCTCTTGCTTCTTTCTGCACTTCTCTTGCTTCTTTCTGCACTTTTTTACTCTGTCTCCACCTTCCTGCCTCTTTCTTCTTTCTTTTTTGGCAACTTTCTTCCTCTTTCTACACTTCTCTTGCCTCTTTCTGTACTTCTCTTGCTTCTTTCTGCACCTCTCTTGCCTCTGTCTGCACCTCTCGTGTATCTTTCTGAACCTCTCTTGCTTCTTTCTACACTTCTGTTGCTTCTTTCTATATCTTTCTTATTTTTTTTGTAACTTTCATCCTCTTTCTGTGCCTTTCTTTCTCTTTCTGCAGTTCTTTTGCTTCTTTCCTCACCTTTCTTCCTCTTTCTGCATTTCTCTTGCCTATTTCTTCACCTTTTATCTTCTTTCTGTGCCTCTCTTGCTTCTTTCTGCACCTCTCTTGCTTCTTTCTGTACTTCTCTTGCTTCTTTCTGCACGTCTCTTGCCTCTTCCTGCCCCTCTCTTTCTTCTTTCTGTACCTCTCTATCCTCTTTCTGCACCTCACTCTCTCCTTTCTGCACCTCTCTTTCTTCTTTCTACACTACTCTTGCTTTTTCTGCACTTCTCTTGCTTCTTTCTGCACCTTTCCTCCTCTTTATGTATCTTTGTTCCTCTTTCTGCACCTTTTTTTCTTCTTTCTGCACCTCTCTCGCTTTTAAGCACCACTCTTGCTTCTTTCTGTGCCTCTCTTGCATCTTTCTGTACTCCTCTTGCTTCTTTCTGTTCCTCTCTTGCCTCTTTATATACCTCTCTTGCTTCTGTCTGCACCTTTCCTCCTCTTTCTGCACCTCTCTTGCTTTTTTCTGCACTTCTCTTTCTTCATTCTGCATATCTCTTGCTTCTTTCTGCTCCGTTCTTCCTCTTTCTGTACCTTTCTATCTCTTTCTACACCTTTCTAACTTTTTCTGCAGTTCTCATCCTTCATTCTGCACTTCCCTTGCCTCTTTCTACACATCTCTTGCCTTTTTCTGCACTTCTCTTGCCTCTTTCTGCCCCTCTCTTGCTTCTTTCTGCAACTCTCTTCCTTCTTTCTGTGCCGTTTTTACTATTTCTGCACATTTCTTCCTATTTCTGCACCCTGCTTCTTTCTTTTTGGTACATTTCTTCCTCTTTCTACACTTCTTTTGCCTCTTTCTGCACTTCTCTTGCTTCTTTCTGCAACTCGCTTGCCTCTTTCTGCACCTTTCTTGCTTCTTTCTGTACCTCTCTTGGTTTTTTCTACACTTCTCTTCCTCTTTCTATGCCTTTCTTTCTCTTTCTGCATTTCTCTTCCCTCTCTCTGCACCTTTGTTGCCTCTTCCTGTACCTCTCTTGCCTGTTTCTGAACATCTCGTGCCTCTTTCTGCTCCTCTCTTGCTTTTTTCTGTACCTCTCTTGCCTCTTTCTGCACCTCTCTTGCCTCTTTCTGCACCTCTCTTGCTTCTTTCTGCACCTCTCTTGCTTCTTTCTGCACCTCACTTGCTGCTTTCTGCAGTACTCTTCCTTCTTTCTGCACTTCTCTTGCCTCTTTCTACACATCTCTTGCCTTTTTCTGTACTTCTCTGCACCTCTTTTGCTTCTTTCTGTACCTCTCTTGCTTCTTTCTGCACTTCTCTTGCTTCTTTCTGCACTTTTTACTCTGTCTCCACCTTCCTGCCTCTTTCTTCTTTCTTTTTTGGCAACTTTCTTCCTCTTTCTACACTTCTCTTGCCTCTTTCTGTACTTCTCTTGCTTCTTTCTGCACCTCTCTTGCCTCTGTCTGCACCTCTCGTGAATCTTTCTGAACCTCTCTTGCTTCTTTCTACACTTCTGTTGCTTCTTTCTATATCTTTCTTATTTTTTTTGTAACTTTCATCCTCTTTCTGTGCCTTTCTTTCTCTTTCTGCACTTATTTTCCCTCTCTCTGCACCTTTCTTGCCTCTTTCTGCACCTTTCTTACCTCTTTATGTACACTTCTTCCTCTTTCTGCACCTCTCTTGCTTCTTTCATCACTTCTCTTGCTTCTTTCTCCACCTCTCTAGCCTCTTTCTGCACCTCTCTTGCTTAATTCTGCACCTTTCTTGTACTTTCTTCACCTCACTCTCTTCTTTCTACACTTCTCTTGCTTATTTCTGCTCCTCTCTTGCCTCTTTCTGTACCTCACTTGCTTCTTTCTGAACCTCACTCTCTCCGTTTGTACCTGTGCCTTTTTTTTTAAACTATTTCTGCACATTTCTTCCTATTTCTGCACCTTGCTTCTTTCTTTTTTGGTACCTTTCTTCCTCTTTCTACACTTCTTTTGCCTCTTTCTGCACTTCTCTTGCTTCTTTCTGCAACTCGCTTGCCTCTTTGTGCTCCTTTCTTGCTTCTTTCTGCACCTCTCTTGCCTCTTTCTGCACCTTTCTTTCTCTTTCTGCACTTCTCTTGCCTCTTTCTGTATCTCTCTTGCCTCTTTCTGCTCCTGTCTTGCCTCTTTCTGCTCCTCTCTTGCAACTTTCTGGACCACTGTTGCTTCTTTCTGCACCTTTCTTACTCTTTCTGTACCTTTCTACCTCTTTTGTGACTTTCTTCCCCTTTCTGCACCTCTCTTGCCTCTTTCTGAACATCTCTTGCCTCTTTCTGTATCTCTCTTGCATTTTTCTGCACCTCTCTTGCCTCTTTCTGCACCTCTCTTGCTTCTTTCTGCATGTCACTTGCTTCTTTCTGCTCTTCTCTTGCTTCTTTCTATACCTCTCTTCCCTCTTTCTGCATTTCTTTAGCTTCTATCTCCACCTTTCCTCCACTTTATGCACACTTTTTCCTCTTTCTGCACTTCTCTTGCTTCTTTCTGCACCTCTCTTTCCTCTTTCTGCACCTCTCTTGCTTCTTTCTGCACCTTTCTTGTACTTTCTTCACCTCACTCTCTTCTTTCTACACCTCTCATGCTTCTTTCTGCACCTATCTTGCCTCTTTCTGTACCTCACTTGCTTCTTTCTGTACCTCACTCTCTTCGTTTGTACCTCTCTTGCTTGTTTTTTGCACTTCTCTTGCTTCGTTATGCACATCTCTTGTGCCTTTCTGCACCTCTCTTGCCTCTTTCTGCACCTCTCGTGCCTCTTTCTGCACCTCTATTGCTTCTTTCTGCACCTCACTCCGGCCTTTCTGCACCTATGTTGCTTCTTTCTGCACTACTCTTCCTTCTTTCTGTACTTTTCTTGCTTCTTTCTGCAACATTCCTCTTCTTTCTGTACCTTTCTTCCTCTTTCTGCAGTCCTCTTGTACTTTCTGCACTTCTCTTGCCTCTTTCTACACATCTCTTGCCTATTTCTTTACTTCTCTTGCCTCTTTCTGCACCTCTCTTGCTTTTTTCTGCACCTCTCTTGCTTTTTCTACACTTCTCTTGTGACTTTCTGGAATCCTCTGTTGCCTCTTTCTGTACCTTTCTTACTCTTTCTGTACCTTTCTTCTTCTTGTGTGCCTTTCTTCCTCTTTCTGCACCTCTCTTGCCTCTTTCTGAACATCTATTGCCTCTTTCTGCACTACTCTTGCCTCTTTCTGTATCTCTCTTGACTCTTTCTGCTCCTGTCTTGCCTCTTTCTGCTCATCTCTTGTGACTTTCTGGAATTCTCTGTTGCCTCTTTCTGCACCTTTCTTCCTCTTGTGTGCCTTTCTTCCTCTTTCTGCATCTCTCTTGCCTTTTTCTGAACATCTCTTGCCTCTTTCTGTATCTCTCTTGCATCTTTCTGTACCTCTCTTGCCTCTTTCTGCTCCTCTCTTGCCACTTTCTGGACCTCTGTTGCCACTTTCTGCACCTTTCTTACTCTTTCAGTACCTTTCTTCCTCTTTTGTGCCATTCTTACACTTTCTGCACCTCTCTTGCCACTTTCTGAACATCTCTTGCCTCTTTCTGAACATCTCTTGCCTCTTTCTGTATCTCTCTTGCATCTTTCTGCACCTCTCTTGCTTCTTTCTGCACCTCTCTCACTTCTTTCTGTACCTTTCATGTACTTTCTTCACTTCACTTTCTTCTTTCTATACCTCTCATGCTTCTTTCTGCTCCTCTCTTGCCTCTTTCTGCACTTCAATGCTTCTTTCTGCACTTCTCTTGCTTCTTCCTATACCTCTCTTGCCTCTTTCTGCACCTCTCTTGCTTCTTTCTGCACCTTTCTTGTACTTTCTTCACCTCACTTTCTTCTTTCTATACCTCTCATGCTTCTTTCTGCTCCTCTCTTGCCTCTTTCTGCACTTCACTTACTTCTTTCTGCACCTCACTCTCTTCTTTTGTACCTCTCTTGCTTCATTTTGCACTTCTCTTGCTTCTTTCTGCTCTTCTTTTTTGTCTTTCTGCACCTCACTTGCTTCTTTCTGCTCGTCTATTGCTTCTTTCTGTACCTCTCTTGGCTCTTTCTACATATCGCTTGCCTTTTTCTGTACTTCTCTTGCCTCTATCTGCACCTCTCTTGCTTCTTTCTGCACCTCTCTTGCTTCTTTCTGCACTTCTCTTGCTTCTTTCTGCACCTTTCTTCCTCTTTCTGCACCTTTCTTCCTCTTTCTGCACCTTTCTTCCTCTTTTGGCACCTTTCTTCCTCTTTCTACACTTCTCTTGCCTCTTTCTGCACCTCTCTTGCCTCTTTCTGCAACTCTCATGCCTCTTTCTGCTCCTTTCTTGCTTCTTTCTGCACCTTTCTTGCCTCTTTCTGCACCTCTCTTGTTTCTTTCTGCACCTCTCTTGCTTCTTTCTACACTTCTCTTGCTTCTTTCTGTACCTTTCTTACTCTTTCTGTACCATTCTTCTTCTTCCTGTGCCTTTCTTGACTTCTCTTTCTTTTCTCTGCACATTTTTTGCCTCTTTCTGCACCTATCTTGCCTCTTTATGCATACTTCTTCCTCTTTCTGCACCTCTCTTGTGTGAGAAGTTGGCCTGGTATATGCTGTCCACTAATTATAGTGGGCAACTTGCACCAGTCCAAACAACCCCTTATTGGAGATAGGTTAAAGACAACCTTTATTGAAAGCTATCCTAGTGGTAGCTATGGAGAGCAGCCTTCAGGCTAAGTCTTGAAGGAATGTAAAGCAGCTTGTTTTACCAGTCTATAATCTCTTGAGTGACCAAATGAAAGAGGACCACACCAGGTGTATATATATAAAATATATGTATTTAGTCTTAAACACACCCCTCTAGTCTCTTTATGAGGCTAGAGTTCGAAGTACATAAGTTACAAGTCAGTTATCAACAGTAATTGCACAAATACACGTTTGAGCCCTAGGGGCATACCAAACCATATACCAAAAAAGTGGTATAAGAACCACGACTGAGCTAGACACAAGGCCTAGAGCCTGTAGAAATGCTTGGACCACAAGGAACCACCCAAGGTAGTGACACAGGGGACCCACGGGGGATGCGTGCAGTGTGAGAACACAGCCACGAGCCGCCGTTGACTTCTATGGGGAATGTCGCAGTTGGAATTTTAAAGAAAAGGGACACTTAGAGGAGGACTTGGAGCAAACCCCTTTAGAACTAGGTTGTTCTAGAGTCTATACCCATGGGAGCACCGGAGTACTCGAGTTACCTCACCCAGGGGAGCAGGGTGCATAGGTGTCTTTCAGGGTCGGGTTTCGTCGTCGTTTTCAATGGCGATCTGCTGCAAAGTGCTGCTGGCGACCAAGTCGAAAGTGTTTGGGTGGATCCAAAGGTGGATCGAAGATGTGAGGAACCTGAAAGCAGAGGGGACAGAGTCTGGGTCACTAGCCAGTGACCAGGAAGGTGATGAGCAGATGCCCACCGATGTTGGGTGCTTCAGGTAGGTTGAGGGTTATCTTGACTCTTCAGCCACGAGGTCCAGGAGGTGTCAACGACAACCAGGAGCTGGATTCGAGCTGTCCCACAAAGTTTGTCTATTGCTGCAGTGTCG
Source organism: Calotriton arnoldi (assembly GCA_963921515.1). NCBI lineage: Eukaryota > Metazoa > Chordata > Amphibia > Caudata > Salamandridae > Calotriton > Calotriton arnoldi. The sequence goes on from CAWUFW010007965.1 coordinate 239,992, forward strand.
GCGACCGGATTGGACCCAACAAGCCTTGGCAATGGCAAGTCTCGAAGAAACAAAGAAAGGACGATGTTGCAGACCAGCAAGGTCTGGGGGACTCACCCAGTGAAGATAAGTCAGGGCACATCTGGACCAACAAGAGAAGCCCAAACAGAAGAAGAGTTACCTTCGTGAGGGCCCACTAGCCAACGGACTAGCGACTGCAAAGGAGCCTCAAGTGGACGCACTTGGAGCTGGCTTGCAGGACACTCGTGGAGTGGAGGCCAGTGATCTTCAGTGCAGTCGGTGCTGGAGGCGGGGGATACTTGGAGCCTAAAGCACAACTTCATGGGAGACCAGGAAGAGGATGCACTTGCAAATGTGCTCGATGCCTAGGGGTGACAGTTCCACATTACCCACAACAGCTACAGGCCTCAGCTTTGCTGGGGACTCAGGGCAGCCTCTAGGAAGTCTGGAAATCTACCTCTGGTGATGCAAAGACTTCAGCGTCCAGCAGGAGCTTCGGCGATGCAGACCGTACAATTGCTTCTTAGGTGCCTGCCAAGCAGGGGAGTCACTCCTTGACCCCAAGGGAGATTCTTCAGTCCTCTAATCTTGAAGTAGAGCGTTGAAGGTCCAGGATTCAGTGTCAGAGTTTCATCCAGGGTAATCTAAAGTCCTAAGGACTGGGGTCCCATACTTATACTAAGTTAGGGGGTTGGACATACTCTGAGGACCCACCTATGGGAGGGTCAGGGAAGAGGGGTGGTTATACCCATTCCCTTTGTCCAGTTTCACGCCAGAGCAGGGGCAGGTAGCCCCTGCAACCGGTTTGAACTGGCATATGCACAGGGACACCAAATGTGCCCCCAGTGCAGGACTTCAAAGCACCAGAGGGTGCTCCCGCCCAGCCCCAATACACACTATCCTGTCTGGGGAGGTGGTTACACCTCCTTGGGACAGGAAACCTATTGTCCAGGCCTCCCCTGCCGTAGTTTCAGTCAGCAGCAGGAGGCCAGACCCATGTCTGTGGCAGCGGCATCCATTTTGTGATGCCAGGGCTCTGGAAAGAAGTTACCGGGTAGCCCAGTTTGTACATGTTTCTCCCTCTAGAAGGGTGGAATGCTACCCCAGCCGCCAGAATTGGCGGGGGGTAGTATTACAAGATGTTTGACACCAAACACGACATGTTTCTGTGCAGCCATCCCAAAGTTAGCATTTACCGCGAGGATATAATGCACTTAAGAGTATATGGTCAGACTGCACCACAAACAGCATCAGAGGATTGTCTCCGAACGCTGCAGAGGGGCCCTGCTCATGCAGGGGCACCCTCTCACATAAAAACCAAGCACTCTGCCTTCAGGATTGTAAAGGCCTGCCATAGGAGTGACTTATAGGTTTATATGTGTGTGCAATTGTAGTGATATAGGTAGCCTATATCACAGTAAGGGGTGCATGCACCACCTTACCCAGGCTGCAGTAGCAGACCTGTGGTGTCATTTTGGCTGGCCTTCCAAGGGTGGCATAATACATGCTTCAGCCCCTGGCAGGCCTCTGAGGTACCTATGCCCTGGGTACATAGTATACCATGCACTAGGGACTTATAAGGGTACTCCAGATTCCAATCAAAGATGTACCTAAGGTACATGGAAACCATTTTAGAGAGGAAGCAGCTAGGCTGGGGTTCTGATTAGCAGGGCCCCAGCCAGACTAAAGTCGAAAAACAGTGAAGCATCAGCAAAAAGTGGGGGTACCCATGTGAAGCAGATCCTACTCTCCTACACAACCCCCCCAAACGCAGGGACATTAAACTAACCTTGACCAGTTGAGTCTTCATGTTCTAAGTGGAAATACCTAGAGAGTCCATCTGCATTGGCATGGTTACTCCCAGGTCTATGTTCCACTGTAAAGTCCATCCCCTGTAGGGAAATGGACCACCTAAGCAGTTTGGGGTTTTCACCCTTCATTTGTTTTAGCCATAGGAGGGGCTTGTGGTCTGTTTGAACAAGGAAGTGAGTACCAAACAAGTATGGCCTCAACTTCTTCAGAGTCCAGACCACAGCAAAGGCCTCCCTCTCAATGGCTGACCAACGTTTCTCTCTAGGGGTCAGCCTTCTGCTAATGAAAGCTACTGGCTGATCCTGACCTTAATCATTCAATTGTGACAGTACAGCCCCTACCCCCAATTCAGATGCATCTGTTTGGACAATGAACTTCTTGGAGTAATCAGGACTCTGGAGAATGGGAGCAATGCACATGGCCTGCTTCAGGTCATCAAATGCCTTTTGACAGCTAGCTGTCCACTGAACCTTCTTGGGCATTTTCTTGGAAGTTAAGTCATTCAGGGGTGTCACTATTGATCCATACCCCTTGACAAATCTCCTATAGTACCCAGTCAGGCCTAAGAAGGCTCTCACATGCAACCCAGTCCATAATGGTCTGGATTTTGCTCTGCAGTGGTTGAACCTGGCCTCCACCCACAAGGTGGCCCAGGTACACAACCTGACTCTGCCCTATCTGGCACTTAGTGGCCTTGATAGTGAGGCCTGCCTTTTGTAGGGCCTCCAAAACATTTCTGAGGTGGACCAGGTGATCCTCCCAGGTGGAGCTAAAGACAGCAATATCATCTAGATATGCTGCACTATAGGCCTCCAGACCTGTAAGGACTGTATTCACCAACCTCTGAAAAGTGGCAGGTGCATTCTTCAGACCAAAGGGCATTACCACAAATTGATAGTGCCCACTAGGGGTTGAGAATGCTGTCTTTGGCTTTGCATCATCAGCTAGCCTGATCTGCCAGTAGCCAGCTGTTAGGTCAAATGTGCTGAGATACTTGGCTGAGGCCAAAGTGTCTATTAGCTCTTCTGCCCTGGGTATTGGATGGGCATCAGACTAGTGACTGCATTGAGACCCCTGTAGTCCACACAAAACCTCATCTCTCTTTTCCCACCACTGGTATGAGGTTTTGGCACAAGGACCTCTGGACTAGCCCAAGGGCTATCCGAGGGTTCAATAACTCCCAAATCCAACATCTTCTGGACTTCTGCCCTGATACAGTCCCTGACATGGTCAGGTTGCCTATAAATCTTATTTTTAAAAGGCAGACTGTCCCCAGTGTCCACTTCATGAGTGCACCAGGTGGTCTGACTTGGAGTCAGAGAGAACATATGTCTGTACTGATTGAGCACTTGTCTGCAATCAGTTTGCTGGTGAGCAGTGAGGCTGCCTGCCAAGGCTACACCATCCACTGACCCATCATCAGGGTTCTGTGAGAGCAGGTCAGGGAGTGGGTCACTCTCTTCCTCCTGTCCCTCATCAGTAGCCATGAGCAAGCCTATGTCTGCCCTGTCCACATATGGTTTCAGTCTGTTGACATGGAGAACCCTGTGGGGACTCCTGGGTGTTCCTAGGTCTACTAAATAGGTAACCTCACCCTTCTGTTCAACAATGGTATGGGGTCCACTCCACTTGTCTTGGAGAGCTGCTGGGGCCACTGGCTCCAGCACCCACACCTTCTGTCCTGGCTGGTAAACAGTCAGTACAACCTTTTGGTCATGCCAGGCTTTTTGCAATTCCTGGCTAGCCTCAAGGTTTTTAGTTGCCTTTTTCATGTATTCAGCCATCCTGGAGCGGAGACCAAGTACATAGTCCACTATGTCTTGCTTTGGGGGCTTGAGAGGTAATTCCCATCTATCCTTCACCAAGCACAATGGACCCCTGACAGGGTACCAAACAAAAGTTCAAAAGGGCTGTAGCCAACCCCCTTTTGAGGCACCTCCCTGTATGCAAACAAAAGGCAGGGCAAGAGTATGTCCCATCTTCGCCTAAGATTTTCTGAGAGCCCTTTAATCATGCCCTTTAAGGTTTTGTTGAATCTCTCAACTAAACCATTGCATTGTGGGTGATAGTGTGTGGTGAACTTGTAAGTCACTCCACACTCCTTCCACATTGCCTTCAAGTATCCAGACATAAAGTTTGCACCCCTGTCTGATACAACCTCCTTAGGGAAGCCCACTCTTGAGAAAATTCCCAGGAGGGCCCTTGCCACCACAGGTGCTGTAGTGGTCCTAAGGGGAATAGCCTCTGGGTACCTAGTGGCATGATCCACCACCACTAGGATAAACCTGTGCCCAGATGCTGTTTGGGGATCCATGGGACCAACAATATCAATCCCCACCCTTTCAAAGGGAACCCCCACCACAGGTAGTGGTATCAGGGGGGCCTTTGTGGTGCCACCTGCCTTCCCACTGGCTTGGCAGGTTACACAGGAGCGACAAAACTCCTTGGTGTCTACAGACATGTGGGGCCAGTGAAAGTGAGGGACAGTTCTGTCCCAAGTCTTGTTCTGGCCCAGGTGACCTGCTAGAGGAATGTCATGGGCTAGAGTCGATAGGAAGCCCCTGAACTTCAGAGGTATAACCGACCTCCTGGTGGCACCAGGCTTGGGGTCTCTACACTCTGAGTACAAGAGTCCATCATCCCAATACACTTTATGGGGACCACTAGCATTCCCAGCAGCCTCAGCAGCAGCTTGCTGTCTGAGGGGTTCAAGAGAGGGGCAGCTCTGCTGCTCCTGGCTCAGATCTGACCTGGAAGGGCCCCCTGTCCCCAAGAACTCAACCTGGTCAGGTTCAAGCTCCTCTGGGACAGTTCCTTCCTCAGGACTGAGCTCATCCCCCTCAAGAGACTGATCTTCCTTCTGAGCCAAGGGGGAAGGCACTGCCTTAACCCTACTACTCCTCCTCTTGGAGGGCACTTGGTCCATTGTTCCAGGATCCAAGGCCTGTTCAGTGTTAGACATTTTGCTCTGTGACCTGGTCACAGCAAACACATCTGCAGGGATCCCGAGCATTTCTGCATGGGTCCTGAGCTCCACTTCTGCCCAAGCTGAAGTTTCAAGATCATTGCCAAGCAAGCATTCCACTGGTGGGTTTGCACTCACCACAACCTTCTTAAGGCCAGTTACCCCTCCCCAGGAGAAGTTAACAACTGCCAGAGTATGGTCTGTTCTGACATTGCTAGCATTGGTCACTTGGTACATTTCACCAAGTATAATCTGCCCAGGATCCACAAGGTCTTGTGTCACCATGGTGACACTGGCCCTTGTATCCCTAAATGCCAAAGCCTCTTTTCCATTGATTAATGGCTGTTGCCTGTACTTGCCCAGATTACTGGGACTCACAGAGGAGGTCACATCCATGCCTCCATCACAGAGTAGGACAGCCTGAGTGAGTTCTCTGACTAGGCCAGAGCTCATCTCATTACCCAGGGTCAACCCTACTAAACCCTTGGCCTGTGTACTCCCACCACCAATTGTAACTGCACTAGGGGGAACAGGTGCCTTAGGGGCATTGGTGGGGGCTGGAATAGAGTCTTTGGACTTGGTGCAATCACTGGTCCAGTGTGTCTTTTGCTTACAGACTTTGCACCATGGTTTCTTTTGGCCTTTTCCCTTGTTAGACTGTGAATCCCCACCTGAAGAAGATTTTTGGGGGCCTTGTGAAGACTTCTGGTCTTTACCCTTCTCGCCACCCTTATCAGAGTTTTTAGAATCTTGCTTCTTAGGGTCACCACCTTGGTTCTGTACCTTCTGCCTCACCCTGGTTCTGACTCATCTGTCTGCCTTCTTTCCCAATTCTTGGGGAGAGATCAGATCAGAGTCCACCAGGTACTGATGCAACAGCTGATTTTGACAGTTATTAAGAATCTTCTCCCTCATGATAAGATTGTACAATCCTGTGAAGTCACATACCTTACTGCCCATCAACCAACCTTCCAGAGCCTTAGCAGAACAATCAACAAAGTCCACCCAGTCTTTAGTCTGTGCTTTTGGGTATCTCTGAACTTTAACCTGTATTGTTCAGTTGTTAGGCCAAACCCATCAATCAGAGCACTCTTCAAGACTTTGTAATTGTCAGCATCCTCTTCTCTAACAGTGAGGAGCTTATCTCTACCTTTGTCTGCAAAGGAGAGCCACAAGATTGCTGCCCACTGCTCCTGGGGGACCTTCTGTACTTTACAGGCCCTCTCCAGTGCAGTTATCCATTTGTGGATGTCATCCCCACTCTGGTAGGGAGGGACAGCCTTGCTCAGGTTTCTATGGTCATAAGACCTTTCCCTATCTCTGGGGAAATTGCTGCCACCATGGGACTCTAGTCCCATCTTTTTTCTCTGTCTATAGAGATCTAGGGACTCCCTGTCTATAGCCAACTGCTGTTTTCTGAGCTCAAGCTGGGCTTGTTCATACTGAAGCAGTCTCTTTCTCCTCTCATGAGAGGATTCCCTCCTATGAGAGGAGACAGAGGTCCCTACTGAGGTGTCAGAGTGGTTAGACTCCTGAGAAAGAGATCTAGACCTTCTGGGCACACTCACAACTCTTCCTGGGGGACAAAGGGGAGGTCATTCTGGGCCTCCTCCTCATCCTCAGGAGTAGCTGCACTTTCCAGGTCAGGATCATTGTCATCCCCCTGGCCAGTTTCAGAGGTCAGGTCCTGGGCATTTTCATCCCTGGCCCCTTCCTCATCTTCTGCCCCACGCTCTCTGCCTCCCCTTTCAGACCTTATGGGTCTTCTAAGATCATCAAGCAGAAGCATCTTCATGAGACGTTGGATGTTGGCACTTTTGCCTGTCTTCAACTTCCTAACTTTGCACAACTCTCTTAATTCCAAGAATGAGATGTTGTCATATCTGTATGGCAGGAGCTCACTGGTTCCTGGCAGTGAAGACATTACTAGTGTGGTGTGGTGTATGCACTACCTACTCTAGTGTGGCCTACTAAACTCTCTTGAGTTGTAGAAAGGGTGTGCTATCCCTTAACACACAACTTTAAGTTCAGTAGAACTTACTGTATCCTAAGCTTGAATTATATGTACCTAAGGTACCCTTAGTGGTTTTCAGTCGATCAATTTAATTGAGATTATCTGGTAAAACAATAGCAAGCTGGAATCCCACACGCTGCACACCAATGTGAGAAGTTGGCCTGGTATATGCTGTCCACTAATTATAGTGGGCACCTTGCACCAGTCCAAACAACCCCTTATTGGAGATAGGTTAAAGACAACCTTTATTGAAAGCTATCCTAGTGGTAGCTATGGAGAGCAGCCTTCAGGCTAAGTCTTGAAGGAATGTAAAGCAGCTTGTTTTACCAGTCTATAATCTCTTGAGTGACCAAATGAAAGAGGACCACACCAGGTATATACATAAAATATATGTATTTAGTCTTAAACACACCCCTCTAGTCTCTTTATGAGGCTAGAGTTCGAAGTACATAAGTTACAAGTCAGTTATCAACAGTAATAGCACAAATACACGTTTGAGCCCTAGGGGCGTACCAAACCATATACCAATAAAGTGGTATAAGAACCACAACTGAGCTAGACACAAGGCCTAGAGCCTGTAGAAATGCTTGGACCACAAGGAACCACCCAAGGTAGTGACACACAGTACCCATGGGGGACGCGTGCAGTGTGAGAACACAGCCGCGAGCCGCAGTTGACTTCTATGGGGAATGTCGGGGTTGGAATTTTAAAGAAAAGGGACACTTAGAGGAGGACTTGGAGCAAACCCCTTTAGAACAAGGTCGTTCTCGAGTCTATACCCACGGTAGCACCGGAGTACTCGAATTACCTCACCCAGGGGAGCCGGGTGCATAGGTGTCTTTCGGGGTCAGGTTTCGTCATCGTTTTCAATTGCGATCTGCTGCAAAGTGCTGCTGGCGACCAAGTCGAAAGTGTTCGGGTGGATCCAAAGGTGGATCGAAGATGTGAGGAACCTGAAAGCAGAGGGGACAGAGTCTGGGTCACTAGCCAGTGACCAGGAAGGCGATGAGCAGATGCCCACCGATGTCGGGTGCCTCAGGTAGGTTGACGGTCGTCTTGACTCTTCAGCCACGAGGTCCAGGAGGTGTCGATGACAACCAGGAGCTGGATTCCCGCTGTCCCACAATGTTTGTCGATTGCTGTGGTATCGGCGACCGGATTGGACCCAACAAGCCTTGGCAACGGCAAGTCTCGAAGAAACAAAGAAAAGATGATGTTGCAGACCAGCAAGGTCTGGGGGAGTCACCCAGCAAGGGTAAGTCAGAGCACATCTGGAGCAACCAGGGAAGCCCAAACAGAAGAAGAGTTGCCTTCATGAGGGCCCACTAGCCAATGGACTAACAACTGCGAAGGAGCCTCGAGTGGACGCACTTGGAGCTGGCTTGCAGGACACTCATGGAGTGGAGACCAGTGATCTTCAGTGCAGTCGGTGCTGGAGATAGGGGCTATTTGAAGCCCAAAGCACAACTTCGTGGGAGACCAGGAAGAGGATGCACTTGCAAATGTGCTCGGTGTTCAGGGGTCACGGTTCCACATTACCCACGACAGCTACGGGCATCAGCTTTGCTGGGGACTCAGGGCAGCCTCAGGAAAGTCTGGAAATCCACCTCTGGTGATGCAAAGACTTCGGCGTCCGGCAGGAGCTTCGGCGATGCAGACCGGACATTTGCTTCTTAGGTGCCTGCCAAGCAGGGGAGTCACTCCTTGACCCCAAGGGAGATTCTTCAGTCCTCTAATCTTGAATTAGAGCGGTGAAGGTCCAGGATTCGGTGTCAGAGTTTCGTCCAGGGTAATCTAAAGTCCTAAGGACTGTGGTCCCATACTTATACTAAGTTAGGGGGTAGGACATACTCTGAGGACCCACCTATGGGAGGGTCAGGGAAGAGGGGTGGTTACACCCATTCCCTTTGTCCAGTTTCGCACCAGAGCAGGGGCAGGTAGCCCCTGCAACCGGTTTGAACTGGCATATGCACAGGGACACCAAATGTGCCCCCAGTGCAGGACTTCAAAGCACTAGAGGGTGCTCCCGCCCAGCCCCAAAACACACTATCCTGTCTGGGGAGGTAGTTACACTTCCTTGGTACAGGAAACCTATTGTCCAGGCCTCCCCTGCCAGAGTTTCAGTCAGCAGCAGGAGGCCAGACCCGTGTCTGTGGCAGCGGCATCCATTTTGTGATGCCAGGGCTCTGGAAAGAAGTTACCGGGTAGCCCAGTTTGTACATGTCTCTCCCTCTAGAAGGGTGGAATGCTACCCCCGCTGCCAGAATTTGTGGGGGGGTAGTATTCCAAGATGTTTGACACCAAACACGACATGTTTCTGTGCATCCATCCCAAAGTTAGCATTTACCACGAGGATATAATGCACTTAATAGTATATTGTCAGGCTGCACCACAAACAGCATCAGAGGATTGTCTCCGAACGCTGCAGAGGGGCCCTGCTCATGCAGGGGCACCCTCTCACATAAAAACCAAGCACTCTGCCTTCAGGATTGTAAAGGCCTGCCATAGGAGTGACTTATAGGTTTATATGTGTGTGCAATTGTAGTGATATAGGTAGCCTATATCACAGTAAGGGGTGCATGCACCACCTTACCCAGGCTGCAGTAGCAGACCTGTGGTGTCATTTTGGCTGGCCTTTCCAGGGGTGGCATAATACATGCTTCAGCCCCTGGCAGGCCTCTGAGGTACCTATGCCCTGGGTACATAGTATACCATATACTAGGGACTTATAAGGGTACTCCAGATTCCAATCAAAGATGTACCTAAGGTACATGGAAACCATTTTAGAGAGGAAGCAGCTAGGCTGGGGTTCTGATTAGCAGGGCCCCAGCCAGACTAAAGTCGAAAAAGAGTGAAGCATCAGCAAAAAGTGGGGGTACCCATGTGAAGCAGATCCTACTCTCCTACATCTTGCCTCTTTCATCACCTCTTGCCTCTTTCTGCACCTCTCTTGCCTCTTTCTGCACCTCTCTTGCCTCTTTCTGCACCTCTCTTGCTTCTTTCTGCACCTTTCTTGTACTTTCTACACGTCACTCTCTTCTTTCTACACCTCTCATGCTTCTTTCTGCTCCTCTCTTGCCTCTTTCTGCACTTCACTTACTTCTTTCTGTACCTCACTCTCTTCTTTTGTACCTCTCTTGCTTCTTTTTGCTCTTCTCTTGCTTCTTTCTGATCTTCTATTGTGTCTTTCTGCACCTCTCTTGACTCTTTCTGCACCTCTCTTGCCTCTCTCTTGCTTCTTTCTGCACCTCACTCTGGCCTTTCTGTACCTATTTTGCTTCTTTTTGCACTACTCTTGCTTCTTTCTGCACTTATTTTGCTTCTTTCTGCACCTTTCCTCTTCTTTCTGTACCTTTCTTCCTCTTTCTGCAGTTCTCTTGTACTTTCTGCACCTCACTTGTATTGTTTTGTACTTCTCTCGCATCTTTCTGTGCCTTTCTTCCTCTTTCTGTACCTTTCTTCTTCTTAAGGCACCTTTCTTCTTCTTTCTGCACTTCTCTTGCCTCTTTCTGCACCTCTCTTTCCTCTTTCTGCAACTCTCATGCCTCTTTCTGCTCCTTTCTTGCTTCTTTCTGCACCTTTTGTGCCTCTTTCTACACCTCTCTTGTTTCTTTCTACACTTCTCTTGCTTCTTTCTATACCTTTCTTACTCTTTCTGTACCTTTCTTCCTCTTCCTGTGCCTTTCTTCCTCTTTCAGCACTTCTATTTCCTCTCTCTGCACCTTTGTTGCCTCTTTATGCACATTCTTCCTCTTTCTGCACCTCTCTTGCCTCTTTCATCACCTCTTGCCTCTTTCTGTACCTCTCTTGCCTCTTTCTGCACCTCTCTCACTTCTTTCTGCACCTTTCTTGTACTTTCTTCACCTCACTCTCTTCTTTCTACACATCTCATGCTTCTTTCTGCTTCTCTCTTGCCTCTTTCTGCACTTCACCTACTTCTTTCTGCACCTCATTCTCTTCTTTTGTACCTCTCTTGCTTCTTTTTGTGCTTCTCTTGATTGTTTCTGCACTTATCTTGCTTCTTTCTGCACCTTTCCTCTTCTTTCTGTACCTTTCTTCCTCTTTCTGCAGTTCTCTTGTACTTCCTGCACTTCTCTTGCCTCTTTCTACACATCGCTAACATTTTTCTTCACTTCTCTAGCCTCTTTCTGCACCTCTCTTGCTTTTTATGCATCTCTCTTGCTTTTTCTGTACTTCTTGTGCTACTTTCTGTGCATTTCCTCCTCTTTCTGCACCTTTCTTCCTTTTTCTGTAACTTGTTTCCTCTTTCAGCACATTTCTTCCTCTTTCTGCACTTCTCTTGCCTCTTTCTGTATCTCTCTTGCCACTTTCTGCTCAGCTTGCCTCTTTCTGCTCCTCTCTTGCATTTTTCTGGACCTCTGTTGCCTCTTCCTGCGCACTTCTTCCTCTTTCTGAACCACTCTTGCTTCTTTCATCACTTCTCTTGCTTCTTTCTGCACCTCACTTGCCTCTTTCTATACCTTTCTTCCTCTTTTGTGCCTTTCTTCCTCTTTCTGCACCTCTCTTGCCTCTTTCTGAACATCTCTTGCCGCTTTCTGTACCTCTCTTGCCTCTTTCTGCACCTCTCTTGATTCTTTCTGCACCTCTCTTGCCTATTTCTGCAACTTTCTTGCTTCATTCTGCACCTCACCTGCTTCTTTCTGCACTCCTCTTGCTTCTTTCTATACCTCTCTTGCCTCTTTCAGCACTTCTTTTGCTTCTTTCTGCACCTTTCTTCCTCTTTCTGCACTTCTCTTCCCTCTTTCTGTACTTCCCTTTGCCTCTTCATGCGCACTTCTTCCTCTTTCTGAACCACTCTTGCTTCTTTCATCACTACTCTTGCTTCTTTCTGCACCTCACTTGCCTCTTTCTATACATCTCTTGCTTATTTCTGCACCACTCTTGCTCTTTCTGCACCTGACTCTCTTCTTTCTGCAGATCTCTTTCCTCTTTCTGTACCTCACTTGCATTGTTTTGTACTTCTCTCGCTTCTTTCTGCACCTTTTTGTACTTTCTTCACCTCACTCTCTTCTTTCTACACCTCACATGCTTCTTTCTGCTTCTCTCTTGCCTCTTTATGCACTACTCTTGCTTCTTTCTGCACTTATCTTGCTTCTTTCTGCACCTTTCCTCTCCTTTCTGTACCTTTCTTCCTCTTTCTGCAGTTCTCTTGTACTTCCTGGACTTCTCTTGCCTCTTTCTACACATCTCTTGCCATTTTCTTCATTTCTCTAGCCTCTTTCTGCACCCCTCTTGCTTTTTTATGCATCACTCTTGCTTTTTCTGCACTTCTATTGCAACTTTCTGTGCCTTTCTTCCTCTTTCTGCACCTTTCTTCTTTTTTCTGCACCTTGTTTCCTCTTTCAGCACCTTTCTTCCTCTTTCTGCACTTCTCTTGCCTCTTTCTGTACCTCTCCTGCCACGATCTGCTCCTGTCTTGCCTCTTTCCGCTCCTCTCTTGCGTTTTTCTGGACCTCTGTTGCCTCTTTCTGTACCTTTCTTACTCTTTCTGTACCTTTCTTCCTCTTTTGTGCCTTTCTTCCTCTTTCTGCACCTCTCTTGCCTCTTTCTGAACATCTCTTGCCTTTTTCTGTACCTCTTCCTCTTTCTGAACCACTCTTGCTTCTTTTGTCACTTCTCTTGCTTCTTTCTGCACCTCTCTTGCCTCTTTATGCACATCTCTTGGTTCTTTCTGCACCTCTTTTGCTCTTTCTGCACCTGACTCTCTTCTATCTGCACTTCTCTTGCTTCTTTCTGCAGCTCTCTTTCCTATTTCTGCACCTCACTTGCATTGTTTTGTACTTCTCTCGCTTCTTTCAGTGCCTTTCTTCCTCTTTCTCCACCTTTCTTCCTCTTAAGGCACCTTTCTTCTTCTTTCTGCACTTCTCTTGCCTCTTTCTGCACCTCTCGTGCCTCTTTCTGCAACTCTCATGCCTCTTTCTGCTCCTTTCTTGCTTCTTTCTGCACCTTTCTTGCCTCTTTCTGCACCTCTCTTATTTCTTTCTGCACCTCTCTTGCTACTTTCTATACTTTTCTTGCTTCTTTCTATACCTTTCTTACTCTTTCTGTACCTTTATTCCTCTTCCTGTGCCTTTCTTCCTCTTTCTGCACTTCTCTTTCCTCTCTCTGTACCTTTTTTGCCTCTTTCTGCACCTATATTGCCTCTTTATGCACACTTCTTCCTCTTTCTGCACCTCTCTTGCCTCTTTCATCACCTCTTGCCTCTTTCTGCACCTCTCTTGCCTCTTTCTGCACCTCTCTCGCTTCTTTCTGCACCTTTCTTGTACTTTCTTCACCTCACTCTCTTCTTTCTACACCTCTCATGCTTCTTTCTGCTCCTCTCTTGCCTCTTTCTGCACTTCACTTACTTCTTTCTGCACCTCACTCTCTTCTTTTGTACCTCTCTTGCTTCTTTTTGCACTTCTCTTGCTTGTTTCTGCTCTTCTATTGTGTCTTTCTGCACCTCTCTTGCTTCTTTCTGTACTACTCCTGCTTCTTTCTGCACTTATCTTGCTTCTTTCTGCACCTTTCCTCTTCTTTCTGTACCTTTCTTCCTCTTTCTGCAGTTCCCTTGTACTCCTGCACTTCTCTTGCCTCTGTCTACACATCTCTTGCATTTTTCTTCACTTCTCTAGCCTCTTTCTGCACCTCTCTTGCTTTTTTATGCATCTCTCTTGCTTTTTCTGCACTTCTCTTGCTACTTTCTGTGCCTTTCTTCTTCTTTCTGCACATTTCTTCCTTTTTCTGCACCTTGTTTCCTCTTTCAGAACCTTTCTTCTTCTTTCTGCACTTCTCTTGCCTCTTTCTGTACCTCTCTTGCCACTTTCTGCTCCTGTCTTGCCTCTTTCTGCTCCTCTCTTGCGTTTTTCTGGACCTTGGTTGCCTCTTTCTGTACCTTTCTTACTCTTTCTGTACCTTTCTTCCTCTTTTGTGCCATTCTTCCTCTTTCTGCACCTCTCTTGCCTCTTTCTGAACATCTCTTGCCTCTTTCTGTACCTCTCTTGATTCTTTCTGCACCTCTCTTGCCTCTTTTTTACACATCTCTTGCTTATTTCTGCACCACTCTTGCTCTTTCTGCACCTGAATCTCTTCTTTCTGCAGATCTCTTTCCTCTTTCTGCACTGCACTTGCATTGTTTTGTACTTCTATCGCTTCTTTCTGCACCTTTTTTGTACTTTCTTAACCTCACTCTCTTCTTTCTACACCTCTCATGCTTCTTTCTGCTCCTCTCTTGCCTCTTTCTGCACTACTATTGCTTCTTTCTGCACTTATCTTGCTTCTTTCTGCACCTTTCCTCTCCTTTCTGTACCTTTCTTCCTCTTTCTGCAGTTCTCTTGTACTTCCTGCACTTCTCTTGCCTCTTTCTACACATCTCTTGCCTTTTCTTCACTTCTCTAGCATCTTTCTGCACCCCTCTTGCTTTTTTATGCATCACTCTTGCTTTTTCTGCGCTTCTGTTGCAACTTTCTGTGCCTTTCTTCCTCTTTCTGCACATTTCTTCTTTTTTCTGCACCTTGTTTCCTCTTTCAGCACCTTTCTTCCAGTTTCTGCACTTCTCTTTCCTCTTTCTGTAAATCTCTTGCGACTATCTGCTCCTGTATTGCCTCTTTCTGCTCCTCTCTTGCGTGTTTCTGGACCTCTGTTCCCTTTTTCTGCACCTTTCTTACTCTTTCTGTACCTTTCTTCCTCTTTTGTGCCATTCGTCCTCTTTCTGCACCTCTCTTGCCTCTTTCTGAACATCTCTTGCCTTTTTCTGTACCTCTCTTGACTCTTTCTGCACCTCTCTTGATTCTTTCTGCACCTCTCTTGCCTATTTCTGCAACTCTCTTGCTTCATTCTGCACCTCACCTGCTTCTTTCTGCACTCCTCTTGCTTCTTTCTATACCTTTCTTGCCTCTTTCAGCATTTTTTTTGCTTCTTTCTTCACCTTTCTTCCTCTTTCTGCACTTCTCTTCCCTCTTTCTGTACTTCTCTTGCCTCTTCCTGCGTACTTCTTCCTCTTTCTGAACCACTCTTGCTTCTTTCATCACTTCTCTTGCTTCTTTCTGCACCTCTCTTGCCTCTTTCTGCACTTTTCTTGCATCTTTCTGCTGCTCTCTTTCCTCTTTTTGCACCTCACCTGCATTGTTTTGTACTTCTCTCGCTTCTTTCTGTGCCTTTCTTCCTCTTTCTGCACCTTTCTTCCTCTTAAGGCACCTTTCGTCTTCTTTCTGCACTTCTCTTGCCTCTTTCTGCACCTCTTGTGCCTCTTTCTGCAACTCTCATGCCTCTTTCTGCTCCTTTCTTGCTTCTTTCTGCACCTTTCTTGCCTCTTTCTGCACCTCTCTTGTTTCTTTCTGCACCTCTCTTGCTTCTTTCAACATTTCTCTTGCTTCTTTCTATACCTTTCTTACTCTTTCTGTACCTTTCTTCCTCTTCCTGTGCCTTTCTTCCTCTTTCTGCACCTCTCTTGATTCTTTCTGCACCTCTCTTGCCTATTTCTGCAACTCTCTTGCTTCATTCTGTACCTCACCTGCTTTCTTTTGCTTCTTTCTGCACCTTTCTTCCTCTTTCTGCACTTCTCTTCCCTCTTTCTGTACTTCTCTTGACTCTTCCTGCACACTTCTTCCTCTTTCTGAACCACTCTTGCTTCTTTCATCACTTCTCTTGCTTCTTTCTGCACCTCTCTTGCCTCTTTCTACACATCTCTTGCTTCTTTCTGCACCTCTCTTGCTCTTTCTGCGCCTGACTCTCTTATTTCTGCACCTCTCTTGCTTCTTTCTGCAGCTATCTTTCTTCTTTCTGCACCTTACTTGCTTTGTTTTGTACTTTTCTCGCTTCTATCTGTGCCTTTCTTCCTCTTTCTGCACCTTTCTTCCTCTTAAGGCACCTTTCTTCTTCTTTCTGCACTTCTCTTGCTTCTTTCTGCACTTCTCCTGCCTCTTTCTGCACCTCTCTTTTCTCTTTCTACACCTCTGTTGCCTCTTTCTGCACCTCTCTTGCTTCTTTCTGAACCCTTTTTGCTTCTTTCTGCACCTCTCTTGCCTCTTTCTGCACCTCTCTTTCCTCTTTCTGCACCTCACTCTCTCCTTTCTGTACCTCTCTTCCTTCTTTCTGTATTACTCTTGCTTTTTTCTGCACATCTCTTGCTTCTTTCTCTACCTTTCCTCTTCTATCTGCATCTTTCTGCACCTTTATTCCTCTTTCTGTGGTTCTCTTTCTTCTTTCTGCACTTCTCCTGCCTCTTTCTGAACCTCTCTTGCTTCTTTATTTTAAACATTTTTATTGAATCATCCCCAATGCTTTAAATACAAGAGGATTTCATGAGAATGAATATTAAACAGCAACATAAGCATATGAACTGACTACAGGATAACAACATCATTATTGTAAAGAAAAAGGGAGAAAAAAAGGAAAGTAAACATAAAGACCCAATTTGTGATCAAATCAATAAGAAATCAATTATTTTTCATACAATCACATAACATATTAATGCTTCTTTTATACATGTTAGTTACCCTCCTTCCATCTTTTGAGAGCGGCCCATATGTTTTCCCCTTTTCTTTTGGCTTTTAAGCCCTTTTTTTCATATACCCCTTTTTCTAAATTGTAGGTGGCTAATAATCTACCCAACCGTTGTTGGAATCCAGGTGCCAGGGTATCCAGCCAGGCTGATACAATACAGATTCTTACCACTGCCATTGCTATAAAAATAAAGGGGCGATGGTCCTCTAAAACATAATTATCGCTAATACCCAGCAATATATGTTGGGCCGTTAGATTCAATCTTATTTTCAATGATGTAGTCATACATTTTTCAATTTCGTCTAGCCAGATACCTAGTATAGGGCATGTTGCAAACATATGTGTCAAATCGGCTTCCGTACTGCTACAGCGCGGGCATGTGATTCCATCCTGACCACCTCATTGAGCAATTCTAGCCGGGGTATGATATAGTGAAAACAGTGTTTTGTAGTGTTGAGCCTGTAATCCTGCCGATCGTAGCACCGTCCTCCCCAATTCAAGTGACTCTAAAAATATATTCTGTGCCATACCCAACCTCTGTTCCCATTTGGACCCATGTTTTTCGAGGTCATCCTGGATAAACATGATCAGCTTTGAATATATCTGACTAATTGTGCACCCTTCTTCAGAGTGGTCCGCGTCCACAATATCATTATTATTAAAACCCATTGAACCCCCTTTCTTTTGGGTTAGATAGCTCCGTACTTGCAAATACTTTAAAAAAATCTCTAGTATGTATCCCGAAACTGATTTGTACATCCCTAAATGCTAACACGCCCGATGTATCTAAAAGATCTCCTATTGAACAAATTCCTGCTTCATCCCATCTAGACATAATGTTATCTCGGAAGATCTCTGGCATAGTTGTATTTTTAAAAAGTTGTGTATAGTAGTTCAGCCGACCAAGCCCAACTTTGCGTTTAAAAGATAGCCAAATCTTAAAAGCTGCATGCAGGGTTTTGAACCTAACTTTTTTGTAATAGCTTGGCTCGCTATAATTCAGAAAACAACCCCATGCGGCCTCGCCTATTAGTAATTCATACACATCCTCTGATCCAAGTTGAATCCCCTGCTCTTCTGTTTTCCCTCCCAGCAACACATGCATATATTGAAGAGCGGCCGCCCAGTAATATAGTCTTAAATCGGGACCCCCCATCCTCCCTTCTCCCTTGTTAAAGTCATAAATTTGAGTGCCCTTCTGGTCTTACCATGTGACCAAATAAACCTATTGAGCATACTTTCCATTTCTTTAAACCAAGACTTTCCAAACTCAAGGGGTATGGTCATAAAGAGATTTAGGGGCATATTAGCAAGACCCTCATTAAAATTATTGCCGGTTTAGCGGCAGGAAACTGCCGCTAAACGGCGATAATGGGCTTGCTAATATGCGTTATAGAATTCAATAGAAGCCCAGGTTAGATGTGCAGGACATCTAACCTGGGCTTCTTTGGAATTCCATAACGCATATTAGCAATCCCATTATCGCCGTTTTAGCGGCAGTTTCCTGCTGCTAAAACGGCGAAAATTTTAACGTGGGTCTTGCTAATATGCCCCATAGTATCTTGGGAAGAAACAGCATCTTTATTATGTTGCATCTACCTACAATGGTAAGGTGGAGATTATGCCACCTGTCAAAGTATTTCTTCCCTTGTCTTATTATTGGAGCTATGTTAGCCTCTACTAATTGCCCCAATTCCGATGTGATTTTTACCCCCAGATATGTAGCCATATTTGTGACCCTTGTATCCCCAAAACCAGACGCACTGTTGACAACGATTTGGGTCTTCTGCTGGTTAAGTTTGTACCCTGAGACCATCCCAAATACTGCAGCTTCATTACCTATTTCATTAAGTGCCATCTGGGGGTCGGGTGTGATGACTGCCAGGTCGTCCGCATAAGCAAGGATTTTCGTCTCCAGCTCCTGAAATCTCATTAATTTGATTGTACGATTTCCTTCAATTCTTCGTATCAGAGGATCAATGTATATAGCGAAGAGTTAGGGGGAGCAGGGACTCCCCTGCCTGGTTCCCCTTGAAATCAGTATTGGTTCCGTGTATTCCCCGTTTACTCGGACGCGAGCCACAGGACTCTTGTATAGACCCATGATTGCACTAATGAATACTTTTCTTAACCCATGTCATTCGAGGGTGCCCCACAGGTAGTCCCAGGAGATCCTATCAAATGCCTTCTCGGTCTCCTGAGACTGCTGCTGCATCAAAGAGTGTTATTACCCTGCGTACATGTTCAGTGGTTCCTCTTCCGGGTATAAACCTGTGCTGGCATGGATGGATTACATTGCTGATGATGGAACTTAATCGGGTAGCAAATATTTTAGAAAAGATTTTGGAATCACTATTCATTAGAGTGATAGGTCTATATGAACCACGTTCATGTGGGAGGTTGCCTTTTAAAAAAAAAAAAAAAAACTATTACCGCCTGGGCCCAGGACTCGGGTATTGACTTCCCACCTTGTGCTTATCTGAGCGTTTCTATCATGTCCCTTTTTAATAGATGGTAAAAGATTTTATAAAACTCCAAAGGGATCTGATCCGGACCCACCGCCTTACCCGATGGGAGGCTCATGAGGGCGCTATATATTTCTTCATCAGTTACGACCATATCCATGAGGTCTATATCCTGGGTGGCAAATTGCTCTATCTGAATATCCTTCAGATAATCATTAACCGAGTGGTGGGACAACTCTAATTCCTCCTGGTACAATTCACTATAATATTTATTAAATACTTCTTGCATACCAGTAGCTTCTTTGAACATTTTCCCGTCTTTATCCTGTATTTCAACTACCTCCCCATCACTCTTTTATGTCTCGTCCGAACTGCCAGCATGCGTCCTACTTGCTCGCTGAGTTCATAGCACCCCTCACGCCATGCAAGATATTTTTCAGCTGCCTTAGTCGAAGAGATTTCACCGATCTCAGCTTTTGCAACCGCGATTTTATGCGTCCAACACTCTAATGGTGCACCTTGTGCTATTGCCCTAATCAACTCTTCTTCTAAAGCAGCCATTGCTTCATACAGTGTGTTAACTCGCCCTGTTTCATTTTTCCTCCTTCTGGCATTGTAGCTAAGTGTCTCACCTCTGACTCCAGCCTTGAATGCGTACCAAATCACCCCACTACTGGCACTATCCCTATTTATTTCCAAAAAACCCTCAATCCAGGTATTCATATGTGCTATATAGTCTGGGTCTTTTAGCAAACCTCTTTCAAATGTCCAAGGTGGTTTTTTCCTCTCTGCCCCCCTAAAATTAACGGTTAATACTAGAGGATTATGGTCTGAAAACACTCTGGGGTGCTTTTCTATATCACAATCTATGGCCAAATGGGACGCAGTAAAAAAAGAATCAAGTCGTGCTACAAGTTTGTGCGGTGCAGAGTAGTACGTGCTCCCAGGATCCAGAGCTTTGGTCAAAGCCCAAATGTCTGTCAGGCCATTATCTTGAATCAACAACAACAAAGCCCTGCAGACCTTATTTTTACGGCCTGTATATTTGGTGCTGCCCCCATCCCATCTAATGCTGCCCAAACCATTAATATTTAAGTCCCCGCATAATATAACCGGTATTCCTCGTGAGGCCAACTCTGAGTTCACCTCCAGCAGGACCTCTGGGTCATCCCCCGTAGATCCATACACTGAGCAGAGGGTAAAACTAGACTCACGGCACCAGCCTTCTACCATCACCCATCGTCCAAATTTATCAGACTGGCAATTTCTCCATTTTAAATCACTCCTCCATGACAATATAGCAACCCCTTTAGTCCTATCCCCCAGCAATGTATTCACGACTAAGTTATACCCCAACTGCTCCATTAGTTTAGCCCTGGAACCCTCAATGTGTGTCTCTTGTAAACACAAAATGTCAGCCCTTAACCTTTTCAGTTCAATTGCAATCCTTTGTCTTTTATTTGGATCGTTCAGACCACATACGTTAATTGATGCTATTCGTATTTTCATCATGTGATATTTGAAAAAGCATTCCCTAATTTTGTATTTCCCAGAGTTGCCATGAATTCCTTTTGTTTCATTCCTATGCTGTTTACAACTAGATTGTATCCCCTACTTTTCTCATGATCCTCATTAACCAATTTTCCCCTCCCGTTTTTCTCTCCCCCCTCTCCCAGAACCACCCCCTAGCCCTCCCTCCCTCTCCTCCCACTTCATCCTACCACCCACCCCACCTCCCACAACATTGAGCAAATGGGTCACAATGAGACCCATGTGATGTCGCCTGTTAGGCCCCCGAAGTGCCCCCGTGTCCAATCCCCCGCCCCTATGAATTAAACCAATACCAAGTAATATATCGTCCTACCTTCGACGTTGAAATTTAAAAAAATACAGGGTGATAATTAGAGAAAAAACACACATCCCACAATTTTCCACTATTTTTCTACTGTTTTTCTACCAGTGATTGTTTCATCCTTCCCACGTATCATTTGGTCAAATAATACCCGCACTTGTGCCCTCATCATCCAGTCCCCAAATGTGATACCACCTCACTCTATCTTTCTGTTGTCCCAGTAGCGCCCTGTCCTCTTGTCTCCTGTAGTTCCTTCAGGTACTCCTGAGCCTTGATTTCGGATGATAGCACCCTCATTTTTCCTCTGTGTATGATTTTAAGGCATGCAGGGCTCAATAGGTAGGCTTCAGTGCCAAGTGCCTGGAAAGGAGAAATTAGTTGACGTAACCTCCACCGCCTTTCCACCGTAGTGTGGCAGAAGTCTGGATGCGTGAAAAAAGTGTGACCATTATGGGATCGTTTTGCATCCGGTCTTGCCTTATCTGAGATAGACTGCCGAATGAGAAAGTTCCCCCAAAAAACTAGGATCGCTCTGGGCCGTTCCAATTGCCCCACCGTGGTATTTTTTCTCACGGTCAATGGGAAGCGGTGAGCCCGCTGAATCTCAGTGTCCCAGTTCCAGCTTGATAGCTCAGGGAAGGCTCCTTTCATAAGATCTACCATAAAAGTTCTTACATCGCTGCCTTCACTATTTTCCGCAATCCCTAGGAATCGTAAATTATTTCGGCGCTGGCGATTCTCGAAATCTTCGAGTTTCCACATCACTTCACCAGCCTGTTTCTCTTGGAGCTCCTTATGTTCCTGTATCTTTCCCAGCTTGCCCTCGAGAGTCATTGTTCTTTCCTCGACCTGTGACACCTTTTCTTGCATATCCGAGCACATTTTGCTCACCTTCCGGAGGGAGCCCTGTAATTTCTTTGTAGCCTGATGTGCTCTGCGATTCTCTTGGCGAGCTTCCCCTTTGCATTTGCTTGAGAGTAGCGTAAATTAACTCCATCGAGGGCGCAACATTCGGGATAGGAGAGGCGCTAGATACAATTTGAGTCTTATCAAGTGAGCCTTCACTATAAATCTGACTTAGAGCAGAATAGTCCCATTTTAGCTTATGAGTAGTTTCACCATTACTATCCAATCGCTGACTTTTTCCCCTAGCTTTCGATCTGCGTTTTAGGGTAGCTGCGCTATCCCGGCTTTTGTTAATTGTAGAATCACCAGACCCTGATTCTTCCTCAGTAAGCCCAGGAAATGACATTGAGAGCTCAGACTCATCTGTGAGGGAAAAAAACTTCCCCCCCCCCTGATCCGGTGTTCCCATTGGATTGTTCAGTCAAACTTCGCCCAGCTGCCCTTGAAATGCTGTTGCCCCATTCTGATAAGTGGCTGCAGGGGTGTCTTGTGCAATGGTTTTACTCATAGCCTCATCCACAATGTTAGTTCCAATAGCAGGGTCTATTTCTATTAATGCAATCAAGCTATCTGGGGCAGACATAGAATTTCCAGTACCTGTCTGACTTGTCAATGTATCTCCTCTCAGTTTCTCCTCCTGTGGCCTCGGTGCCTGATGTTGCTCCTGCTGAATAGGTTGAAGCTGCTCCGTCTGCTCCTCACTCTGCTCTCCCCATCGTTCTGCTGCTGATGGTTGTACCGGTGCATTTGTTGCTGGGGCTGAGGCCACAGGGTCAGGGATGGAGGAATCAGCTCCGATTCTCTCCTTTCCCATTGTGGCAGGAAGAGGCAAAGACACGGACATAGATGGAGGCAGGGGGACCTTGTTCGCCGCTATATTCCCAGAAAATGCCTCCGAGATGAGAGGCTGTCCAGCGCGGTCTCCGGAGACGATTCGGCGGCCAGCTCGCACATCCGTAATCTGCTCCTTGACAGGCTTTGGATCCGCATCCTCCACTTTCCCGGTAAGACTGCCGCACTGGGGACCACGGCCCGTCGCTGTTCCTCCTATGTCCTTCACCACTTCTTTAGCCAATCTATTCACCTTGGGGGCCATATCCACCACCGACCGTAGCTTCCCGTAGGCACGGATCGTCAGCCCTATGGTGCCTGCGATAAAGATAGTGACACGTTGCTCTAGCCACTGCAATCCTCTCCGCCACACTGAGGTTCTGTATCCAGCCTGGTATGACTGATCAGCCCTTTGCATTCCAGAGTTTCGGTATTATACCAAACCTGACATTATTTAGTTTGGTTTGCACTCGATATCTCAGCACACAAGGACATTTTTCTAAGGGGTGGGAGCAGAACACAGGGGCAGCTCTCTCCCGGCGATCAGTCAGCCACCATATTGCTCCGGCTCTTGCTTCTTTCTGCACTTCTCTTGCCTCTTTTTGCACCTCTCTTGCCTCTTTCTGCACTTCTCTTGCCTCTTTCTGCACCTCTATTGCTTCTTTCTGCACCTCTCTTGCTTCTTTCTTCACCTATCTTGCCTCTTTCTGCATCTCTCTTGCATCTTTCTGCACAACATTTGCTTCTTTCTGTACCTCACTTACT
Source organism: Calotriton arnoldi (assembly GCA_963921515.1). NCBI lineage: Eukaryota > Metazoa > Chordata > Amphibia > Caudata > Salamandridae > Calotriton > Calotriton arnoldi. Next base: position 263,106 of record CAWUFW010007965.1, read on the forward strand.
TTTTTTGCACTTCTCTTGCTTATTTCTATACCTCTTTTGCCTCTTTCTGTATTTCTCTTGCTTCTTTCCTCACCTTTCGTCCTAATTCTGCATTTCTCTTCCCTCTTTCTGCACTTCTCTTACATGTTTCTGCACCTTTCTTTCTCTTTCTTCACTTCTCTTGCCTCTTTCTTCACCTTTCCTCCTCTTTCTGCACCTCTCTTGCCTCTTTCTGCACTTCTCTTGCTTCTTTCTGCACATATTGTGCTTTTTCTGCACCTCTCTTGCCTCGTGCTGTGCCTCTCTTTCCTCTTTCTGAGCTTTTCTTGCCTCTTTCTGTACCTTTCTTCCTCTTTTCTGCACTTCTCCTGCTTCTTTCTGCACCTCTTTTTATTCTTTCTGCACTTCTCATGCCTCTTTATGCATATTTCTTGCTCTTTCTGCACCTCTCTTGCTTCTTTCATCATTGCTCTTGCCTCTTTCTGTACCTCTCTTGCATCTTTCTGCACCTCTCTTTTTTCTTTCTGCACCTCTTGTCTCTTTCTGCACCTCACTCTCTTCTTTCTGCACCTCTCTTGCTTCTTTCTGCACCTCTCTTGCCTCTTTGTGCACCTCACTTGTTTCTTTCTGCACCCCTCTCTCTTCTTTCTGTACCTCTCTTGCTACTTTCTGCACCTCTCTTGCTTCTTTCTGTGCTTTTCCTGCTTCTTTCTGCTCCTTTCTTCCTATTTCTGCATCTTTCTTCCTCTTACGGCACCTTTCAACTTCTTTCTGTACTTTTCTTGCTTCTTTCTGTACTTCTCTTGCCTATTTCTGCACCTCATTTGCCTCTTTCTGCATCTCTCTTTCTGCACCTCTCTTGCTTTTTTCTGTACCACTCTTTGGTATTTCCTGCACCTCTCTTGCTTCTTTCTGCACCTCTCTTTCCTCTTGTTGCACCTCTTTTGCCTCTTTCTGCACTTCTCTATGCCTCTTTCTGCGCCTCTCTTGCTTCTTTTTGCACCTCTATGGCCTCTTTCTGCACCTCTCTTTCCTCTTTCTGCACCTCTCTTGCCTCTTTCTGCACCTCACTCTCTCCTTTCTGCAACTCTCTTGCTTCTTTCTGCACCTCTCTTGCGTATTTCTGCACTACTCTTGCTTCTTTCTCTACTTCTTTTGCTTCTTTCAGTGCCTTTCTTCCTCTTTCTTTGCCTTTCTTCCTCTAGCTGTACCTTGCTTCCTCTTTATGCTGTTCTCTTGTATCTTTCTGCACCACTCTTGCCTCTTTCTGTACCTCTCTTGCTTTGTACCGCCTCTCTCTTGCCGCTTGCTTCTTTCTGTACTCTCTTGCTACTTTATGCACTTTTCTTCCTCTTTATGCACTTCTCTTTCCTCTTTCTGCACTTCTATTGATTCTTTCTGCACCTTTCTTCCTCTTTCTGCATGTCTCATGCCTCTTTCTGCACCTTTCTTCCTCTTTCTGCCCTTCCCTTGCACATGAAATCACACAAGCACTACCCTTGTATTCATCTACCCATGCTCTAATCATTCACTCAGGCACTACCCATGCACTCATTTAATCACCCAGGCACTACCTTTGAACTCATGCATTTACTGAGGCACTACCCATGCAGTCATCCAATCAACCAGGCGCTACCCATGAACTCATGCAATCACACATGCACTAGTTGAGAAGTCTTCCAATCACCCTCGCACTACTATTGCAGTTAACCATTCACTCAGGAACTTCCCATGCATTCGTTCAATCACCCAGGCACTAGCCTTGTAACTCATCCATTTACTCAGGCAGTATCCATGCATTCATTTAATCACCCAGACAGTACACATGCACTCATCCAATGAGCCAAGCACTAGCCTTGCACTCATCCATTCACTCTGGCACTACCCATGCACTCATTCAATCACCCAGGCACTACCCATGCACTCATCCAATGACCCAGGCACTACCCTTGCACTCATCCAATCACCCAGGCATTACTGATGCACTCATTCAAGTACTCAGACAGTTTCCTAGCACTCATGCATTCACTCAGGTACTTCCCATGCACTTATCCAATCATTCAGGAACTGCTCCTGCTTTCAATGATTCACTTAGGAACTACCCATGCACTCATCCAATCTCTCAAGTACTATCCTTGCACTCAACCATTCACTTAGGCACTATACATACACACCTGCTTTCTCTCAGGTACTACCCACCCACTTATCCAGTTACCCAGGCACTTTGCATGCACTCACCCAATCACTCAGGCACTATCCATGCACTCATCCAATCATTCCCTTGTATCATGACAAGGTAGCATCTTGCAGCCAATTTTTATATTTAAAAAAATACTATATACTGCACATATATATATATATATATATATATATTCACTGAAAAAACCATAGGTTTTAGGGACAGTTATAGTTAGTTGGACATTGCACTCGTACAAAACCCGTGAAATTCCCCCGTTATAGTTAGTCCAGCTAACTATAACTCGCGCCCCCGCAATGCACTGCTGATGACGTCACATATTACATCACTCATGACATGGTCAGTGACATCACTGATGACATCACTGATGACATCTCAAATGACATCACTGATGACATCACTCATGACATCATCCAGTGACTGTGTGTTTCTGTAAAGTTTATATATTTTTAATATATATAGGAAAAGACGTATTGAAGAATGAGTGGGTGTGTAAGTGTCTGTATGGATGATTTAGTAGGTGCGTGACTGACTCTATAAGTGAGTGATTTAACGTATCTTACTGAATGCATGGGTTAGTGACTAAACTGGGTGAATGTCTGTATACGTCTGTCTGTTGCTGTGTAAGTGGCTGCATGTGTTTGTGAATAGCTACATGAGTGTCTATATGAGTTATTGAATGCTTGTCTGAGTATCTGTATGGGTGCCTGAGTGTTTGTGTGGGAGGGGTGTGTGCAACTCTGTGCATAGATGTGTGAGTGGGTGATTCACTGGGTGGATGGTTTCAAGAGTGCAACTGTGATAGACTGTATGGGTGGGTAAGTGTGTGTAAGAGTGTGTTAGTGAGTGAATGTATGTCCCAGTGGTACATGTGTGAGTAACTACATATGTGAAAGGCAGTATATATGTGTGTTGGAGTATATAAATAGCTATAAGCGAGAGTGAGTGATTGTGATAGTGGCTGTACGGATGAGTGTGTGCTTGTATCAGTGATTGTATAAGAGCGTAAGAATGTGCTACTATTTGTATGAGTAAGTGAGCTGGTGTGTGTATAACTGTATAGGTGAGTAAATGGTAGTGTGTTTAATTATTTGCATGACTGACTAGGTGTGTGAGTACCTCTATGGATGAGTGGCGGTGTTTGAGTGTCTATATAGGAGTATGAGTGCATATGATAGTCCTGTACTGAGTGACCGTAAGTATGAGTGACTGTACGGGTGAGTGAGTGGATGTGTGCGTAGACCTAAGAATCAGTGAGTGGGTATGTAGTTATTGGTGTTGGAGTGTCTATGGTTTTGCGAATGGCAGTCTGTAATTTAGAGTGGGTGTATCAAAGGTTATATTAGGGTGTGAGGAGGTGCATCAGATTATCACGTGGATGATGTCATCAGTGATGTCATTTGAGATGTCATCAGTGATGTCATCAGTGATGTCACTGACCATGTCATGAGTGATGTAATATGTGACGTCATCAGCAGTGCATTGCGGGGGCGCGAGTTATAGTTAGCTGGACTAACTATAACGGGGGACTTTCACGGGTTTTGTATGAGTGCAATGTCCATCTAACTATAACTGTCCCTAAAACCTATGGTTTTTTCAGTGAATTTCAAAGGTTTTTTAAATGCTAATTTGTAACTATAACGTCCCTGAAACCTATGGTTTTTTCAGTGAATTTCAAAGGTTTTTTAAATGCTAATTTGTAACTATAACATGTCTGAAACCTACAGTTTTTTCAGTGAATTTCAAAGGTTTTGTAAATGACAATTTTTAAATGTATTAATTGTTATATACATTTTTTTCATACTGATTTCCAAATTTTTTAGAAACAATTTTTTTTTAAATATTTTATTTTTTAAATTACATTGTAATTACATTATACATTACATTACAAAAAATACTTTCTCAGAATGAATTACTTTAGTTTAATTACTTTGCACATAGGCAATAGACTTTTAAGTACAGTAGTTACAGTTGTTGCAATGGGCAACACATTTTCAAACACAATGCAACATTCAGCTCAATGTGAATTTCTAGTTAAATGCAATTAGTTACTTTATGGATTACTTTTCTAACCACATTACTGGATCCTAGATTCAGTCCTGGGACATCTCCTGTAAACAGTTGAGTAAAAGCGTTTTGGTTACAGTCGTGATTTTTAAGGAATATTATTGTACTTTAAAAGTTCACACTTAGAAACTTTTCTCATAGAATCACCAATGTTATCCTATGGAAGGAAATTCACTTAGAAGTTAAAAACTGTTATCGTTACTTTTTCTTACTCAGTGTTGGATCCTGGATCCAGCACTGGTGCATCTCCTGTAAACAGTTGAAAGAATGCGTTTAAGTCATACAGGCGATTTTTTAGGAATATTTGTAGTTTGTGAAAATCGACACTTTGAAACTTTTCTGCTGAAAACCAGACAATGGATTCCTATGGAAGGAAATTCAAGTTACTGGTAAGTACGGTTAAAATTACTTTTGAGGATCAGTACTGGGCTGAAAGATGCAGCACTGAGGTCTCTCCTGATAACAGGTGAGTAAATCGGAATTCGTATTTCGGCTGATTTTAGAGGAATATTTTAAAGTTCCAAAACTCCACACTTAGAAGAATTTCCAAGTGAAACCAGTCAATGTTAGCCTATGGAAGGAAATTCAAGTTACTGGTAAGTACGGTTAAAATTACTTTTCAGGACCAGTACTGGGCTGAAAGATGCATCACTGAGGTCTCTCCTGATAACAGGTGAGTAAATCAGAATTCGGATTTCGGCTGATTTTAGAGGAATATTTGTATGTTTCAAAAATCAACACTTAGAAACTTTTTCAGCAAAAAGCAGGCAATGATATCCTATGGAAGGAAATTCAAGTTACTGGTAAGTACGGTTAAAATTACTTTTGAGGATCAGTACTGGGCTGAAAGATGCAGCACTGAGGTCTCTCCTGATAACAGGTGAGTAAATCGGAATTCGTATTTCGGCTGATTTTAGAGGAATATTTTAAAGTTCCAAAACTCCACACTTAGAAGAATTTCCAAGTGAAACCAGTCAATGTTAGCCTATGGAAGGAAATTCAAGTTACTGGTAAGTACGGTTAAAATTACTTTTCAGGACCAGTACTGGGATGAAAGATGCAGCACTGAGGTCTCTCCTGATAACAGGTGAGTAAATCAGAATTCGGATTTCGGCTGATTTTAGAGGAATATTTGTCTGTTTCAAAATCAACACTTAGAAACTTTTTCAGCAAAAAGCAGGCAATGATATCCTATGGAAGGAAATTCAAGTTACCGGTAAGTACGGTTAAAATTACTTTTCAGGATCAGTACTGGGCTGAAAGATGCAGCACTGAGGTCTCTCCTGATAACAGGTGAGTAAATCGGAATTCGTATTTCGGCTGATTTTAGAGGAATATTTTAAAGTTCCAAAACTCCACACTTAGAAGAATTTCCAAGTGAAACCAGTCAATGTTAGCCTATGGAAGGAAATTCAAGTTACTGGTAAGTACGGTTAAAATTACTTTTCAGGACCAGTACTGGGATGAAAGATGCAGCACTGAGGTCTCTCCTGATAACAGGTGAGTAAATCAGAATTCGGATTTCGGCTGATTTTAGAGGAATATTTGTATGTTTCAAAAATCAACACTTAGAAACTTTTTCAGCAAAAAGCAGGCAATGATATCCTATGGAAGGAAATTCAAGTTACCGGTAAGTACGGTTAAAATTACTTTTCAGGATCAGTACTGGGCTGAAAGATGCAGCACTGAGGTCTCTCCTGATAACAGGTGAGTAAATCGGAATTCGTATTTCGGCTGATTTTAGAGGAATATTTTAAAGTTCCAAAACTCCACACTTAGAAGAATTTCCAAGTGAAACCAGTCAATGTTAGCCTATGGAAGGAAATTCAAGTTACTGGTAAGTACGGTTAAAATTACTTTTCAGGACCAGTACTGGGCTGAAAGATGCAGCACTGAGGTCTCTCCTGATAACAGGTGAGTAAATCAGAATTCGAATTTCGGCTGATTTTAGAGGAATATTTGTATGTTTCAAAAATCAACACTTAGAAACTTTTTCAGCAAAAAGCAGGCAATGATATCCTATGGAAGGAAATTCAAGTTACTGGTAAGTACGGTTAAAATTACTTTTGAGGATCAGTACTGGGCTGAAAGATGCAGCACTGAGGTCTCTCCTGATAACAGGTGAGTAAATCGGAATTCGTATTTCGGCTGATTTTAGAGGAATATTTTAAAGTTCCAAAACTCCACACTTAGAAGAATTTCCAAGTGAAACCAGTCAATGTTAGCCTATGAAGGAAATTCAAGTTACCGGTAAGTACGGTTAAAATTACTTTTCAGGACCAGTACTGGGCTGAAAGATGCAGCACTGAGGTCTCTCCTGATAACAGGTGAGTAAATCAGAATTCGGATTTCGGCTGATTTTAGAGGAATATTTGTATGTTTCAAAAATCAACACTTAGAAACTTTTTCAGCAAAAAGCAGGCAATGATATCCTATGGAAGGAAATTCAAGTTACTGGTAAGTACGGTTAAAATTACTTTTGAGGATCAGTACTGGGCTAAAAGATGCAGCACTGGGTTCTCTCCTGATAACAGGTGAGTAAATCGGAATTCGTATTTCGGCTGATTTTAGAGGAATATTTTAATGTTCCAAAACTCCACACTTAGAAGAATTTCCAAGTGAAACCAGTCAATGTTAGCCTATGAAGGAAATTCAAGTTACCGGTAAGTACGGTTAAAATTACTTTTCAGGATCAGTACTGGGCTGAAAGATGCAGCACTGAGGTCTCTCCTGATAACAGGTGAGTAAATCGGAATTCGTATTTCGGCTGATTTTAGAGGAATATTTTAAAGTTCCAAAACTCCACACTTAGAAGAATTTCCAAGTGAAACCAGTCAATGTTAGCCTATGAAGGAAATTCAAGTTACCGGTAAGTACGGTTAAAATTACTTTTGAGGATCAGTACTGGGCTGAAAGATGCAGCACTGAGGTCTCTCCTGATAACAGGTGAGTAAATCGGAATTCGTATTTCGGCTGATTTTAGAGGAATATTTTAAAGTTTCAAAACTCCACACTTAGAAGAATTTCCAAGTGAGACCAGTCAATGTTAGCCTATGAAGGAAATTCAAGTTACTGGTAAGTACGGTTAAAATTACTTTTCAGGATCAGTACTGGGCTGAAAGATGCAGCACTGAGGTCTCTCCTGATAACAGGTGAGTAAATCGGAATTCGTATTTCGGCTGATTTTAGAGGAATATTTTAAAGTTCCAAAACTCCACACTTAGAAGAATTTCCAAGTGAGACCAGTCAATGTTAGCCTATGAAGGAAATTCAAGTTACTGGTAAGTACGGTTAAAATTACTTTTCAGGATCAGTACTGGGCTGAAAGATGCAGCACTGAGGTCTCTCCTGATAACAGGTGAGTAAATCAGAATTCGTATTTCGGCTGATTTTAGAGGAATATTTGCACAATGGTGAAGGGAGGGGCGGGGCCTGAGGTGACATCTGTGCAAACGCGCCCGTGGCGCGTTTTAAGTTGGGGGATTAAGTCCCCTTGAATCATGAGGGTCCCTATGGGCCAACTAGCCCACCAGGAACCTCCAGTATGCGCCAGGGGGCTGCGTTGCAGAGACATTTACAGAGGCCACACCCCTTTTTACACCTCTCTGCAACGCAGCTCTGTGGCGCTTTCTGGACGTACCTGTTGGGCTAGTTGGCCCCCAGGGACCCTCAGGATTGAAGAGGATTTAATTCCCCATCTTAAAACGCGCCACAGGGCCTGTTTGCACCCTCCCTTCCCCACTGGGCAAACGCGCCCCGTGGCGCGTTTTAAGTCGGGGGATTAACTCCCCTTGAATCCTGAGGGTCCCTGGGGTGCAACTAGCCCACCATATACCTCCAAAAAGCGCCATAGAGCTGCGTTGTAGAGAGGTGTAAAAGGGCGTGGCCTCTGTACACCTCTCTGCAAGGCAGCTCCCTGGCGCATACTGGAGGTTCCTGGTGGGCTAGTTGGCCCCCAGGGACCCCCAGTATTCAAGGGAATTGTTCTCCTCTGCAAACGCGCCAGGGGCGTGTTTGCAGAGTGGTGAAGGAAGGGGCGGGGCCTACGGGCCCGATCGTTTTTTTTTTTTTGTTTTGTTTTCCCCCTGAAGGGGGCTGTGTGTCCCCCTTCCTTTTTCCTATTTTTAGGCCCTGGGGACCCCATCCCCCAGGGCCTTTCCCCTTTTTTTTAATTAAAATAAAAAAAAACGGGAAGGGGGCCGCGTGGCCCCCTTCCCTGGGCCTGTATTGGCCCCGGGGACCCCATCCCCGGGGCATGACCTCTTTTTTTTTATTTGGAGGGGGCTGCGTGGCCACCCTCCTCAGGCCATTTAAGGCCCCGGGGACCCCATCCCCGGGGCCGGCCTTGCACTTTTTTTTTTTTTTTAAATTTTTGTTACTTTGGGGAGGGGGGCTGCGTGGCCCCCCTCCGTGGCCTCTTATGGCACCGGGGACCCCATCCCCCGGGGCCTGGCCTCTCGTATATATATATATTATCTACTGGCGGTCGCCAGTAGATAGTTATAGTTAGGACCTATTTTCCATAGGAAATCCGCGACATTCTATTTGAAATAACTCTTGCGTCGATTGACGAATCTTCGCGAAATTTTCAAACTTTATGGCCCGCTCCGGTCCGCTCCTACCCTGAAAGTCTCAGGGTGATTCGTCAAGCGGGGGCCGAGAAAAAGGGGGGTCCCAAAACGTGTTTTCCCCATTCATTTTCCCATAGGAAACTTTAGACACTGCTACAGCCCGAACTGCTGAACGGAATTACACCAAATTTGGCAAAGAGGTAGTTCTTGGTTCAGAAAGAACCCTTTTGTTAAATGGTGTAAATCCGTTCAGTAGTTACGGAGAAATTAAAAAATAAGAGTCAAAAAATCAATTTCCCATAGGAAACTTTATGCAAGGCTACAGCCCGAACTGCTGAACGGAATTACACCAAATTTGGCAAAGAGGTAGTTCTTGGTTCAAAAAGAACCCTTTTTGTTAAATGGTGTAAATCCGTTCAGTAGTTGCTGAGAAAATCAAAAGTAAAAACACATATATATCTGGGCGGAGCCTAACCACACATGTCATCGTGAGATCTGATTGGCTGTCAGCACTTCATCCTGGAATTGCTGGCAGCCATCTTGGGACCAATATAAATGATAGTACCCCTTTGAAATGCATTGTAGTGAATCGAAGATTTTGAGGGTTACCAAAAGGAGAACTATAAAGGGTGATAACAGACTTTAGCTACATTAGAATTCATTTGTTGATGGTACCATACTAATTTCAGGAATTGTGGTGTGTTCTAAGGTTATTTTACCCTGTGAAAAACCTTCTGCTGGGATATCATGAATCATGTTTGAGAGAAAACTATTTTCACTTGCTTGTCCCATACAGTTTTGGAAGGTGCTCCAGAAGCTAAAATGAGAGCATATTTTCTGTAAATTCACATTATCTTTCTCAGTCATGTGAGAATGAAGTCTGACATTCTCAGTAAAACATGTACATCCAACAAGGGCAGAGACTGTCAGTTGATGCCTTTGTGTTCTACTGCAGCTTCCCAGAGTGTTCAAAAGAACAACTAGAGTGCTAATAGCCTTACTTATGACAAAAGTATGGCACACCTGAAGCCATCTTGATTGGAATAAACTGGTAACACTTAAAACATTTAATTTAAAAAGGAACAAAATGATGGGGTTCAACTTGTCATAGAAATTATGGTTAGTGCTCTGGAAAGAAAAATTAGGACATGTTTCAAGTGTGATCTCAAATATCTTCCTGTTATATTTCAACAGGAGCAGCCTGTCAGTTGATGCCTTTGTGTTCTACTGCAGCTTCCCAGAGTGTTCTAAAGAACAACTAGAGCGCTAACAGTCTTACTTATGACAAAAGTATGGCACACCTGAAGCCATCTTGATTGGAATAAACTGGTAACACTTAAAACATTTAATTTAAAAAGGAACAAAATGATGGGGTTCATTTTGTCATAGAAATTATGGTTAGTGCTGTAGAAAGAAAAATTAGGACATGTTTCAAGTGTGATCTCAAATATCTTCCTGTTATATTTCAACAGGAGCAGCCTGTCAGTTGATGCCTTTGTGTTCTACTGCAGCTTCCCAGAGTGTTCTAAAGAACAACTAGAGTGCTAACAGTCTTACTTATGACAAAAGTATGGCACACCTGAAACCATCTTGATTGGAATAAACTGGTAACACTTAAAACATTTAATTTAAAAAGGAACAAAATGAGGGGGTTCATTTTGCCATAGAAATTATGGTTAGTGCTGTAGAAAGAAAAATTAGGACATGTTTTAAGAGAGATCTCAAATATCTTCCTGTTATATTTCAACAGGAGCAGCCTGTCAGTTGATGCCTTTGTGTTCTACTGCAGCTTCCCAGAGTGTTCTAAAGAACAACTAGAGTGCTAACAGCCTTACTTATGACAAAAGTATGGCACACCTGAAGCCATCTTGATTGGAATAAACTGGTAACACTTAAAACATTTAATTTAAAAAGGAACAAAATGAGGGGGTTCATTTTGCCATAGAAATTATGGTTAGTGCTGCAAAAAGAAAATTTAGTGCATGTTTTAAGTGAGATCTCAAATCCTCTTCTATTTCATTAGAAAATTCTGACATGCAGACTGAAACAATCACTTTCAATACCAGCAGTAGACTTCCAGTTAACTCCTTGGTGAGCAGTAGCTTTACTACAGTGATCTAATGAACAACTAGAGTAATAACATTCTGAATTTATGGCAAATGTGTGACACATCTGAATGCCTTCTTGATGGAATCAAAGTAAAAAACTGAAAGCATTTCCTACTGAGGAGACTGCAGTAAATGAGGAAATTAGGAAACTTCATAACAAAGAAGTCTTCCAAGATGGCCACCAGTGAAAAAAGAGCCCAAATGTAGCACAAATATTACCCAGATGTAGCCCACATATAGCCCAATGACAAAAGTGTGCAAAACACTTTTTATTTTTAGTTTTTTTGCAGTTTTATGTAGTGCAGACTGGTCAGGTATTGGAGCGTTGCATCTTAAAACATGACCCCCTACACTACAAAAACACCACTGCACTACCCTAAACCCTAAAACACTACCCCAGCACGACCCCTACACTACACAAGCACCACTGCACTATCCTTAACCCTAAAACACTACCCCCAGCATGACCCCCTACACTACACAAAAACCACTGCACTACCATAAACCCTAAAACACTACCCCAACACCACTGCACTAACCTAAATCCTAAAACACTACCCCCAGCACGACCCCCTACACTACCGAAACACCACTGCACTACCCTAAAACATGACCCCTACACTACACAAACACCACTGCACTACCCTAAACCCTAAAACACTACCCCCAGCACGACCCCTTACACTACACAAGCACCACTGCACTACCCTAAACCCTAAAACACTACCCCCAGCACAACCCCCTACACTACACAAACACCACTGCACTACCTTAAACCCTAAAACACTACCCCCAGCACGACCCCCTACACTACCCAAACACCACTGCACTAACCTAAATCCTAAAACACTACCCCCAGCACGACCCCCTACACTACCCAAACACCACTGCACTACCCTAAACCCTAAAACACTATCCCCAGCATGACCCCCTACACTACACAAGCACCACTGCACTACCCTAAACCCTAAAACACTACCCCCAGCACGACCCCCTACACTGCCCGAACACCACTGCACTGCCCTAAACCCTGAAACACCAGCCCCTGCACGACCCCCTACACTGCCCGAACACCACTGCACTGCCCTAAACCCTGAAACACATACCCTAGCACGACCCCCTACACTGCCTGAACACCACTGCACTGCCCTAAACCCTGAAACACCACCCCCAGCATGACCCCCTACACTGCCCGAACACCACTGCACTGCCCTAAACCCTGAAACACCACCCCCAGCATGACCCCTACACTGCCCGAACACCACTGCACTGCCCTAAACCCTGAAACACTACCCCCAGCAAGACCTCCTACACTGCCCGAACACCACTGCACTGCCCTAAACCCTGAAACATCACCCTCAGCAAGACCCCCTACACTGCCCTAACACCACTGCCCTAAACCCTGAAACACCACCCCCAGCACGACCCCCTACACTGCCCGAACACCACTGCACTGCCCTAAACTCTAAAACACCACCCCCAGCACGACCCCCTACACTGCCCGAACACCACTGCACTGCCCTAAACCCTGAAACACCACCCCCTGCACGACCCCTACACTGCCCGAACACTACTGCACTGCCCTAAACCCTGAAACACCATCCCCAGCACGACCCCCTACACTGCACGAACACCAATGCACTGCCCTAAACCCTGAAACACTACCCCCAGCAAGACCCCCTACACTGCCCGAACACCACTGCACTGCCCTAAACCCTGAAACACCACCACCAGCAAGACCCCCTACACTGCCCGAACACCACTGCCCTAAACCCTGAAACACACCCCCAGCAAGACCCCCTACACTGCCCGAACACCACTGCACTGCCCTAAACCCTGAAACACCAGCCCCAGCACGACCCCTACACTGCCCGAACACCACTGCACTACCCTAAACCCTCAAACACCAGCCCCAGCACGACCCCCTACACTGCCCGAACACCACTGCACTGCCCTAAACCCTGAAACACCAGCCCCAGCAAGACCCCCTACACTGCCCGAACACCACTGCACTGCCCTAAACCCTGAAACACCAGCCCCAGCAAGACCCCTACACTGCCCGAACACCACTGCACTAAAGCCTGAAACACCACCCCCAGCAAGACCACCTACACTGGCCGAACACCACTGCACTGCCCTAAACCCTGAAACACCACCCCTGCATGACCCCCTACACTGCCCAAACACCACTGCACTGCCCTAAACCCTGAAACACTACCCCCAGCAAGACCCCCTACACTGCCCGAACACCACTGCACTGCCCTAAACCCTGAAACACCACCACCAGCAAGACCCCCTACACTGCCCGAACACCACTGCCCTAAACCCTGAAACACCACCCCCAGCAAGACCCCCTACACTGCCCGAACACCACTGCACTGCCCTAAACCCTGAAACACCAGCCCCAGCACGACCCTTACACTGCCCGAACACCACTGCACTACCCTAAACCCTCAAACACCAGCCCCAGCACGACCCCCTACACTGCCCGAACACCACTGCACTGCCCTAAACCCTGAAACACCAGCCCCAGCAAGACCCCTACACTGCCCGAACACCACTGCACTGCCCTAAACCCTGAAACACCAGCCCCAGCAAGACCCCTACACTGCCCGAACACCACTGCACTAAAGCCTGAAACACCACCCCCAGCAAGACCACCTACACTGGCCGAACACCACTGCACTGCCCTAAACCCTGAAACACCACCCCTGCACGACCCCCTACACTGCCCAAACACCACTGCACTGCCCTAAACCCTGAAACACCACCCCCTGCACGACCCCCTACACTGCCCGAACACTACTGCACTGCCCTAAACCCTGAAACACCACCCCTCAACACGACACCCTACACTGCCCGAACACCACTGCACTGCCCTAAACCCTGAAACACCAACCCCAGCACGACCCCCTACACTGCCCGAACACCACTGCACTGCCCTAAACCCTGAAACACCACCCCTGCACGACCCCCTACACTGCCCGAACACCACTGCACTGCCCTAAACCCTGAAACATCAACCCCAGCAAGACCCCCTACACTGCCTGAACACCACTGCCCTAAACCCTGAAACACCCCCTACACTGCAAGAACACCACTGCACTGCCCTAAACCCTGAAACACCACCTCCAGCAAAACCCCTACAATGCCTGAACACCATTGCTCTGCCCTAAATCCTGAAACACTAGCCCCAGCATGACCCCTACACTGCCCAAACACCACTGCACTGCCCTAAACCCTGAAACACCACCCCCAGCACGACCCCCTACACTGCCCGAACACCACTGCACTGCCCTAAACCCTGAAACAGCAGCCCCAGCAAGACCCCCTACACTGCCCGAACACCACTGCACTGCCCTAGACTCTGAAACACCAGCCCCAGCAAGACCCCCTACACTGCCCGAACACCACTGCACTGCCCTAAACCCTGAAACACCAGCCCCAGCATGACCCCCTACACTGCCCGAACACCACTGCACTGCCCTAAACCCTGAAACACCAGCCCCAGCACGACCACCTACACTGCCCGAACACCACTGCACTGCCCTAAACCCTGAAACACCAGCCCCAGCACAACCACCTACACTGCCCGAATACCACTGCACTGCCCTAAACCCTGAAACACCAGCCCCAGCACGACCCCCTACACTGCCCGAACACCACTGTACTGCCCTAAACCCTGAAACACCAGCCCCAGCACGACCCCCTACACTGCCCGAACACCACTGCACTGCCCTAAACCCTGAAACACCACCCCTGCATGACCCACTACACTGCCCAAACACCACTGCACTGCCCTAAACCCTGAAACACCACCCCCTGCAGCACCCCCTACACTGCCCGAACACCACTGCACTGCCCTAAACCCTGAAACACCACCCCTGCACCGCCCCCTACACTGCCCGAACACCACTGCACTGCCCTAAACCCTGAAACACCACCCCCAGCACGACCCCTTTACTGCTCGAACACCACTGCACTGCCACAAACCCTGAAACACCACCCCCAGCACGACCCCCTACACTGCCCGAACACCACTGCCCTAAACCCTGAAACACCACCCCTAAACGACCCCTACACTGCCCGAACACCACTGCACTGCCCTAAACCCTGAAACACCACCCCCTACACTGCCCGAACACCACTGCACTGCCCTAAACCCTAAAACACCACCCCCAGCATTACCCCCTACACTGCCCAAACACCACTGCACTGCCCTAAACCCTAGAACACTACCCCCAGCACGACCCCCTACACTACCCGAACACCACTGCACTACCCTAAACCCTAAAATACTACCCCCAGCACAACCCCCTACACTACCTGAACACGACTGCACTGCCCTAAACCCTCAAACACTCCCCCAGCACGACCCCCTACACTACCCGAACACCACTGCACTGCCCTAAACCCTAAAACACTCCCCCAGCATGACCCCTACACTACCCGAACACGACTGCACTGCCCTAACCCCTCAAACACTCCCCCAGCATGACCCCTACACTACCCGAACACCACTGCACTGCCCTAAACCCTAAAACACTCCCCCAGCACGACACCCTACACTACCCAAACACCACTGCACTGCCCTAAACCCTAAAACACTACCCCCGCATGACCCCTACACTACCCAAACACCAATGCACTACCCTAATCCCTAAAACACTACCCCCGCATGACCCCCTACACTACCCTAAACCCTAAAACACTACCCCCGCACGACTCCCTACACTACCCAAAGACCACTGCACTACCCTAAACCCTAAAACACGACCTCCTACACTACACAAACACCACTGCACTACCCTAAACCCTAAAACACTACCCCCTACACTACACAAACACCACTGCACTACCCTAAACCCTAAAACACTACCCCCAGCAGTAACCCTACACAACCCAAACACCACTGCACTAACCTAAACCCTAAAACACTACCCCCAGCAGTACCCCCTACACTAACCAAACACCACTGCACTACCCTAAATCACTACCCCCAGCACGACCCCCTACACTACCCAAACACCACTGCACTACCCTAAACCCTAAAACACTACCCCCAGCACGACCCTCTTCACTACCTAAACACAACTGCACAATTTGTTACAGGCGTTGCAACGCAGGCCTGTGGTGCTTACTGGAAGTACCTAGTGGGCTAGTTGGGCCCCAGGGACCCTCAGAATTCAAGGTGACTTAATCCCCCAACTTAAAACGCACCACGGGGCGCGTTTGCACAGTGGTGAAGGGAGGGCGGGACCTCAGGTGACATGTGCGCAAACACGCCCTGTGGTGCGTTTTAAGTTGGGGAATTAATTCCCTTTGAATCCTGAGGGACCCTGGGGCCAACTAGCCCACCAGGTACCTTCAGTAAGCACAACAGAGTTGCGTTGCAGAGAGGTGAAAAAGGTGCGTGGCCTCGGAACGCCTCTCTGCAACTCAGCTCTGTGGTCCTAACTGTAGGTACCTGGGGGCTAGTTGGGCCCCAGGGACCCTCAGAATTCAAGGGGACTTAATCCGCAGCTTAAAACGCGCCACGGGGTGCGTTTGCACACATGTCACCTCAGGCCCCCTCCCTTCACCACTGTGCAAACGCGCCCTGTAGCAGCGTTTTAAGAGGTAGTTTTAATCCCCCTGCCCCATTATGTACTAGGGACTTGCAGAGGAGGTCAAGCTAATCACAGGGGTACCCCAACGCATAGTGTTCCCTAGTATATGTAGGTGTTTTCACTGTATTCTAAGTGTCTTTTAGCATAGCACTGGCTCTGGTTAGTCAGAGTCAGTTACCACCAGTACCCGTCTGAAAAAGTTGTGGGCACAGGATGATTTTGCAACAAGGCCTCTTTCTGCTCCTCTGTTGGTTCTTTCTGCACATCTTTTGCTTCTTTCTGTGCGTTTTTTCTTCTTTCTTCACATGTCCTACCTCTGTAGGCATAGTTAGAAACTAGCATTTAAAAAAACTTTGAAATTCACTTAAAAATCATAGGTTTCAGGCACGTTATAGTTAGAAATTAGCATTTAAAAAACCTTTGAAATTCACTGAAAAAACCATAGGATTCAGACACGTTATAGTTAGAAATTAGCATTTAAAAACCTTTGAAATTCACTGAAAAAAACATAGGTTTTAGGGACAGTTATAGTTAGTTGGACATTTCACTCGTACAAAACCATAGAAATTCCCCCGTTATAGTTAGTTCAGCTAACTATAACTCGCGCCCCGCAATGCACTGCTGATGACGTCACATATTACATCACTCATGACATGGTCAGTGACATCACTTATGACATCACTGATGACATCTCAAATGACATCACTGATGACATCATCCATGTGATAATTTCATGCATCTTCTCACACCCTAATATAACTTTTGATACACCCACTCTAAATTACAGACTGCCATTCTCAAAACCATAGACACTCCAACACCAAAAACTACATACCCATTCACTGATTCTTAGGTCTACACACACATCCACTCACTCACCCGTACAGTCACTCATACTTAGTCACTCAGTACAGGACTATCATATGCACTCATACACCTATATAAACACTCACACACCGCCACTCATCCATAGAGGTACTCACACACCTAGTCAGTCATGCAAAAACTTAATCACACACCCATTTACTCACCTATACAGTTATACACACACCAGCTCACTTACTCATACAAATACTAGCACATTCTTACGCTCTTATACAATCACTGATACAAGTACACACTCATCCATACAGCCACTCTCACAATCACACACTCTCACTTATAGCCAT
Source organism: Calotriton arnoldi (assembly GCA_963921515.1). NCBI lineage: Eukaryota > Metazoa > Chordata > Amphibia > Caudata > Salamandridae > Calotriton > Calotriton arnoldi. Next base: position 280,806 of record CAWUFW010007965.1, read on the forward strand.
TTATATACTCCAACACACATATATACTGCCTTTCACATATGTAGTTACTCACACATGTACCACTGAGATATACATTCAATCACTAACACACCCATACACACACTCACCCACCCATACAGTCCATCACAGATGCTCTCTTGAAACCATGCACCCAGTGAATCACCAACTCACACATCTATGCACAGAGTCACACACACCCCACCCACACAAACACTCAGGCACCCATACAGATACTCAGACAATCAATCAATAACCCATGTAGACACTCATGTAGCTATTCAGAAAGCCATGCAGCCGCTTACAAACCAACAGACAGACGGATACAGACATTCACACAGTTTAGTCACTAACCCATGCATTCAGTAAGATACATTTAATCACTCACTTGTAGAGTCAGTCACTCACGTACTAAATCATCCATTCAGACACTTATACACCCACTCATTCTTCAATACGCCTTTCCCTATATATATTAAACATATTTAAACTTTACAGAAAAACACAGTCACTGGATGATGTCATCAGTGATGTCATCAGTGATGTCATCAGTGATGTCATTTGAGATGTCATCAGTGATGTCATCAGTGATGTCACTGACCATGTCATGAGTGATGTAATATGTGACATCATCAGCAGTGCATTGCGGGCGCGAGTTATAGTTAGCTGAACTAACTATAACGGGGAATTTCTATGGTTTTGTACGAGTGAAATGTCCAACTAACTATAACTGTCCCTAAAACCTATGGTTTTTTCAGTGAATATATATATATATATATATATATATATATATATATATATGTATATATATATATATCCATATGAACGAGCTCCCAACATTGAAGGCGCCACACACGGTCGTGTTATATTCCTTTATTATTGCAGGGCACACAGGGCATCAACATCGCTTGTTCAAGTTCACAAATATGCCAAGAATTCCATTCCATACGCGTTTTGGGCGTTCCTTCCCCCTTGCTCACTGGCTTGGCCTGTAAAGAGAAAAGGCGGCAGTCAATTACATCACACTCGTGATGGGTTTTTATGTCTCGCCTATGTAGGCGTATACTCCCATTGCATTCTGGTCTTGGGAGTTCACTTATTTCTTTAAATCCCAACTGGGTGCCGGCAAATTCTCCTCAATTAAATTTTTTTAAATACCACAGTGGGTTACTGAATACAGGTAAGGTTGTAGCTCTGCTCAAATGAAGGTCCATGCAATACGGACACGCCGTTCCAAACACACCCTGTCAATCAAGGCGCTGGACCCGCATTGTCACAACCATGTGTGGCGCCTTTAATGTTTGGAGATCATTCATATGGATATGTTAGCAGCCTGCTCTGTTCGCGAGGGCGCCCTGCTGCTGACGATGCGGTGGTAAAAGGCTTTGTCCATTTTACAGCTCGGCAAGGATAGCACTGTGCTAATCCTATGCTTAAAGACTTTGCTGTAGACATGGTAAAAGACTTTGTCCCTTTCTATCTCTGCGTGGATGGCACTGTGCTAATCCTATGCTTAAAGACTTTGATAGAAAAGCAGACATGTGAGGTGAGCAAATTTTGAGTGTCGCTGGTGTTGAGAGTGCTCTATACTGGAGCTGCTTTCCACCTAAACTTGAGAACTACCCAGAGTTCTCTGCTTTTTTTTTTTTTTGCATATATATATATATATATATATATATATATATATATATTTTCCACCAAACGTCCCAGCGCTTCGGGGGGCACTCAGCCAAAATTCTTCCATCCGGACTTCACTGGCGACTCTCCGTCGTGTCCCTCAATTACATATTGCTGCCTGACGCGTTTCGATGCTTTGCAGCATCTTAATCATAGGCTTGGGCAAACAATTCCACAGAAAGGCTCTCTTTTATTTCAATTCACTGTTCAGGTGTTACTGATTACCTTAAGTAGGTGTATGCTTAGTGCATCTTACTTCGTGCATTCTGGGAAAAGTAGTCCCTTTGAGAGCTCGACAATCTTCCCTTAGTGGGTATCTGTGGTAATTGTTATTATTGACACCATCCCACAGAAAGGCTCTCTTTTATTTCAATTCACTGTTCAGGTGTTACTGATTACCTTAAGTAGGTGTATGCTTAGTGCATCTTACTTCGTGCATTCTGGGAAAAGTAGTCCCTTTGAGAGCTCGACAATCTTCCCTTAGTGGGTATCTGTGGTAATTGTTATTATTGACACCATCTCTATTCCTTAGTAGGATTCAGGGCATTCGAAGAGTCCTTTAAGCTTTGAATTTAGGCGCTGCATTGCCTCCGACCAGTTCCGTGGCGCAGCCTCTCATTCACTGTCATCGAGATGGTGCACCTCCCCAGGACAAAGACTGCCCCCGATTCTATTTTCCACCAAACGTCCCAGCGCTTCGGGGGGCACTCAGCCAAAATTCTTCCATCCGGACTTCACTGGCGACTCTCCGTCGTGTCCCTCAATTACATATTGCTGCCTGACGCGTTTCGATGCTTTGCAGCATCTTAATCATAGGCTTGGGCAAACAATTCCACAGAAAGGCTCTCTTTTATTTCAATTCACTGTTCAGGTGTTACTGATTACCTTAAGTAGGTGTATGCTTAGTGCATCTTACTTCGTGCATTCTGGGAAAAGTAGTCCCTTTGAGAGCTCGACAATCTTCCCTTAGTGGGTATCTGTGGTAATTGTTATTATTGACACCATCCCACAGAAAGGCTCTCTTTTATTTCAATTCACTGTTCAGGTGTTACTGATTACCTTAAGTAGGTGTATGCTTAGTGCATCTTACTTCGTGCATTCTGGGAAAAGTAGTCCCTTTGAGAGCTCGACAATCTTCCCTTAGTGGGTATCTGTGGTAATTGTTATTATTGACACCATCTCTATTCCTTAGTAGGATTCAGGGCATTCGAAGAGTCCTTTAAGCTTTGAATTTAGGCGCTGCATTGCCTCCGACCAGTTCCGTGGCGCAGCCTCTCATTCACTGTCATCGAGATGGTGCACCTCCCCAGGACAAAGACTGCCCCCGATTCTATTTTCCACCAAACGTCCCAGCGCTTCGGGGGCACTCAGCCAAAATTCTTCCATCCGGACTTCACTGGCGACTCTCCGTCGTGTCCCTCAATTACATATTGCTGCCTGACGCGTTTCGATGCTTTGCAGCATCTTAATCATAGGCTTGGGCAAACAATTCCACAGAAAGGCTCTCTTTTATTTCAATTCACTGTTCAGGTGTTACTGATTACCTTAAGTAGGTGTATGCTTAGTGCATCTTACTTCGTGCATTCTGGGAAAAGTAGTCCCTTTGAGAGCTCGACAATCTTCCCTTAGTGGGTATCTGTGGTAATTGTTATTATTGACACCATCCCACAGAAAGGCTCTCTTTTATTTCAATTCACTGTTCAGGTGTTACTGATTACCTTAAGTAGGTGTATGCTTAGTGCATCTTACTTCGTGCATTCTGGGAAAAGTAGTCCCTTTGAGAGCTCGACAATCTTCCCTTAGTGGGTATCTGTGGTAATTGTTATTATTGACACCATCTCTATTCCTTAGTAGGATTCAGGGCATTCGAAGAGTCCTTTAAGCTTTGAATTTAGGCGCTGCATTGCCTCCGACCAGTTCCGTGGCGCAGCCTCTCATTCACTGTCATCGAGATGGTGCACCTCCCCAGGACAAAGACTGCCCCCGATTCTATTTTCCACCAAACGTCCCAGCGCTTCGGGTAACACCTGAACAGTGAATTAGAAATAAAAAGAGAGCCTTTCTGTGGAACTGTTTTACCCAAGCCTATGATTAAGATGCTGCAAAGCATCGAAACGCGTCAGGCAGCAACATGCAAATGAGGGACACGACGGAGAGTCGCCAGTGAAGTCCGGATGGAAGAATTTTGGCTGAGTGCCCCCCCGAAGCGCTGGGACCTTTGGTGAAAAATAGAATTGGGGGCAGTCTTTGTCCTGGGGAGGTGCACCATCTCGACGATAGTGAAGGAGAGGCTGCGCCACGGAACTGATCTGAGGCAATGCAGCGCCGAAATTCATAGTTCAAAGGACTCTTCTAAATGCCCTGAATCCTACCAAGGAATAGATATGGTGTCATTTTTAACATTTACCACAGATACCCACTAAGGGAAGATTGTCGAGCTCTCAAAGGGACTACTTTTCCCAGAATGCACGAAGTAAGATGCACTAAGCATACACCTACTTAAGGTAATCAGTAACACCTGAACAGTGAATTAGAAATAAAAAGAGAGCCTTTCTGTGGAACTGTTTTACCCAAGCCTATGATTAAGATGCTGCAAAGCATCGAAACGCGTCAGGCAGCAACATGCAAATGAGGGACACAACGGAGAGTCGCCAGTGAAGTCCGGATGGAAGAATTTTGGCTGAGTGCCCCCCCGAAGCGCTGGGACCTTTGGTGAAAAATAGAATTGGGGGCAGTCTTTGTCCTGGGGAGGTGCACCATCTCGACGATAGTGAAGGAGAGGCTGCGCCACGGAACTGATCTGAGGCAATGCAGCGCCGAAATTCATAGTTCAAAGGACTCTTCTAAATGCCCTGAATCCTACCAAGGAATAGATATGGTGTCATTTTTAACATTTACCACAGATACCCACTAAGGGAAGATTGTCGAGCTCTCAAAGGGACTACTTTTCCCAGAATGCACGAAGTAAGATGCACTAAGCATACACCTACTTAAGGTAATCAGTAACACCTGAACAGTGAATTAGAAATAAAAAGAGAGCCTTTCTGTGGAACTGTTTTACCCAAGCCTATGATTAAGATGCTGCAAAGCATCGAAACGCGTCAGGCAGCAACATGCAAATGAGGGACACGACGGAGAGTCGCCAGTGAAGTCCGGATGGAAGAATTTTGGCTGAGTGCCCCCCGAAGCGCTGGGACCTTTGGTGAAAAAAATATATATATATATATATATATATATATATAGATATAGATATAGATATATATAGATAGATATATATATATAGATATATATACACTTTTGTTTTCAGGTTCTGGTCAGAGAATCCGGCAGAGTTTCCTCTTCTAGCAGCTTTTGACATTTTTGTAGTGTTAAGTTGATTTGCAGAATAAAGTTGATTACATTTGGGTGCCTTTTATATTGTTGATTTAGTTGTTAGTGTGATTTCATTGGCTAAGGGCCTGATTAGGATGGCGGGCGGACTCACATCTGCCCGCCATCCTAACGGAGATGGGGACCGGCCGACATAGTGTCGGGGTCCCACAGGCCAAATTACAATGCGACCGCCAGGGTGGCGGTCGCATTGTACAGGTTTTCCATTGCAGCGGGTGCTGCTGGCTGCAGCACCCGCCGCAATGGAAAAAAGGGACGTGAAACACATCCCTGTACTACGTGACAGGCACCATGCGGTGCCTTGCACTTGGTACAGGGATCTGTTGGGGGGGCACTATAGGTGCCCCCCCACACCAAAGAAAAGGTCCCTGTGTGAAGGGAGGCCCACTACGGGTCCCCAATGTTCATCCCCGCCAGCCTTTCCATGGCGGGGTGAACGGCCATGGAAAGGCTGGCGAGGAGAGACCATCCTAATCCCTAGGGAGGTGCCTGGTAGGCACCGCCACCATTGTAGGGATTGGGAGGCCCTCCGCAGCACTGGCGGGCTCAAGGAGCCCGTCGGATGCGTGGCGATCGGGCTTTCCGCCCGCCTGCACACCGCCCACCATCAAGATCTGGCGGGCGGAAAAGCTGTCTAGGATAGCGGGGAGACCGCCACTGACAGGCTGTCGGTGGCGGTCTTCCCGCCATCCTAATCAGCCCCTAAGTTTGTTTATAGTTTAATTTTATTGGTAAGTCCTGTTTTGGTTTGAATTTTTTTACAGTTATGTCCTTCCATGGTAATGTATGTTTTATTCATAATTTTTAATATGTAGTTGCATACATGTGCTACCAGAACACAGGAGTGTATTTCTGTCTGGTTATTTATTTCAAGTACATTTCAAAATGTTTGATGGCGCGCTACGAGAGAGAGAGGCTGCAGTGGAGGAGTTGTTTCAAAATCTGACGACAATTACTGACAATAGTAAAACCAAACGATCATTAGCCACAGTGGTAACAATAATTTCAAAGGATTAATTAAGGCCCTTGGGAAAAATATGAAGAGTGAAATGACCAAGTGGTGGGAAAGGATATCGCCACAAAAATATAGTGAAGCTGGTCGAATCCCCCGTGGTTTATGCATCATGTTAGCACCCAGCTTTGAAAATCCCAATCCCCTCATGCTGAAGGAGTGGGCTGAAAGTAACCTCGATGCCTCTATGAGATTGGTATGTCTTATGATAAAATACAGAGAAATAGATCTTGAAGCTATTTTAATAGAAATTGAGCGTATTAACAAAGAGTTGGATAAACTTGACCAAAGTGAGTTGATTGGCAAAAGACCGACTCAAGAAACAAGAAGAAATCATAAAGACAAGAAAAGATTATAAATTTGCAGGAGTCAAAAACGACTATGAGACTGGCCAAACTTTTACTTTCGCATGTAAATTTGACTCTATCAGGCGACAACAAGGATCCAATCTGACGCTGGGCAAACAAAGTGAAAAAATGAATGTACAGACAGCTGATACGACGTCAGCATCTGACCTTAGCTCTTTGCAAAGCGAAACGGATTCCAAAGATGGAAGATCCAATACCAATATACAAGGAGAGGATTTGGGTAATCTCACTTTGGCTGAAGAGCTGGATTTTTTATGCCAAGAGCAAAAACAGACACTGCGACCCAGGAATCAAAACATTTTACAAAACAAAAAAGGAATCAAAGATGGCGCCAAAGGAGAAAATGTTGCAAACATAAAAAGCAAGAAACAATCAAACTTCAGATGTAAAAAGCGGTAAATGTGAGAAGTTGGCCTGGCATATGCTGTCCACTAATTATAGTGGGCACCTTGCACCAGTCCAAACAACCCCTTATTGGAGATAGGTTAAAGACAACCTTATTGAAAGCTATCCTAGTGGTAGCTATGGAGAGCAGCCTTCAGGCTAAGTCTTGAAGGAATGTAAAGCAGCTTGTTTTACCAGTCTATAATCTCTTGAGGGACCAAATGAAAGAGCACCACACCAGGTATATATTCAAAATATATGTATTTATTGCTAAACACACCCCTCTAGTCTCTTTATGAGGCTAGAGTTCGAAGTACATAAGTTATAAGTTATTAAGTCACAGTAATAGCACAAATACACGTTTGGGCCCTAGGGGCGTACCAAACCATATACCAATAAAGTGGTATGCGAACCACGACTGAACTAGACACTAGGCCTAGAGCCTCTAGAAGTGCTTGGACCACAAGGAACCACCCAAGGTAGTGACACAGGGGACCCACGGGATACGCGTGCAGTGTAAATACACAACCGCGATACGCCGTTAACTTCTATGGAGAAAGTCAGGATCGGGAAAATAGAGGAAAGGGACACTTAACAGAGGACTAGGACAAAACCCTTTGAGATCTAGGAATTTGAAGAGTCTCTACCCACGGGAGCACCGGAGTACTCGTGTTACCTCACCCAGGGAAGCCGGGTGCATAGGTGCCTTTCGGGGTCGGGTTTCGTCGTCGATTCGAATGGCGATCTGCTGCAAAGTGCTGCTGGCGGCCAAGAGGAAAGTGTCCGGGTGGATCCAAGATTGGATCGGAGTTCTGAAGAACCTGAAAGCAGAGGGGACAGAGTCTGGGGCACTAGCCAGTGACCAGGAAGGCGATGGACAGATGCCCACCGATGTCGAGTGCTTCAGGTGCGTTGATGGTCATCTTGACTCTTCAGCCACGAGGTCCGGGAGCCGTTGTTGGTGACCAGGAGCAGGATTCGGGCTGGTACACGATGTCTGTCGAGTGCTGAGGTGTCGGCGACCGGATTGGACCCAACATGCCTTGGGAACGGCAAGTCTCGGTGAAGATGTAGATCGTTGATGGTGCAGACCAGCAAGGTCTGTGGAACTCACCCAGCGAAGGTAAGTGAGGACAGGGCTGGAGCAACTAGGATGCCAAGTAAGAAAAGGATTGGCCTTTGTTAAGGGCTACTAGCCAACGGGCTAGCGACCGCGAAGGAGCCTCGTGATGCCGCACGTGGATCTGGCTTACAGGACACTCGTGGAGTGGGGGCCAGTGATCTTCAGTGCAGGTGGTGCTGGAGGCTAGGGCTACTCGGAGCCCAAAGCACGACTTCTTGGAAGACCTAGAAGATGATGCACTTGCAAATGTGCTTGGTGTCCAGGGGTCACGGTCTCAAGTCACCCACGATAGCCACGAGCCTCAGCTTTGCTGGGGACTCAGGGTAGCCTCGGGGAAGTCTGAGAATCCACCTCTGGTGATGCGATGACTTCGGCGTCCGACGGGAGCTTCAGAAATGCGAACTGGACAGATGCTTCTTTGGTGCCTGCCAAGCAGGGAGTCACTCCTTGACCCCAAGGGAGATTCTTCAGTCCTCTAATCTTTTCGTAGAGCGTTGAAGGTCCAGGATTCAGTTTCAGAGTTTCGTCCAGGTATAATCTAAAGTCCTAAGGACTGGGTTCCTACCTTTATTCTAAAAATAGGGGTTGGACTACTCTGTGGCCCCACCTATGGGTGGGTCAGGGCAGAGGGGTGGCTACACCCCTTTCCCTTTGTCCAGTTCGCGCCAAAGCAGGGGCTGCAAGCCCCTGATCCGGTTTGAACTGGGGTATGCACAGGGACACCAAATGTGCCCCCAGTGCAGGACTTCAAAGCACCCGAAAGTGCTCCCGCCCAGCCCCAATACACATTATCCTGTCTGGGGAGGTGGTCACACCTCCCTGGGACAGGAAACCTATTGTCCAGGCCTCCCCTGCCGGAGTTTCGTCCAGCAGCAGGAGGCCAGACTCGTGTCTGTGGCAGCAGCATCCATTTTGGGATGCCAGGGCTCTGGAAAGAAGTTACCGGACTCGTCAGAGTTAACATGTCTTTCCCTCTAGAAGGGTGGAATGCTACCCCTGCCGCCAGGATTGGCGGGGGTAGTATTCCAAGATGTTTGACACCAAACACGACATGTTTAGGTGCAGCCATTCCAAAGTTAGCATTTTACCGCGAGGATATAATGCGCTTAAGAGTATATGGTCAGGCTGCACTACAAACAGCATCAGAGATGGTCTCCGAACGCTGCAGAGGGGCCCTGCACATGCAGGGGCACCCTCTCACATAGGAACCACGCACTCTGCCTTTAGGATTGATAAGGCCTGCCTTAGGAGTGACTTATAGGTTTATATGTGTGTATGTATTTCGTGATATAGGTAACCTATATCACAGTAAGGGGTGCATGCACCACCTTACCCAGGCTGCAGTAGCAGACCTGTGGTGTCAGTTTGGATGGCCTTCCAGAGGTGGCATAATACATGCTGCAGCCCCTGGGAGGCCTCTGAGGTACCTATGCCCTTGGTACATAGTATACCATATACTAGGGACTTATAAGGGCACTCCAGATCCCAATCAGTGATGTGCCTAAGGCACATGGAAACCATTTTAGAGAGGAAGCAGCTAGGCTGGGGTTCTGATTAGCAGGGCCCCAGCCAGACTAATGTCGAAAAACAGTGAAGCATCAGCAAAAAGTGGGGGTACCCATGTGAAGCAGATCCTACTCTCCTACAGTAAACGCCAATGATAACACCGTCATCAACTTGTTGGATATCCAACTCAATCAGGCTGAGACCCAATTATTGGCACTGGGGCTTACCTTTTTCCGAGAGAGCAACTTCCACTACTGACAGACAAGGATTGATCTATTGAAATTTATAAGAAAATGAAAGCTGACAAAATACTATAAGATCAAGCAATCTACAAGTTGTACTACTGATGATACAAAACTGACCAGCAATAGCGATGATAAGCACAAAGTGGGTGATGCAACACTATTGCAAACACTACACAAGCTCTCTAATGAGAACAGAACCATTAGCTTACCATTTTCTACCCAAATGGTACTACGTGAGGAGGGCATAAATCCATCAGCGTCCACCATAAGCCCTTTCAAGCCATCATCTACATTTATGCCCATGATGCCACGGGATGCAGTGGACATTTTTCATGATCGGGTAGTTGATGAAATCAAAAAACTTAATTATCGAATGGGGGCTCACTCCAAAAAACATCAATTTCGAGACAAAGAATATTTCAATCTGATGACCAAATTGCGTAAAAATTCAACAGTGGTCATGAATAAATCTGATAAAGGTGGCAATATAGTACTGTGGCGTAAAATTGAATACCAACAGGAGGCTTACAGACACTTAAATGATTCTGTATGCTACAAGAAAAGGAATATGCAACAGGTTAAGACCATGACCAAAATTTTCAAAGAGGAACTGGTAGGCTGGAAACGTGAAGGCCTTATTTCTAGGGATGAATATTTATTTCTGCATAATGAATTTCCAGTCATGCCAGTATTGTACTTTATACCGAAAATCCACAAAAGCACGTCTCCAGTTCCAGGCCATCCCATCATATCAGCAAGGAAGAGCCTACTTGAGAACATTTCCCGGTATGCAGATTTTTTTCTACAAGAGTTTGTTGTTGGAATTCCATCCTACATTCGTGACACCAGTGACTTTTTGAGAAAGCATCTTAACTTAACTTGGTCAGATGACTATATTTTAATAACTATGGCCCTTGCCTCCCTTTATACAAGCATTGACCATGGGGATGGTTTGAGGGCGGTGGAACATTACTTAAATAACAGACCATTAGATTTTTTCAATCACCGCTCTGATTGGTATGCTCTTGTTGTCAGTTGGTGGCGATATATAGATGATGTGTTTGTCATTTGGAGAGGGACACAAGTACAAGCACACGAATTTGTCAAAAAAATCAATGCCAACTCCCTAAATCTTGAATTCACTGCACATATTGACGCCACCACTTTTCTAGATGTGCATCTATATGTTGAAAATGGCAAATCGGAATCCTGCTTATTCCGTAAACCCACAGCAGGTAATTCCATATTACATGCCTCAAGCTTCCATCCTAAACTATGACTAAAGCTAATATTAAAACCAGAAATGAAATGCTTAGCCAAAGTAGCAATTTGGAAATCTTAGATTTTATTGCCATACCCAAGGGACCTAAAACTGATTCCAATGTGAGACTTATCACTACATATAGTAGACAGGCAAGGAATATCAGAGCCATTATAAACCAACAGTGGCCTATAGTGCTTACTGATGCGGCATTGGGCCAGACATTACCTGAGAAACCAACGTTAACTTTCCGCAGAGCTCCATCCATGCGAACGGCATTAGTTAAGACCAGTCCAGAGCTTGATATTAAAACTAGTTGGCTGTCCCCCAGAAATGGCTTTTTGAAATGTAGCACCTGCCAAGCGTGCAAATTTGGGGTCAATATGTCTTCTTACACCACAGGTTTTAGTTCTAAACCAGTAGATTTAAGAGGAAGTTATACCTGCAGAACAGAATATGCGGTATATGTCCTCCAATGCACTTGTGGCCTACGTTATGTTGGCAGCACAAAATTGCAGGTGTACATCAGGATTCTTCAACATTTGAGAGCTATTGTTAATTCTGATTCCTCCTACCCAGTGGCAAGACATTTTAAAGACACACATAACAACAATCTAAGTTGCATCAAATATTATGTTATTGGGGCAGTACAAACGTCCAAAAGAAGGGGAAACCAAGAGAAATCATTACGCCAATTAGAGTCCAAATTTATTTTGGAACTTGACACCAAGACACCTAATGGCCTTAACACCATTGATGATTTACATAATTTCCTGTAGTCATGTCGTGGCCCTCTATATACATGAGAGCCTTTAGCTATTGCAGTCGTTATTAGGAATACAGATCAGTGTTTTCTGGCATATACATCTCACATTATGGTTCCAGATGATTCTAGGGTCACATGACTATGAAACTTTGGTCCTTTCCCAGGATTATTATACTACAGTCCACATTTTAGAGTCAACTCTTCTCAACGCAATTCCTCTCTGTTTTTAGTATTGTCGAACACTTAGAACTTTAGATATATAGATACTTTAGCACTTTGGCACTTTAATTTATTATATTAACAACTTTTGTATGGTACAAACACGCACTTTCAATCAATAGTATAAATCTGATACGATTTCATGTATTAGAGGCAGTACGATTGATGCACTATGCACTTTATTTCGTTTTGGATGTATTTCATTTCTGCAGTAAATTTTCTGATCTATAATGTATCTTAGCACTTATTATGAACTTTCTTACATTTCATTCTCATGTATTATTATTATTATAATGTTATACATCCTGCTTTTAGACCTATCTAAATGAATGTATGCATTAGTACTTAAAGAGGCAAGCGGATGTTATATTATTATATTTGTGGACTCATTTGTGGATACTTATTGTGTACATCACTTTGGGTACATTGTTTTAAATCCAAATGAAATGTTTAATGATTTGCGTTAACAGATAAAAATATTTTGTAGGAATTCCTATAAAGAAAATATTTGTTTAGTGCATTTAAGCAATTATTTTAGAACTTAATTATTGTTAGTGCGCCATACTTCTTTTATATCCATGGAATATTTACATGTGTATCACATAACGTTTCTCATGAACTAAACAATTGTTTGTGCAGTCTGTTGTCAGTTTTTATCACTGGGTGTTTAACAAGTAATCACTTGGTTACACATTTAAATACAGGAAATGCCGTAGTGCCATCATGTGATCAAGGCCACTTGGTGGGGCCAAAATGCGCCATGGACAGCACTTGAATCTTCAAATGAATATTTAATTTTGCACTGCATCATTTTGGAGTCGGTGCCCACTTCTGTTTAGGAGTTTTGGCAAATTACCAGATTTTTTGTTGATATTTATATATATATTCACTGAAAAAACCATAGGTTTTAGGGACAGTTATAGTTAGTTGGACATTTCACTCGTACAAAACCATAGAAATTCCCCCGTTATAGTTAGTTCAGCTAACTATAACTCGCGCCCCCGCAATGCACTGCTGATGACGTCACATATTACATCACTCATGACATGGTCAGTGACATCACTGATGACATCACTGATGACATCTCAAATTACATCACTGATACATCACTGATGACATCATCCAGTGACTGTGTGTTTCTGTAAAGTTTAAATATGTTTAATATATATAGGGAAAGGCGTATTGAAGAATGAGTGGGTGTATAAGTGTCTGAATGGATGATTTAGTACGTGAGTGACTGACTCTACAAGTGAGTGATTAAATGTATCTTACTGAATGCATGGGTTAGTGACTAAACTGTGTGAATGTCTGTATCCGTCTGTCTGTTGGTTTGTAAGCGGCTGCATGGCTTTCTGAATATCTATATGTCTTTCTACATGGGTTATTGATTGATTGTCTGAGTATCTGTATGGGTGCCTGAGTGTTTGTGTGGGTGGGGTGTGTGTGACTCTGTGCATAGATGTGTGAGTTGGTGATTCACTGGGTGCATGGTTTCAAGAGTGCATCTGTGATGGACTGTATGGGTGGGTGAGTGTGTGTATGGGTGTGTGAGTGATTGCATGTATATCTCAGTGGTACATGTGTGAGTAACTACATATGTGAAAGGCAGTATATATGTGTGTTGGAGTATATAAATGGCTATAAGTGAGAGTGTGTGATTGTGAGAGTGGCTGTATGGATGAGTGTGTACTTGTATCGGTGATTGTATAAGAGCGTAAGAATGTGCTAGTATTTGTATGAGTAAGTGAGCTGGTGTGTGTATAACTGTATAGGTGAGTAAATGGGTGTGTGATTACGTTTTTTGCATGACTGACTAGGTGTGTGAGTACCTCTATGGATGAGTGGCGGTGTGTGAGTGTTTATATAGGTGTATGAGTGCATATGATAGTCCTGTACTGAGTGACTAAGTATGAGTGACTGTACGGGTGAGTGAGTGGATGTGTGTGTAGACCTAAGAATCAGTGAATGGGTATGTAGTTTTTGGTGTTGGAGTGTCTATGGTTTTGAGAATGGCAGTCTGTAATTTAGAGTGGGTGTATCAAAAGTTATATTAGGGTGTGAGAAGATGCATGAAATTATCACATGGATGATGTCATCAGTGATGTCACTGACCATGTCATGAGTGATGTAATATGTGACGTCATCAGCAGTGCATTGCGGGCGCGAGTTATAGTTAGCTGAACTAACTATAACGGGGGAATTTATATGGTTTTGTACGAGTGAAATGTCCAACTAACTATAACTGTCCCTAAAAACTATGGTTTTTTCAGTGAATTTCAAAGGTTTTTTAAATGCTAATTTCTAACTATAACGTGTCTGAAACCTATGGTTTTTTCAGTGAATTTCAAAGGTTTTTTAAATGCTAATTTCTAACTCTAACGTGCCTGAAACCTATGATTTTTTAAGTGAATTTCAAAGGTTTTTTTAAATGCTAGTTTCTAACTATGCCTACAGAGGTAGGACATGTGAAGAAAGAAGAAAAAACGCACAGAAAGAAGCAAAAGATGTGCAGAAAGAACCAAAAGAGGAGCAGAAAGAGGCCTTGTTGCAAAATCATCCTGTGCCCACAACTTTTTCAGACGGGTACTGGTGATAACTAACTCTGACTAACCATAGCCAGTGCTATGCTAAAAGACACTTAGAATACAGTGAAAACACCTACATACACTAGGGAACACTATGCGTTGGGGTACCCCTGTGATTAGCATGACCTCCTCTGCAAGTCCCTAGTACATAATAGGGCAGGGGATTAAAACTACCTCTTGAAACGCGCTACAGGGCGCGTTTGCACAGTGGTGAAGGGAGGGGGCCTGAGGTGACGTGTGCAAACGCACCCCGTGGCGCGTTTTAAGTTGCAGGATTAAGTCCCCTTGAATTCTGAGGGTCCCTGGGGCCCAACTAGCCCCCAGGTACCTACAGTTAGGACCACAGAGCTGAGTTGCAGAGAGGCGTTCCGAGGCCACGCACCTTTTTCACCTCTCTGCAACGCAACTCTGTTGTGCTTACTGAAGGTACCTGGTGGGCTAGTTGGCCCCCAGTGTCCCTCAGGATTCAATGGGAATTAATTCCCCAACTTAAAACGCACCACAGGACGTGTTTGCGCACATGTCACCTGAGGCCCCGCCCCTCCCTTCACCACTGTGCAAACGCGCCCCGTGGTGCGTTTTAAGTTGGGGGATTAGGTCACCTTGAATCCTGAGGGTCCCTGGGGCCCAACTAGCTCACTAGGTACTTCCAGTAAGCACCACAGGCCTGCGTTGCAACGCCTGTAACAAATTGTGCAGTTGTGTTTAGGTAGTGAAGAGGGTCGTGCTGGGGGTAGTGTTTTAGGGTTTAGGGTAGTGCAGTGGTGTTTGTGTAGTGTAGGGGGTCATGCTGGGGGTAGATTTAGGGTTTAGGGTAGTGCAGTGGTGTTTGGGTAGTGTAGGGAGTCGTGCTGGGGGAGTGTTTTAGGGTTTAGGGTAGTGCAGTGGTGTTTGGGTAGTGTAGGGGGTCGTGCTGGGGGTAGTGTTTTAGGGTTTAGGGTAGTGCAGTGGTGTTTGGGTAGTGTAGGGGGTCATGCTGGGGGTAGTGATTTAGGGTAGTGCAGTGGTGTTTGGGTAGTGTAGGGGGTACTGCTGGGGGTAGTGTTTTAGGGTTTAGGTTAGTGCAGTGGTGTTTGGGTAGTGTAGGGGTACTGCTGGGGGTAGTGTTTTAGGGTTTAGGGTAGTGCAGTGGTGTTTGTGTAGTGTAGGGGGTAGTGTTTTAGGGTTTAGGGTAGTGCAGTGGTGTTTGTGTAGTGTAGGAGGTCGTGTTTTAGGGTTTAGGGTAGTGCAGTGGTCTTTGGGTAGTGTAGGGAGTCGTCCGGGGTAGTGTTTTAGGGTTTAGGGTAGTGTAGGGGGTCATGCGGGGGTAGTGTTTTAGGGATTAGGGTAGTGCATTGGTGTTTGGGTAGTGTAGGGGGTCATGCGGGGGGTAGTGTTTTAGGGTTTAGGGCAGTGCAGTGGTGTTTGGGTAGTGTAGGGGGTCGTGCTGGGGGAGTGTTTTAGGGTTTAGGGCAGTGCAGTGGTGTTCGGGTAGTATAGGGGGTCGTGCTGGGGGAGTGTTTTAGGGTTTAGGGCAGTGCAGTGGTGTTCGGGTAGTGTAGGGGTCGTGCTGGGGGAGTGTTTGAGGGTTTAGGGCAGTGCAGTCGTGTTCGGGTAGTGTAGGGGGTTGTGCTGGGGGTAGTATTTTAGGGTTTAGGGTAGTGCAGTGGTGTTCGGGTTGTGTAGGGGGTCGTGCTGGGGGTAGTGTTCTAGGGTTTAGGGCA
The DNA here is from genome assembly GCA_963921515.1 of Calotriton arnoldi. Taxonomy (NCBI): domain Eukaryota; kingdom Metazoa; phylum Chordata; class Amphibia; order Caudata; family Salamandridae; genus Calotriton; species Calotriton arnoldi. The sequence goes on from CAWUFW010007965.1 coordinate 297,042, forward strand.
GTGCAGTGGTGTTTGGGCAGTGTAGGGGGTAATGCTGGGGGTGGTGTTGTAGGGTTTAGGGCAGTGCAGTGGTGTTCGGGCAGTGTAGGGGGTCGTGCTGGGGGTGGTGTTTCAGGGTTTAGGGCAGTGCAGTGGTGTTCGGGCAGTGTAGGGGGTGGTGTTTCAGGGTTTAGGGCAGTGCAGTGGTGTTCGGGCAGTGTAGGGGGTCGTGCAGGGGTGGTGTTTCAGGGTTTAGGGCAGTGGTGTTCGGGCAGTGTAGGGGGTCGTGCTGGGGGTGGTGTTTCAGGGTTTGGGGCAGTGCAGTGGTGTTCGAGCAGTAAAGGGGGTCGTGCTGGGGGTGCTGTTTCAGGGTTTAGGGCAGTGCAGTGGTGTTCGGGCAGTGTAGGGGGTGCTGCAGGGGGTGGTGTTTCAGGGTTTAGGGCAGTGCAGTGGTGTTCGGGCAGTGTAGGGGGTCGTGCTGGGGGTGGTGTTTCAGGGTTTAGGGCAGTACAGTGGTGTTCGGGCAGTGTAGGGGGTCGTGCTGGGGCTGGAGTTTCAGGGTTTAGGGCAGTGCAGTGGTGTTCGGGCAGTGTAGGGGGTCGTGCTGGGGCTGGTGTTTCAGGGTTTAGGGCAGTGCAGTGGTGTTCGGGCAGTGTAGGTGGTCGTGCTGGGGCTGGTGTTTCAGGGTTTAGGGCAGTGCAGTGGTGTTCGGGCAGTGTAGGGGGTCATGCTGGGGCTGGTGTTTCAGGGTTTAGGGCAGTGCAGTGGTGTTCGGGCAGTGTAGGGGGTCTTGCTGGGGCTGGTGTTTCAGAGTTTAGGGCAGTGCAGTGGTGTTCGGGCAGTGTAGGGGGTCTTGCTGGGGCTGGTGTTTCAGGGTTTAGGGCAGTGCAGTGGTGTTCGGGCAGTGTAGGGGGTCGTGCTGGGGGTGGTGTTTCAGGGTTTAGGGCAGTGCAGTGGTGCTTGGGCAGTGTAGGGGTCGTGCTGGGGCTAGTGTTTCAGGATTTAGGGCAGAGCAATGGTGTTCAGGCAGTGTAGGGGGTTTTGCTGGAGGTGGTGTTTCAGGGTTTAGGGCAGTGCAGTGGTGTTCGTGCAGTGTAGGGGTGGTGTTTCAGGGTTTAGGGCAGTGGTGTTCAGGCAGTGTAGGGGGTCTTGCTTGGGTTGATGTTTCAGGGTTTAGGGCAGTGCAATGGTGTTCGGGCAGTGTAGGGGGTCGTGCTGGGGGTGGTGTTTCAGGGTTTAGGGCAGTGCAGTGGTGTTCCGGCAGTGTAGGAGGTCGTGCAGGGGATGGTGTTTCAGGGTTTAGGGCAGTGCAGTGGTGTTCGGGCAGTGTAGGGTGTCGTGCTGAGGGGTGGTGTTTCAGGGTTTAGGGCAGTGCAGTGGTGTTCGGGCAGTGTAGGGGGTCGTGCAGGGGGTGGTGTTTCAGGGTTTAGGGCAGTGCAGTGGTGTTTGGGCAGTGTAGGGGGTCGTGCAGGGGGTGGTGTTTCAGGGTTTAGGGCAGTGCAGTGGTGTTCGGCCAGTGTAGGTGGTCTTGCTGGGGGTGGTGTTTCAGGCTTTAGTGCAGTGGTGTTCGGGCAGTGTTGGGGTTCTTGCTGGGGGTGGTGTTTCAGGGTTTAGGGCAGTGCAGTGGTGTTCAGGCAGTGTAGGGGGTCTTCCTGGGGCTGGTGTTTCAGGGTTTAGGGCAGTGCAGTGGTGTTCGGGCAGTGTAGGGGGTCGTGCTGGGGCTGTTGTTTGAGGGTTTAGGGTAGTGCAGTGGTGTTCGGGCAGTGTAGGGGGTCGTGCTGGGGCTGGTGTTTCAGGGTTTAGGGCAGTGCAGTGGTTTTCGGGCAGTGTAGGCGGTCGTGCTGGGGCTGGTGTTTCAGGGTTTAGGGCAGTGCAGTGGTATTCGGGCAGTGTAGGGGGTCGTGCTGGGCGTGGTGTTTCAGGGTTTAGGGCAGTGCAGTGGTGTTCGGTCAGTGTAGGGGGTCATGCTGGGGGTGGTGTTTCAGGGTTTAGGGCAGTGCAGTGGTGTTCGGGTAGTGTAGGGGGTTGTGCTGGGGCTGGTGTTTCATGGTTTGGGGCAGTGCAGTGGTGTTCGGGCAGTGTAGGGGGTCATGCTGGGGGTGGTGTTTCAGGGTTTAGGGCAGTGCAGTGGTGTACAGGCAGTGTAGGGGGTCTTGCTGGGGGTGGTGTTTCAGGGTTTAGGGCAGTGGTGTTCGGGCAGTGTAGGGGGTCTTCCTGGGGGTAGTGTTTCGGCGTTTAGGGCAGTGCAGTGGTGTTCGTGCAGTGTAGGGGGTCGTGCTGGGGGTGGTGTTTCAGGGTTTAGGGCAGTGCAGTAGTGTTCGGGCAGTGTAGGGGATCGTGCAGGGGTGGTGTTTCAGGGTTTAGGGCAGTGCAGTGGTGTTCGGGCAGTGTAGGGGGTCTTGCTGGGGGTGGTGTTTCAGGGTTTAGGGCAGTGCAGTGGTGTTCGGGCAGTGTAGGGGGTCATGCAGGGGGTGGTGTTTCAGGGTTTAGGGCAGTGCAGTGGTGTTCGTGCAGTGTAGGGGTCGTGCTGGGGGTGGTGTTTCAGGGTTTAGGGCAGTGCAGTGGTGTTCGGGCAGTGTAGGGGGTCTTGCTGGGGGTGGTGTTTCAGGGTTTAGGGCAGTGGTGTTCGGGCAGTGTAGGGGTCTTGCTGGGGGTGGTGTTTCAGGGTTTAGGGCAGTGCAGTGGTGTTCGGGCAGTGTAGGGGGTCTTGCTGGGGGTAGTGTTTCAGGGTTTAGGGCAGTGCAGTGGTGTTCGTGCAGTGTAGGGGGTCATGCTGGGGATGGTGTTTCAGGGTTTAGGGCAGTGCAGTAGTGTTCGGGCAGTGTAGGGGGTCGTGCAGGGGGTGGTGTTTCAGGGTTTAGGGCAGTGCAGTGGTGTTCGGGCAGTGTAGGGGGTCATGCTGGGGGTGGTGTTTCAGGGTTTAGGGCAGTGCAGTGGTGTTCGGGCAGTGTAGGGGGTCTTGCTGGGTGTGATGTTTCAGGGTTTAGGGCAGTGCAGTGGTGTTCGGGCAGTGTAGGAGGTCTTGCTGGGGATAGTGTTTCAGGGTTTAGGGCACTGCAGTGGTGTTCGGGCAGTGTAGGGGTCATGCTGGGGGTGGTGTTTCAGGGTTTAGGGCAGTGCAGTGGTGTTCGGGCAGTGTAGGGGGTCATGCTGGGGGTGGTGTTTCAGGGTTTAGGGCAGTGCAGTGGTGTTCGGGCAGTGTAGGGGGTCGTGCTAGGGTATGTGTTTCAGGGTTTAGGGCAGTGCAGTGGTGTTCGGGCAGTGTAGGGGGTCGTGCAGGGGCTGGTGTTTCAGGGTTTAGGGCAGTGCAGTGGTGTTCGGGCAGTGTAGGGGTCATGCTGGGGGTAGTGTTTTAGGGTTTAGGGTAGTGCAGTGGTGCTTGTGTAGTGTAGGGTGTCGTGCTGGGGGTAGTGTTTTAGGGTTTAGGGTAGTGCAGTGGTGTTTGTGTAGTGTAGGGGGTCGTAATGGGGGTAGTGTTTTAGGATTTAGGTTAGTGCAGTGGTGTTTGGGTAGTGTAGGGGGTCGTGCTGGGGGTAGTGTTTTAGGGTTTAAGTAGTGCAGTGGTGTTTGTGTAGTGTAGGGGGTCGTGCTGGGGGTAGTGTTTTAGGGTTTAGGCTAGTGCAGTGGTGCTTGTGTAGTGTAGGGGGTCGTGCTGGGGGTAGTGTTTTAGGGTTTAGGGTAGTGCAGTGGTGTTTGTGTAGTGTAGGGGTCATGTTTTAGGGTAGTGCAGTGGTGTTTCGGTAGTGTAGGGGGTCGTGCTGGGGGTAGTGTTTTAGGATTTAGGATAGTGCAGTGGTGTTGGGGTAGTGTTTTAGGGTTTATGGTAGTTCTTAAAAGGATGATTGGAGACATCTGTGTGTTGTTAGAGCTGCCCATGAAGAAGAGGCTGAGTCCTTGAAACGCGTCGGCATGAATTTCTGTCTGGAGTGGAGATGCCGGTTTTTCCGTGAATAAAGCTGGTGCTACAGTTGCTGGGAGTGCGTCCTTTGAAGCTTTCGGGCAATTGAAATACAATATATATATATATATATATATATATATATATATATATATATATATATATCAAAAAACACATGGTAACTCACTAGGAAACGCACTCGAACCTTCACAGGTTACCAGCCTTTATTTCAGGTATAGATGTGTGAGCAAGCGGGTAAGTCATGCAGCCTCCTCTAGCTCCGACGCGTTTCGAGTCTCCTCTTAATCATGGTGCAAGGAGGAAGTTCGTGCAAGTTGCGGGCCAACTCCCAAATATATACACAAAGTCCCGCCCTCAATAAGGCAATACCGGGAATTGTGGGAGTTGTAGTGCAAACAATGTCCGCTATGCTTCAAGTGCACTTATCACTGCGTTTTAAGTCCTCGGTGGACCCCCACTTGATGACACGTCCTCAATCCTGCGTGTTGGCCTCGCAAACTGAGACAATGGATTTATCTCTGCGGCTCCCTTTGGTTCTTGGGATGGTGCAGTCTCCGGCGGATGAGCGTCCGCCTCGATATTTCAAAAAACACATGGTAACTCACTAGGAAACGCACTCGAACCTTCACAGGTTACCAGCCTTTATTTCAGGTATAGATGTGTGAGCAAGCGGGTAAGTCATGCAGCCTCCTCTAGCTCCGACGCGTTTCGAGTCTCCTCTTAATCATGGTGCAAGGAGGAAGTTCGTGCAAGTTGCGGGCCAACTCCCAAATATATACACAAAGTCCCGCCCTCAATAAGGCAATACCGGGAATTGTGGGAGTTGTAGTGCAAACAATGTCCGCTATGCTTCAAGTGCACTTATCACTGCGTTTTAAGTCCTCGGTGGACCCCCACTTGATGACACGTCCTCAATCCTGCGTGTTGGCCCCGCAAACTGAGACAATGGATTTATCTCTGCGGCTCCCTTTGGTTCTTGGGATGGTGCAGTCTCCGGCGGATGAGCGTCCGCCTCGATATTTCAAAAAACACATGGTAACTCACTAGGAAACGCACTCGAACCTTCACAGGTTACCAGCCTTTATTTCAGGTATAGATGTGTGAGCAAGCGGGTAAGTCATGCAGCCTCCTCTAGCTCTGACGCGTTTCGAGTCTCCTCTTAATCATGGTGCAAGGAGGAAGTTCGTGCAAGTTGCGGGCCAACTCCCAAATATATACACAAAGTCCCGCCCTCAATAAGGCAATACCGGGAATTGTGGGAGTTGTAGTGCAAACAATGTCTGCTATGCTTCAAGTGCACTTATCACTGCGTTTTAAGTCCTCGGTGGACCCCCACTTGATGACACGTCCTCAATCCTGCGTGTTGGCCCCGCAAACTGAGACAATGGATTGGGAGTTGGCCCGCAACTTGCACGAACTTCCTCCTTGCACCATGATTAAGAGGAGACTCGAAACGCGTCGGAGCTAGAGGAGGCTGCATGACTTACCCGCTTGCTCACACATCTATACCTGAAATAAAGGCTGGTAACCTGTGAAGGTTCGAGTGCGTTTCCTAGTGAGTTACCATGTGTTTTTGAAATATCGAGGCGGACGCTCATCCGCCGGAGACTGCACCATCCCAAGAACCAAAGGGAGCCGCAGAGATAAATCCATTGTCTCAGTTTGCGGGGCCAACACGCAGGATTGAGGACGTGTCATCAAGTGGGAGTCCACCGAGGACTTAAAACGCAGTGATAAGTGCACTTGAAGCATAGCGGACATTGTTTGCACTACAACTCCCACAATTCCCGGTATTGCCTTATTGAGGGCGGGACTTTGTGTATATATTTGGGAGTTGGCCCGCAACTTGCACGAACTTCCTCCTTGCACCATGATTAAGAGGAGACTCGAAACGCGTCGGAGCTAGAGGAGGCTGCATGACTTACCCGCTTGCTCACACATCTATACCTGAAATAAAGGCTGGTAACCTGTGAAGGTTCGAGTGCGTTTCCTAGTGAGTTACCATGTGTTTTTTGTATATATATATATATATATATATATATATATATATATATATATATATATATATATATTTAAATAAAAACATTAAAATATATTTTAAAACACTTTTTGTATATGTAGATATATTTTCACTAAAAAAACAGGTTTCAGGGACGATATAGGTAGCAATTAGAATTTAAAAACCCTTAGAAATTCACTGAAAAGAACCACAGGTTCAGGGTCGTTATAGTTAGGAAATATCATTTAATTTTTTTTTTTAATTCTCTGAAAAAACCACAGGTTTTGAGGACATTATAGTTAGAAATTAGCATTTAAAAAACCTTAGATATTCACTGAAAAAAACACAGGTTTCAGGGACATTATAGTTAGGAATTAGCATTTAAAAAGCCTTAGATATTCACAAAAAAAACACAGGTTTCGGGGACGTTATAGTTAGACTGACATTTCACTCATACAAAACCAGAGAAATTCAGCCGTTATAGTTAGCTGAGTTAAGTATTACTCATGCACCCGTAATGCACTGCTGATTACATCACATATTACATCACTCATGATATGGTCAGTGACATCACTGATGACATCACTGATGACATCTCAAATGACATCACTGATGACATCATCCAGTGAGTGAGTGTTGCTAAAAAATTTCAGTTATCCAGGCTGACTTTCAACCTGTGTCTGGCTGGAGGTTCAAGCATCCTGTGACTTTATTTCCCCGGGTTTAAAAATGAATGTGTCTATCTGTAATGCAGCTAGTGCTCCTGTAAAACGCTCTGATACCTTCAAGCCAAGTTTGCGCTATTTAGAACTGAAGGGACGGCACGGAAGGGGCGAGATGGAGGAGGGAAGACTCGCCGGAGGAACAGGGAGAGATGCTGAACCTGGTCACAGTAACAGCAGTAAAAAACACAGAACATGCTTGCAAAAAACAGAAGCAGGCTAGAAACCAGTATCCGTTTGCAGCTCCTCCCTCAGCTCCTCCCCCTTCACAGAAAGCTCTCTCTTAGCCCCACCTCATCTCAGAGAGCAACTTTGAGACCACGATCCAGCGCGCGCCAGCTTTTTAAAAACAAGGAATTGATTCTCCCTCAAAGCATGATACTACCAAAACGTCTGCACAGCGAACCATTTCTGAGCACAATCTGTGAATGCACGTGGCTCCTATGAGGCTGCAGCTTTTGCTTCCCCCATGCTGCAAGGAACCCTATGAATGGGATGGAACGGAGCTCATGGAGGAGTGGAAGGGGCTGCAATGACTTGTGCCTTTTCACAAACAAGACTTCAACAAGCCCAATCTCCCTTAAAAAGTAGCCCAAAATGAACCCAAAATCCTACCAAAAAAAGCCCAACTGCCATACACATCAAAAAGTACAAAAAAGTCTGAATAAATACAATCAACAGAGTGGGAGGAACAGAGAGGAAAGTAGTACTAACACAATTGTGGCATAAAGAGGAGATGTGAGGGAGGAATGATATATTTACATGTAAGCAGCTTTGCCTCCAAAGCTGTACACAGGCAAACAGTAACAGATCAGGAAACCAAGAAAAGAATAGTCCCCCAAGGAGCACATAAAGAGCCACAGTGGAATGAGACACTACTTAGTCCCTGCTGCATGGGAGGAGCAGAAGGGAAAAAGGAGGAAGAGTCAGGGCTGACCACTAGCAAGCAAGTATTTTTAAAGGTCACAGAAACAAACAAATTAAAAGCAGGGGGATGGCTTTAAGCCAACATGAGTGATTACAACAGGTCTCAAATCCTCCCACACACCAATTGTAGCTATACATTTCGAATGTTCTTTATTATAGTAAGTTTGGAAAAACTAACAGATAAGGCCTACAAAGTGACCTCCATACAGGATTTAATTAATGATTTGTAATTGATACAGACCCCCTAAGTCAAAAGCATGGTCTTTAGAAAATAAAGTAAAATGAGAGTTAGAGCTGTTTGTGTGGTAAATGAGTTTTACCTATATGTTATGGAGTGGAGTGGATGTACATGGTGTGTAGTGGAATAATGTGTGTTGGTTTGGAATCGTTAGGTGTGGCATTGTGTGGTATGGCTTTGTGTGATGTAGAGTGGGTTTGTGTAGTGGAATTATGTGGTATGGTGTTCTGTGGATAGCAATTATTGGGTATTGATTGTATTTTAATTATGTGGAGTGGGATTGTGTCTCATGGAGTGTAATCTTAATTATGTGGTGTCCTGTTGAAGTTTGTGGTATGATGTTGAATTATGTGGTTTGGATAGAATGTATGTGGTGTATTATGTAATTGTGTTGTTGAGTACAATTAAGTGGTTTGTTGTTGAATTATGTCTGCACAAAAAACACAAGGTTTGTTTGGGGATGTTATCGCTGCTGTGTCGAAAACTGCCTTTGAGTTAATAATGGAACTTGTAGATAAGAAATTGGGTCAGAGTTATGCAGGTGTACATCTATGACAGCTAGCTGCAAAGAGTGCAAAGTGACATGTCGAGCACAGTAAACCACACTGGTGATGGATTGTGAAAGATCTGATAATGTGCCCCACGCCAAAGCCTGTTCCTTTTGTCGTGTACAGCGTGCTGTGCCTAAAATGTATGCTTAACCCAATTGCAGAATGGATCCACACACGCATAGAGTGACTCAAAAATGTCTAAAGTACAGATTTTGGGCATGTTATGGAAGGGGCACTCATATTAAGTGCTAATGTGCCCCACATCACAGACTGTATCTTCTGTTATATGTAGCATTTTGTGGACTGGACAAAGGTGTCAATTGCAACCGGCAACAGAAGCTGTGGTAGCAACATGTCAATGATTCATACTTAGAGTGGTGATGAAGCACACGTTGACAAAGCCAATAGCTCTTAAATTGGTGCTTAGCCTTTTGGCTAATGTTCCAAACTCTTCATAAATATAGAAATCGAATATAAAAGAGCTACTTCAGCATTCAGTCACAGAAGCACAGATCTCTTAGCTAGCAGACCTCATGGAAAGACTTGAACACACAGCTTCAGAACAGGCTGCCCTGTATAATGAGCAGAAAGTGGGCAGTTTCTTCTACACACATTTAGAGAGCATGTGGTGTGAAACAGAGGTAGTCTAGTACCTGTTGGATTCTTTACATGTGTCATCTTGTCACTAAAAAGGCACTTACACGCTCATTGAGGTCTCCAGAAAGATACTGACACTCAGAAGAGTAGCATAACATGAGTTAGTCTTTGATTTTGGGTTGGACCTGGCCCGAGCAAGCTCTGCCTCTCTAATCAAATTGGTAGAGAAAAGTGAACTTTAAAACATGATTAAGATGTATTAACCTGTATCCTAGTCCATGTAAGTCTCTGCAACGGTACACAGCAAGTAGGCCATACTTAGTGAGGTTTGTGCTTTCAAATGAAAGCGTACTCTGTCAAGTTTGAAGATTTGACTGTTACCATGACTCAGATATGTCTGCACTTCTATGTGTAGTCTGACATCTGTGGTACAGCTGGTGACCCTAACTTAAAAACTATACAGTCCATCATACCACTTGTATACATTTTGTTACAGCTACGTCAGCAATCTCTTCTAAAAGCACTGATCTGTTAGTTAAACAGGCGTCACAGAAGCACTTGAACAGACAGCTTTATACCTGGATGCCCTGTATAATGAGGAGAACGGGATTCATGGCAGCTTCTACTACACACATTTGGAGAGCATGCAGTGTGAAACAGATATAGTCTTTTGCCTATAGGCTTCTTTACTTGTGTCATTGTATCCCCTAACAGGCACTGACACACTATTTCAAGTCTCTAGAAATATGCTGACACTGACAAAATCGGCATGACAGGAGTTGGTCTTTGATTTTGGGTTCGGCCTGGCATTGCGAGCTCTGCCTCGCTAATGAAACTGGTAGAGAAAAGCAAGCTTTAAAACATGTGCAAGATGTATTAACCTTTATCCCAGCCCATAGATGTCTCCGCAATGGTACACTGCAAGTAGGCCTTACTTAGTGAGGCGTGTGCTATAAACTGAAAGCGTACTCTGTCAAGTTTGAATATCTGACTGCTACCATTCCTCAGATATGTCTGCATTTCTACCTGTAGTCTGACACGTGTGGTGCAGTTGATGACCCTAACTTAAAAACTATAAAGTCTATTATGCCCCTGCACAAATTTTGTCAGAGTTACTTCAGCCTCCAGTCCCACAACCACAGTTCTCTTAGCTCGGCAGGAGTCACAGAAGCACTTGAACACACAGCTTTATATGTGGTTGCCCTGAATAATGAACAGCAAGTGATACATGCAGCTTCTACTACACATATTTGGAGATCATGCAGTATGAAACAGATGTAGCCAACTACCTATAGGCTTCTTTACATGTGTCATCTTGTCCCCTAAAATGCACTGAAACACTCATTGAGGCATTGGGAGTTCTACCTCTCTAAGATAACCGGTAGTGAAAAGTGAGGTTTAAAGCATGTCCAAGATGTATTAACCTTTATCCTAGTCCATATAAGTCTCTGCAGCTGTGTGGGTCTTACTGGAAATAACAGGTGGGCTAGTTGGCCCCCAAGGACCCTCAATAGCAAAGGGGACTTCATCCCCCTACTAGAAATTGCATCAGGAGCCCCCTTTGCAGAATGGTGTAGAAAAGAAGCGGCCTCCTAACAGGTCTGAGCTATCCTGCTAAGTGAGACTTACTGGAGGTAACAGGAGGGGTATTGGCCCACAACAACCCTTCCTGGTATCTCCAGTAAGTCCCACACAGCAGGATGGCTAAGAGGTCTTCAGAGACCACGCCCCGTTCTCCACCACTCTGCAAACATGGCTCTTGGTATACTACTGGTGCAAGCATGAAGTCCACTTTACTCCTGAGGGACCTTGGAGGCCAAGATGCCCTCCAGGTACCTCCTGTAAGTCCTACAAAGTGGGATTCCTGAGAACTGGTCAGAGGCCCAGCCCCTTTCTCCACCACTGTCCAAATGCAGCTGCTAGTTAAAAAAACCTTAGAAATTCACTGAAAAAAACAAAGGTTACAGGGACGTTATAGTTAGGCTGAGATTTCACTTGTACAAAACCAGAGAAATTCAGCAGTTATAATTCACTGAGCTAACTATAGCTCACGCCCACAATGCAGTACTTATTACCTCACATATTACATCACTCATGACATGGTCAGTGACATCACTGATGACATCTCAAATGACATCACTGAAGACATCACTAATGACATCATCCACAGAATATCTGATGCGCCCACTCACACCCCCATGTAACCTTTCATATACCCACTCCAATGTCCACACTACCATTCTTGAAATTATTGACACACCCATACCAGTACTTACATACCCACTCACTGATCCATAGGTCTACACACACATCCACTCAGTCAACCATACAGCCACTAGTACACCAATTCACTCACTAATACAGCCACTGATATATCCACTCATACAGCCATACAGCCTCTCACACACTGTCAGTCACTCATAGAGATACTCAAACACCTACTCACTCACCTATAGAGTCAAACAGACAGCCATTTACTTACCTATAAAGTTATACACACACCAACTCACTTATTCATGCAAACATATAATCACTCACCTATAGAGCCCCTCATGCACACACTCACTAACCCGTACAGCAACTATCACAGTCCCTCACTCCCACATACAGTCACTGATATACTCCAACACTCACATATACTGCCTTTCACATATCAACTTACTCAAACATAGACCACTGGTACATCTATTCACTCACTGACACAGCCATAAACACCAAAAGTGTAAGTTAAACTTAAGAGCAAAACTTACGTTTAACTGAGACAAAAGTCTAACTTTACTACTCGTAAATGCCCTTTGTGAATATCGAAAGTCATAAAGTTAGACTTTCGTCTCAGTTTACTTTTGTGAATAGGGCCCAGAGTGCATATTCCATGCAATGACATAGGCGGCATACAAATAAACTGAGTTTTGCTTACGGGAGAAAATGAAAGCTCATGATCCCCTAGCATGCTCCTGTAGAACCATACATCATACAGCCTGAATGTACGTGTGGAATACAACTAAACATGAGTGTGTATGAGAACGAAACAAAATAGGAATACACACTAAGGGGGCTAGAGGAGATTTAAGGACCTGCGTGGGCCACCTCCCCACTCATAATATCAAATACAAGAAAGGCCACGGGTCCAAAAGAGTGGTGTCAGGTGAAACAAGGTATACTCAACCATGTTCTTGAGGGGGATCCCTTTTTAAGGACAGCTCCCCTCACATACCAAAGGTGTCATGCTTCATCATAGGGGTGCCTCCTCAGGTAGAAGACATAGTCTCTACGCAGGCTACAACCCCCTCGCTGTGAGGGAGGAGCACAGAGATGTTTTAAGTATAGATGAGGTGGGTTGAACTAAAACCCTATGTGAGCATGGTGTGTTTGATAGGTAGTGCAGTGCTAAAGTGAACGTGATTGAAACTGACTACAAGGTTAGCTATGTAGCAACTTTATTCAGCTACCTTGTGACAGGATTAAAAACAGATAGCTGAAAACACAGCTGCCATCATTAGAGGCTTCTGTGTTAGTGTATGACCAACATGTTTCAGCCTAGTGACCTATCAAAGTATCATGGCCTTCATCAGGGTCGAGCATACAGCTACTGCAACAAAGTGAAATACGTGCACAAGTAAAAGAAAATGCGCAGTATCGACGGTGTGTTATACTGAACCAGTGATCCTGATGTTCAGTATTTTCACCGTTGGAACCTGTGGTAAAACAAAGAACAACATGCGCTATTTACAATAAAGCATGTGCAGTGAAGACAGTGTATACATGACATAGTTGAACTCGAAACATAGTAAAACCGCTCAATAGTCAGTAACACTGGAAAACATGTAACTACTCAGTATACATGAAAATTAATACAGGGATGTGTGACTCACCATCAATAGTTTGAGAATTCACCACATCTGTCCTGGCCTACTAGCCAAAGGTTACATGTGCCAATCCAACCTAGCAGAAAAGGTTGTGGCGTTACAGTGGAAAGGAAATCAATAGAATAATTTAAAAGAAAAAGTTTTTGATTCAAAAGAAAATAGTTTTTGTATGCCTATAAGGTAGAGCTGGATGCCTTCTATAGAGACTCGAAATGTATGCCAAACTGGATGACATAACCAGTTGGCATAGTGTGAAGAGTGTCTGAGGCACTAGTGATAATCAGATCGTTTACAGTGAAAAAGGGGGTCTGGGAGTATGACCCAAAACCGGCGATATTAAAGGGCACAAACATTGTGTGTAGTGAGCAACTGATCGACGACAAACTGGATGTTGCAGGGCCGGGACTTGAGAGAGGGGGAGATTGTACAACTCGGTACAGAACTCAAGTCACTACTGAGATGGACAAAGGACATAACCCAAACTGGTGCTAAGAGGGACCAGGAGTGCCGACTGGTTGGAGTCCGCGAGTGAAAACATGATCAGTAGCCAGGGCGGGTAAAGTAGTCATTGCGTGAGACTCTACAGGCTGTGTGTAGCAACCGTATCGGTAAAGTAGTCATTGCGCGAGACTCTACAGGCTTTGTGTAGCAACCGTAACGGTTGAAGGGTCGCAATGGTGTGCAGGCGCATGGCGTGGATGGGAGCATGGTCGAAAATGCTCGCCCTTTCCAAGTGTAGGTGGGCGGATCGGAAGTCCCGTAATGGGGACCCAGTCATTTGGGCTCAACATGCTGTGATAGACAAAAATGAAAGAGCCCCAATAAGTACTCTTAGTACAAGCGCGTAGCGTGGAGGCCAGGTCGAGGATGCTCGTCATCCCGGCGCGGGCCGGAAAACCGGCTTAAGGATAAGTTAAGTGGTGAGTTACCAAAAAGTAGAGCGCAAGCAGCATGCTGTGCGCTCTCTGGGGGGTAGGGGCAACAAGCAGAGAATTAGCTTACTGCTCAAAAGTAGCGAGGAAGCACAGGGCACACGTCCTCCAGACAGGAACTCCGCTGGCATTTAAATAGTGCTGATCAACTCCTGTCAGGTGGAGGGCATGAGAAGTAATGAAAGCACTTCCTGGATAGCGGACTACCGCCGGTAGTGTCGGCATGCTGGGAAGTGTAGTCAGGTTGCCGCGCAGCGGCACCTGATGAAAAAATCACAAATAAACCGATGTGGGAACCATGGCCACAGGGTGACCGGGGTATCAAGATCTGTAGATGGAAAAAGGGATGGAAATAAGGGTCCCAAGCTCGGGACCGGTTCAGAGAATTATGAGCCGGCTAGTGCTACTCTGGTAGTGGTGTTGGAGTAGACAGGCTAGGGTGCTGGATGAAACTCCAATTGATCGTATAAAGCACCCAGCTATGTTATGGAGAACCAGTACCTACTCTGGGTATATGGTGATAGCAAAGTGGAGAGGACAGAGTCATAATCACTAATATGTATGCTACATTCCTATGGTATAGGACCACCCCTAGGGTATAAGGACCCCCCTAAAAAAGATTTTTAAAAAGATGTTTTTTTAAAAAAAATTAAAAAATTGCCATGGTCAGGCTACTGCAAGACTCAGGCGAGCGCCAGCCAAGGAATGTCGTTGTTCAGTCCCGCACTCGAGGTGCCCAATCTAAACATCCATTTCTGCTCAAGTCTCAGAAGTTTTGTTTTGAGGCCTGGTGTTGTTGCACTGAAAGTTGGTTTGTCTAGGACTGTCCAGCTTAGGGTGTCTGCATGGGGGCGCATGTCGAAAAAACGTTTCGTGAGTTTTGTCATCTGTTTTGCACACCTGATCGTGCTTTTGTGTTCAAGTATATGAGTGCGTACCTTCCTGGTGGTCATCCCCACAAATCTGAGACCACAAGGACAGGTAATCAGATAGACTACTCGCTCACTGTTGCAATTAGTGTGGTGTTGTAGAACCCATGGTCTGGATGTCCCAATTTCTATAATTTTCATCACTGTAGTCTGTGGGCAGACTGCACAAGACCCACACGGAAAATGGTCTTGAAAACTTGGTAAGTGCCATAGGGTATTGGGTCTGTGTATGATTGATGCTGGAGGTCTGGTGTGGACCAAGCTATCTCTCAGGCTGCGGCCCCTTTTAAAAGCGAACAAAGGTTTGTCAAGGGACAATTGTCCTTTATTCAAGATGTTCCAGTTGCGCAGGATTGATTTTTTCACAGTGTTAGAGAGAGTGCTGAAAGTGTTGACACAAACTAGTCTTGTCTGTGGTTGCTTAGTCAATGGATGGTCCAATAGGGCCTCCCGGTTGTTATTGAGGGCACGTTTGGCCGCTTTCTTGACTAGGGCAGTCGGGTAGCGTCTGTCCAATAAATTTCTCTTCAGTCTCGAGGAATGTTCCCTATATTTATCCGTGCTAGAACAATTCCACCTAAGCCTCAGGAACTGCCAGAAGGGCAAGTTTTCTCGCAGCGACTTAGGATGATGGCTCTCATACTGTAGTAAGGCATTCCGAGCCATGGACTTCTGGTAGAGTTCAGTCTCCAGGGTCCCCCTCAAAGGATAGATAGAAAGGTCAAGGAAAGCTAATTTTGCTTTGCTGTATTCACACGTGAACCGCAGATGGTCATTCCTGGTGTTGAGCCAGTTATGGAACGCATTAATCATGGTGTCATTACCTCGCCATATCATGAGGATGTCGTCGATGTACCTCTTCCAGAGTACTATATGTGTGAGGTATGGATTGTTGTTTGTAAGGATGACGCCCTCTTCAAAGACATGCATGAACAGGTTCGCTAGACTAGGGGTGAAAGTGCTGCCCATGGATGTCTCCGACACCTGAAGGTAGAGCTGTGTCTCAAATTGAAAGTAATTTTCTTTCATAGCCATCGTGGCGCACCGCATTAAAGAAACCAGTGTGATGGTATCTGGTGGCTGAATGGTCAAGAGATGTTCTATCGTTGTCAGTGTCTGTTCTTGAGGGATGCAAGTATACAGCGATTCCACGTCAAAAGACACAAGGTAGTCAGTGTCTGGATTGAATTCGATCCCTCTTAGGAGACGAAGAACATCCATTGTGTCCTGCAGGTATGTGGGCATCCTACAGACCAAAGGTCGAAGGAAAAAATCGACGAATTGTGACAGGGGCTCAAGTGTGGAGCCGATGCCCGAGATACTCGGTCTCCCTGGAGGTGGTCTCTGTGGCTTGTGTATTTTAGGTAGGACGTAGAAGTAAGGGATCACTGGTTCTTTGGTACAGAGAAAGTCAGCTTCTCTCTGTGTGATCCATCCATTCTCTCTTGCTTCTTTTGTCATGGTGGAGATCGCATCAGTGATCCTCTTTGTGGGATCCTTGTCCAATCGGTGATACGATGTGGTCACGTTCAATTGGGGTGGGCATTCAGACCTATAAGAGTCCGTGTCCATCAGGACAGTTGCCCCACCCTTGTCAGCAGGCTTGATGGTAATACTTTTGTTCATGGTTAGAGTGTGCAGGGCTTGTTGTTCGCATTTTGGGATGTTATAGTAAATCCTTGGTGGTGTAGACAATCCAAGATTGAGATCTTTAAGGACAGCCTTCTCGAAGGTTGCTAACTCGACTGGTACCAAGCCAATGGGTGGATTAAATGTAGATTTGGGTCGGAGATTGGTGTTTGTAATCTTTGGTTCGTTGGTCGAGGGGCTCCTATCTGCAAAGAAGAAATGTAGCCTGACTTTCCTGAAGAACTGGTGAACCTCTTGTTGAATTTGGAAAGGATCACCTCTGTTAGTGGGAACAAAACCCAATCCACGATTAAGTACAGCCTTCTCATCGGGGGTTAGTACGCGTTGGCTCAGATTGACTACGAGGCTTGTTTCCTGCTCAATACCCCTCAAGAACGAAACAAAATACACACTAAGTGTGAGATATACAATGAATGTATGAAACGATACGAAACCTAATATTGTGCTTGTATGTCCCCAGTGCAGGCAGCCTCCACAAAAGATTCATGTAATCAGATAAGGCAAACAACAAGAACACATCTAAGAAACAATGGAACAAATAACAAAAGTATAGATGTGGCGCAGGTGTTGGGATAAAAGGCGACTTCACACGTAGCTGGAATGTACAAAGAACAGAAGTATTGGATGGACAAAACCAAATGCTAGGAAATACATTTGCCATACAACTTACGAATCTCAGAATGAGCCAGATCATGATGCAGGGCCCACGGTATTCGTGATGAATTGTCCCCTTTCATCCTGTGTGTTCAGTCAATGACATATGGATTGTATCCGCTCTATCCTTCTGCATTCCAGTTCCAAAAGGCTAGTGATGGAATTTTCACCTTGAGGGTCAGGTTGCAACAACTCAACCACCAGCTATCTGATGTCCTCTGTCGTATGACCATCGTCGTACAACCATCTTATTCGAAATTCTTCACTGGAGGTGCTACTGGTGTTTTGCAGTTAATTCTGCTATGATGTTGGAGGATCCGGGATTTTACTTACTGCGTCTTTTGACCAATGAAGATCTTGGAACAAGGGCACCACACTACATACATCACATAAATTATGCCATCATACATGACTCATCGCTCACTATGAATCACCAGATCAGCGTTGTCTCCTACGCATGCTTCAACACCCTCCACGTACTATGTAAAACATTCAAATGGATACCCTCCGACGCCAGGAAAACGTTCATTTATGCCCTCATCACCAGCAGACTGGACTACGACAACGTCCTCTATGCCAGAATCAACAAAAAACTCCTCCGCAAACTCCAGACCATCCACAACACCGCAGCCAGACTAATCCTCAATATCCCACGGCACAGCCACATCACCCAACACCTCAGCGACCTCCACTGGCTCCCCGTCGAAAGAAGAAGAACTTTCAAGCTGCTCACACACGCCTACAAGGCCCTCCACAACATCGGACCACAATACCTCAACAACCGCCTATCCTTCCATGCCCCCAAGAGATACCTCTGCTCAGCCAACCTCTCCCTATCCACCGTCCCATGCTTCTACATGAACAGAGCAGGTGGAAGGTCCTTCTCCTACCTCACAGCCAAGACCTGGAATGATCTCCCCCTTCACCTCTGGCGCAGCCCGACACTGCACCAATTCAGAAAAGACCTAAAGATCTGGCTCTTTGAATGACCCCAACAGAACTGCACCCCCCCCCCCAGCGCCGTGAGACCCTAACGGGTGAGTAGGGCACTTTAAATCCCCTGACTGATTGATTGATTGATTGATTGATTGATTGATTGATTGACTGACATTGCTAGGATTACAATTGATAAAGGACCATAGTTCATAACTCAATTCCATGTAGAAATACCTTAGAGGCTTATTTATGAGAACACTGCATCACTTTTTGTACATGTGCGATGCAGGGCTCTGAATTTAATTTATGAAGCCACACAAAGCCACCCTCCATGGCTTTGAAAGGCCCCATAAATCTTGAGTATGGCGATACAGCGCAACTCTTTGAGTCACCTTATTCTGCGTTAAGGCGGCATTGCATGGGCATTGCAGTGGGTCTTCCCCCATAAAAACCATGGATTTTGATGCTGCCCCAGATTTGCACAAACCTGTAAACCTTGGGAAGTGGCAAATCCATAACCATCTCAAGGTTGTTACAGGCACAGTGGTGATTCTAAGGTGCCCGGAGGGAGCAGGCTGCCGACAATAGATCAGGGGAAAGCCTTGGATTTGCCGGGGTGGAAGTAATATTCAAAATGGCGCCGTCCCGCTGCGACGTCCCTGAACACCGGTGGAGAAGACAGGCTACGAGCTACTGGTGACGGGGCAGTGAGCAATCGTGACTAGCCGGAGGTCGGAAAGAAGTGCCGGTTCACATGGATGTATGACCGCAATCAGGACCAGACACGAGCGTCCCGGGGAAGTCTGCAGCTACCATCAGCGTGGATCCAGAGTGCGGCGGAGGGGGTAACTGCGACTGTGGCGTGACAATAGGGGTGCAATCTCCTACATTCCCCAAAGCCAGTGGGGTGTCATAGCGAGAAGAGGGGTTGCACCGAGTTTGGCGAGGTTTCCCCCCTCCGTGCCGCCTGACCCCAAGATGGCGGTCGAAATGCTCCGCAGGGGAATCTCCACATGATGCGCCCAGGGAGGTGCTTGATGAAGTGGCCGGAATACGCAGGGGCCCCCTGAGATCCTTTAGGAGAAGCGACAAGTGGACCTAGTGTGAGGACAATCCTGGGCAATTACCTATGCCTGACCTCAAGATGGCCACCATTGGGGACATTTAACATGAGGCGCTGCAATCTAACAATCCATGAGAAGACCACAGGCACCCTACTGGGAAATCAGCAAGCTAGCACTATAAGGCACAGAAATTTGGGCTGGGAAGCCCCGGAGAACTTAGGGATCAGTGATTCCCTCGTAGATGGTGGGGACGCCAGAAGGGGTTTTGGTCTGAAGTGCGCCTGAGTCAGCGGTCCACCACATTGCCTGACTCTATAATGGCGCCCAGAACAAATCTACAATGTCGCTGTGGGGGCTATAGAGGACTAAAGTCTGATGAGGATCAGGTCTCTAGGCACAACTCCTCTTCAGCTTCACCCCCGCCAAGAGGTTTGAAGGCAAGAAAGATGGGTTGTCCTACAATCTGCCGACCGTGGAATCTGTCCCTTCCACCTCTCCTCTCACCACTTTTGTGTGGGGGCCCACTGGAGAACGTAGAGGACGGCGCTTCCCAGTAACACCAGGACCTGTGCCTCTTGATGGAACTTTGACAATGCCCTCTGGGCGGATACCATAACTGTTGGTACTTACCTCGGAGCCCGAGCAACCTTGGCCGATGCCCGGTGGAGCTGTCCTATGCAGCTATATTGGAGTTTTGGCTCTGGTTCACCCCCTCGGCCGACACCTACCCAGCCGGATATCTGACATTGTTTTCCTCGTCGCCTCGTTGTGTTTCCTTCCCTCCCCCGCATCTCATGTTTTTGTTTTCTCCTATGTCTTTACTAGAAAACTGTAATTGATGTAACTATGTAACCTGTAACGCTCTGATCCTCATGTAAAGTGCTCTGATACCTCCGGGTCTAGCCAGCGCTATATAAAACTTCGCAAATAAATAAATAAATAAAATAAGGTAAGGCGTAACACAGAGAAATATGTTTATTTCTACTTCATTTTTCCTCTTTTTATGTGTGCTGCATTTTGCAGCACACATAGAAAGAGGAAAACGCCCCTGAGGATTGTTTTTGTGAAGGAAAGTGCCCCTTCCTACAGAAAAACAACCTGCATGCAATGCAGACACACCTGCACCATGGTGCAACGATGCCTGCATTGGCGCTAAGCATCAAATTATGTGCCAGCACAGGGGGAAAGGACAGGAGTGCCCCGTATTCCTCCCCTTTCACATTGGCGTAGGGCAGTGCTGCCCTACACCAGTTCCTCATAAATGAGGCCCTGTGTTTCTAATGGTTGCCTTAGGGCATAATCTTTTGTTAAGTAATGATTCCCTTGAGTAGTGTGGTACAGCTTATCTTCAAACTGTAAAACCTATGGCTTCTCAACCTTTATAGCTGGGTAAGTGTGCTTAAAAATGCATCATTAACCATATTTCATTCAATACTTACCCCAATATTCCCATCATAATTGAGTAGAGATGGGAAAAATAAGGCCTGTGCCTCTGTTCAGGAACTCTGCCAGGTCATATTTAGGTATAAGGAAAATGCAGTATCTTTGGAAGGGCAACTCTAGAGACACAAGCGGAAGGCAACCAATCACTGCTGCATACCAGGGGAATGGTGCGGGGCTCTGAGTACCACATTACAACTGCATATCAGGGAAGCAATTGGGGGTCTGAGCTACCTCATTGCAACTGCTTACCAGGGAAGCAGTTTGGGAATCTGAGTAACACATTACATCTGCATATCAGGGAAGCAACATGGGGCTCTGAGCTACCTCATTACAGCTGCATACCAGGGAAGCAGTACAGGGTTCTGAGTTACCTCATCACAGCTGCATACCAGGGAAGGAGTACAGTCTCTGAGTTACCTCATCACAGCTGCATACCAGGGAAGGAGTACAGTCTCTGAGTTACCTCATCACAGCTGCATACCAGGGAAGGAGTACAGTCTCTGAGTTACCTCATCACAGCTGCACACCAGGGAAGGAGTACAGTCTCTGAGTTACCTCATCACAGCTGCATACCAGGGAAGGAGTACAGGCTCTGAGTTACCTCATCACAGCTGCACACCAGGGAAGGAGTACAGTCTCTGAGTTACCTCATCACAGCTGCACACCAGGGAAGGAGTACAGGCTCTGAGTTACCTCATCACAGCTGCATACCAGGGAAGGAGTACAGTCTCTGAGTTACCTCATCACAGCTGCATACCAGGGAAGGAGTACAGTCTCTGAGTTACCTCATCACAGCTGCATACCAGAGAAGGAGTACAGGCTCTGAGTTACCTCATCACAGCTGCATACCAGGGAAGGAGTACAGGCTCTGAGTTACCTCATCACAGCTGCATACCAGGGAAGGAGTACAGGCTCTGAGTTACCTCATCACAGCTGCATACCAGGGAAGGAGTACAGTCTCTGAGTTACCTCATCACAGCTGCACACCAGGGAAGGAGTACAGTCTCTGAGTTACCTCATCACAGCTGCACACCAGGGAAGGAGTACAGTCTCTGAGTTACCTCATCACAGCTGCACACCAGGGAAGGAGTACAGGCTCTGAGTTACCTCATCACAGCTGCACACCAGGGAAGGAGTACAGGCTCTGAGTTACCTCATCATAGCTGCATACCAGAGAAGCAGTACTGGGCTAAGAGCTACCACATTAAAGCTGCTTACCAGGGAATTGTTACAGGGCTCTGAGTTACCACATTACAGCTGCATGACAGGGAAGCAATAGTGGGCTTTGAGCTTCCACATTAAAGCTGCATACCAGTAAAGCAGTACAGGGCTCTGAGTTACCACATTACTGCTGCATACCATTGAAGCAATATGGGAATCTGAGCTACAACAGTACAACTGCATGCCAGGGAAACAGTACAGGGGCAACATTATAGCTGCATACCAAGGAAGCAGTACGTGGGCCTAAGCTATCACATTGTAGCTGCATACCAGCTAAGCAGTAAGGTGCTTGGGGCTCTGAGTTACCACATTACAGCTGCATACAAGAGAAGCAGTACGGGGCCCTGAGTTACCTCATCACAGCTGCACACCAGGCAAGCAGTACAGGGCTCTGAGTTACCTCATTACAGCTGCATAACAGGGAAGCAGCAAAGGGCTCTGAGTTACTGCATTACAGCTCGGTACCCAGGAAGCAGGACAGGATTATGAATTACCACATTACCCAATCAATAAATAAGGATTTATAATATGCAGCAAATCACTTGTGAGGATCTCAAGTTGCTGGATTTGCTAACTGCTTCATGGTGAACTGTTCATTTAGTCGCAATGAGGGAAAAACAAGGAGAAAGTAGGGAAAATGAGGGAAAAGAAAGGAGAAGGCACTCAAAAATGTAAGGGAATAGACAAGGAGAAAGCAGTGAAAAATTAGGGAAAAGTAAGGAAAAGGCTTTCAAGAAAACAGCGGTAAAAGCCAGAGAAAACAGTAAAACAAGAGGAAAAAGCAAGGAGAAGGCACTCAAAAATGGGGGAAAAGTGAGGAGAGAGAAGTGAAAATGAAGGAGAAGGCACTCAAAAAACAGGGGAAAACCAAGGAGAAAGCAGTGAGGGAAAAACAAAGAGAAGGCTCTCAAAAATGGGGAAAAGGCAGTGAGAAACAATGGAAAAGCTAGGACAAGACACTCAAAAATGGGGGGAAAACCAAGGAGAAAGCAGTGAAAAATTAGAGAAAAGTAAGAAGAAAGCTCTCGAAAAACAGGGGGAAAAGGAAGTAGAAAGCAACTACAAAGCAGTGAAAAGGAGGGAAAACCAAGGAGAAGGTACTCAAAAAACAGGGGAAAAGGCAAGGAGAAACTAGTAGCAAAAAGCAAGGAAAATGCTCTAAAAATAGGGATAAATGCTTGTGAGAGCAGTGAAAAGGAGGGAAACAGAGGAGAAGGCACTCAAAAAATAGGGGAAAAAGCAAGGAGTAAGGTCTAAAAAACTTGAGAAAGAGTAGTAGGCAGGTAGAAATGAGGAAAATGGAAGGAGAAGACACAGCAAATGTGGAAAAAGCAAGGAGAAAACAGTGAAAACCAAGGAAGAGCAAGGAGAAGGCACTCAAAAAGTGAGGGGAAAAGCAAAGAGAAGATAGTAAAAAATGATGGAAATGATAGGAGAAGGCTCTCAAAAAAGGGGTAAAAAGCAGGGGAAGAAATGAAAAACGAGGGAAAAGCAAGGAGAAGGCACTCCAAAAATGGGGGAAAAGCAGGGAGAAAGAAGTAAAATGAGGGAAAAGCAAGCAGCAGGCCCTCAAAAAACAAAGGAGATGACAGGAGCAAGAGCGATGCAGCAGCCTCAGGAGAGCTGGGCCTGGGGCAAGCATTCATCCATGTTATATCATGCCTGCAGCCAATAATAATGTGAAGCACCATTAAAAACATGTTGTTATGTTACTATAGTTTTTGCTTACTGTCTTGCAGGCAAATTCAAGAAAGCGCAATGGAGAAGACGAACGGAACCTCAGTAACTGAGTTCCTGCTGCTGGGAATAACTGTGAACCCCAAAGTACAGATGATTCTCTTTGTGATGTTTTTGGTGGTTTACATGGTCACTCTCAGTGGAAACATCATCCTGATCACAGCTTGTGTCTGTGACCCTTGCCTCCATACCGCTATGTACTTCTTCCTGACCAACCTCTCATTTATAGATCTCTTCTACTCATCCACACTTGTCCCTAAAATGCTGGTGCAACTCATTGGAAGGAACAGAATAAAATTCTCTGCATGTGCAGCTCAGATGTACATCTTTATGCTCCTAGCATGTACAGAATGTTTGCTTCTAGCTGTCATGGCATATGATCGCTTTGTAGCCATCTCTCTTGCCTTGCGTTATAACCTCATCATGAGCAAGCCTGTTTGTATTACATTGGTGACGTGTTGCTGGTTAAGTGGCAGCCTGTTGGCCGTTTTGGAAACATTTTTTACTCTACAAGTGTCCTTCTGTGACAATAATGTTATTGACCATTTCTTTTGTGAACCCAGTGCTCTTGTAAAGATAGCATGTGCAGACAGCTTAATCGCAGAGATAGTGATTATTTTTGTTGGAGGTCTTGTCCTTTTGGTGCCAATCTTCATTTGCCTCTTCTCCTACACCAGCATCATCATTACTATTGTTGGAATCCGCTCTGCTGAAGGTCGATACAAAGCATTCTCCACTTGCATCTCACATATTATTGTCATCACCTTGACGGGTGGACCAGCCCTTTTCATGTACATGAAACCAGTGTCTAAAAAACAAGAAAATCAGGAAAAAATTGTCTCTCTGTTTTACACGGTAATCCCCCCAGCTCTAAATCCAATCATCTATAGTCTGAGAAACAGGGATGTGAAAAAGGCTTTGCAGAAACTTACACTGATTCATCGATTTCAGTATTGACAATCTATGCAGAGTCAATATCTAAGTATGATCCTTATGTTGGACTGGTAAAATTGCAATGTGGTATAGTTAGGCAATCAAAACAGATTTAAATACCCCTTAAGGTTGAGACAACACTCTCAAGAATGGTCTTTGAGGGGCCAACCTGAATGTTAATGTTTCCTCCTTTATTGGTGCTGCTGCTCTGATTCCACTGCCACAAACAAAAACAAAAAAACAAGCATTTGCAATGCAACAGGTCTCGCATTACAGGCAACGCTGGTGTTATTTGGCTATGGTGTGAAAAAAAGCAGAACAAAACAGACTATGGAAGTGTGTGCCCTTTCAATTTTGAAAGAGGTATTACAAGCGAGGATCAGCAACACTTGCTCCTTTTAATTTAGGATGCACTTCAGCTGCAGTAAATGAGCATGATAAACAATGCGCCGTGTTGCCTACCAGGGAGCTTCTGCAAGAGGCTGTAGGTCATGTGGAAACTTAGAGTCACTGCTTTCTCCTGGACCATGGCCATAGGAGTATCCAGCAGTGTGCTTGGCATGAGTTGGGTCACAGGTTGCACGAGCGTCTCTGTTATGCATTAGGAGCACCCTTGCAGAGAGCACAGGTTAAATGGGAATAGAGCAGCAAAGGTGGATGATTTCACTGCTCTCGGGACTTCACTCCTCGGCTGGAGGTGTTGCCGTCTGATGTCACCTCTGCAATTGATGAATATACAGTTTGCTTCTTCAGAGCTGTGACTCTGCCCTGGTTTTAACTGTTATCCATTAACAAAACAACAGACTAGGGGACAAGGGGGGGTGGGGAGAGGCCTGTGTTTTCTGATAAAAAATAAAGCAAAAAAACACCACATGCATTGAAACGGGAGAGGCGTAGGGCCAAGGGAGGTGGTCAATACAGGTAACAGGAGGGAGGGGTGCGGGTGCAAAGTCAACAAGGAAGACATGTGGGGCTGAGACCAGAGCTTAGAACTCAAGCAGGAGGAAACCACGCTACTCCAAAGGATGCAGCCAAAGGCAAGGGTGTGGAGGGTGGGGAAGGCTAACTTGTCCAATCAGCACAGGAAGCACCGGCAGAAGGCTCCGTATGTGTTTTTTTGGGGGAAGGTGGGGCCACAAGAGGCCTGTGTATTGTAATTAAAAAAAGTATTTCTTAGCACCAAAAAACAAAAACACTATGAGTTTAGAAAAGGGAGAGGAGGAGGGGGGTGGTCAACAGACAACTGGAGGGGGGGGCGGGACCAAAGTCAATATGACAAAGGGTGGCACAGAGCTTGGAACAGAAGTTGGAAACTAAGATACAGAAAAGAAAAAGTAGTGCACCAACACTATATAGGGCCCATGGTGAAATAATCTTTGTAACAGGAGCAGTCTGCAGAGCGGGAACAAAGCAGCCAAAAGGCTGACCAAAGTAAAGCCTTGAAAGGCTTCCGAAGGAGCCAATGAAAGTGATGGGCGTGATAAATGCAATGAGACAGGGCATAGGCTGCCTAGGCTCGACCTAAAAACCCACAATGGCCCTAGAGCATTGGGGGAAAACCCCTATTGACAACATTTCTGAAGTCAGGGTGCTGATTTGGGGATCTGTCCTTACATTTAATAATAGGTAAATGGGTGCCCACTGCGCCTCTATTGATTTCAATACTTATTCGCTTAGAGTAGACCCTGTCAAGGTGGGTGGGACAACTTTGGTGAAAAAAATGATCCCCCAGAGCTAAAGGTGAACAGTGACCTTGCCATCCATCAAAGCATGAATGACTGTGTAAATTCCTCAAAGGAAAATTCAAGGCTGATTCTGATCTTCATATTATTGCCATCATATGCAACATCTGAGAATATACAAAATTTCATGCAAGGGTCTATGTAAAACAATCACACCCTCATATTCTTGAAATGCAGAGAGCTATTTTACAGAAAAATGCCATGGCACTGGTGTGTGCATCTGTAATACAACCGGCTAAGCCATGTGCATTCATTGTGCCGCACCTTGTTATATAAAATAAGGTGCATATTTATCAAGGGTTTGAGTCATGTTTGTACCAAGCAACGTGGTACAAGGCTGGCACAAACCCACAATGCAATTTATCAAGCCACATAAGGCCACTTTGCTTGCCCCTGAGTGGCTTGATAAATCTACAGTAATACAATGCAGCGCAAATCGCTGTGTTGCGTTACTCTTACCCAGGGAGGCATTCCACTGGCTTTGTTTGGGTGTTCCCCATCAAACACCCATGGATTTGATGAATTTCCAGATTCACCATTACGGGTAAACCTGGGAATGTGCCAAAATACTATGCTTCCCAGGGAGGCATAGCAAGGAGAATTATCTTTATTTCTCCTTATTACTTCATCTTTTTATATGTGCTACAGAAACAATCCTGCATGCCACAGAGGCCCTCTTGCATCATGGTGCAAGGTGACTGCATTAGTGCTAAGCAGCTCATTGTGCACCAGTGCTGGGGAAAGGACAGGAATTCATCATATTGAGATAAATATGGTGCATCCCTGCCCTTTACCTGTAAGATGACTTGCTGTGATGGGTTACTTTTTAATAAATATGTCCCACAAAGTTCTTCCAAGGAGGTGCACACTTTATTTTATGTGTCTGCTTGAGAGAGGGTTCAATACTCTATTGCAATGGTTCTTGACCTTTTGACTTCTTTGGACCCTCACTTAATCATTACTAGAACCAGGGATCCCCACTTAATCATTATACGAATTGTATTCCCACTGCATCATTACTGGAAGCAGGGACTAAGCATGTTTGAAGATTTTAACCAAAAGCAACACATAAAATATACACATAGAAGTACAGTATTTGCTAGGGACATTAGGATAGATCTCTTATTGCCTCATCCAAATAACCATTTTTGCAATGTAAATTGTCATGACTTCTCGCTCACTGTTAAGCTGCTTGATTCTCAGTACTGACGCAGTTTCAACAGTAGAAGGCAGCAGTCTCCATTACCATTGCATTTTATGGATCTTGCTGTGCTTCTTGAGAAACATTTCTTAAGGGCATTTACAGGAACATGAACACAACACTGCATGTACTCCTGCTTCCATTCTATTTTTGTGGTCTGACATGTTTAATTGTCCATTTTCCTTACCCATTCTTCAATACAGCTACAGTGGCACATTATTCTTAGTTTGCCTCTACATTGTGCTGTGCCCATATTTGTGGTGGATCCACACTGAATGGTCCACACTGAACCTTTACACATCTTAATGAAAATGTAAGGTACCCACAGTTACAGGTGTTAATCATACAGTATTGCTTGGACATGCCCATTTACAAACATGGCACATACATGATGACGGCTGATTTTTATTCTTCTTTGTATATTTATATTTTCATGGGCATCATCCTTCCCACAGCTCCCTCACATGTGAAAAGTCAAACTACCTCATGTATCATGTAAAAGTACTAAGAAAAAGCAGTCCTTTCTATGTGTCCTAATTTTATATACATTTTGTCTTGAATTTTCCCATTTTACTACTGTTTTAGATGCTTTGTGGCCAATTAGCCTTGTTGGTCACCTACATATACCTCTGTCTACGTATCACTTTATCCGCTTTGAAGAAAGGTTACTTTGTCCTGATGAATGCCTGCACACTGAATTAGAGGGGTACCGAAGGCAGATATAATTAGGACCCTCCTTACTGATATACATCTGAAGAGCTCCCCTCTGCTGAGGGTTAAAGCTCAAGTCATTATGCTCTTTGATCATGGTGTGTGTAGGGGACCCTGTGAGGAAGCATGCAAACCCAGGGAAAGTGAGGGCTTTCGTTCTTTAAAGAATAGGACTGACAAGAAGAACATAGATCCTGCTAGCTCCCTTGGTCTCCTTCCTCCTTGACTTGTTGGGGATTCTTGACTCTTTCCACTTTTTGTGTCTTTATAGATATAGGAGGTAGTGCTTCTTGTTTTTTTCTCCTGTCTTTTTCCCTCATATATTGTTTCTCTTCAGAGTAACTAAAACACCATTTGTGTTCTACCTGCAGCACTTCAGTGTTAGGGCCTTATCTAAAATTTGGCAGATGGAATACTCCATAAAAACATGACAATATCCCAACCAAAGTTTTATTAAGTTGACTTATATCCACTATTTGCCAGGGTCTTTAAATACTATGATTTTTGACTGTCTGAGTATTAAAGAAAATTTTAAGGTGAACGGAAATTAAATAGTGGTGTTTCCAAATCATAGGCAGAATCATTAATGGCATGAATCATGTCAGCAGAGGCCCATAGTGTATCCAGCGTGTGGCAGAGTGAACACTTTTGTTGGCATTAATCATCTGAGCAAAGCCACATCTCAGTATGTGTGGTAATAGTAGGTTTATAAAAATAAAGAGTCTTTTAGCGATAAAAACAGACATGTGGTCAGAATGTGGGCTTCGCTATGGTTAAGAAATGAGAGTCATGGGTTTCTAAGTGGTTTTTAAAAATAATTGTGACTTCACGCCTCTTTTAGCAAACTGGCCAGTAAAATTTAAAAAAATTATGATGTTAGGGGATAAAGTCTAGAACTTTACTATATGCAACTCATTTTAGCCATGTTTCAGCAGTAAGAATAAAGCATAGTAGTGAAAGATTACTAGGTCAAAGATTATTGGGTATCAGTTAAGCTGCTCTTTATACCCTTTAGTTGGCAATGGCTAGGTGTAGGTTTAGATGTAATAAATGATCAATTGGGACGGTGGAAATAACCACTGTTTTGGTTCTTACATTATGAAGGCAGTACCATTTGTCTTTACAGCTTATTTTGAGTACATTTCAAGTGAATGGCATGTACCTCAATGAGTTTGGATGGCAGAAAGTAGTTTGCACTTTTAGAGCAAGCAGCAGAGAGAGTTCAACTTCTGATGAGAAACGTGTGTACTGCCCGACCCTGGCCAGGCCCACATGGGCCTAGACCTACTTGCATAGGAATATGCGATGTTACATTGCATGCGGTATAACGCATGTGATTACAATGCAGTCGTTACAACGACCGCGTTGTTACCACGCATACCATTACATCGCAAGTAGTTTCTATGACTTTCTGTAGGGGGCGCGCTGGACTTGGGAATAGTATAATTTACTATTCAAACTCCAGCCTGCGCAACAGTAGGGAAGGTGTTGGAATAGTAAATTATACTATTCCTTAGTTTAGAGTGCCCCCTAGAGCAAGTTGTAGAAACGACTTGCGTTGTAATGGTTAGTGTTGTAACAACACGGTCGTTATAGCGACTGCATTGTAATCGCATGCGTTGTACCGCATGCGATGTAAATGCTGCTTCCCCTTGTAACTGCACGGATGCGCTGGCCAATTGCTTACAAACTTTGCCCTAGACATGTGTTACAAATGACGCCATGCAACTTGAATACTGACCAGACTGCATTCTTTGCAGATCCCTCCTAATGGTATGGCTGCAATAAAAACATGAAACAAAAAGAAAACATAGAATAAAACAGATGTTAAGTAGTGTGCATCAACATAGGGAACTGCTGGCTAACCTCTTAACAGCCACAATGTGGAAAAAGGAGAAAAATATAAAGAGGTAATAAATAAAAGTCAGAAACTATGCCTTAGAAAACAGAAAATAGGAAACAGAAAAGCAACTGAGAGATTGAGCAACAGTTAAATTGATGAAGAAGTAAAAAAGATTAATCCCTGAGATCAGTTAAAACTATAAAAGTCAAGACATTGAAAATACCACATGTGCTACTTGTAAACTGCTATAGTGAGGAAGTGCCCCTTTTTTTGGGGACACCTTCATTTATTTTTCAACTTTATTTTCATTTTACATACAAACATTATTCATGATAATCATTATATTAAGTACAGCAGCAGCAGGGACAAAACAACTCCATCCTGACATTGACAGTCTAGCTGATACAGCCATTCTGCATTGTGATCTATGAGGGTATAATCTTTGTACATTGATTCTAATGCATTGATGTTTAACAACCAGCGGTCACAACGCAAATTATCAATTGCCACTCGGCATAATATAATTACAATGTGCGGCAAGCTTTGAGCATATTAAGGCTCGATTATCTATGCACCACTGAGTCAACCAACCCCCGCTCTATTCTGTTCTTCCTCTGAATCAGTTGCTGCAGCCTGTTTTGCCAGATATGCCTTATATGGATTCCAGATGTTCTTTGGATTACAACGCACAGGCATGAGGGCATTGACATTTTCGGAGTGTATGTTGCAATAGGTCAAATCTGCACACCATTCTTTTATTGTGGGCGTAGGGCCTCTCATCCACCGCAATGCAATCTTGCGCTTGGCTACTAAAATACCCAGAGATATCAACTTCTACATAGCCTTGGGGTACGCTCTAGTTTAGCCTAACAAAGCCTCCAAGGGGGTCAAAGTCAAACTCACCCCTGCCATGTCTTGTAGCGCGCTGTGCACTGCCTCCCAGAACCTCTGAATTCCAGGGCAGCTCCGCGCGAGATGTGTGAAGTTAGCATCTGCTGCCCCGCACCTCACGTATCTATCATCGTCTCTGAGACCTCACGTGAATAAGCGAGCTGGTCTGTAATAAACTCTTTGTAAAAACTTAAAGTATATGAAGCGATGTTTACCGTTTTGTGAGATGGACTTCGTACTTGATCAGCAGTATGTCCATTGTTCGTCTGTAATATCTATCTGTAATTCTACGTGCCACTCTTGCAATGCTTTCGGAGTTAAGGGCCTGGTCACCGTATTGGAGAGTATATACAGTATTGATATCATATGATTCAGGGATTTAGCGCGAAATAAATATGTCAGAGGAGTGTATTCCTGAGGTTCCCCCATATCCTCTCCCAGTGTTGCACGAAGTGCATGCCTTGCGCAGAAATAGTGAAATTTAGGGAGCATGGGGGCCTCTAATGAGTCAATCTGTAGGTTATCCCACAGTTTGACCACCCCGTCTTGGAAAAAGTCACCCACAGTGCCAATTCCTAGCGAGTGCATTGCTGAGAGGAACTCTCTCTCCTTCCCCATTGGCAACCAGTTGCACAGCTCCAGTGGCAGTCTAGGAGAGTAGAGTAGGGTAAAACCTTGCTTACTAGCAGCCCGCCAGAGCAGGTTCTTAGTGCACCCAACTGGGTCAATTACATGATAGTGCATGTGCGGCTCTGCAAACAAAAACTGCGGCAATGACAAAGGTTCCTCAGCCGCCCTTTCAATGAACAATTGCGAATTGTCTTGAGTCCCATGTAGCCACTGATATGTGTGCATCTGTTGTGCAGCTCAGTAGTATAAATTGAAATCAGGGGCATTAAGCCCCTCTGCCGAATATGGCTTGATTAATGTATCCCACTGCACATGGGGCTGCTTCCCACCCCATACAAGCCGAATCAGGAGGGATTGCACTGTGCGAAAGAAAGATTTTGGCAATAATGTAGGTATATTGACAAATAAGAAAAGAAATCGCGGCAATACAATCATTTTCAGGAGCGATACTTGTCCCAATAAAGATAGAGGTAGTCTGATCCATTTCTCAACAGACTCTGTAAGTTTCTGTATCACCCGCCCATAATTTTCGCGGACAACTATGTCCGGATCGGTGTGTACCTGCACTCCCAGATAGCGAGTCGGTTTCAACGTCCACTTGATGGGATAAGCGACCACGACTGGGTGAGTATTAGGGGTCAACAGAAATGCAATAGATTTGCTCCAATCAATATGTAAGCCTGAATGCTGTCCAAATCACTCCACCTCCTGAAGACATTAGATTCTTTGATGGTTTGCTAACAAAAAGGAGAGTATCATCTGCATACGCAGTGATTATCAAATTATATTGCAGGAGTCTTATTCCGCGGTGTCCATGGTACTTGCGCAGTGCGCACGCCAGTGGTTCTGCCGTTAATGCATATAATAGAGGGGAGAGGGGGCACCACTGCCTTGTGCCCTGTGTGATGAATATTGGTTCTGAGAGTAGTCCGTTCATGAGTACACGCGTTGTAGGCTTCTTATAAAGTACATCTACTAATTTAATAAATATTTCCCCCACCCCTACCCGTCTCAACACTGCTCTCAGGAATCGCCACTCGACGGAATCAAAAGCATTTTCGGCATCAAGAAAAAGTGCAGCGGCTCTTGACTCCGGATAAATACCGGCTATTGCGCCAAAAAGAGATCACAAATTATTTGTTAGTGACTGGGTGGGCACAAAGCCAGACTGCTCAGGAGATACCACCATGGGAAGTAAAGGGCCGAGCCAATTCACTAATATTATGGCAAATAATTTAGTATCCGTGTTGAGCAGTGAGAGTGGCCTGTACGAGGAACATTGTTGGGGGGCTTATCTTTCTTTAACAGGGCAATCAGAGTGGCCTCTCTCATGCTAGGAGGCATCATGCCATCTGTCGCCATTTCCTCGAACAGATTTACCAAATGTGGAACCAGCTGGTCCTGGTAGGCCTTATAAAATGCAACGGTTAGCCCATCCGACCTCGAGGCTTTATGGTTGGACATTGTGTTCAACGCCGCAGTTATCTCAGTAGGGTGCAACGGCGCCATCAAGTGTTCCCTGTGTGTCTTTGAGAGCCATTTCATGGCTATGTAAGATAAGTATTCTTCATCCGGCTCATCCGAGACAAACGGACGTGAGGTGTAAACCTCTGTATAGTAGGAGCAGAATCTGTCCGCTATCTGTGCAGCTCCATTTAGTATTATACCATTCTCATCATACAGCTCCAACACCTCATTCGACCCTCCGACTGGTTGGGTCAGTGCAGCCAATGTCGCACCTGGCCACTCCCCCTCCCCATAAACCTTTGCAGTTGCACATTTACCCAAATGTACTACTTCGGCTTGGGCCTCGTCATTATATTCATCTATCTTAGTCTTGATTTGGGCAAGCATGTCAGGTGTGGAGTCCACGACCACTAGTCGCTCTAGATCTGCTAATTCAGTCTCTAGCCTCTGCATTCTCCCTCTAATGGAGTGCAGCACCCCAGCGTGTTTTGAGATAACCACTCCCTGATGTAGACTTTAAATGTCTCCCATATTGTGGACATTTTTGGGACACTGCCAAGATTAGTGGCAAGGAAGAGATCTATTCCTTTTGATACTTCCACCTTAAATACCTCGTCTAACAAGGAGTACTGAAGAAAGTGCCACATTGGGGTCCTAGGTTGGAGGTCGTCTATCTTCAGCTGTAGCTTAACTAGCGAATGGTTTGAGTATGTGCGCGCCAAGTGTTTGCACTTTGTTATGAAGGGTAGTAAGTCACGAGATGCCAGCCAATAGTCTATGCGCATATGTTCACGTACTCCAACGAGTAGTGTGTGTACTCCCAATCCATCGGTGTGCGGTAGCGCCACACATCTACCAAGCCGTCAGCTTCCGCAATGGCTGCAATCGCCCTCGCTCCTGTTAAGGGAGGATGCCTTGGGCCCTTTGAACGGTCAAGCATGGGAGATTGTACACATTTAAAATCACCACCCCATAAAGTGGGCATTTTCGAATGTGTAGTGAGCTTATTGTGCAGGGTGCAGTAGAATTGGGGATTATCATAGTTTGGTCCATACACTCCAACTACGCGCACATCAAGATTCCAACTTCGACAGTGCACAACAACGTATCTTCCCTCTGAGTCTAGTGCAACTGTATGTACTTTGAAATTGGCTCCCTGTCGGACCAACACTAAGACCCCATACGCATGTGACGTGAAACCAGCTGCCACACAGAAGCCTTTCGGCTACCCTCAATTTTTGCTGAATTGCATTGTTGTATTTCACGCTATGCACTTTGAGGCACATTTGTCCAAATATCCATTGTATGTTCATCATCACCTAAAACTTGGAGAAATGGGCTAACTCTGATTGACCATAGTATATGGTGTGGAAACTACACCCATGTGATGGGAAGTTAAATTCCATCCGTGGACTGACTCACTTCTTGTGCCATCCACTAGCGCGACTGGGAAAATATGGCTTCAGACCTACTATCATAGCCAGACTGCTGAAGAGTAAACCTGCAGAACAACATGTCAAAATACCAATTTTGACATAGGAAAACCTTGCTTTGAAATAATAATACAACACCCCTATCTAGGCATTGTAGTAGGGTTCCTAGCATTTAAAAATGGAACATGTAAGCTTTAATGCCACCTTTTCCATATAGCAACAAGCACCCAAAAGCTACGTTCACCTATGTGAAAACAAGCGTACAGATTAGAAAAGTCATTCTGTAGCTCAGGTGTTTGACCAGCTAGAAAAATAATTACACTACTATGTTTTATATTTATTAGATACCCAATTTGAAGGTGAGATAGGATTTTTAATATATATTTATGAAATAAGCTTTAAAAAGCTGCTTTTTCCTTGCCTGCAACAGCGCTCAATCGAATGCTTTCGACCTTAATGAGAAGTTAAAACTGCTTCTAAAGCAGTGACAGTGGCCTGAGTGTGGAGGGAATTGCCCTGCAGAGGAAGGCCAGTTGGGGTGCACCCATGAACTAAATTAACTTTAAATGTGACTGCCCTGTCACAAATAAACACAATTTGATACCTGGAAAGGCACAGACATTCTTTCCCAAGTCATGCTGCAACCCAACCCAGTGGAGAGAGAGCTACCCCCAGAACTGGTTTTGAGTGATCACAGACAAGAGGACTTCTCATTTCCCTGGCCACAACTCTTGGTGAGCCCACAGGGTCTTGCACAAAGAGAGAAGTATTTTCTCATCTTGCATTGTCAGATTAAGGTGTACTGTGGATTGTTTGGTAGAGGAAACACCACCTGCTGCAAAAGAGGGTAGGGTTGCCCCTGGAAACTACTTTCACCCCATTGGTCATGTAAGAACCAGAAATCATCACGCCCCCTCCACTAGCTGCTGCCAGTTTAAATGTGGTACCCCAAGGCACCTGGACAGAAAATGTTCTGGTTCTGTAGAAGCTCTGCATCTATTGATTGAAACCTGTGAAGAGGCTGTAAGGAGTAGACTTTATCCAATTTGTACCCAGGACAAAAGACTGGGCTTCAAGGATTGGTTAGCTGACCTCCTCTGTGGCTACAGGAACACAACATGCTGCAAGAGGCCTTTTACCTGAAGCGCTCAGATGATAAGTAGCAACTGAACAGGGATTGGACTTTGTTGTTAGTCTATGGCTCACACCTGCGAATAATCTCTAAGAGACTCTCATGGGGCCTTAGAAATGTACCTCTGTGGCTTTTTGGGCACAAGAAGAAAGTGATGAAAAAATGTACATTCTAGTTGGGACAGGGAATATTTTAGCAAGAAATCTCAAAACTTTCAGAGCACCAACGGGACCAACCTGCTGCATGTATCCACCCTTTGGTTCAACAGCAGCAGTTACAGTTTCAACGGCGTCCCAAGTAGAGAGGAGTTTTATTTTTTTTAAATTGACAAAGTCACATTCTGCATTTGGACTTAGAATATGTTTAAACATGGTTCTCTAAGAAATGGAGAAAGTCCATTTCTGAAGTGGGAGCTTTTTGATTTCCAAACTTTCATCTGGATCAATACAAATTGGTGTATCGGACCCAGGCTCCATCACAGTCACCTTAAAATGGAATGATGGTTCAGGCCAACTGCCATAATACACTATCACTAGAACTTTACTTTTTTCCTTAAGTACTGGCGCTAGGGGGGTGTCATTGACTAGGAGAATTGGCGCCTATCGAGTTAGCATCAGTGTTAGCTTCCTGTTTATCTGTGCGATGCAACAGGTGAGGGAAAACACCCTAGACCCTCCAAACATTGGACCCAAAGGCCAATCAAGTCACAATTCTTATCCTATGCATTCTTATCCTATGCAGAGCGTGTGCATAGGATAAGCAATGCTTACTTATTTCCTTCCAATTTTACACTTAAATCTTGAAAAATTCTGGATCCCCTTATTGGATTTTTTTCATGTTGGTATCATTTTATATTTCCCTCTAGTTTTCTCAGTTGGAATGAGATTTTCATTGTATTCTGTTTTTGACTTTTTAACTGTTTTGGTACCTCTAAATGATTTACACATTTTTTTAGGTTAAATCTCTGCCTGAGCTGTGGCATAACTACCAGGGTTTGAGCTCAGCTTTAAATTACTGAGTCCATTGACCGTACGTAACAGGTCAGTGAGGTTATTACTTGTGGTGGACTTCCACCCACCAAAACTATTAATTCACTTTCTTTCAGCTGCATTTGTCAGGGCTTCTTGGCACTTACATAATGAATGTTTCAGGAAAGGACAGCTTTAAATTTCCAGTAATGACCTCTGTTGTGGCTCTACCGGATGCAGGGGATGTGCGCGATGGTGAGGGAGGAGGATCAGAGTTGTCTGGTTGGTTGGTGGAAGGTCATGCAGTGATTGATATAGGAGGGCCCGGCACTGTGGACAGCCTTATAGATGTGGGTCAGCAGCTTGAACTGGCATCTCTTCTGGACAGGGAGCCAGTTGAGGCTTCTTAGGTGAGAAGTGATGCTCGTCTGTTTGAGGAGGTTGAGGATGTTTCTGGCTGAGGTGTTCTGTACAGTCTAAAGTCATTTGAAGAAATGGGGGGGTTGAACCGGCATGTCTGTAGTTCAGTTGGCTGGTGACAAGGGCTTGAGTAACTGTTTTCCTGGTGTTGACGGGGATCTGAACATGACACTAGTTTATTTAATGTGAAGAGGTGGTAGTAAGGCTTCAAACACATCAGTGTAGTGGTACTTTCATCAAAGTCTCTTTTTACCCTGGTATAATGGTCCCAATGTAATGTGGGAACACAATACATGTGGGGCATAACCAAGGTTAAATAGCAAGTAATCTGCCATTCTGGAGGAAGAAATAAAGAAGCTTGTGAACCACATACAAAATATAATACTTTTCATCCTTTCAGTGAGGGTAGAAGGGACCTACAGGGGAAATTAAAACATTTGCATGGTGCTTCAATAGCACAGGGGTCGTTCTACTAGTAGAAAAGCACAATAGGGGTTGTATGGTGGCCATGACATGTAAAAATGCAACCTCAGGCTGGAGGCCTCATGCGTCATCTACATCCCCTTCTCATTGTGTATGCATCCTTCCCTTTTCCATTGTTCTGTCTCTTAGACAGAGACCATACAATATAATTGAACCAGATCAGGAGGCAACAATGTGGTTTCTTTCTCATTTGCTAATAAAGGCAGGAAGGTAGGAACTATTGTTGCTGACAGCTCTGCATATTATTCGCTGGTCTAACTACTGGCTCATTGCCTAATGACACATAAGCGTACTACTACCACTTAGTGGTCCTTTGTTTACCAATCTTTATTTCCTTCCCTGCTGAAGTGAGAAATCTCTTTTTTGCCTGTAATTGTCTGGTATCATGCCCGACATCAAAATAATACTGGCTGTCTATATGTTTACTCTAGTGCAATGTGACAGTCTCTTCTTAAAGCAGTAATCTCAGTAGACTTTGAGGATGGTAAATGTGGGATTCTAGCAAATTCTACAACTCTATACCTCTTTGAGCAGCGGGGACTGCATTTGCTGATTGCAAAAATATCATAAAGAGGAACCATCAACAAATAAATCACCAGCAACATCTGATAAAGGAGGGTCTGTCAAATCTGGACTACGTTTTTTTTTTTTGTCAAATATTTTTATTAACATTTTCGTATTTAAACATATCATATAGTAGTACATGTAGATTGAACTTGTTTCATACATTTCTTGCATACTTCCTGTGGATCGTTTGTAATTACAGTCTTTGGCCTGGGATGGTATCTACGTTTTACACAGTATAATTGTACCAATATATATAATCACATTGCTGTGTGTACCTTTGCATATGGAAATGCATCTCCTTCCTTTTGATTACCAGCTTAACAACTACCAGTGTAGGTTCTCAACTGTTAACTGGGGTGTTGAACTGGGGTGGTGTTCATGAGATCTGAGATTTTGGGTCAGGCGGGGCACTATGGCTGCGTGTGGTTGTGCCAGTGGTTGCATTTGGTTTCTTATATTTGGGGCCCGTATAACCATCTCAGCATTTCTGACTGACCAGTTGAGTGTATGACTGGATTGTCGGGCGCCGTTACATATTTGTGGTTGCTTGGGGACTAATGTTCGTTCCTATGATCTGGGTCTGAGTTTGTGTAACTGAGGGGGCTTGAGATGATATGCTTGGGTCGCCTCGTGATGTCTGCTGTTTGAATTGGTGTAAAAGTAAAGTCTATTCCATGGATATGTGATGTTTGCGTATTCCTTTCAATTCCTAATTTCTGATTGCTTCCTCTTCTGCTGTTCCCCATTTGTTCACCACTCCCACCCAGGCTGCTATCGGGGGTCCTGTTGGGGCCCGCCAGTGCATAGCTATTCCTCTTTTAGTTATTAGTATTGCTAGTGACGTAAAGCGATTTGCACTTTGTGTTGTTTCCGCCGTCGGAATACTCCAAGTGCACAGGCCTCCCGTGTGTTCATTTCCGACAGGCCCGTGAGTTCCCTCAGTGTTTCATGTATAGTGTTCCAGTATGATTGTATTGTAGGGCATGTCCAAAACATATGATGAAAGTCTGCGTCTGACGATTGACATCTGGGATATAGGAACTGTGTGACTGGATAATATCGCTGGAGACGCGTCAGCGTTTGATACGCTCTGTGTAATATGTAAAATTGTATGTTTTTAAACCGTGAATTGCGGGACACCTTTTTTGGATATTAAAGTGCTTTCTCCCATTCTTTATCATGTAACGGGCGCCAGATTTCTTCCTCCCACGTTTCATGTAGTGCGTTTAATGGTTTGTTTATAAGTTCTCGTATGGCTTTGTATAGCCAGGTAACTAAGTGTCGGCCTGTTCCCATATGCATGATTGTGTGTATGACCGGATGAGTTGTGGGTTCTCCTCCTGTTCAGTCGTGATATGGGAGATAACTTGCAATGATCTGTCTATGGAGTAAGAATTGTCCGGGGGGAAGGTCAAATTCTTCCATTATCTGGTTGAACGGTCGTAATTGTCCTTCTTCTAATATGGATTCAATCTCTTTCAGTGAGTGCTCCGTCCATACTTGTAGCATGCAGGTTGTATAGTATGTCTCTCGTCTGGGCAATCCTATCAAAGGTCACAGAGGAGAGTAGAAGGGCACCTCTGTGGACATGCAATGTATTTTCAGCATACACTTACGAGCCACCGACACTTGCAATGGGTATGTACGCCTTGTTTTTGTGCCGGGCAGTAGCAATCAACGGATCTCCGGTGTTGGTATAGGGCCTGTCTCTGTATGGGTCTCCCCTACGTGGCGACTCGCTGTCCAGTAGGAAAGCCGCTGGAGTTGCGCTGCCTAGAAGTACGATTCAAAGGAAGGTGCTCCCAGCCCTCCTTGATCGGTGGGTAACTGCAGCTTAGCTAATGCAACTCTATGTCTACCTGTTCCCCAGGTCAGTGAGCTCAGTAATGAGTCCAAGTCCCGAAAAAAGGCTTGGGGTGGGATGACAGGTAAGTTGGCGAAATGGTATAATAGTCGTGGTACTATTATCATTTTGCCTAGGGCCACTCGCCCTAGTGGGGCTAAAGGAAGGTTCTTCCAGAAACCCACCACTGCTCTTATCTCTGCCAGTGCTTTGCGGTGATTGCCGTCAAATATGTCAGATGTGGAGTGATACAATCGGACTCATAGGTATCAGGGGCGCTCTCACTCCAGGCTATACCTTGTTCTCCTGTACTAACGCTCTGAGGGGCAAGACTCGAACTCAGCGGATATATCGTAGACTAATCCCAGTTCACTCTGAGTGCTGATGCCTCTGCGAACTCTTCAGGTGTTGCCCATATAGAGGTCAGGTCTGCTGTAATGTCCTGCACATATATTAACAAGTCATCTACGTACATGGATACGCTATGCATAGTGCCCGCTATGGGGATACCCCAGTTCTATCCCGCCCGACGCAGGCATATTGGCAGAGGCTCTACCGCTAGGGAGATAGTAGGGGTGAGAGTGGACACCCCTATCTTGTGCCCCTTTCCACCCTAAAGGAAGATGATATGTATCTCCCTATGCGTATTCGCGGCGTAAGTTTAGTGTACAAGAGTCGCGTGTATGCTAGTAAAGTAGGGCCTATCCCTATCCTTTGCAGAACCGTACACAGGTATGGCCATGTGAGAGTATCAAATGCCTTCTCTAGTTCTATGTTTTTATCTGGACTATGTTTTGTTACATTTTGTAATATTTCAACACAATCATCAACTTCCGTTGCTTCACTTTCAATAGGGAGAGGGGGTTTCACGTTCAATATTTTATTATACTTGGTTATGGCAGCAAAACCACTTCATGTCTTGTTGATCTTGCATTTGTGAGATGCTGTGTTTTTGTTTTGTCAACATACCTTAATGCTACTCGGTTCAAAAAGAATTGACTTATGTTCCACAATCATGCTGTCATATTTATCGCCTGCGACTACTGCTGCTGACACGGGTCGCACCCAAAGACAGCCGCAATGGGGTGGGAATAGTATGCAACTGGGCAATGATCAGACTACTGGGGAGCAGCCTCCTCTCTCGTGTGACTGAAGGTATGATCATGGAGACCTGAAAATTGGGCTACACAAAGGGTTCTTTTTAGTTCAAGGAATACATTTTGAACCTCATTCCATGTAGGTGCTTGCAGGTATTTTGCAATTAATGAAAAACTAGCTGCCCGCTATCTAAAATAACCAGGCATTGCTAAAAATGTCTGTAATTCTTGTTGTGTTTTTGGACAGAGTAGATATCAATAGATGCTACTCTGTTGGGAGATAATACTGCAATTTCTTACAGGAAACCTTGTGATATCTGTAACCTTGGTGTCAATATGGTCCTTTCAGACCTCATTTGAGGGAGAAGTGAGAGGTATGATACCAACATACTGTACAAGGATACTTTCGACATGGCAATTCTAGTGCATCTAAATTGGATTTATGTTTAAATTGAAATACAAAGAGATGGTGACTATCAGAATGCAATGGTAGAAAGAAACATGCTAAGTATAGATCTATTACCATGAGTCGGGTAGCAGTGGGTGGTGTGGACCATAATATAGTAGCAGGATTTGGGGCCACTGGGAAGCTGGGGACCACAATGTCCTTATTAGCTTGGGGCTCTTGCTCGAACACAAAGGCATCATTCACCCAGCCCCTCTCCCTTCTTTTCAAATCCGTAAAATAGGAGCATTTCAAGAGCTCCCTCTTATTACCTTAAGCTCCGCCTGTCAGAGAAAGTCATTTATTGCTGGGGTTATTCCTACCTCATCTTTCCTAGATATGTTGTACTATGCAATCCACGTATAAACAGGGGGCTTTGGGGAAGAAAATCCCCAATGCCTGGAGGGTTGAGAGGATCCTACGTTGGAGTATAACCTCCCATGTAAAGACATTAAACCACAAAAGATACTCCAATAGACCGGCAAGTGGTCAAGAAACTAGGTAACCTAATAATGATAGGGGAAGTGTCTGTGTGAGGATATAAACCTACCAACACCAAATGGTGCATAAGGAAACAATTCCTTTTGATTTAGTTACCCTCACACACCCTAGTGGTGTCATGCTTCATCATCAGGTCACCCCAACGCCTACAAGTCGGGGTGGGCTCAACCACAGTATTGGGAGCTCTTGGAACAATGAGGATAAGGGGGATTAAAGATAAAAAACCTCAGACAGACCCCGGTTTCCCTTTATTATTGGGTCTGTCAGGGGTATTAAAAATGATTAAAAATCGGGTCAATGGGAGTGATTATGGTCCTATGACCCTATTGCCAACATGTTTCAGTCCTGAGTGGGCCGTAAAGGTCCTGGACTTTCTTCAGGGCAAAGGTCAACCACCCTGGGAAAAACAGTAAGAGGGAAGTCCCTATCCTGTGAAGAATTAAGGGCAGAGTAGCTGCTCCTTAAGTAAAAGTTACAGATGTTCGATCTGTTATGCGCAGTTCTCCATCTGTGAACAACAAAAGACAGACAACACACCGTTTTCCATGGACATACATCATTTGTGTAGTCATATAACTTCCCAGTTAGGTGCATAGGTAGTGACCCAACATTAAATAAATGCCAGGTGAGTATGTAAATAAATATTCACAATCTCATCATACTTGTGCCAGTCACATCTATATCTGAAACATAATTTTGCTATGTGGCAGATAAATGTGTGGTGGCGATTTTACTCGCATACTGACGTTATCAGCAAGCCAGTGCGTGTACATTCAATAGTGTAAATAACGCGTGACAGTCTCTATAAACAGCTGCTACCATTCAGTGTGAATTTATACAAACATGCACTCACATCTTTTTCAATAAAAAACATCCAAGTTCTTACCCAAATTGAGGAGAGAAACTGTGTCACAGGGGACCGCTAGGCGTAAAAGGGTAGCCCTGTAGTCAAACCCTAATGTTTTGTTCAAGGGTAGGGAAAGGGTAAAATAAAGCGGCATATTTGAGAAAAGGCAAACAGCCTTTGTCAAGTACAAATGTACAAATGTAGAACTGAGCCTACAGTTGGCCAATCAAAGTATCAGTACTATGCAATCCTTCATTTTTTATATCTCTATTTTTATTGTTTTTTCACACTCACCATATATGCTTTATAAACAAACGTGTGCTGAGACTAAAATATCAGCAGTCCCGTATAGACATTAGTAGTGTTAAAGAGAAAATAAATAAAACACTTCTCCACCAGATCGAGGGGATAGGACAAGAGCCCCAAATTGGGGAGGAAGGGAAGGTAAAGTAAAATATAAATAATAGTGGATATGGGGTGAAAAATAGGTAGAGCCGATTCCTCCCTGCCCACCCGCAATGAGCCATCTCCCATTCCATAGGGACCCAAGAGCTTAAAGCAATATAAAAATCTGAGATTGACAGTGCCCTTGTATCTAATTATGTAGGTAGGAATGACCTCCAGATCTTGTCAAATGTTTGCTTTTGGTCATTACGTTTGTAGATGCGTCTTTCGTAAGAGGCCATTTCGTGTATGTCAGACAGCCATGTATGCAAGACGGTGGCATGACTGATTTCCAAAGGCATAAGATTTCCACCTTCAGGACTGCAAAGACCGTGGCCAGCCATTGTTTTTCATGGTGTGTCAGTCCTGGGAGGACTGACATGTCATGCGACAAATCCAACCGACTTGTCAATTGCGTTGCCACTCCCAGGCTGCTCTTCACCATGTCCCAGAGTGATCTTCAGTAATGTGAAAGAACCGTACCGTCCCAGAGGACAGGCACGATATCACAGTCCAGAGCAGCGTACCACCTGCTTGTGTGTGTGCTCTATAGAGTCTTTCCAACATCCAATGCCACCGGTGTAGAACCTTGAAATAGCTATATTTCAACCTGGCCTCCCGAAACAAACTATTGTGATCCTGTAAAATGTCATTCCAGTCCTGTTCAGAGATTGAGAGGCCAAGTCTTTGTACCCAACAGCAGCAGAGATTGTGGGTGTTTGCG
The DNA here is from genome assembly GCA_963921515.1 of Calotriton arnoldi. Taxonomy (NCBI): domain Eukaryota; kingdom Metazoa; phylum Chordata; class Amphibia; order Caudata; family Salamandridae; genus Calotriton; species Calotriton arnoldi. The sequence goes on from CAWUFW010007965.1 coordinate 340,728, forward strand.
AGTGAAAAGAGGGCGTCTGTCAGGGTAACATATAGTCCAACCATAGTCCCCTGCAACCTCTCCAGGTAATGATATCATGCAACACTCGATCGGTTTCAAGCTTTTATGGTGTTGTCCCAAACTTGTGCCGAAGGCTATGTGTGAGTTGGCGATATTTCCAGGTTTGTGAATGTAGTAGCCCATAGTTGTGCATGAGGCCGTCAAATGGGTCCACTTCAGCATCCTGTATTAAGTCGTCTACATGGCATATTCCCCTTTCCCTCCACTGAGGCCAATCAACTTCCTCTCCCACAAATGTAATATCTGTATTTCTCCATATCGGTGCCTTAAATGAATTGTACTCGAGGAGTAGGTCAATTGATGGGCTTGGCACCAAGTATAGTGCATGGCGTGTATAAATGGTAGCCATTTTTGCCTGCTTCCCATGTCCTGTGTAAAGACCTATAGGAGCAACCTTTGTTAGCAGTTTATGTGTTTCCAACAAGCCACACGTTGGTGTTTCATTAGCCAGTTTCTGCATTTGCATGACGTGTGCCAGCTGGGAGGCCAGCAAGTAGAATTCTGCATTTGGGAGGCGCAGTCCCCCTGCGGTAATTTTGGTGTAAGGCAAGGTCTACGTCCCTGATAAAAAATTCCAAATAAGCTGATCAATCTCTGTCATGGAATTTTCAGGGGTAGCATTCCAAATATATAACAAAATCTCAGCATCACATTCATTTTGATAATTTGCACTCTTCCCCAGATGCGCAATTGCAGTTTTGACCGGTTTGCAAACTCAGTTTTCAACTTGGGAATGATTGGAGTAAGGTTATTGCACTCTACCCTGGACAGATTACTACTCAGGTATACCCAACTATTTTAAACAAGTGGGTTGTCGGGTGAATGGGGCTTTCCCTAACAATGCCACTGTGGTCTTAGTTGTCAGTGGCATGGCCTCACATTTTGACAAATTTATTAAGTACCCCCTAGAAAATGGAGCATGTCTCCATCACTTGCACAAAGGCAGGTATTGGTTCCCAGGGGTTGGAGAGAAACACTAGAATATCATCTGCATAGTACAGTGTTTTCTTTTCAGCCTCCGCTGTGGCTGTCCCTAGGAGAAGTATCATGTTGAAGATGTTAGCCGTCAATGGCTCTAGTGCCAACAAGAATAGTAAGAGTGTGAGAGGGCACCCCTGTCTCGTCCCAGGCCTGATAGCAAAAATAGTGTGAGTAAAAGCCCCCTACAAGTCACCGAGGCCATAGGGGATTCAAATATCCCCTAGACTTTGTCTGTGGATGCTGGCCCTAGGTTCATCATCTCCATTACCCTGAGCAGGTACAGCCATTCCACAAGGTAGAGCGTCTTCTCAGCCGCGAGAGAGGTGAGGACCTTTTCGTCATTATTGTGTTGCACCTGCCACAGCAGAAGGGAGAGTGTCTTCAAGGGGCACACCCAGGAGCGGCCAGGCACAAACCAAAACTGAGAAGGGTGTATCAGTAGTGGGATGTAAGTCTTGAGTTTAGTGGGCAAGATCTTTGCCAGGGTCTTCATATCTGCATTGATAAGGGATATCGGGTGATAGTTGGCACATTGATGCAGATTCCTTCCGGGCTTGGGTATCAGTAATATTCATGCCCTATTGAATTCCAGCAGGGGGCAGTAGCGGTTGAGATCTCCCTGACCAGCTTGCCTTGTAGCGGCACTTTCAGGGGATAGGCGATTTTATAGAATTCTATCGAGAGACCATCACCTCCCGGAGCCTACATCATCACCATCTCATCTATTACCTGAGCAATTTCCTCATCACATTTGTCAGCTCCAAGTGATGAAACCTGATCAGGCGTGAGTGCCGGTCGGGTAAGTCTGCTCATAAACTCCTGTTCTCTGGGTGTATTGCCCTGAGATGTTGAGGAGCATATGTTTTCATAAAAGGTGGTAAATTCCCAGAGAATTGCATGTGGGGCACTAAGGAGAGCATTATGAACGGTCCTAATAGCAGGTATCATGGTACGTGACTGTGCCTACTTTTCCCCCTGTCATAGTGACTCTGTCACAATCGGAAGAGTGCTGATTCTGCTTGTGCTGTATATTGGCAATTCAGCTCATATTTGGCCTTGAGAAGAGCGGGGGTCGGCACCAAATTATATGCCTTAATCAGATGGAGTATATGGTCACTATGACTTCGCCATTCAGACTCACAGCATCCCCAGCATCTTAGGGAGGCCTTTCATTTTCTTGCAGAAGACTGAATCAATGTTATCTTCCAGATCATCTGGTGCCTTACAACACGTTGTGTTCATACTCCATCAGGCTTGTGGGGGTTGCAAGAGTTGAAGATCTCGGTCAATGATCATGAGGTCACGATCAGAGGTACTGTTTGGGAGGCAGACCCCGCCAGGAGGTTACGCACCAGCGTAGAAGACATTAGAAGGAAATCTGTACGAGAACAGGTACCATGTGTGCAGGAGGTGAGAGTATAATATACATCCCTCTGGTGTGTCAGTTGCCAGGGTTCTATTAAGGCATAGCCACTAATAATGTCAGATAGCATGACCCTATCCTAGGGCTGTCCATTGGTCTGATGCCCGGATTTAGGAAGGTATGGGTCTAGTACCAAATTCCAATCACCCCCATTATGTTCTTGGAGGGCCCAAAGGAGTGGGGGAGTTTAGTCAATATGGAGAAAAAATCCGTCTTGCCTTCCACTGGGGAGTAGATAAGGCCCACCATCATTGTCTTGTTATGGATCTTAACTTTGTGAAGATGTGTCTGCCCAAAGGATCCTTCCACGTCCCCAGTGTATGGGTCACTAGGGATTTATGAATCAGGATAGCCACCCCATTTTTCCTATAGGCAAGTGGAGTGGCAGGCTGTGTGAAGGTGTTATGCATTCTGCTAGCATGAATCACTGTTCCCACCTAGTCCTCTCATAGTTTGTCATGTTCAGCATGTGACAAATGCATTTCCTGGATCAATGCTATATCGGAGTGTTGTGATTTTAGCAAAAATAGGACTTTCTTACTCTTAATGAATGCATCAGCCTATTGACATTGAGAGAGGCTATCCGTAATGGACTGGTCAGCCCAGCAAGTGTGGGTGGCATATGGGAAGTGCCAGATGGTGTCAGTGAGGGAAATATGGCAGTAACAGAGGGAGGTACAAAGGGAAAGTTAGGGCCTGTTTATGGGGTTGTGTTGGATGTCTCCGATATGCAAATAATGGTACTACACTGAGACACCTTGACACACATAGGAAACTGCCATCTCCTCACCCAGCTCTGGAGAATGGGAACAGCTAGTTATGTATATCTGGGGCAAAGCAGAACTGCCTGCTTATAATCGAAGGCCCTGGTCTCCGAAGCGTCTAAGTGTTTGATCTGTACTACACCCGCATATTGACTCCTTGATGTCTAATGGATATCCCAAACCCTAGAGCTCATTATAATGTCAGAGGCATGACAGACAGTGATGTCGTCAATCGGACTGTCAGAACATATAACATGTAAAATATAAAAAAGGCCCAATCCTATGAACATGCAACGGAGAAAACAATATGGATGCTGATCCTAGTTGTCAGCACTCAGCAGTACCGTAATCAGCATCACATCTGTTTCTAAAAGACCATAACATATTTCCCATTTCCAAAGACAGGGCCGCTTCTGCACATGGTTGGTTTCATGGAAGCAGTTGGCTGAGATGAAGATTTGGTGGTGCTCACATTGGTAGGGGCTGTGGGACACATGCATCAAGCATTTTACCAGTCGCAAATGAGCGAATTTGCAGAATCGGTCCGTTTGCGACTTGAAGAATGCCTTTTCCGATGCATGTACCTTTTTGAATTTGCAAAATAGGTAGTTGACATTTTTTGCGATTACCTAAATTGCAAATGCATTTAGGTAATCGCAATTTGCGATTCCTTATCTGAGATGCATGTTCCTAAATGCGAGTGTGCATTTATGAAACGCTAATTACCATCAACTTGAAGTTGATGGTAATTTGTGCATGCCTGGAAAATGCAAAAAAGAAGCATTATTTCAATGCGCTATGTAACGTACACTTGCCCTTAGGGCATGTGTGTGCTACACATTAGCATGCTTACCTTTTTTGGGGGCGTGCCTCAAGTAGCCTTAGGCCCCCAGGCACCTTTTGATTTGCATTTTCAAATTGTGATTACCAATTTGGTAATCGCAAATTGTGAATGCATTCCCATTCATTCGTATGGGCCTGTATGAATGAATGGGAATACATTCCCTAATAACAATTTGCCATTTGCGAATCGCTATTAGGGAATGTTAAGGATTCGCAAGATTAATTGTGAATCCTTCAAGCATAGGCATTCGCGATTACCAAATAGCGAATCCTTAAAATGTGCTATTTGGTAATCGCAAATGATTACCTTGATGCATTTGCCCCTTAGTTTCTTCACTGCCAAGATTATCTGCCATGCTTGGTGGTATCTCAGGAGGCATGCCAGGGTGAGCCGGGATCTCTGAATAGAAGAGAAGGAGGTACGTGACCTTACTTTGTGCACCTGTTGTATCTCCAACTACGGGACAAATCAAAGTTCAAGAAGTTTCAGCACAAAGTCACAGGAGTGTGATCATGTGCTCCCCTTCCATTTTTTCCGGTAGTCCTGGAATGAAGTTATTGTCTTGTTTGCTCCTGTCTTCAGAGTCGATCGCTTTCTTTTTCAGTGCCCCTATCTCTGCGGACCACTCTGGATTTCAGCTGATGTGCCACTCTACATCCATTAATCATGTGTCTGTTGCTTCCAGCCGTTGTTGAAAGGAGGCAATATCTGATCGGAGTGAATGGACTTACGTAGCTGTCTTAGAGATGATGCCATTAATTAAGCTCATAGAATTCCTAATGTCAGAGAACTCTCGGAGTAGTGTATCCGTGGCCAAAGACAGCAGACACGGTGGATCGTAAAGCATGTTTGTCAGTCGTGATTGGCCTAGAAGACTTTCGCCTAAAAACAGCCCCCAAAAAAGAAGTTGAAATGTGGACTTTAGCTTAAACTTGGACACGTGCGAGTTCTAGAAATTGAGGGGCTAGACAACCGTGCTTCAGAGAAGCCAAGACGGTCAAGGAACACTCTCTGTGGAGCACCCAGACAAGGACAACAGGGGTGTCCTCTCAATAGTGGCCTGCGCTGCACTGTTAATCCCGGTGCAGAGAATGGAAGCTCCCAGATGGAAGGTCTTGGGAAGGGTACTGTCAGACTGCCCAGTAGGTGACCCAAGGCCAGTGCTGTATGAGTGCCAAAACTGGGATGCGTTACTTGGTGTACTGACTAATCATGCACAGGATAGTTCAATCGGGTCCAACGTGAAGGTAGGAATGCCTAGCAAAAAGTCAAAAGCAGCTTGGCAACAGTCAGTAGCAAAGCGATGTAGGGAGGTCACTTTTGGTGCCAAATGTTAGTGTCTGTAAAGCAGGGGAATTCCTTCTGCCCTCACTTGAGATGGCCGCCTCTACCTCTCTTATGGTAGCCTCCCTCCTCAGTTACTGAGCATAGGTTTTGCAGTCTCTGGTGGTAGCTGGGTGTTAATAATGGAAGGCAAACATGTAGTATGAGGCATAGGGTTAATGAACTTACCCTAGAGCGTCATTGGCAGTATAAGTGATGAAAGGGGAGGCCAATGTCCCCACTTGAGATTGTCTCCTTAGCCCACCTCTCAGCAGTCCTCTAACCAGGTCCCATAATGTGAGGCCTTCACCACTCTGGTGCTCCAATGCTCCATCAGTGTCCTCGATCACCCTGGTGGGGTGTGGTGGGAGGCCCGTGGTTAACATAGGGTGCAGTCTCTCTGCCAGCACCTTCATGTGGGCACAATGGATTGAGGCCCCCCACCAGAAAGATCACACCATGCCCAGCGCACTCTACTCTGGGACCAGCTCTCCTCCGGGTGGGCAGCTGTTAGTGTGCCAGACAGCAGAAGTGCCTCTGATGTGTGCATGAAGCAGTCGCGGATCCCACCACACCCTTCTAATACCTGTGTCATAGCAAGACTGGCCCTGGAAATCCCTCTCTGTCACTGCCAAAGTGGTCTCAAAAGTCCTCAAAACATGCTGGCTCAGGGTTGAGAGCCTAGCTATGTCACTCTGCGGATGGGTCTTAACTCCTTGACCAGGGCCCTGAAAGCCAGGAGCTCTAAAAGGATGCCAGATGTCTTACTGGCTTTTAATAATACCCAGCAGAATTGTGACACTTACCTTAATCCTCACAAATGGAAAGGCCCTATAATCTGTAAGAAATTCAAATTGGAACTTAACCGTCATCCCGAACAAATCAAAGGGAGCGAGTGTCCCTCTAACTCGCGGGAAGGTGTGCTGATCAATGCCCGGTCTTTGTGTAAGCACGCCCAAAACATCTAGAATTGGTTTTGGATCTTAATCTTGACTTCCTTTTTGTCACGGAAACCTGGCTCAAGGAATGGTATAATCCGGATATTTTACAGGCCCCCCCTGGATATCTAATACACAGACAAGATAGACTTGAATCACGGGAAGGGGGACTCGCTATAATATATTGCAGCATTCTTAAATGCTCCACGTTTGAACTTACTGACCTTTAAGGTGTAGAAAGCCTTGGCTTCTGCTTTCAAGTGGAAGGCTCAGCCTCCTTTTCTGGAGCACTGATCTACCGCCCACCAAGACCAAATTCTTACTTTTTAGATACCTTGGGAGACACTCTAGGCCCTTTAAATCTCATATATTCTAATTTCACCCTATTAGGGGATTTTAATCTGCATTTAGACTATACGAATAAACCCGGAGTTAAACATTTTTTAGATACCCTGGAAACCCTGAGACTTAAGCAGCTGGTATACCCTTGATGGGATTTGCTCAAACCTTAGCCCTCTAAATGGTAACTCTCCGATCCCCTTATCTTGGTCAGATCACAAGTATATTGCCTTTGGGATTAGACAACAGTGTGTTAACACCTCTTTGGGTTCCATTTTGGACACCCGCAAAACTGAGCGTAAATGGAATAAAATGCTAGTTAATCCTGACCTTAGCAATGATGTGTTAGATCTTAGACCCATATTATCAGGAGATCCAACAATAGATACCCAGCACTTTAACTCCTGGATATCTACGCTTAGTAATACCTTTGCTCCTCCGGTCCCTCCCAAAAGGAAACCTATTACCAAAGTCTCAGCCCCTTGGTATACACAAAAGCTGATAAAATTACATCTTCATTGTAGACAGTAGGGCATAGATGGTGAAGAGTCTACAAATTAGAGGAGCTAACCAATTCAGACTTGCTCTTAATGCCTATCATCAACAAATCATAGAGGGAAAGAAAGTCCACTATACAAATCTACTATCGTTATCAGACTCAGACCAAAAAACTATTTTTAACATTTTGAAATCATTCATTCACCACAAAATTCTTGAACATGATATCCCTCCATCACAGACCCTCTGCAATCAAATCGCTAATTTTTTTTAACAGAAAATACTAAATCTACAAACTGATTTTGAGTTGATACTCTCTTTCCCCATAGATATATCATCATAACCCCAGAATGCAGGACTGAATCTCCAATCCTTTCACACCATTAGCTTGGAACAGTCACGCCAAGCCATTCTCTCCTGTAAGTCAGGATCCCATTTCGACCCATGCCCCCGGAGGTATTACACGCTATTATAGATATTGCCAATCCTGTCATTCATAACTTAATTAATTCCTCACTTTGATTAGCAGAGGTACCCGTGGACTCAAAAATCTCTGCAGTCAAATCCCTTCAGAAAAAACAATGATCTGATCCTACTATTCTTTCCAATCTCTGGCCCATTTCACTATTACCTTGTCTCAGTAAAATTACTGAGAAATTAGTCAAAAGTCAATTGATGACTTTTCTAGAAGAGGCTAATATTTTGCATCCTAGCCAATCAGGTTTCTGGCCTCAAAATTCCACAGAATCTGTACTACTATATATTACGGAGACCCTCAAATTTGTCTTGGATGAGGGGAATAATGCAGTGCTGATTTTACATGATTTATCAGCCGCATTTGATTCCATCTCCCATGACATTCTGGTGCAAGGGGGCAAGTATGTCTCCTCTAGGTCCAGTTGTATCTCCTTATTTATCTGGCAAAGTCTCTTTTGCCTTTTCTTTGCTTGCTGGGCTACTGTTCCCTATGTGGAGCTCTTCCTGGGCCGTTCCTTGACTGATGACTTTAGCTGACTGCGTGTGTTTGTGGGACTGTTGGTGGTCACCTCCACTTGATTGATTGATTGATTGATTGATTGATTGATTGACCTCTCGAGGTTAGGCCACTGTGTTTTTATTTTGCTTGTGGCTTTCAGGTCCTCTAGGACTTCCTCCAAGACTTTAGGGAGGGAGCTTAGTTACTCCAAAATTGGGGAACATGTACATTTTGGGGTGAGATTCATTGTGCTATCTTGAGCTCTTTTAATCAGGTTGTTTAGATTGGCTTTATTCTGGTCTATCCCAGACAAGTAGCTTGTGACTGTGTTCAAGACCTCGATTTGAATATCCATTTTGAGTGAATGATATGTTAACACGTTGACCATTGTTTGGATGGTTCACAGCAGAGAGGACCAGGTGCCATTGCCCAGTTGGTCTGCTAGCTCCCAGACAGCTGAAAAATGCAGACTCTCTTGTGTGGGCTCAGTTTTTTCTTGACCCTCTGTATCTTTAGTATTGTTTATGTTTATGTTTATGTTTATGTCTAGGATTTTGTAGAGCGCATAGCTGCCCAGGGGCTTCCCAGCGCTGAGGAGCAGATGATGACAGATGAAGTGGGGAGTTATCCAGGGAACAACCATGTCTTCAATTTTTTCATGAAACTTATTTCATCCTTGAGCAGTCTCAGTTCTTTGGGCATTGAATTCCAAAGCTTTGGCACTAGGTGCGAAAAAGATCTTCCTCCCCATCTGGATCTCTTTATCCTTGTGGTCTTGATGAGACGATCTGAGGAGGATCTTAGAGATCTTTTGGGTGCATATGAGGTGATGAGTGCTCTGAGAGGGGCTGGGCCCTTGCAGTTCATGGCTTTATGTGCTATACATAATGATTTAAATTTGACCTTGGCCTGGATCGGCAGCCAGTGAAGTAGCCTCGGTGCCCCTTTCGCTGATTCATGCCTGGGTATACTTCTAAGTAACCTGGCTGCTGCGTTTTGTACCACTTGTAGTCTGTTCACCACGTATTTGGGTGATCCCAAAAAGGGAATTCCCTTAATCCAGTAATGCCCAGTAATTTTCCACAATTTGTGGTATGTGGGCCCTCCTGTAGAGTTGAAATTTCCTCTAATGTATCAGTCCTTTCAGGTTGACACTTTGGCCAATTGATCTCAGGCCTGTAGGATACTAGAAGGGCATCCCATTCATCCTGTGTGAAGTCTGAGTAATCAAGTCCTGGTTCAGCTTCTGGGCTAGAGCCCAGTTGTTTGATTTTCTTGTTGTTTTGACTGATAACAGTGTTTCTTTTGCTCCCTGTTCTTGGATTTCCAGGACATATCTCATCCTGGATCTTATCATAGGTAAAATTATAAGACTGGTCAAGGGGACTTTGCCTTGTGTTTAGTCCTGGCCCTAGGTTTAATTGCTGTTGGTCGGGGTCATAAGGACATAAATCTAGGTTCCTGCTGTAGGTTTCTGGGCACAAGCTTCTAGTGTCCAAGTGGGTGCCCAGGGCTACCACTGCTGAACTGATATGATCCCCCATTATAGCCCGTTCTTTAGTATTAAAATTTAGACTGGTCTTCCATCGTGTGCTTTCAATGAAGGTTAGATCTTGTGTAACATGTGATTTTTTTATTGCCTGCATGGTAACTCGAGTGTACCATTGCAGGGATATTAAGGCGGTTTTGGTTTTTGGTTGAAGCTGAAATTGAGGCTAGGACTGTATCTCAGTTGGAGCCAGTTACTTGTTTAATGTCTGGTTCATTAATGGTTGATTCAATGACCATTTTTATGATTGTCAGTGTGAGTGGAGCAGGGAGCCCAGTGGTATGAGAGGTGGTTGAGAAGATGACGCTAGCTGCATCCTTTAATAGCTTATATTTTTCTGTAATCCAGGGCTGATCCCTTGAGGTACTTAAGGGGGCTGTCTCTACACTCACAAGAGGTGTTGAACTGACCGTGATCTTTTTTCGTCTGTTTCCTCCCTATTGCGGTGTCCTTCTCTGCTTTCCTGACTACATAATGGAACAGTTCTTTGCAGCCCGTTGACTAAGCCTTTTCCCTTTTTAAGACGGCCTCTGTTTCACCACACTGTCCGATATCTACTTGCAGCCTGACTTACGTAGTTCCTCAGATCGGTTGGCAAAGTTGACAAGGTTGGTTGACTGAGTTGACAAGGTAGTAAGGCTGCTTCATGTTTGTTGTGTAGCTGGTCAGCTTAAGGCTTCCCCCCAGTCAGCGGAGGTTGGGGTGCTGTGAGGCAGATCAATTGGGGTGAATAAGTGAGGGCAGGTTGTTGTGGCTGGCTGTCAAGGTGGTGTTGTGATGTGTTGCACTGTGGCGGCACAGCAGTGAAGAGGTGCGGCAGATGCAGCACAGTGGTTGGCGCAACCTTCCCCCTAAATGCGTAAGCTAATCTGCACATGTTAGACCTGGCACCATTGGCGTGGGTCTCCCTTCCATTTTTCGCTGTTGTCTCCTCTGTTTTACTGGTGTTAGATGCTCTGGGCGCTGTGCCACTGCCATTCAGTGTCACAGCGCGAATGCTCCCTGTATAAATATGTCTATGTGAATTGGTATATCCCTGATTGGCTTATTTGGGTTACCTGTTAGTCCCTAGTAGTGTGGCCTATGTGTGCCCAGGGCTGGTAAACCAAATGCTGCTGGTGGGCCTGCAGCACTGATGTGTGCCACCCACAGAAGCAGCTTGTAAAGTGTGTCTCAGACCTGCCACTGCAGTGTCTGTGTGCAGTCCAGAACTGCCATCTTGGCTGTGAAGTGCAACCACTTCCCAGCCCCTGAACCTTCCCTTGGCATCCTGTAAGTCGCCCCTCGGGTAGGGTGCATTGTATGTGTAAGGTAGGACATGCCTGGGTGTGTGTAGCATGTCCTGGTAGTGAATTATGCACCATTTCGTTTTTCACTACTGTAAGGCTACCTGTTCCTCATAGGCTAGAATGGGCAGTTTGACTATTACATGCTATAGTCCTAACTGACCCCAGGGACATGGTAGAAAAACGAATTTAGTATGCCTGAGTTCAGAATATTAAAATACACCTTTTAGTGAAGTTTATTTTTATATTCTGTGTTTGAAAATACCACTTTTAGAAAGTAGGTATTTTCTTGCCTAAGCCTTCCAGTGTGCTCTGCCGTTATGTGTATTGGCTGTCTGGTTTTAGAGGGGCAGGACAGGCTGAGTCAGACCTTGGTGGAATAGAGAGATCTGCATTTAGAGTGTGGGGAAGGGTGGCTCTTTGATCTGAATAGGGCTGTGCCTGGCAAGGTGAATGCTGGCTCCACCTCCCACTGTGTGTCTGCTAGCAGACCCCTCTTTCTGAAAGGAAGGATGCAGCCTGGTAAACAAAGTGCTCCAGGCCTGAGCAGAACTGGTTCTGGCTAGGTTCAGGGACTGGTAGCTTCAAGGATCAAAGGCTTTTGGGGTATAAATATCTGTGCTCAAACCCCTACTTTTGTATTGCTTTTGGATCTGGAGAGGAAACTCTGTCCGTGCCACTGGAGGAATCTGCAGGAAGTGACTGTCCTTGTGCTTGTGTGTTTTTCTTGCACTGGCCTGCAGCAGTGACCACTGGACCTTGAAGAAGAGGAAAAGGAACTATTGAGAGAACTTTTATTTTTGTACAGCAATCACCCAAGGGCTAGGAAAAGAGCTAGCCTCCTGCTGGAGTCTCAGGCACAACAGACTCCACAAACAACCTCCTGCTTCCTCCCTGCGAGGACTGCTATCTGCTGAGGAGGCTCCTGTGAGTTCCAGGGCCTCTGGTTTGCATCAGAGAGAAGAGGGTAAGAAATCGACGCTAACGCATCTTTGCGGGCCGCTGCAGTCGAGAGCGCTGGGAAAATCCTCGCTGCTGCCGCCGAGGGCCCGCAACCCGAAACCATCGCTGACGCCCCTTTGCGAGCCGCTGCAGCCGAGACGCGCTGGAAAGATCATCGCGCTGCTGTCGCCGCGCACTCGCAACCCTGACAGAAATCATCGCTTCGAGACATCGCAGTGCGGACGCCGTGCGTTCGCCACTTTGATCGCATCACACCGAATTTCGTCGCTCCCTCGCGGAGCGTCTTGTCTTCGCATCGCCACACGATCGCACAGCGCAACAGGATCACCGCATCGACTTCTCCCACGCGGCAAGAAAGTCATCGCATCGGTGGTCCAGCGTGCAGAAGTTTGTCGCATCGTCTCCGCACGCATCCCGCAGATCGGCGCATCATCCTCCCTTGCGGCAAGGATTTCAACGCATCGCCGGCCTCGCGTGCCGAGAATCATCGCTACAGCTTCTTTGCGACACTTTGTTGGTTTTGCAACTAAACCCAGGTACTTTGTGAAAGAAAGGGTCGCAGAGACCACTGCTTTGAACTTGAACCTTATTTTTGCAACCTTTGAACTATTTTTGACAGCCCTTCAACAGCTATCCTTTTTTGACAGTATTGTGGCTTTTACAGTTATTGGTCTTGTGATAAATCTGCCTTTATATAAAGATACTTATTTTTTATAATAACTACTTGTGTGGTGTCCCTTTGTAGTGTTCCTCATTGTGTTACTGTGTATGATCATAAATGCTTCACACCCTGCCTCTGAGATAAGCCTACCTGCTCGTGCTACGTTACCACAGGGTTGAGCAGGGGTATTAAAGAGGGTAGCCCTCTCACTCTGACTTAGGAAGAAGGGTCCCTACTGGGACAGTGGCCCGCCATTGCCAACTAGAGACCCCCATTTCTAACATTGGTGGCAGCGGTGGGAGGATCTGGACTTGCATTTATGATCGCATACAGTAATTATAGTGTACACTACTAGTGAGTGCAGACCATAACGTACCGCATACATTTTTTTTGAGAATTGTTTTTTTTGCTTCTATATTGTGATTGATCTTGCCGGTGATTTTTCACCCGCGCGCATTTTCTGAGAGTTTTTGGGATCCTATATTGTGATTGATATTGCCGGTGATTTTTCACCCGCGCCCATTTATTGAAAGTTTTTGATCCCCTATTGTGATTGATATTGCTGGTGATTTTTCACCCACGCACATTTCTGAGAATTTTTAGGATCCTATATTGTGATTGATATTGCCGGTGATTTTTCACCCGCTTACATTTTTTGAGAAGTTTTCTTCTGTCCTTTATTGATATTGCCAGTTATTTCTACAATGGGCAAGCCCAGATCCAATGCCTCAGAAGATCTCTCCTGGGAAGAAGAGAAAATAGAAACCTACAATGCCAAGCAGCTCAAATATTTTTGCAAGCAATTCACAGTCCCTATCACAGGTCTCACTAGGAGGGAGGAGTATTACAAGGCGCTGAAGGCCTGGCTAGAAGCCAGGGATGCCCCTAAGGATCTAGGAGAGCTTGTGGAGGGAGGAGAGCAGCAGGGCGATGTAGTAGACTTAGTAGGAGACCCAGCCCTTTCCAACCCGGGCTCTAGTGTGTCCGCTAAGGGTCTGTCCCCAGAAGAGCTGGAGGACAGGGAGAGAGATAGGCGGCATAATATGGAGATGGCTAAGCTTAAAATGGATGGTCACCGGGACCTAGAGAACAAGAAGTTAGAAATTGAGATTATGAGGATGAAGCTTGAGCATGAGAGAGTATTGAGGGAGTTGGAGATTAAAGCTAAGAGCATGGAAATCTCCCCTCTGGTGGCAGCGTACCTGTAGTGCACCCTGAGAGTAGGGTGTATATACCCAAGGAGGTTATTAAAGATTTCCACAAAAGTGAAGATATTGGGCAATGGTTTGCCGCTTATGAAGTAGCCATGGTGTCCCACCGGGTCCCTGAGAAGGATTGGGGAGCAGGGTTGTGGGGACGCTTTGTGAGTGAGGGGAGGGATACCTTGTTGGACCTGCCCCCAGAAAGTAGGATGGTTTACGCCCACATGAAGGAAGCGTTGGTGACCCGCTATGGTTTGACCCCTGAGATGTATAGACAGAGGTTTAGGGTCTGTAAGAAGCTAGAGGGTACCACGTGGGTTGAATATGTGTCCTTTTTTGCAGAGCCATGGAACGCTGGGTAAGAGGTAGCAAAGTAGAAACTTTTGCACAGTTTTATGATTTGATTGCATGGGAGCATTTATCTAGCAATTGTTTTCCTGAGCTACGCCAGCACCTAATTGATTGCAAGCTGACTAACCCTAGAAAGCTTGCTGAGGAGGCGGACCGCTGGGTGAGCACCCGGGTCCGCAAGGGTCCAGTGGGAGACGTCGCCAAAGGTGGGCAGGGTCCCCAGCAGAGGAGTGGGGGGACAAGGGTCAACAGAGGGAGTTCCCCGAGGGCCCCAAAGTAATCCCCCAGGGAACCCAGCAGTGGTGTCCCAGCCCCCCAAGAAAGGAGGACCGGGCCCCCACCAGGTAGGCCTGTTCCCAGGGGGCCCCCACGTGTTACAACTGTGGTCAAGTGGGCCACAGATATTTTGATCCCCAGTGCCCCCAAGGGGGCCAGTGCACCCCCCCGTGCACCACCCCGCCAGATTGCTAGTGTAGCCCTGGGAGAGGAGGAGATGGGTGCCCAAGAGGGGTGGGATCCCGTAGAATTGACCTTTGTCTCATTAGGGTACTTTGAGATGGTCCCCAAGCCTGCACTGCCTGCTAACACTAAAAAATACAGGCAGTGGGTGACCATCAATGGCCATAGGGTGGAGGCTCTAAGAGACACAGGGGCCAGTGTAACTGCTGTCAGCTCCCGGTTGGTGTCCAAAGAGCAGGTTGTCCCCCATGCATTCTACCCAGTAGTGTCCGCCGACAACTCAGAGAGCCAATGTGAGGTGGCTCAGGTTCCCTTTGAGTGGGGGGGTCTCAGGAACTCTTCAGGTAGCTGTGAGGCCCGCCATGCCTGTAGACTGTCTGCTGGGCAATGATTTAGAGGACTCCCCGTGGGCTACGGTGGAGAGGAAGGCTCACTTAGAGATGTTGGGTCTGCCTGAGTGGGCGTGTGCTACCACGCGGTCCATGGCAGCCAAGGAGGGTGTTGAAAAGGATCTGGAGCCTGAGAGTAGGGCCCAGATCCCTGCCTTAGAGAGAAGGGGCAAGGGGCGCGGGAAGCCGGCCCCTTGGTTCCCACGGCCCAGGAAGAAGCAGACCCTGAGGGGGATGCCCTGGAGCCTACCGGGGAGCAGATCACCGAACTGGGGGACCTGCCTGAGCTGACCCATTGGCAGCAGGAAGGGGGACCCACCAGGGAGGAATTTTGTGAGCAGCAGAGAGTTTGCCCCTCTCTTGAGGGTATGCGGCGACAGGCTGCAGCCCAGGCAGAAGGTGACATGTCTGGTTCACATCTGATTTATTGGGAGAACAGTCTCCTGTATAGTGAGCCTAAGGTTGCTGAGCCAGGGTCAGCCCGTGTGCTGGTGGTACCCGAGTGCTTCAGAACCTTCCTACTGGGGTTGGCTCATGACATTCCATTGGCAGGACATCTGGGGCAGACCAAGACCTTTGAGAGGCTGGCTGCCCACTTTTATTGGCCCCAGATGCACAAGAGTTCAGACTCTCATTGCAGGACCTGTGAGACTTGCCAGGCAAGTGGGAAGAGTGGGCGGAAGATCAAGGCCCCACTCCAGCCCTTTCCAGTTGTGAGTACCCCATTCGAGCGAGTGGGCATTGACATTGTGGGGCCTCTGGACCCCAAGACAGCCATGGGCAACAGGTTCATCCTGGCCTTGGTGGAC
The DNA here is from genome assembly GCA_963921515.1 of Calotriton arnoldi. Lineage (NCBI taxonomy): Eukaryota > Metazoa > Chordata > Amphibia > Caudata > Salamandridae > Calotriton > Calotriton arnoldi. The sequence continues at coordinate 356,543 of CAWUFW010007965.1, forward strand.
CATGCCACCCGGTACCCTGAAGCCATCCCGCTCAGGACAGTGACGGCCCCCGTGGTGGGACGTGCACTGATGGGGATTTTCTCCCGTGTGGGATTCCCCAGAGAGGTGGTGTCTGACAGGGGGACCAACTTCATCTCCCAGTACATGAAGTCTCTGTGGAAGGAGTGTGGGGTAACGTATAAGTTCACCACTCCTTACCACCCCCAAGGTAATGGTCTGGTTGAAAGGTTCAACCGGACCTTGAAAGGGCATGATCATGGGCCTAGAAGAGCCCCTGAGGCGTAAGTGGGACGTCCTCTTGCCATGCCTGTTGTTTGCCTACCGGGAGGTGCCACAGAAGTCCTTAGGGTTCAGTCCCTTTGAACTCCTCTATGGCCACCCGGTTAGAGGACCTCTGAGTCTGGTCAAGGAAGGCTGGGAGCAATCTCCCAGGAAACCTCCCCAAGATGTATTTAGCTACATGTTGGCCTTCAGGAACCAGACTCGGCGTTTCAGAAAAATTGCTGAGGCAAATCTGGACGCCAGCCAAGAAGAAATGAAACGTTGGCACGACCAGAATGCCACTCTGGTCGAATTTCAACCTGGTCAGAAGGTTTGGGTACTGGCCCCAGTGGAGCCTTGTGCGCTCCAAGATAAGTGGACCGGTCCCTTTGAGGTGGTGGAGCGCAAAAGTCCAGTTACCTACTTGGTGGACTTTCAGTCTCCCAGGAACCCCTTGCGGGTCCTGCATGTGAACCGCCTAAAGCCCCACTTTGAGAGGTCTGAAGTGGGCATGCTTCTTGCCACAGATGATGGGGTTGAGGAGGAGAGTGAGCCTCTCCCTGACCTCCTGTGTGCAGAAGAGAAGGATGGGTCAGTGGAGGGTGTGATCCTCTCCACCACACTGACCCCTGAGCAGCAGAGAGATTGTCACCACCTGTTGGGGCAATTTTCTGATTTGTTCTCCCTGGTACCTGGTGTCACTGATTGGTGCGTCCATGAGGTGGATACCGGGGACAGTTCTCCTGTCAAGCACAAGGCTTACAGGGTAACTGACAGGGTCAGGGCTTGCATTAAGGAGGAGGTCTCCAAAATGTTCGCCCTAGGGGTGGTTGAGTCCTCTAGCAGCCCCTGGTCCAGCCCCGTGGTCTTGGTACCAAAAGCTGCGACGCCTGGTGCCACTCCTGAACTTAGGTTCTGTGTGGACTACCGAGGTCTCAATTCGGTCACCAAGACCGACGCGCACCCCATCCCCAGAGCTGATGAGCTCATAGACCGGTTAGGGGCTGCCCGGTACCTCAGCACGTTTGATCTGACGTCTGGGTACTGGCAGATCGCCTTAACGGATGGGGCAAAGGAGAGGTCAGCATTCTCCACACCAGATGGGCACTACCAGTTCCGTGTGATGCCCTTTGGGATGAAGAATGCCCCTGCCACCTTCCAGAGATTGGTCAACCAGGTGTTGGTTGGGCTGGAGGCTTTCAGTGCCGCCTACCTGGATGACATTGCAGTGTTTAGTTCCTCCTGGGAGGACCACTTGCGCCACCTCTGGGAAGTGTTGATGGCGCTGCGCAGAGCAGGCCTCACAATCAAGGCCAGTAAGTGCCAGATTGGGCAAAGTTCTGTGGTGTACTTGGGACACCAGGTGGGGAGCGGCCAGGTGGCGCCCCTGCAGCCCAAGATTGAAACCATCCTGACTTGGGAGCCCCAAGGACCCAGACCCAGGTGAGGGCCTTCTTAGGACTCACGGGTTATTACAGGAGGTTTGTCAAGGGGTATGGCAACATTGTTGCACCCTTGACTGAGCTGACTTCCAAGAAGCGGCCAAAGATTGTGAACTGGACTGACACCTGTCAGAAAGCCTTTGATGCCCTCAAAACTGCTATGTGTACAGCACCCGTACTCCAGGCGCCCAATTTTGCTAAGGAATTTGTTGTCCAGACAGACGCTTCAGAGCATGGGGTGGGGGCCGTTCTGTCACAGATAAATGAGGAGGGACTAGACCAACCTGTGGCCTTCATCAGTAGGAGGTTACTTCCACGGGAACAGAGGTGGAGTGCAATTGAGCGTGAGGCATTTGCTGTGGTCTGGGCACTGAAGAAGCTGAGACCATACCTGTTTGGGACTCACTTCCGGGTTCAGACAGACCACAGGCCCCTCAGATGGCTGATGCAGATGAGGGGTGAGAATCCCAAGTTGTTGAGGTGGTCCATTTCCCTACAGGGTATGGACTTCACGGTGGAACACCGCCCTGGTACAGAACACGCCAATGCTGATGGTCTGTCCAGATTTTTCCGCCTTAGCGATGAGAACTTCCAAGGGGATGGGTAGTTCTCCCCACATTTCAGCTGGAGGGGACGTGTGTTAGACCTGGCACCATTGGCGTGGGTCTCCCTTCCATTTTTCGCTGTTGTCTCCTCTGTTTTACTGGTGTTAGATGCTCTGGGCGCTGTGCCACTGCCATTCAGTGTCACAGCGCGAATGCTCCCTGTATAAATATGTCTATGTGAATTGGTATATCCCTGATTGGCTTATTTGGGTTACCTGTTAGTCCCTAGTAGTGTGGCCTATGTGTGCCCAGGGCTGGTAAACCAAATGCTGCTGGTGGGCCTGCAGCACTGATGTGTGCCACCCACAGAAGCAGCTTGTAAAGTGTGTCTCAGACCTGCCACTGCAGTGTCTGTGTGCAGTCCAGAACTGCCATCTTGGCTGTGAAGTGCAACCACTTCCCAGCCCCTGAACCTTCCCTTGGCATCCTGTAAGTCGCCCCTCGGGTAGGGTGCATTGTATGTGTAAGGTAGGACATGCCTGGGTGTGTGTAGCATGTCCTGGTAGTGAATTATGCACCATTTCGTTTTTCACTACTGTAAGGCTACCTGTTCCTCATAGGTTAGAATGGGCAGTTTGACTATTACATGCTATAGTCCTAACTGACCCCAGGGACATGGTAGAAAAACGAATTTAGTATGCCTGAGTTCAGAATATTAAAATACACCTTTTAGTGAAGTTTATTTTTATATTCTGTGTTTGAAAATACCACTTTTAGAAAGTAGGTATTTTCTTGCCTAAGCCTTCCAGTGTGCTCTGCCGTTATGTGTATTGGCTGTCTGGTTTTAGAGGGGCAGGACAGGCTGAGTCAGACCTTGGTGAAATAGAGAGATCTGCATTTAGAGTGTGGGGAAGGGTGGCTCTTTGATCTGAATAGGGCTGTGCCTGGCAAGGTGAATGCTGGCTCCACCTCCCACTGTGTGTCTGCTAGCAGACCCCTCTTTCTGAAAGGAAGGATGCAGCCTGGTAAACAAAGTGCTCCAGGCCTGAGCAGAACTGGTTCTGGCTAGGTTCAGGGACTGGTAGCTTCAAGGATCAAAGGCTTTTGGGGTATAAATATCTGTGCTCAAACCCCCTACTTTTGTATTGCTTTTGGATCTGGAGAGGAAACTCTGTCCGTGCCACTGGAGGAATCTGCAGGAAGTGACTGTCCTTGTGCTTGTGTGTTTTTCTTGCACTGGCCTGCAGCAGTGACCACTGGACCTTGAAGAAGAGGAAAAGGAACTATTGAGAGAACTTTTATTTTTGTACAGCAATCACCCAAGGGCTAGGAAAAGAGCTAGCCTCCTGCTGGAGTCTCAGGCACAACAGACTCCACCACCAACCTCCTGCTTCCTCCCTGCGAGGACTGCTATCTGCTGAGGAGGCTCCTGTGAGTTCCAGGGCCTCTAGTTTGCATCAGAGAGAAGAGGGTAAGAAATCGACGCTAACGCATCTTTGCGGGCCGCTGCAGTCGAGAGCGCTGGGAAAATCCTCGCGCTGCTGCCGCCGAGGGCCCGCAACCCGAAACCATCGCTGACGCCCCTTTGCGAGCCGCTGCAGCCGAGACGCGCTGGAAAGATCATCGCGCTGCTGTCGCCGCGCACTCGCAACCCTGACAGAAATCATCGCTTCGAGACATCGCAGTGCGGACGCCGTGCGTTCGCCACTTTGATCGCATCACACCGAATTTCGTCGCTCCCTCGCGGAGCGTCTTGTCTTCGCATCGCCACACGATCGCACAGCGCAACAGGATCACCGCATCGACTTCTCCCACGCAGCAAGAAAGTCATCGCATCGGTGGTCCAGCGTGCAGAAGTTTGTCGCATCGTCTCCGCACGCATCCCGCAGATCGGCGCATCATCCTCCCTTGCGGCAAGGATTTCAACGCATCGCCGGCCTCGCGTGCCGAGAATCATCGCTACAGCTTCTTTGCGACACTTTGTTGGTTTTGCAACTAAACCCAGGTACTTTGTGAAAGAAAGGGTCGCAGAGACCACTGCTTTGAACTTGAACCTTATTTTTGCAACCTTTGAACTATTTTTGACAGCCCTTCAACAGCTATCCTATTTTTGACAGTATTGTGGCTTTTACAGTTATTGGTCTTGTGATAAATCTGCCTTTATATAAAGATACTTATTTTTTATAATAACTACTTGTGTGGTGTCCCTTTGTAGTGTTCCTCATTGTGTTACTGTGTATGATCATAAATGCTTCACACCCTGCCTCTGAGATAAGCCTACCTGCTCGTGCTACGTTACCACAGGGTTGAGCAGGGGTATTAAAGAGGGTAGCCCTCTCACTCTGACTTAGGAAGAAGGGTCCCTACTGGGACAGTGGCCCGCCATTGCCAACTAGAGACCCCCATTTCTAACAGCACAGACAGAAGGAGCCTGCAGCCCTTACCTCTAGCCCCCCTCTGCTTACCGTAGCGTGACCCCGGCCACTACCACTGAGCACAGTGAGGGCACTGTGGGGGCAACAGGTGTCTGATGGTACCCTGCAGAGGAGGCAGGCAGCGGCGTGGCAGAGGGAGTGGGTGCAGCTGCCCACTCCTCATGGCTTCCTCCCCCCACAACCACTCAGCGCACAGCACACAGCAAACAGCATAGCACCGCTCACCTGTCTCCATGCCTGCCCGTCACTTACTCTCTTTCCTGCCCCTTTCCTGCCACGGAGGGGCCTCAGGGGCATCAGGACATGACAAAATGCTTGATTTTGTGCACTTCTGCTCTTCTACCTCCTAGAGACGCCCGGGAGCTCCAGCCACTGCTCCCCACTCGCCTCCTGACTCGGGGGAGCCTCAAGGGCCTCCAGGCATAGCACGGTGCTCCACTCAGCACTCTTCCCCTCGTAGAGCTGCCTGGGAGCTCTGACTGCTGCTCGCCACATGCCACACGCCATTCGCGGCAGTTCCGCATTGCGTGTTGCAGCTCGGGGCTATGAACAGATGAGTCAGTAATCATCACTTATCTTTCAATACTTTGGCCCTCAATATTCTGCCCTTGATATTCTCATACCACAGTATTCTTAGAGGTAAATATTTAGTTGTACAATTGCCTCACTTTACATTTACTTGTGGAACTATTTATAAAGCTATATAGGCACTTTTAAATTTAAGTTCCTGGGTTTATCTTGCCTGGTCTTCCTATAAGGGGTAGTATAGGAAATTGGGTTATTATTTGGATAGGGTGACTGTCTACCTCATGGAATACTCACAGCTCTTGCCCGAGTGAAGCCTTATAGGCACTAAATTTACTTGAGCTTAACACCTGGTAACTATGGCATAGGGCCAACAGTAATAATTTAGCGAAATGTAACTAAACAGTAATAAAGTAAAAAAAAATACAACAAAAATAAATCAAATAAAAAAAATAGAGTAACATGTAATAAACAAACTTACAGCAAAATGACAAAATTCTAATAAGGAGAACCTCAGATATGACTTTAAAACAGAATGTAAGTAGAAATAGCACCAACAAAAAGTAAAGCACCAAGGTGCAATTTTAGTCCAAAACTGATGAAGGCCGTTCAGATATGCCAAGTGGATTGTTCCCAGTGAAAGTTTGGAAGTCAAAAGGATTGAAATAGTTTCTAAGTCCCAAGGGTCTAGAAGAGGAATATATTTCAAAGGCTTTCAAAATTTCTTATGTTGAACAACCAGAGGAGTACACGTCTGAAGCCATAAGAACCTCAGAGGAGGCACTTAGTCACTCACAGTGTATCAGGCATAGGTCAACAGAAGGGTGCAGTCCAGGTCTATCTGCCACTGGTCAGCTAGGCAGTTGCTGATTGCCATACTGTATTTAAACAGGCCCAAAATGCCTGGTGAAAGTCTTCGGCCACATTAAACGTTTGGGTTGAGGGTGTGTAGGGGAGTGTACTATGATAATGACTAGCAGCCTTCCACAATTACATGGATGTCAACAGACCAGTCAAGCAGATTTGACAGAGTGATGTCAACAGAGTGCCCACAGTCCCCATCCTGCATATTCTGTTTAGCTCAGTGGAGTCATCTGTCATCCTTGCCCAATCAAGCCAGTCTATTTTGTGCTTGTGGGAAGAATGTAACACCTCTTTCACAACTCTTCATGAGTTTAGGTCAGGAGTTGGTAGATAGGTAATGCAAATTCGAATCCAGGAACTTCAGGCAGGGAAAAGGAACCTTTCTAAAAGTTACTTTTCCAAATATGTATTAAAATCCAATTTCACCATTAAATTTGGCTAAGCTACATGCCACAAATGATATTGGATCTCTTTTGAACGTTAATTTCTTTAATATTTATTAAAAATCTGACTTCAACATTGAATTTGATTTTAAATTTCTAACTTAAAAAACATTGTTTAATTGTTTTTCTAGCAGTCTCTTTCCCGTGATACAGTATTAGTATTTTAATCTGTACTCAGATTTTATAAATAGGACAATTAATTAGGCCTACTACAGTGAAAATAACATTTAGGGCTTTGTTACTGTAGGGACAGGGTAATTTTTATTTTCTACATGTCACACTTTTAGTTAACCCTGGGAGGTAATCTCCACTCCACGGGCAGAGTTCACTAAATTCTGCCGCTCCGCTTGCAGCGCAAAGCTTGGCCCAAAAAACTCTGCCTCCTGATGGTAGAATGAAATTTACTGTCTCTGGTTTCACCTGAAAGAAAATGAAAGTGCGCCTGCCACCAGGGGGTTGTTGGGGACAGGAATGTAGAGAGCCTCCTTGGAAGGTGGGCATGTGGCAGTAGAGGGACACATCAGGTGAGCTGCGGGGGCATGTCGTGTGTGTCCAAGCCAGTCCAATCCAGTTTGGTAGATGTTTATGTTTGGGTGACAAGCTCCTCCTGGGCTGGGCAAATAGCCAACAGGAGCTGGTGAGCAGGGCTCAGTAAAAGGCTTCTTGGCATGTCACAAGGCTTCTTTAGAGGCAGTCCTTGGGCTCTTACACTCCCTGGGCTTGGCTTTGACAGTATCTGAGCTCTGACCTTTGGCCCTGTCAGTCCCTGGGCTCGTACAGAGAGTTCTGCGGACTCTGCCTGGGTCTGTGGTTGGTATCGACCTGACTATGGTGAAGTTCTCACTGGCTTTGGCATTGCTGCCAATGGCCTGTATATCCCTCAGCTGGGGGCACTAAGGTAAGTACACACCCACCATCATGCCGCTGACAGGCGCCGCCGCGGGATGGGACATCATCAAGAGCTTAAGTTGCTGTGCTATCTTTCCGAGATCTTACGTTGTGAAAATGTGCTGCAGGTTTGTTGTGGTTGGTTGTGCACAACCTAGAGGTTGTTTTGTGATTTCTGAGAGCTTGTTGTTTGTGCTGTGTGATGGGGTTGTTTATAGAAGTGTGTGCTTATGTATGACTTGTGCTTTTGATGTCTTGTGATCTGTGAAGATGTTCTGGGCTTTGGTTGGTGCGTGATGGGGATCTGTTATGTTAACGCATCACATGGGACTGTGAGTGGAGCAGAAAGGTGGCAACGGGTCCTAATACCAGTGAGGAAAATGTGACCATCTGCCCCCTATCCCCTTAGTTTCACAGTAAAAATACAATTTGGGTGAAGTGGGCACCTCTGAGATCTGGTGCCACTCCACCTGTGGCTCTGTTGGTGGATGCACCCTTGGGAACTGTGGTGAGGTGGTGGAATTTTGAGGTGCTGTATGGAGGGCTATGTTTGTGCATGGAGGAAATGTGTAGTGAATGATACGTGGGTGCTCCTGTGTTATTGTAATTGAGGGGTGTTATGCTGTGAAACGGAGTGTAGAGACCCAGTCCTGATTAAATTTAAGAGAGACATCAGTTTGCTTGCACGCCGTGAGAGACATATTTAATGCGTGTTACATATGTAACCAGACTAGATCAAAGCACAGCATTTCTTTTTATAAAGTCTTTATCTCTGCTCTTCTACAATAAGTCATGCATGGAAAACATTGGTCCACTATCTGTAGAGCGAGACAGCAGTGTACAACCCTTCTTCTGTTTCAGTACTACATGCCTCAGAATTGCAACAAGGCTTGAAATGCATTTGCGGGGAGCTTAAGAATGAACAGCTTCCGGGAAATTGAGTTTCCTTTTCTTCAGGGTATGTGGCTGAAGCGATCAGTAAAGTGCTGGAGATACCGCAGCTGCACCCCTTCCCCCGCTGTCCCAGCTTGGCACTGCAGCCCAGGAGAAACTCGAGGCATGGGCAGGAGAGAAACACAAACCTTAGTTAAGTGTCAGTCTTCGTCCAATAAATAGTCCATGTCACATCAGGGTATATTCAATGTATATTATCGTTGCATTAAGCAAGAAATTACTATTTGTTTGTTTAATGCATCAACAATACTAGCTCCAAATGCCCCACTCCACCTGATAGCCAAACTTCACGGAATTTCACGGAGTTCCTATGTGACTCCACGTAATTCTGTAGAGTGAAACTCTGCGAGCTCCGCCCACCCCTATTTTTAGTACCATGAACCCTACTTTGTGGGCAACAAGGCCTACATAGGTGTGATTTATTATGGTTTAACATGAAGGTCTTTACCTATCAAAAAGGGTCATTTTGATAGTTGACATTGCAGTTTTTACAATGCACCTGTAAGGCTACACAGGGTAGGACTAATCCACATTTGCAGCCCCACTGTGGTTGATCTTAGTAGAGGTGCTACAGTCCACAAGTGGCATTTAACTTTTAGGGCCTAAGTCTCCTTTCTATGCCATATACTTAAGACTTACAGGCAAGCTGAACATGCCAAATTAGGAATAGGCCAATTTAACCATGTTTAAAAGAGGAGCATAGGCACTTAATTCCTGGGTAGCAGACGTAAAGTACATAAGATTCTAATTCATGAAAGCAAAGCAGACAGGGCAAACGAAACTAGGTGGTGCCACATAAAAGATGGCCATTTCCTATAGGAAGATAAATAACCCCCCCCCCCCCAACACCCAGGCCATTGTCTGACATGGGATGCACTTCCACACCTGATCATGGCCAAGCACTGGCTGGGCAGCTGCCGGAGAGCTAATACAAATTAGCTAATAGTAGCTTCAAACAGGGAACAGTTAACTTTCTAAAAATTACTTTTTCTAAGTGAATATTAGAAATTCAACTTCATCATTAAATTGGGTTTTTGATACATATTAAAAATAGTGCTTGGATAATTTTTCTAGATGGTTCCAAACTCGATATAGCAAAATTAAACTTTTAATCATAAGATAGCCAGAGCTATCCACGGTGAAAAGAGTTTGTCACTGTAGAGATCTGCCAACTTTTCTGTCGGTCAAGAGTAACCTTGTGGAAGCTAGAAATTCAAAGCTACAATCACAGGGTAGATTTACTCTAGAAGTTATCAAGTAAAGCCATGTACTACTTGTGACCCCTTTGATTTGTTCTACATTAATGCATCAGGGACCTCTGACAAGAAAGCTGCTGTAGAGAACGCAAACCTGTAAATCCATGCATGTACTTCTCTCCTCAAAACAAAGCACAGAATATGGACAATAACATAATTTAAAGCAGGGATTTTGATCTAAAGGTCTTTGGCATAGAACCCAAACTTCTCACATTACCTTTTCCCCCACTGACACTAAGGCTCTGCCAAAAAAACAAGTTCAGATAATCAACATTTCTCTTAAGATGCCACTCCCTCTTTCACTACTGGTGCTGCCCAATCTCTACATTGGTATAACCTACTTTATTCACTGGTACACCCCAAACCCTGTATGGATACCAACCAAATCTCTACTGCAGCAAGCAAACTAAGTGAGCAGGCTCACCATTAAAAAGGGGACAAGAGGTGTTCTCTCCCAGGGAAAATGTTTCAAAAATGTGAAAAATATGCACTGTACTTCACCAGTATCACTCACATTTGTTAAAAATACATGAAAAGGCACTGAAAGAATAACCCAGTATTTCATGGTTGTAACTGAGCTACTTACTAAAAATGTATGAATATAAATACTAAGGGGTCAATTCCGATCCAGGGAAGGAAGGCCTTCCCAGAGCCGTCTGGAGCTGTAGCTTCCGACCGACTCGTACTGGAAGCCAAGCCTTCCAAACGACAAAGTACAATACTCAAAATCCCTTACTCATGAACTACTCGGACACTTCAAATCCGTCTCCATTATCCCAATGAGAAGCCTCCGTAAATGCTGAATGGAGTCGTCTGGAGGCATATTCCCAGCCCGATTCCGAACACCTAAGTACGATGCGTACTTCTCATGCGCCAAACCCGTCGCTACTACCAACACTTCAGAGCATCCGGAAGAGGAGTATTTCAGCTCTGAAGCATGCCACAACACAATCCCTGCAAACGAGACGATGCAGCCATGTATCCTATTGCTCACGTCATACCCATACTCTATGTGGACGGCCATTACTACAACCCCAACCAATGCGTTCATCACAGACGGTAAGTCAGACACCTACCACACACAAAAACGCCACTACCCCACGAAAGGCAACATTACATACAGTTTGTGAGAAACTACAGTCACCATTGTGGTGGGTGGAAATCTTGCAACATTGTCTACCCCATAGGGGGGGTGGATGGCTAACCCTCCCAGCATAGACTATCCTATAGGGGGTGGATGGCTAACACTCCCAGGATTGTCTACCCTATAGGTGGTTGGATGGCAAATACTGCCAGCAATCTAATGCCCATAGGGGTTTGGATGGCTAACACTACCAGCAATCTAATGCCCATAGAGGGGTGGATGGCTAACACTATCAGCCTTGTCTACCCTATAGTGGGTGGATGGCTAACACTCCCAGCATTGTCCACCCTAAAGGGGTGGATGGCTAACACTCCCAGCAATCTAATGCCATAGGGGGTGGATAGCTAACACTCCCAGCATTCACTACCCTATAGGGGGGTGGATGGCTGACACACCCAGCAATATAATGCCCATAGGAGGGTGGATGGCTAACACTCCCAGCATTGTCTACCCTATAGGGGGTGGATGGCTAACACGCCCATTGTTGTTTACCCTATAGGGGGGTGGTTGGCTAACACTCCCAGCATTGTCTACCCTATAAGGGGGATGGCTAACACTACCAGCATTGTCTACCCTTTAGGGGGTGGATGGCTAACACTACCAGCATTGTCTACCATATAGGGGGGATGGCTAACAATCCCAGCAATCTAATGCCCATAGGGGGGTGGATGGCTAACGCTCCCAGCATTGTCTACCCTATAGGGGGGTGGATGGCTAACACTCCCAGCATTGTCTACCTTATAGTGGGGGTGGATGGCTAACACTACCAGCAATCTAATGCCCATAGGAGGGTGGATGGCTAACACTACCAGCATTGTCTACCCTGTAGAGGAGTGGATGTCTAACACTATCAGCAATCTAATGCCCATAGGACCGACCCCCCCCGGACCCCACGGACCATTCACCACCTCCATCACGGACATCATCTCGCCACAAGCCATCGCATCCACCAACTACACCTTGCTGGGAGACCTCAACTTCCACCACGACAACCAACTAGACCCCAACACCACATCCCTCCTGGACAACCTCCACAACATTGGACTCCGCCAGATCGTGACGGAACCAACGCACCCAGCGGGACACACCCTCGACCCCCTCTTCACAACAGAAAACTCCATCACTTTCAGCCACACCACTGAACTCCCGTGGACAGCCCATCAATGCGTCCACTTCTCCTTCAGAACACCCACCATCCACAGAACCCAGCACCTGCTCCCATGAAGAAACTGGACCAAAATCACCGACGACCAGCTCACCGCCTCACTCGGCAACTCCACCCCAACCATCGCGGAAGACGACGACCCCAACAACGCAGCCCGAACTCTGCACAGATGGATCTCCGACAGTGGCAACACCACAGCCCCCCTCAAGAAGAACAACAACACACATGCGAAGAAAGCCAGATGGTTTACCACCGAACTTCGAGAGTCCAGACGCACATGCCGCCGCCTCGAAAAGGCCTGGAGGAACTCCAAATCCACAGAAGCCCAAAACTTCAGAGCCGCCACCCATGCCTACCACCAACTCATCAGAAATACGAGAAAAACAGCGATCAAAGACAGAATCTCCACACGCGCGCACAACAGCAGAGAGCTCTTCAGCATCATCAAGGAGTTCGCCCAACCCACCAGCGAGTCTACAGACATCCCTCCCTCACAAGATCTCTGCGACAAACTCAGCACCTTCTTCCACCACAAAATCAAGAACATTTACGACAACTTCGATGAAGACAGCCAACACACTGAACCCTCCCCAACCACCCCTGGCACCCTGAAGCCAACGATTGACAGCTGGACAGCCCTCACCACCAAAGACATGCTGAAGACAATGACGTCAATCCACTCCGGGGCGCCCACGGACCGTTGCCCCCACCACATCTTCCACAGAGCGGCCGACACCATCCCACCCATGCTTTGCCACACCATCAACCACTCCCTTGCGAACGCCTCCTTCCCTGACGACTGGAAGCATGCCGAGATCACCCCCCTACTGAAGAAGCCCTCAGCGGACCCCACCGACCTAAAAAACTACAGCCCCATCTCCCTGCTCCCGTTCCCAGTGAAAGTCATCAAGAAAGCCATCAACAGCCAACTCACCACCTTCATCAAAGAGCACAACATCCTCGACCCCTCCCAATACGGCTTCAGAAAAAACCACAGCACAGAAACCGCCTTCCTCGCCACTACAGATGACATACGCTCCCTCCTAGACAGAGGAGAGACAGTAGCCCTCATCCTCCTCGATCTCTCAGCAGCCTTCGACACAGTCTCTCACCGCACCCTAGCATGCAGACTTCATGACGCAGGGATCTGGGGCAAGGCCCTCGACTGGATCTGCTCCTTCCTCTCCGGCAGAACGCAGCGGGTCAGACTCCCTCCTTTCCTCTCGGACCCTACACCTACCACCTGCGGAGTTCCCCAGGGATCCTCCCTCAGCCCCACACTGTTCAACATCTACATGGCTCCGCTTGCCCCATCGTCAGAACCCACGGACTCAACATTGTCTCATACGCAGACAACACCCAACTCTTCCTCTCCCTATCCAACTAACCCAACGCAGCCAAACACAACTTTCAAGAAGGCATGGAAGCAGTTGCCAAATGGATGAAAGGCAGCTGCCTACAACTCAACACTGACAAAACAGAAGTACTCATCATGGGCCCACACCCCGATGCCTGGAACGACACCTGGTGGCCCCCCGCCCTCGGAAGCCCGCCCATCCCCACGGACCATGCACGCAATCTCGGAATCATCCTGGACTCCAAACTCAAAATGGACCACCAGATCAACTCCGTCGCATCCTCCTGCTTCCACACCCACCGCCTCTTATGCAAGACCTTCAAATGGAACCCCCTCGAGCACAGAAAGACCGTCACTCACACCCTTGTCAGCAGCAGACTTGACTACGGCAACGCACTCTATGCCGGAATGAACCAAAACCTCACCCGCAAGCTACAAAACGTTCAGAATGCCGCTGCAAGACTGGTCTTCAACCTGCCAAGACACTGCCACATCTCCCAGCACCTGCGCACACTCCACTGGCTCCCCATCAAGACTAGAATCACCTTCAAGATTCTCACCCACGCACACATAGCCCTCCACAACACCAAACCAGCATACCTTAACAGCCGACTCGAATTCCACGCACCCCAAAGGATACTACGATCAGCCCAGCTCTCCTACGCCGTGGTACCCCGCACCAGGAAGTCCAGATCGGGAGGCCGCTCCTTCTCCTTCCTCGCAGCCAGAGCCTGGAACGCCCTACCGCTCCACCTCAGACAGACACATCACTCCCCATCTTCACGAGAAACCTCAAAACATGGCTCTTCGATAGACCTCCCCCTTGATGGACTGGAACCTGCACCTCCCCTCCTCCCTAGTGCCTTGAGACCCTCACGGGTGAGTAGTCGCACTCAACAAACCCATGATTGATTGATTGATTGGATGGCTAACACTACCAGCATTGTCTATCCTATAGGGGGTGGATGGCTAACACTTCCAGCATTGTCTACCCTATAGGGGGTGGATGGCTAACACTACCAGCACTCCAATGCCGATAGAGGGGTGGATGGCTAACACTACCATCAATCTGGAGACAATATGGGGATTTGGGGGGTAACCCCCCTATCAATGTGTAGTCAACATGGGGATTTGGGGGTAACCCCCCTTGCAATGTGTAGACAAGATGGTGTTTAGGGAGGTAACCCCCCCAGCAACCTGGAGACAAAATGGTGTTTGTTGGGGTAACCCCCCAGCAATGTGTAGACAATATGGTGTTTGGGGGGTAACCCCCCAGCAATGTGTAGACAAGATGGTGTTTGGGGGGTAACCCCCCCAGCAATCTGGAGACAATATGGGGTTTAGGGGGAAACCCTCCCAGCAATCTAGAGACAATATGGTGTTTGGGGGTAACCCCCCCAGCAATCTGGAGACAATATTGTGTTTGGGGGTGTAACCCCCAGCAATCTTGAGACAATATGGGGTTTGGCGGATAACCCTGTGCAATGTATAGGCAAATATGGGGATTGTGTGGGTCAAATACCCTTGCATGGCATAATCAGAAGGGCTATGGGCAAACCCACACATGCAAGTTAGATATTAGTTGTGTGTTGGTGGCCCAAAACCCACAGCAACGTACAGCTAAGCATTGTTGGGGGGGTTACATACACACAGATATGTTAAGCCAATCTATCTGGTGTTTGGGGGGGTTAACACTCCCAGCAATGTGTAGTTGGACAATGTATTATTTTACACTCCGAAATGCATCCATACACACAATTGGAGTACAAGCTGCTGCAAAAAAAAAAAATTTCTAAGCCAATTCTCACTTTTAATGAAATGCAGTCACACACTGGCATTAATGTTGACTGGCAAGCTTAAAGAATGTCCAGAGTGGAGATGTTGGACTCCCAGGGCCAGGAGAAAAGAAAACCCCAGAGCAACATCAACTCTATGTCCCTCAAATGCAGGTGATATACATGGGTGCTGATGCAGAAAGGCAACAGGCCAGCCACACACTCCACTGATCTATATGTGTGTTGAGTCCAAACCGGAAGTGGCCTGGCTAGGCCTTGGATTGGCAATCTGGGCAATCAGGCATTTTTCGGTGACCGGCTGCACCAGGGTCACCTGCAGCCCAAACTGTAGGTGGCTTCCAGCAACCATAACAAGAGACTGAATCACTTCCCAAGTACCCACCAGGCCACAGCACTGTGGTGACAGCATCTGGTCCGCTGTGCTGCTGGGCTGCAAATTGATGATGTGGGCCACACTTCAGAGCAGACACTGTTGCGCCCTGTGTCATGTGCCTTGCAAGTAGCAGTGTCTTCTCACATACCCAAACGTGACTTTCAGGGCATGGCAGGTGCAACGAGGCTGTATTGGAGGTAGGTGCCTTGCAGGGAGCAAACTCATTATTGGACAGTCTAACTCCCACCCGCCTTGATCAGCAAAAATGCCTCATTGGAAAAAACATTGACAGGTGACATTGCATAGTCCACATGACAGCGAAGATCAGGGAATGTATGGCAAGAACTACATGAGTGCCTAGGCATCATTGTGCTTCAAATCTGACCATGGGTTCATAGCATGTGGAGTATGTACAATGAGGGAATTTTGGCATCAGGTAGGTACACCTTCCATGCTACTTAATAAGAGATACACACATTTGACGGTGGTTCAGGAAGTGCCAGACCTACAAATATGTATGTGACGCATTGTCCAAGCATCAGTCTAACACAACACACACTCAAACATCTCAGGGCAACTAAAGTACACATACTGACAGAAGGCGGACATTGTGATGAGTCTCTGTACACTGAAGCACAGAGGGTAGCAGACCCAACAGCACACAAGTAGACAAGCTATCAAAAGTAAATTATGAAGCTACCACTACAACAAACCAGGAGTGTTTGTGTCACAGTCGTCAGAGCCACATCTGGAGGCTACATTTCTACTTGCAATTGGGAAAATCATAGTACCAACAACAATGTTGAAGACAGTCACCATGTGTGTCCTGGTGGTGCTGCACACAAATGTAATTCAGAACACGTACACTGTTAACTTTGTTGCATGTTATTCTCAGCAAGTTGGCACAAAACTACAAAAGCTGATGTATATGCAGCTAATGATTAATGCCATTTCGATAATGCAGATAGTGTACTGCAGAAAACTTGGATGACTAATGATTTGCCGGACAGAGGATACACCAACAGGCTTTGGAGGCTCCAATGCACAGCCAAATGTGTAAGAGAATCTGACAGCACTGGTAACTACACCGGGGGGGAGCAATCTGTGGGTCACATACACAATCCACATAGCTATCCGCAAGATAGTGTAAATTGCTATATCTTGTGAGGATAGCGGACATGTGCAGAATGAAATCTGTCTTGCCCACACTTTGTACTTTATCACTGTATCAATATCCATTAATCCATAAAGGATGGCCACAACAAAGACATATGTACCTCAAGCTCCAGGGCAGGGAACACAGTTCTGATTGTGAGCACTCATGAACACCTACAAGTCCCACCCTTGCCATACCAGATGATAGGTATCAAGAATTTGGCAATGCCAACACCTATGGAAATGTGTGAACTGTCACTTGGGAGTTTGTCATCACAATGAGTCTACTTTCCTGGTGCCCCAACATCTTGGCTATTCAAAATCAGAATGCCAGGAATATTCATGCGTGTGTAGTATACTGGCAAGTGTGGGGATGTGTGTCTGGACTAGTCTGAGCACAGGTGGCATAACTAACCACATCCCTGCACATTCACTTGAGGTGTCATTAACACCCCAAGCAATGAAATGATAGCCAATGTCCCAGCATCATGACTAAACATCCTAGGATGCTTGTTTCTGGTCCGGGGAGGACCTGGCTTGGCAGTTCGGGCTGGACTGTTCCCATGAGGCACAGGGTCAAGACTGATTTGCATATGGCCAGGTATAAACTGGGGTGGCATGGTGAGCAAAAGAATGATGGATTTAACCCAGATCTCTTGACTGGGGGTGAATGTTTTGATTTGTTCTGCATTCCGTCCATCAAATGTGTGTCTTTTGCTAAACATCCGAAGCAAGTACCACCTCCATCCCAGGGCATCATACAAGGGCATTATTGACCAATCGGTGACCACTACTGACTACAAAGGGTAACTTGCCACTCATGCCCACACACGGCTAACACAAGCCAAGGCTAGGTGGAGGCTACTACTCATGTGATGCCAATCTTTGTAGCACACACCAGTGTCCTCAAAGAGACCATCACAACAATCATCCATGTACATACATTGGCAAATAGCAAGCTTCAGCAAACACATAACACATCTACAGATTCACTCTGGCTACTGTTTCTGCACACTCACATAAACATAATCAACAAATATGCACATGTCAACTACAACCTAAGGCCTGCACCTACTTAAAATATGCAGGTATCACACCTCCAACATCCAGGTCACAGTACATGCTCAACTCTCTTTACTATCAGACACACAAGCATGTCAAGAGCACCCCCTGTTTAATCTAAATGTAAAAGTATGTCCGACCCACTACACAAACTATTACAATAGGAGTCGTCCTCACTCACATGTGCGCTGCCCTCATCTCATCCACACATACACTGGCAGCACCACTCTCCTCAACAGACATCGCATGTACCATGCCCGATGGACAAATCCCATCACCAGTAGCACACTCAGTGATGCCTTGGACTGCACTCATGCCACAATATCCAGCATCACTGCACACCCTGACATGCACATTCCACACATCACCACATCTCACAACAAGACACATACATAGCTCAATGGATGTGTACACAGTCATTTGCATATCACAACATACACACTCATATCTGCACAAGTCCAACCACTTGTCACTTGAGTAAAAGATCTATCTGCAGAATTAACATACTACAACTCTACAACACCTCACATATCACCATCCAGCACACATAATCACACTACTGGTGTATATACCTTCACAAACACTTGTAAAATCTGTCACATATGACTATTTAAACCTTGTCTCATTGTGGCCCAGTCACATCCACATAAGACTTCCATGAGCAAGAACACCATGGACTCATGCACAGTATCAACAAACCTCACTCATCAAAAATGTACCGTCACTGCCCAATTGCACAATAGTGCCACAGACCACAGCACTCATCACCTGCAAAAATCCAACCTTGTCCAGCTGTATATTCCCCTATCACATCTACACATTCCTACCATACCTTGTGCAGTATGGATGCTGGAAATCAAGCTTGCATATTCTGAATCACACCCCTGCATGTCAAGCATTCACTTCAGGACAATGTGGACACATCATGTCACCAACACAAGAACGACCAATGTACTATAGTCACAACCCAAACCCTCTCACATTCTCCTTAATTGTACTTTATCCATCACATAGGAGTCTACACTACATGGAAAGTAATGTTACACCAGGCTCCATCACCTCTACCCTTGTGTTTGACAGCTCATCACATGCAATATCAACTTTGCTATACACACCTGCAGTTATGTTACGCAAACACATTTCAACAGACTCCCCTGTGTGTGGCTTTGCAGAGCATAGATGTCACACAGGCTCCAGTGGCATCTGCATGGCAGACAGACACACTACACATCTGGGCACACACAATCCACTCGTATGAACACATGGAGCACAGGGCCAAGCAACATACATCACAGCACCCCTCGTCCAGATCAGTGTGACCATGCACAGCATCAAGCATAGCTCAAAAGGACAGCATTAGTGGTCTAGCACAAATTACAAACTGCACACAAATCTCATGCCCAATTACAAATGGTGTGTGGGTGAATAAATGATGTGAAAGCTTGCACAGGCAAGAGCCAGCATTAACATGATGTAGCCATACAAAAGCTGGATGGCACCACACACATTTGGATGAGAAAACACTGGATTAGTAACCATGGAAACTTGTCATACAAGAAAAAGAACATCTTCTTACACTTCAGTATTTGGAGGCAACAGGGTCTGAAGACTGTCAGATTTCTGCTCACCTCACACACACCATGGGCTCAGGATATGTCACAGATGGTCACACTGCCATGAGGCAAATTGACGAAAGTGGAAGGCCACAAGCTTGTCATTGGCATGGGTGTACCAGATCCAGGGCATTCGTCAGGACCTAAAAAGAACATAGAGGGCTCCGTTCTTACCAGCTAGTGGTAAGAGTAAACCACTGTGTGGGCGTGAGCACTGCCACACTCCACAACTTGATGGCCTCTAATTTCAAGCCCTAGATACCAAAGCTACTTGCCCCATGGGCAGAAACATGTTGACCTCTCACATAACGGATAGGGGACATTAATTCCCCCACATACCGTCACTTGATTTTAATATCATATAGTTACCTTTAACATTAAAAACACGATTAAGATAACTATAATGTTTTTTAACCACACTTTTTGTTTATGGGCCCCCACTTAGTTTAGAAGTGCATCCCTGTCGTCAGGTGTATGCCCGCCCTCCATCAAACCAAGGTTTTAGAGGGCGAGGACTGGTCAATGATGAAGCATGACACCAGGTGGTGTGTGAGACCAGTCCGTTACTTTTTGTGAGATGCCTTCACTTACAAATACATCCCAAACCTCGTAGTGGCAATTCAGTTAGGAGCAGCTTTTTGTGGTTAGACTGTTAGTGTTGGAGGCTGCTAGCTCCTAAGACCCCGTGCCTCTCGTTCCCTTCTCCACACAACGTGGGGCTTTTGTGGTTATTGTTGACAAAACAAGCCTTGCTAAATGTCTCCTCCTCTATCTATCCACTACTATACTGTTTGCTACACAAAGAGTCATCCATCCCTTCCACCCTACTGTACACACCTTACTGGGGCATGCAGAACTCTGCCCCCAACACAATGAGTGGAGCACTCAAAGGCACCATACCTAGCCATCAACCATTCAGCTCATAGCATCCAGGGATAGTCTGTGTCACCAACTTCCATCCTGTGATACAGAGCAGACAGGGGCAACCGTGATCATGTTTGGATCACCTATTGTGGTGCCACCTGTTACTTGATTGTAATGCCATTACAAGAGATGACATCATGTTGATGGGTAAATATCACTTATATAAAAATAGCTTTAAATTAAATACACACATGTATTTGAAATCTCGTTGAAGATGTTGCTTATCCAGATTCTCATTAGATTTCAAAATACACAAGTTCTACACTATTCAACTCATATGGGCTATATGTGTACCCATGCACTCACAATTGAGATTGTTCCCTGACAGTGTGCCGGGTAATACAGTTGCCAAAATGGAAGTTCATGTTAGAATATAAATATTCATGTACTTGACGAGATGAATTGTGTAAATGCATCTGATTGATTGGTGAGAATGGTGAATGTGGACGTTTTTTGAAGATCACCAGATTTCACTTTTATTTACCTTTTCAAAGTAAAAAGTGCAGGTTTTAGATTTCCCATGTCACTGAATGGTAAGTTCTTAGAATTCTACCATCATCTAAATGTTATCCTGAATAGTCCAAATCAGATGTTCACGGTGTTAGTTATTTCATCATGAAAACCTGTTGTGCTTTACAGAAAAATACCCTGACTACACACTCTTTTCTGATGGTGATTAAAGATGTTCAACACCACCCCCCCCCACAAGGAATCATGATGCTTTTAGAATGTGGATGAAAGTCACAAGGCAAACCTGAGTAAACTACTTCATGCCTGTCTCAAGTGCTCCTGCAGCGCTCCCTTCTATGATCATCTGATCCGGTACTCCCTCCCATCTACCTTCTGCATACCTTCATCTCCCTATTACTTGTCCAGACCACTTCCACCTCCTCATCTCCAACAGCTCTCTTTTCAGCCAAGTTGGCACCTGTAGCTTTCTTTTCAACTCTCTGTTTAACACCCTACTTCACTCCTTTGCATGTTTAACTCCTCCAATCAATTGTTTTATTTTTTTTAGTTTAAATATGCTTTAGTGAGGAGAAAAGGTATAATGATACATACTTTGAGTAGAGATTATAAGAATATCATTCAATAAGGGAAATATATAAGAAGGTATACATGCTCTTCAATAAAGCATAGCAGGAAAAGTAAGGAGATAAGTGCGAAAGAAGAAAAATAAGAAAGAATGAAGAAGAAAAAGTGATGTCTGAAATAAATTTACGTAGATAATGAAGATGAGAAAAATATAAAATATAACATGGTAACTTGAATAACGGTATTTAAATTACAGATTTTATAAGCATTGAATGGATATTACAATATGAATTAACAACATACTTAAGTAAAATTATTCAACAATGCATATTCAAGGGGGGTTAGAACTTCTTCAGCAAAAATATCAGTCAATTTGGTTAAAGAACGAGGGGCATATTATCAAGCCCTCTATCGCCGCGTTAGCGGCACTTTTCTGCCGCTAATGCAGCGATATTTTTATCACACTATTAACAAGCTGCAGCTAACGGGCCTTAGTGTGAGTTTTTTAGCGATAGCAGCTGTTTTTCCACCTCTAAGCATGTCAGCGATATATATCGCTAATGACATGCAAAGTGGGCGTTCCTGACTAAAAATGCATTGAAACAGTCGCAGACACAACTTCCCCCTATTATCAATGCCCGCGAAGGGATTTGAAAATTCACGCTAACCGCGCTTATCGCTGGAATTTAACGCCTGGAATAAACTTGCCTTAACCATCTTGTCAATGGGGGGTGGATTGTTAGCTTAAGTACACACTTGCCTATTAGCAAGCTTTTCATTTGCGCAGTAAATTTAGCGCTGGAATTCTCACGTTGTTGCTGGGTTAACTCGCTATCGCTGGATTTCCTATCGCCTTTGCGATACGCGTTGATAATACCGCGCTATCACGACGAGGAAATCCAGCGAAAGCCGGCGATAAAAAAAACTGTGCTAAGTGCGCTTTGAGATAAACATCGCAGATCCTTGATAATATGCCCCTAGATTTGTTAAGAAATGTCTTAACTGGCATCCATAAGTGTTCTCTCTTAAACCCTAATAAAAGAGGATAAACATATGCTCTGTCCAACCTATGATGAAAACATACAGCGTACCACTATTCTTTGTAATTAACATTTGAAGTATTTTTTCAATGTGAGGGAAGTTTAGAGTAAGCAAGAGGTCTAATAGCTTGGCCTGTAAGGGAAACTTTCCCAATCAGAAGAAATGCTTCCTAAGAAAACATTAGGGTGCATATTTATTAACAAATTACACAGCACAGAAAAAGTCACCATGCTACATTGTTTTATAGGGAAAGGGCAGGAATGCACCATACCTAACATTGTATGGCACATTCCTGTCATTTCCTAGCACTGCTGCCCCATGTGCTGCTTAGCACCAACACAGATACACGTGAACCATGGTCCAAGGATGCCTGTGAGATAGGCAGGATTTTTTTGTGCAGGAAGGGCACCTTCTGGCACAAAAACAATCCTCAGAGGCATTTTCCTCTCTCTAAGTGTGCTGCAGAATTGAAATGGTATGGGATCAAAATCCAAAATACCAGGTGCATGGTTGGAAATTAAAATAGAACCACTTTATGTCTGTAGAAGATGTTGAGCTAATGATTTACTTTAAAAAATGTAATCAATGCGTGATTGAGCAGGTGAGCTGAAGAATAAAATGTGTTTTCTTGTGAAGTGGGATTAGCAGAGTGCTATGTACCAATAAGAAACTTTTGAGAAATTGTAGAACAGAATGACCTATGCATTCGACTTTCAATTAATTTAAATTTAGATTTCCTAGCTGAAATAGTATCACACACCTGATTTACATCACCACCCAAAATAAAGTATTCACCATTAAAGTTCACTAATTGTTTGGTAATTTCAGGCCAAAATTAATTATTGACCAATGTGCGTCCATATATATAAAAAATTGTCACTGGGATGTTATCAATCAATAACTCAATGACAACCCATCTGCCTACAGTATCATTAGATTGTGAAACAACTATGATGTTCAAGTGTTTACTAACAAGAATAATTGTAGCATTCTTTTTCTGCTGTGCAGGGGAAATAAATACCTGATCAACCCGAAATCATTAATTTTCACTGTTTCTGATACAAGCAGATGTGTTTCTTGTAAAAGAGCAATATCAGCATGGAAAGTAGCAAGATGTGAAAAAACATTTTTGGGCCAGATGTACGACCCATTTTTGCATGCGCCAACGGGTTTGCGACCTGTTTGCGCATGCAAAAACCTCATGGGCCATGTACAAAGCCTATTTAGCGAGTCGCAATTTATTTGCGACTCGCTAAATAGGTTATGCGACTCGCTATTAGGAAGGGGCGTTCCCTTCCTAATAGCGACCGCAAAGCCATGTACCAATGTTTTGCAACTGCAATTGCGGTCACAAAACACTCACAAATTACCACCCTCTTCTAGAGGGTGGTAATGGAGTCGCAATTGGGAAGGGGTCCCCAGGGGACCCCTTCCCCTTTGTGACAGGCTCTGAACATATTTTTAAGGGCAGGCAGTGGTCCCAGGGACAACTACCTGCCCTTAAAAAATGAAACAAAAAACGTTTCATTTAAAAAAAAAAAATGCATCCCGTTTTCCTTTAAGGAAAACGGGCTGCATTTAAAAAAAAAAAGCTGCTTTATTTAAAAGCAGTCCCAGACATGGTGGTCTGCTGAGCCCAGCAGGCCACCATTCCTGGGAGGGCCTGTCATTCCCAATGGGCTCACAAATTGTGAGAGGCTCAATAATATTCATGAGCCTCGCAATTTGCGACCCCATTGGGAATAACAAACTGTGTCTCTGACACTGTTGAACATCCCATTTTGCGGCTCGCAAATTGCGAGTCGCTATTGCGACGCAATTTGCGAGTCACACAATTGTTGGTCGTACATCTGGCCCTTTACCTCTTAATTGGGTTACCTATATTTTTAATATTTGATGAGATTACTCAGAATTGTAAAACACTTTAAGATATATAAAAACACAATGCTCATACCAAGGAACATTATCTGACGTTATATAAAATTGACATATGTAGGAAAAAGAGGAGATCTGATTAGAAAGGGAAGAGGAAGAGAGGAACAAACAAAGAATGAAGAAAAGGTAAAGAGAAAACAAAAAACAAATGAGAATAGATAGTACAAGTCAAGTACATGACGACTATAAGACATAGCTATCGAGGAAGGTCTTCAAATTCACAGGGTTTAGGTAACATACAGACAAAGACATTGGATGTGTAAGGAGAAAATAGACTGGAAACTGAAAGGGAAAAACAAAAATTGCTTCAATCATATAGAAACAGTAAGGCATAATATTCCATAAACATGAAACCATATCACATATAATAACATAATGAAAAAGATTATTCTTTGGAGTCTTCTCTGGATTGGTGAAGAAATCTTTTAAGCTGCATAGGATCTTCATATGTTACCGTTTTGTCCTTATAAGTCACTTTGAATCCGCAAGGATGAAAGAGTCCAAATCTTGCATTAATAGCTTTGCGCTGTGGATGAGGATCTAAAAATTGTTTCCGTCATTCTGCTGTAACTTTCGCCACATCTTGAGAGAAGAATAGTTTATGGAAAGACAAGATAACCTGTTTCTTTGACTTAACAGCATTAAGAACTTTGAGTAAATCAGTGTGCTCCAAAAATAGAAGAGTGACACTTCTAGGATTAGAAATAGATTTTGGACCCAGCCTGTGTGCATGTTGAATATTTAGCACTGTAGAAAATGGGAGATCCAAGACCTTTCGAAGGAATTCCTTGAAAAACTGTAGGAGATCAGATCCTTCCACATTTTCTGGTAGGTCATAAATTCTAAGATTGTTTCTATGATTTCTGTTTTCCAAATCCTCTGTATGCCTCCTCAACTCACTTATTTCTAGTTGCATTTTGTCTATTTTGGTAGTATGATCTTGTAGATCACTGACTCTCTGCTCTAGGTCTGAAACCCGTTTATCCATAAATGTATATTTACCTTCAAGATTGTGTAGAGAATTGGTGACTCTTTTGCTGCCGGACAGGGGAAACTACAATCCCCAGAGGACGCCAAGCCTGGAGGAGGCATGGGTGCATGGCACAGTGACCACTCATTAACGCTGTGTGCTCCTGCAGACAAGGGATGCAACCAACCATGTGCCTGGGCAAAGACCGAGCCCATCTTTGGCTGTCAACAACTGTCATCTGTTGGGCCACCCTCTTGCCTCTCCTCCTGAACTGGATAAGGTATGGTCTCCGTTCACAGCTTTTTTGTTTTGATTTGGTCAGTACTTGGCTTTCATTGCAACTAAGTAACTGCATGACTGTGTAATATGGGGAAAAGAAAGGCTGCTCCATCCAAAATACCACTCCCCAGTGTCCCCTAGAATCTGTACTATTTATAGTTTTTTGTGCTGTGGGGCTGAGTCAGAGGAGAATGAATTAGCAGAGCATCACCTGTCTTTGACAGGGAATGGTTTATCCCATCGACAGTCAAGTCTCCCCTCATCACTTGGTGACCCCTCCATGTACCCTGTGTAGACCAATCTAGACACGGTGCTCCTGACAGTGGTAAATGAGGACTTGGATCCGTTGAGTTGAGTGTTCTCTACCGGTTCTGGGCCCTTTGGACAATTCAATTCTGGGCCTTAGCCAGTCATTTTCATCCCTAAAATTATCCCTAATCACTCTAAAACCGAGTCACAAACAGAGAACCCATCTCAATGATCCTCTATTTCATACAATGCTGTATCCAATGTTCTTTAAGCGGAATGTCACGCCATTCTGTGTGTTAAACTGGATTGGATTTTTTTAAGGTTGACGTCCAATAAAGCTAGATTTTCCACAATCATGGACGCCCTGCACAAGGTGAGTGAACCTGCTTCCGAATCTAACCTCTCAGGAAACAGCTCGGCTAACAATGGCCCTTCTATTCAATCACAGAGCCTCCAAAGGTATGCTACGAGGGCGAATCATCTCCTTGAAAAGTCCCAGTCTCCTTTCACATCAAACAACACCTCATCATCTTCATGAGCTTCTTCAAGCCCCCAACTCCTATCCAAAGCCCCCACCTCTCCAATGTGAATCACACTACCAATATTAAGACGAGGGTTGCAATTAATCTACCCCCTGAATCAACCTTGTATGTGCTGATTTTGGGTTATGTACAGCCACTGAAAGAGGCCATGTCAGAATCATTTAATGAACTTAAGACTAAAGTAGTGCATTGGTTAAGTATGCATTCCAACTTGGCCACCGTATACATGAGACTATTAATATTGTGACAAGAGTGAACTGGGTGGGTAGCGACCAGAAGAAATGGACAGGGGATTGTGTGGTGATCAATTATAATAGGCCAAATATTGCGGCACGAGTCCTGACTACTTTAACCTCATATAAAATTAGTGGTTCTTCAGAAATTCAGGCTCTTCCTCTTGTTTATTTTTTATAAGCATGAAGTGGTATATTCCTCTGTGCCCATGGTTTTGACGCTTGCTACCTGATACGCCCCCTTGAGTAACTTGGACACATGAGATTGTCTAGTTTATCCTGACTATACTTTGACCCCTGATATCCCCTTGTCTGTAAGCGCCCCTATTGAATGGCGGGTAGTTACACCCAAGATCTTCTATTTTTGTCATGGAAATTTGCTGGACTTGATTCTAATTTTAATTATTTAAATTGGTTACATTACATAAGGCAATACCATGTTATTTGTTTGCAAGAGACATGGGAAGAGTCAAACTGTTTCTTTCTTGAAGGGTATACAACATATTTTATTCCATCAGTGGCATCGGAGGGCTAAGGGTGGATTAGTCACCGTTATTTCTTTTGACTTTAGAGTGAAGATTGAGGATGTTATTCTGTTCTGAATTTTACTTTTCTTTGTTCTACTACTGGTGCCCAGATTAATTTTTACAATGCAAAAGCCTGTTCACACAAGTTTTCTAACCTTATCACTTTAAGTACTGTTATAGGCTCATTGATGGACAAAAGACATGGCCCTCATAATCTAATTTTAGCTGGAGATTTAAACATTCATGTATGTTAGAGCCCTCTTGGCACAACTAACAATTTATTTAAATGCACTGCAGAATAGGGGTTACATACGGACCTTACTAGGTAGGGCTCAAAACTTAATGCAATTTTAAATATCTATAACATTGTCTGGGCCCTGGATAAACTGGTTAATTCTGCAAATTCTTGTATATTACCAACTTTCACAGGTAGGATTTGTGCTTCAATAATAGATATTATATTTGTATCTGCATCCCTTTTCATGACGATTTCTAATTTTAGCAAATTGGACAGTCTGTTTAATGATCATAACCCACTTTCTTTAGCATTTAGTGGATTGAGTCCTCATGCCAGGAATCTGCCAGAGTCACATGGGGTGTATTTTGCCGCTGATCAAGGTAGACAACAAAGGTGGTCTCAGGGGGAACATAAGCATTTTTAAAAAACATTTTTTTTAGGTTGTTTTCAAGAGATTTTTTAAATGCCTGAATCTATGCTCCTTCAGTTGGGCAATCGTAGCTGCCTATGATGGTATTTCTCATAAGGTGACAGCCTTTTTTAACATATCTACTGCTAACACTGATTTGCCTGATCCAAAATGATTCTATCATATTTGCTTCATAGCTCTACAGAGAAAAAGGGAGCATTAAAATGTGATACTAGAGGCAAGGAATATATTGTTGTCTGTCGAAGGTCCTATAAATTGGAACTCCAAAAATGTAAAACCACCTTAAGAGATATAGCCTGATATAGCCTGAGATAATTTAGTGCAACAAAGTGCAAGTAGTTACAATTCCCTGTTTTGGTGTATAATCAATAAACCATGTTTTGCAGACGGAAATTGTCCGGTTTTATGCCACCATATCACAGCTAGTCAGTGGGTTGCACAGTTTGAAGAGGTTTTTAATTGTACACCTATTCTAGTACATTATGAATTGGGTTCACCCATAGTATGTAGATCCAATCTTTTTTTCACAATAGATTATTAGCAAGACCGGCGATAAAATTATCGCCGTTTTAGCGGCAGGAAACTGCCGCTAAAGCGGCGATAATGGGCTTGCTAATATGCGTTATAGAATTCCAATAGAAGCCCAGGTTAGATGTCCTGCACATCTAACCTGGGCTTCTATTGAATTCTATACGCATATTAGCAAGCCCATTATCGCCGCTTTAGCGGCAGTTTCCTGCCGCTAAAACGGCAATAATTTTATCGCCGGTCTTGCTAATATGCCCCTAAGTTTTATCATGAAATGAGGCCACTGGGCCTGCCTGACGGAATTCTCCTTGATTTGTTTATTGGGGATATTGAGATCTGGGGTCCAGCTTTGATGTTTGTTTTAAATGCAGCAGTCAGAGTGAGCTCTTTTCCCTCGTGAACTACCCCAGTTATAGTCCCTGTATTTAAGAAGGGTGACAAAGGCAATTCTCAATGCTTGTGTAGTTCTTGGGAAGGGTGGTATTGGATAGGCTAATGTTGTGGGCGGATGAGAATAATATAATCTCTGAGGTTCAATATGGCTTAAGCCAGGAAGATCCAAAATTGACCAATGTTTGAACTTATATATGCTTATTAATAAGTATAGAGTAGCCCAACCTGAATCGATTCACCTGGCTTTTATGGACCTCACGTCCACTTTTGATATGGTCAATGGAGTTAAGCTGTGGAGTATGTTTGCCTCTATACTGGTGGACCCTGACATTGTGTAGTACCTAAGTGATCTATCTATGTGATCTACATGCACACACCACAGCATCTGTATTGTACAATTAGGACTCTGCTTCTGCAAAATTTTTTAGAACTAGTAAGGTTTTTTAACAGGGGTTGTTCTTGCCCTGTTTTTGTTCTTGATATTTGGGGATACATGAAGACAGAATATTTACAGACCACTGAAAATTGGTTTTTAAGGTGCTTTTTGAGTGTACCTCAAAGTACCCCGTCAATTTGTGTTCACGAAGAATTATGAGCAAAGTATATAGGTGACATAATTGCCCTGAGGCCTCTACTATGTCGGATCAAGGTCTGGAAAAGAGCTGAATCTCATCTAAACAGGCTATCTTAAGGGTTTTTTATTACTTGACCATGCAACTAAGATCCCCTGGATTGGATATATCAAGGAGTCTTTTAAAGGTTTGGAGGGGTACAGCAGGAGGAGCCCTAGAAAATTTTGCACGGCTTGGGGGAAATGGCTTCTATATTACTCTCTGGAAATATCAAATGATGCTGGGTGAACCTGAATGGCCACACATAGGAGAAACAAGGATCTATTGCTAACAGCTGTTTGTTGTACTATCATGGGTAACATGCTAATAAAACAACTGAGGCTGTGTTTGCTGTGTTTGGGGATTGGGAGAGAGGTGGAGGGTAGGTATGAAGTTTGCTGTTTTGAAGCATGCATTCCAATTTATGAACACTGCCCTTTGATGATTGTACAATCCGTATATTGTCCTGAACTGCATTGTCTTCAAAATAAAAATACATTAAAAAAAAATGGAGTTGAAAGGGGTGAGGGACCATTTCTTTGAACGAAATATGTTACATAGAGAGCAGTTAGAAATGTTGAATCCCCCTGTTAGTAAAAACAAGCTGCTAAAAATGATTCAGTCTATGGAACACTATTTATTACTGTAAAAAGTGACAGGGAAAGATTTTTGCTGACTAGATTTAAATTCAATTTGTTGCACCATCTACTGCCCTCCCCTAGTGTTTGAAGTGCTCCTGGCTCCCTGGGTCCGTGCGGCTGCGACAATATGTCTCTGCAAGACACTTTATATTTTACTATTTTTTGTAGTTATTTCAGGTTACTCAGGGGAATGGTTATTATTTCAATGTTGAAATCCTTGAAGTTTGACCTGCTCCCATGTTTTTACAACTTCTATCTGATGTGCATATTATTTTTAAAGTAACATGTTTTTTAAGAGCTACAGTGAGAATGAGGTATACCAGGATTTATTAATGTTGTTGTACTTGATTATTGCACACCTTTATATGTTTCTCTTGCTGCAATATTTTTTAGGGTCTTGGGGCCAGATGTACGACCGTCCTTGCATGCGCAAACGGGTTTGCGAACCCGTTTGCGCATGTAAAAACAGCATGGTCCATGTACAAAGCCTATTTAGCGAGTCACAATTTATTTGCGACTCGCTAAATAGGTTTTGCGACTCGCTATTAGGAAGGGGCGTTCCCTTCCTGATAGCAAGCGCAAGTCCATGTATGAATGTTTTGTGACCACAATTGCGGTTGCAAAACACTCGCAAATTACCACCCTCTTCAGGGCATGAATCAGACTCGGTTCAACCCGCTAACAGATGATGATGCGTACAACGCAGTCTTTGAAACGTGTCCGTTTGTGATGGAAAATGCAACCGGAAAATGTTAAATATTAGGAAAACAAGCATTAGCCACCCCTCCCCCCCAAAATTTCAAAATGATTAGCCACACCCACCAATCCACCTATATAAAGGGCAAAAGAGATGACCATGATCCTTTGCAACAACAGAACTGACCAGAATAAAACAAAATAGCCACTGATCTACTGCTCCCTGCTACACACACACACATCAACCACCAAACAACTGTGACTTATTTTTTGGGAAGAAAGGACACCCTCAAACACACACTCCTTTACCCATTCAAACTCAATCAAACCTTCACACTCAACCATACCTTCATCTTCACCATCACCATGCCCCCAAAGCAGCCATGTTTCACAGATAAGGAGTTGGAAGTACTTATAGATGAAATACTCAGAGTTATTTGGGAACCAAGTCTAACAGATTCTACTGTCCCAGCAAAATAGGATGTGGGAGAGGATAGTTGACAAGGTGAATGCTCAAGCACCTTGCCTGCGCACAAAGGACGATATTAGGAACAGGTACTATGATGTGTGAAGGAGGGTCAAGAAGCTGATTGCAAGAGA
This sequence comes from Calotriton arnoldi, assembly GCA_963921515.1. Lineage (NCBI taxonomy): Eukaryota > Metazoa > Chordata > Amphibia > Caudata > Salamandridae > Calotriton > Calotriton arnoldi. The sequence continues at coordinate 387,693 of CAWUFW010007965.1, forward strand.
ACATGCCTCAAGGCAGCGGACTAGCGGTGGCCCTCCTGCACCACCCCTGCACTTCACTTCCTGGGAGGAGAAGGTGCATGCCATCCTTCTGCCAGAGGGTGTCTATGGAATACCAGGAGAACAAGAGCCTGGTGAGTACCTACTCAACTGTCCAATAATTACACATCCACACACATCACTGTCAAGGATACAGTGATACAAATCACTGTTAGCAAAGCCATAACAATATGGAGCAAATGAGCATGTGATGTGTATGTCAGTTTGACAAACAAAATACCTGCAATGTCACAGTAAATTTAACTATGTCATAACATGTACCAACTTCTAACAAACTCACAGCAAGGCTTTGTGCTCCAAACAACAGTCACCGCTGTCAGCCATCTTGTTAGCACAGTTTCACTCAATCACAGGGAAGCTGAGTCACAGGAAGGAAGGTTATGATGGCTGGAAATGTGGGTGTGGGCAAAGGCCTCATGGAAGTTGTAGTCACAGATAGCAATCCTCCTCCCACATAGTCCAGCAACCCCACCTGGAAGTATGCTTTCCTCACAGTGAGTGGAAAAGTACCGGTAAGATGGCTGACACTGGGGACTGGTGTGAGGAACACAATGCCCTGATTGGAGCTGTATGCAAATCAAACAGCAGGCCACAGTGTCAGCCATCTTGCCAGTACTTTTCCACTCACTGTGAGGTAAGCACAGTTCAAGGTGGGCTTGTCGGGCCATGTGTGAGGAGGAGTACTTGCACTGACTTCAACTCCCATCAGACCCTGTCCCACACACACTCCTCCCACCCAGCCCAAACATCACACCTGTGACTTTGTTGTCCCTGAGAGTGAATGCAAATCTACTGGCAAGATGGCTGACACTGGGGGCTGGTGTGGGAAGCACAAGACCTTGCTGGGAGTTGTGGTCAGAAGCAAACAACAGTTCCCAGTGTCACCCATCTTGAATGTACATTTCCATTGACTGTCAGGGACTGCATAGTCCCAGGTGTGCTGTTTGGGCTGGCTGGGAAGGTGTATGGAAGGACGCAGTAGCCGCATCCGAACCGAGTCTGTCACACCCATTGGCTGTTGGTCGTCATGAGGAACGACACAGGTGAGTATTGAAAGGACGCGGTAGCCGCATCCGAACCGAGTTAGATGCACCCATTGCCTGTTGGTCGTCATGGTGAACGACGTGGGTGAGTACTCAAAGGATGCGGTAGCCGCATCCGAACCAAGTCTTTCGCACCCATTAGCTGTTGGTTGTCATGGTGAATGACGCAGGTGAGTATTCAAAGGACGCGGTAGCCGCATCCAAACTGAGTCTGTCACACCCATTGGCTGTTGGTCGTCATGGTGAATGACGCAGGTGAGTATTCATAGAACACGGTAGCCGCATCCGAACCGAGTCTGTCGCACCCATTGGCTGTTGGTTGTCATGGTGACAGACGAGCGTTTCGTGTCCAAATCGCGTGCAGTATGAATCGGTAACCTTCCATCACCAATGTAGCTGAGTCAATAGCTGGCCGATGCGGCTATTTTGAATATTGCGGAAGGCGTGTCGGAAACTAGCAATGTTATGGATGGCACAGATTTGGATAGTGCGACCGAGTCGGACCTATTGCTTTGTCCGCATGGAATTGAGACCGCCCCTGCTGTACAGATAAAAGTCTGTCTATTCACTACAGAACTCACTTGCCTGCACTACTTGCACATTACCTGCATCTCCCCATCTCTCTGGTGCTGTCTCCACATCCTCTGGGAGCTACCATGGCACGTACAGTGGACAGGGCCCAAGCATTCACAGAAGAGGAAAACCAGGCCCTGCTGGACAACCTCCTTCCACTGTACAGGCAGCTGTACGGCACACCAGAGAAGCAGGTGAGTGATGATTCCACTGCCTTTTCATCGGACATGTGCAAAACCATACACTGCTAGCATTGGGAATCTCAAGAGCAAGCATGCAAACAGAGTTCCTGTAAGTTTTGCTGTGTGTAGAATTGTGTTCTGGCAGATAAACTGCTGTATAAGTGTGTGTACTGGGTGGGGTTCACTTCTCAGCACTGTTCACATGGAATGGAGGGATCATTGCACACAGCACAACTGCCCATAATGCCACTTGTTCACCCTTTAGACATTGTTGGCAATCTGATCTTGAGCAATGTGTAAAATTGTGTGACTCAGAAACATGTAGCATGTGAATTAAGGGATGTCACCATGTCATCCTCACAGATCGACTCCCCTCAGAAGGCCAAGATGTGGCAGACCATCGCCCGGACAGTTCGTCCAGGGGGATCACCAAACAACTTATCTGCCACTGCCAGAAGAGGTGGCAGGACCTCTGGGGCTGAACATTGAGGATTGAGTAGGTCAAACTCAACCTCCACGCAAGAGGGGTGGATGCCAGACCCTGACCCCCCACATGCTCAGGATTCTGGCAGTGGTCTTCCCTGACATGGATGGGCAGTTGAAGGCCAGACAGCAGCAAGGAGGGGGTGAGTGTGTGCCATGTCACACACCTATGTTCAACATGCATGTTTCAGTCTCTCAGCCAGCTGCCCCTCTTACAGTTCATAAGTCATCCAAAGCCACAGTTCGGTCTCAAAAGATGCATATCCACCATGACTAGTAAATTCCTTGTTGTGCCCCTTTCGATCTGTGACATGTGGGTCACTTATGTCCAGGGTAGTGACTGTAGTCCCATGCTCATGTGATCAGCACAATCTACAACAACATGTGTATGGAGATGACCTTCATGAGTGAGGCAATTTTCTGACATGTGTCAGCACAGTCACTAATGTATGTGCAGTATATTGCAATGGAGCACACAGGTGTGTGATGTCAATGCTATACATCCTGGCTGCAGGTGACACTAATGTGGATGCCTTGTTGAGTTAATCTTGCTCATTGTGCCAGATTTCTGTCCCAGCTGCAGTGCTCGGCGTAATCAATGGCATCCCATGGGCCAAGGAGAGGTATGCCAATTCCGGGCAACTGTGACACTGGCCTATCACATGTTTGTATGTGTTATTCCATTCTCCCCATTAAAATGAGAGAATCCATGTGTCAGACTCTGTTACAGTCACTCCACGTGACAATCTTTGACAGACACGGGTGGTCACTGCTGGAAACAAGGCTACACTTCAAATGTATGATTTTTGTTTCACATACACAACTGTTTACATATGTATAATCTCTTGACTCTACATACTTGTGGCTTGGTCATCCATGTGCATGATGCATTACTTTCATCATGATATGTGTCAACTGTGCATCCAATTTTGTTTGTGAGTTCACAAACCCTGATGGTGAACAAGAGCAATGTCAGCTTGTCAAAGTGTGCAAATTGTGTCTACCACGTAAGGGGCATGCAGACTTGGCACCCAAAGATGTGGACTGAAGTAGTCTAGATAGGATTGGTACACAGTGGTGACTGGAATCATGTGATGTTGACATTCTGTACTACTAGTACATACAGATGGTGCACCCAGAGAGGCCAGTGGCATAGTGTACCACATGAAGCATTGTAATGATGCAGTAATTGGTCATCAAATTGTGTTTGACATTGTACAAATATGTAACTGTTAGACTGTATACAATGTGCATGACATCCTAGAGAATCCCCCTAACACTGTCCATGGCTGACACGAGACAGTGGGCCAAGTGCCTCTCACCCTAGCTAGGCCTGCCACCTTGTTTTTTATAAAATGAGAATCAGATGTGTGACCTGACAGCAGATGACCAAAGACAGTGAACAAATTATCACTATCACTGTTATCTGTGTGAAAGGACTCATGCACTGACTATGGAAGCCTGCTGTATTGCAGGCTGATCATTTTCCCAGTTAGGCCATAGCCATGGCTTCACAATTTGATGACTGGGGATTGAAGACTGGTAAACATTTCACATTTCAAATTTCACATTTCAAACGTGTGCATGCCATTGCAGTGTCAGTTCAAGACTCCCTTACTGGTGTCTCATATGGAGACGAGACAGGTATGTCATGACACAAGACCGTCATGAGCATTACAAATCAGACCACATGCTTCGTAGTGTGGGAGTTGACATTGTGGTTGTGGGACTTGACATTGATCTAACCAATGTTGCACTTGACATCATGTGTCTGGGAACCATGGTTAACTGGGAGACTGGTAAGTCCCATGTACACATATGTGTAATGACTAGAAAGCTGCAGTCAAAATGATGTACATGCTTGCTCTGTGATGATTTGTGATGATGCCCATGTGTCATGTACATGCTGATGACATGTGAATCTATTTTTCATTCTTGTTCACAGCATCAGCACTGGCTACTGGAGGAGGCAGTGCCACGGACCAAGGGGAAGCAGTTCGCCAGACTGGGTCCAGTGCAGAGGAGGAGGAGGAAGGACCTACTGCCACGGAGAGTAAGGGGAGACACACTGAGGGCAGCTCCAGATCACCATCAGAAAGAGCTGCCAAAGATTACACCTCCAGTGATGACTCCCTTGAGGTGGTGGATAAGGCAGGATTGGTTAAAACTATATCTGAGTCTGCCACCCCCACCACCATCATCTCCACCCTCCCAGCTGCTTCCCATGCCTAGTGTCGATGGCCACTCCCATGTAGGGGAGCAGGTCTCCTTTGCGCCAAGCACCATCCCCTGCCCCAGTCTCCCCTGCTGCCCTGAGTGTGGAGGCCGTGGATTTCCTGAAGCAGATCACTGTGGGGCAGACATCCATGCTGAATGTCCTCCATGCATATACCAGTCTTTTGAAACAAATGGTGTCATACATGGAGGGCATCCACTCGGACATGTCTGCCCTACAGAGATCGAATCAGGTATTGGCCTCCACATTGACGGCAGCAGTGTCTCTGATCCAGCAGTCCCTCACCCCTCCTTCCTCTTCCCCATCTACAGTCCCAACTACCCTACCTGACCCAAGCACACACAATCATGCACGTGCACACGCATCAACATCCACATGCATCACACAACCACACACACAAGACTCCAAACACACACACACGCACACTCAGGGGACTGACAGCACACACACCAGGGAGAGTCTTAAATAAGACAAACATGCATCCACAGGCACTCCACATACCTCAGAGCCCTCTGCCTCAACAAACCCTACCCTTGTCTCTCCTGCACCCCCTCTGCCCAGAAGGTATTCCTCTGTGACCTTGACCTCTTCCCCAAAGACCCATCTGTCCCCCCTCCCAAGGGAAAGAGGAAACCCCCCCGACCTGACATCCAAACCTGGCCCCACCACCCTCCCAAACAGGAATGTCTCAGATCCCCCATCCAAAAATCCCCTCATACTACCAAATCCAAAACACCACCACCGACCCATACTTCCCCCACCAAAAAAGTTCCTCCCAATCCAAGCCCCCTCCCAAAGATCCAGAGTCCATCCCTATTAGAGGCTTACCCATCCAGAAATACACCATTCCAAAGAAAGTCAGGCCCAGCCTCTCCCCCTCACCCATGAACAGTCCCCCTCCAACTGTCCCCCCTCGGTCAGAAACTGTGACTGCAGTGGACCCCTCCCTCAATCTGGCCCATCCACTGCAGTAGACCCACACACCCCTCCGGATCCCATCCATCCCACAACCCAACATAGTCTTCCCTAGTCCTGTCCTGTTGGTGCCTGGCATGGCCCCAGATGCCCCTCCAAGGGAAGGTGTCCCCTTGCGGTTGCAGTGCAGGCAAGTGATAGAGGAGGATTACCCCTGACCACTCAAAGACTATAAAATTATGGACTGGCCATTTGTCTTATGTTAGTGTTTGGCATTATTGCATTTTCATGCTGAATAAAGCATGTTGGAAGTTCCTTACTGTTGATTTCTGTGTCCCACAACTTATAACCAAGTTGTCAACTGTCACTCATGTACAATTCTTGTGGTGGGTATACAATGATGTTATTATGTCATGGACTGCATGTGGTCCATGGAGTATGTAACCTATTACAGCAGGTATACAAGTCCTCATAGTTTACCTTTGCAGGTTATCATCATCCATATCATTTTAGGCCATGAAGGTGACTAGAATCTGCCAAGCTTCCATGTTTTCATTTCATCTTTGCACATATGTAATGCTGCCATATGTTACCATAGTGCAAGTGTTGCAAAGTGCAACAGTTTATGAGGGGCATGCAGAATATGTTTGTGATGTGCAGCAAGTCACCTGTCTCATCAGTACATCTGGGTACATATGGATTTGGTATACGTGGTGGTGACTTTGGACACAACCATGTACACAAGGTATTGCTCCAAAAGCTATCATGTGACTTGATAGTGTTGGAGCCATATCTGTTCTACTTTTGATCTGGTAGACCCCATGCCAATGATAAGCTTGCCACGGGTGGCCTTCCACTGTAGGGAATTTCCCTCATGGCAGTTTGAACATCTTTGACATATCCTGAGCCCATGGTGTGTGTGAGGTGAGCAGGAATCTGACAGTCTTCAGACCCTGTTGCCTCCAAATACTCAAGTTTATGAAGATGTTCTTGTTTGACAAGGTTTCTGTGGTATTACTAGTCCTGTGCTTTCTCATCCAAATGTGTGTCGTGCCATCCTGCTTTTGTGTGGCTACATCATGTTGATGTTATTTTTTGTCTGTGCAAGCTTGAACTTCATGTATTCAACCATACACCTTTTGTAATTGAGCATGGGATTTGTGTGTAGGTTGTAATTTGTGCTACACCACTAATGTTGTCCTTTTGAGCTATGCTTGATTCTGTGCCTGGTCACACTGATCTGGCCTAGGGGTGCTGTGATGTATGTTGTTTGGCCGTGTGTTCCATGTGATAAGACACGTGGATTGTGTTTGCCCAGATGTGTAGTATGTCCGTCTGCCATGCAGATGCCACTGAAGCATGTGTCACATCTATGCTCTTCAAAGCCACACAGGGGAGTATGGTGAAATGTGTTTGCGGAAACTAACTGCAGGTGTGTTTAGCAAGGTTGCTATTGCATATGATGAGCTGGCACACACACGGGTAGAGGTGATGGAGACTGGTGTAATGTTAGTTTTCATGTAGTGTAGACTCCTTTGTGATGGCGAAAGTACAATTTAGGAGAATGTCAGAGGGTGTGGGTTGTGACAAAAGTACATTGGCAGCTCTTGTGTTGGTAACATTGTGTGTCCACATTGTCCCTATGGGAGTGCTTGACATGCAGGGGTGTGATTCAGAGTATGGAAGCTTGATTTCCAGCATCCATACTGCACAAGGTATGGTAAGAATGTGCAGATGTGATAGGAGAATATCCAGCTGGACAAGCTTGGATTTTTGCAGGTGATGAGAGCTGTGGTCTGTGGCACTATTGTGCAATTGGGCAGTGACGGTGCATTTTTGATGAGTGAGTTTTGTTGATACTGTGCATAAGTCCATGGTGTTCCTGCTCATGGAAGTCTTATATGGATATGACTGGGCCACATTGAGACAATGTTTAACTAGTCATATGTGACAGAGTGGACAAGTGTATGTCAAGCAATGTACACCGGTAGTGTGATTATGGGTCCTGGATGGTGAAATGTGAGGTGTGTAGAGTTGCAGTATGTTGTGTTTGAATTTGCAGATGGATCTTTTTCATAAGTGACAAGTGGGTGGAATTGTGCAGATATGAGTGGGTATATGGTGATATGCAAATGACTGAGTAAATATCCATTGAGCTATGTATGTGTCTTGTTGTGAGATGTGGTGATGTGTGGAGTGTGCATGTCAGGGTGTGCAGTGATGCTGCATTTTGTGGCATGAGTGCAGTGCAAGGCATCACTGAGTGTGCAACTGGAGATGGGAGTGGTCCATCTGGCATGTTATGTTTGACGTCTGCTGAGAAGGGGATGTGTACTGTACATTGTGTGCGTGTCATGCATGTGAGAGGTGTTGTGCACATGCTGTTGGAGAGTGGTGCTGCCAGTGTATGTGTGGATGAGATGAGGGCAGCACACATGTGAGTTAGGACAACTCAGATCGTAATGGTTTGTGTAGTGGGCCAGAGCTCGTGTGCCAGATATGCTTTTATGTCTAGATTAAACAGAGGGGGCTCATGACGTGCTTGTGGGTCTGTTAGTAATGAGAGTTGAGCATGTAATATGACCTGGATGTTGGAAGGGTGACACCTACATATTGTTGAGTTGATGCATGCCTTGTGTAGAGGTTGACATGTGCATATTTGTTGATTATGTGTATGTGAGTGTGCATAAACAGTAGCCAGAGTGAATCTGTGGATGTGTGATGTGTTTGCCGAAGCTTGCTATTTGCCAATGTATGTATATGGATGATTGTTGTGATGGTCACTTTAAGGACACTGGTGTGTGCTAAACCTATTGGCATCACAGGAGGAGTAGTCTCCACCTAGCCATGGCTTGTGTGAGTCGTGTGTGGGCATGAGTGGCAAGTTACCCTTTGTAGTCAGTTTGATTGGTCAACAATGCCCTTGGATGATGCCCTGGGAAGGAGTTGGTGATTGCATCTGATGTTAAGTCATGATGCTGGAACATTGTGTGGCATTCCATTGCTTAGGGGGTTATTGCCACCTCAGGTGAATGGGCAGGGATGTGTGTTGCTATGCCACCTGTGCTTCATAATACTCCAGAGACACATCCCTACACTTCCCAGTAGACTACACATGTGTGGATATTTATGGCATTTTGACTTTGAATGGCCAAGATGTGGGTGCACCAGGGGAGTGGACTCATTGTGATGACATCTCTGGTTGTGGTGAGGACACCATTCTGTACTGTGAGCAAACTCACATGTGACACTGGAACAGTTCACACATTTCCATAGGTGTTGGCATTGTCAATTTCTTGGTAGCTATCATCTGCTATGGCAAGGGTGGGACTTGTAGGTGTACATGAGGGCTCCCAATCAGAACTTTGTACCCTGCCCTGGAGTTTGAGGTACATATGTCTTTGTTGTGGGTCTCCTTAATGGATTCATGGATTTTGAGACAGTGTTAAAGTACACAATGTGGCCAAGGCAGATGTCATTCTGCACATGTCCACCATCCTCACAAGATGTAGCCATTTACATTATCTTGCCGATAGCTATGTGGATTGTGTTTGTGAGCCACAGATTGAGCTCCCCCGGCGATGTCATCAGGGCTGTCAGATTCTCTTACACATTTGGCTATTCATCAGAGCCTCCAAAGTGTTTTGGTGTATCCTCTGTCCGGAGACTCATGTGTCATTCAACTTTTCTGCAATACACAATGTGCATGAGCAAAATGGCAATAGTCATTAGCTGCACATACTTCAGCTTTTGTAGTTTTGTGTAGACTTGTTGTGAATGACATGCAACATAGTTGACAGTGTACATGTTCTGAATTATGGTTCTGTGCAGCACCACCAGGCAACACATGGTGACTGTCTCCAACATTGTTGTTGGTCCATGATTTTCTCCATTGCAAGTAGGAATGTAGACTATAAATGTGGCTCTGACAACTGTGACACAAACACTTCTGGTTTGTTGTAGTGGGAGGCTCATCAATTTATTTTGATTTTTTGTATACTTGTGTACTGTTGGGTCTGGTATCCTGTGTGCTTCAGTGTACACAGACTTATCACAATGTCTTCCTTCTGTGAGTACGTGTACTCCTGTTGCCCTGCAAGGTTTGAGTGTGTGTTGTGGTAGACGGATGCTTGGACTATATGTCACATACACATGTGTAGGTCTGGCACTTCCTGTTCCACTGTCAAATGTGTGTTTCTCCTAGTATGTTGCAGGCTGTGTGTACCTACCTGTTGTTGGCATTCCCTCATTGGTCATACTCAACATGATATGGACCCATGGTCAGATTTGAATCACAATGATGCCTAGGCACTCATGGAGTTCTTGCCATACATTCCCTGATCTTCGCTGTCATGGTGGCCTCTGTGATGTCACCTGTTGATGGTGGTTTCAATGAGGCACAATGCTGCTGATCAAGGGGGGGTTTAGACTGTCCAATAGTGAGTTTGCTACCTGCAAGGCCCCTACCTCCAATACAGCCACCCTGCAACTGCCATGCTGTGAAAGTCATAGTTGGGTGTGTGAGAAGATACTGATACTTGCAAGGCACGTGACACAGGGCGCAACAGAGTGTCTGCTCTGAAGTCTGGTCAACATCATCAATTTGCAGCACAGCAGCTTAGCGGACCGGATATTGGCACCACAGTGCAGTGGCCTGGTGGGGACTGTGGAAGTGAGTCAGTCTCTTGTTGTGGTTGTTGGAGGCCGCACTCAGCTTGGTCCACAGGTGAACCTGGTGCTCCCGATCATCGACAAATGCCTGAATTCCCACATTGCCAATCCAAGGCCTATCCAGGTCACTTCCTGATTGGACTCAACACACATATGGCTCAGTGGAATTCAGCACCCCTGTTGTGTGTATCAGGCCAGGCTAACACAGCTTCCACACACACACACATGTTGATATTGATCTGATGTGTGTGGCAGGCCTGTTGTCTTTGTGCATTAGCACCCGTGTATTTCACCTGTATTTGAGGGGCATTGAGTGTATGTAGCTCTTTGTGACTTTTGTCTCCTGGCCCTGGGCCTCCAACATCTCCACTCTGGCCATTCCTTAAGCTTACCAGTCAACGTTAATGCCACAGTGTGGGACTGCGTTTCGTTAAAAATGAGAATTGTCTTACATTATTTTGTATTTGTAGCAGCTTGTAATCCAAATGTGTGCACTGATGCATTTTGGAAGGCAAAATGTTACATTGTCCAATTACACATTGCTGGGAGTTTTAGCCCCCCAAATACCAGATTAGCTACACATAGCTGTGTGTATGTAACCCCCCCAAACAATGCTTGCCTGTATGTTGCTGTGGGTATTTGCCCCACAACACAAAAATTCTCTCTAATAGGCGGGTGGGGGTTTGCCCCCGAAAGCCCTTTTGAGTATGCCTTTCTGGGGGGTTCCTCCTCCAACCAACTATTGTCTCCACATTGCTCGGTTTTACACCCAAACCCCATTTTGTCTCCACATTGCTAGGGGGGTTACCCCCCAAACCAAATATTGTCTCCACATTGCTGGGGGTTACACCCCCAAACCCCATATTGTCTCCACATTGCTGGGGGGTTACACCACCAAACCCCATATTGTCTCAACATTGCTGGGAGTTATGCCCCCAAACCCCATATTGTCTCCACATTGCTTGGGGGTTACACCCCCAAACCCCATATTGTCTCCACATTGCTGGGGGGGTTAGTACCCTAAACATCATATTGTCTCCACATTCCGGGTAGTGTTAGCCATCCACCCAAGTATAGGGTAGAGAATGCTGGGAGTGTTAGCCATCCATCCCTCTACGATCATTAGATTGCTGGGAGTGTTAGCCATCCACCCCCCTATATGGTAGAGCATGCTGGGAGTGTTAGCCATCCACCCCCCTATGGGCATTAGATTGCTGGTAGTGTTAGCCATCCACCCCCCTATAGGGTAGACAATGCTGGCAGTGTTAGCCATCCACCCCCATATGGGCATTAGATTGCAGGGAGTGTTAGCCATCCACCCCCTACAGGCATTGGAGTGCTGGTAGTGTTAGCCACCCACTCCCCTATAGGGTAGACAATGCTGGTAGTCATAGTCATCCATCCCTCCATAGGCATTAGATTGCTGGGAGTGTTAGCCATTCACCCCCCTATAGGGTAGAGCATGCTGGGTGTGTTAGCCATCCACCCCCTATGGGCATTAGATTGCTGGTAGTGTTAGCCATCCACCCCCCTATAGGGTAGACAATGCTGGCAGTGTTAGCCATCCACCCCCATATGGGCATTAGATTGCTGGGAGTGTTAGCCATCCACCCCCTATGGGCATTAGATTGCTTGGTATGTTAGCCATCCACCCCCCTATAGGCATTGGAGTGCCGGGAGTGTTAGCCATCTACCCCCCTATAGGCATTGGTGTGCTGGTAGTGTTAGCCATCCACCCCCTATTGGGTAGACAATGCTGGTAGTATTAGCCATCTACCCCACTATAAGGTAGACAATGCTGAGAGTATTAACCATCCACCCCCCTATGGGCATTGGATTGCTGGTAGTGTTAGCCATCCACCCTCCTAAGGGCATTTCATTGCTAGGAGTGTAACCACCCCCCCTATAGGCTAGACAGTGCTGGGATTGTTAGCCATCCATGCTCTATTGGCATTAGATTGCTGGGATTGTTAGCCATCCACCCCATAGGGTAGACAATGCTGGGAGTGTTAGCCATCCACCCCCTACAGGCATTAGATTGCTTGGAGTGTTAGCCATCCACCCCCCTATAGGGTAGACAATCCTGGCAGTGTTATGTTTCATATAGGTACCCCGGAATACGCTAAGGTAGCAACTTCACCTTTCACCTATATTCTCCCCTACCATTATACTACATAACGGTTCTTGGGACTGACCTTTTACCTAGTTACGGTACTGCATGCAGGACATTTGGTTTTCCCTGAAAACTAGCCTCATCCATTATGCATGAGGATTCTTGGAAACTCAGCAGGACTACCATCTCTTGCATAATAACTATGTACAAGGGTCATTCCTTCCGTCATCCTAGTCCACCATGACACAGCAAGGTATATCCCCAGGAGGTACCACTTTGGATATATACATATCACATCTTGCTGATGTAGTCAGAGGAGAAAAGGACTTCCATGCCAACACACTGACTCAAGACTCTGAGGTTCCTGCACGCAGACACTCCAGCTCACAGAGGTCTGACATCCCTTGTGGGGTGTCCATCTCAAGACCAAGACGGGGTCCTACAGTCTCTCACTTCAGGTAATGGGGTTGACTTTATCCTAGAGGGATTCTTGGCTTATACACTGACATACATGCTAGGTACATCTAGTTAGGGTTGCATCGTAGGAGTACCCATTTTTACTGTCATGTATTTCATATACTTGCCTATATTCATTATTTTAGCACAATGGTAGAAATCTACAATCCTTTTACTCTGTAAGTGCTTATAATCATTTATATCTGTTACTGTCTATTTGTTGTTTCAGCACACCCATTTTACACTAGAATGACGCTGGTTCAATAAATGCTTATTGAAAAACGTCCCCATCGTTTATTCTGTGTATCTCTCTGAGACGAAGTGAGCACGAGTGACTGAGCGAAAAGTAATATACTGTTTCCACGATCTTGAGGGATCAGGGTTGTCATGTTCGATTGTTGCCAAGAACTATTCTCTCCTTGGTAAGAGGGGTTTCTAGTGGCACTGTGAGCTAGCTGGTATACAGGCTAACATACCCGTTAGGGGAGTCTAGAATCAGTCTCACACCAATCCTATAGTGTATGTTGTCTAAACGCGCAGATCATATATAGGGTTATTGGAACTACACAACATGGCACTGCCAATGTTGGTTTGGTATTTATTTAATGGTCAAATCTGAGTAGTTCAGTCGTGCTATTCTCAGAGACCCCTACGTACATTTCCCCAAGGGCGGCTGGAGTGGGAAGGGAACTATCCGTCACAGTTGAGTAGGCATACCCTATGTATTGGCTGTAGGTTTATCAAGCTCGAAGGACAAATAGTTCCTACTGTGCATAAAACAGGAAGGGGAAATCAACATTTCAGAAAATGTTAGAAATGCCCTTACTCTAAACCTAGCAGGCTACGGAGTCACAGCTAAGGGTGAGACAGTAACATTCGTGATTGAGGCTCACGAGTCAGATAGAACAGAGGTATTCTATTCATGGGTTGCATTCCCACAAGCAGATGCACAAACAAATACATTTCATTATTACTCTGATGAAACACCAAATGAATACTGTCTGTATGAGGACATTGAAGTTCAGCTCACCTACCAGGAGCACATAAACTGGTTTAAAGGCGCCCTCCCCCACACAAAAGAAAAAGTAAGACTAGTTCCACTCGGAAGTGATGGAGCCACTTGGCCAGTCTTAGCGGCCTAGACTCCGCATCCAGACATTGACACAATGCCAGTAGCAGACCTATGTCCACTTCACAAAGAAATAATAAAACTTTACAGAACCTGACACAGTTTGTGATAAGTGCAAAAAGAACATTGATGAACAGAATGCAGAACAATGTCATATATTCATCCCAGTACAGAGATCTGTGCCTAAATCCATCGTTTTGTTGCTCACCATGCCATTCCAGTTTGGACCCAGCCATATGCAAATCAGTCTTGACCCTGTACCCAATGGGAGCAGTCGAGCCCGAACGGCCAGGCCAGGTCCTCCCTGGACTGGAAACAAACATCCTAGGACCGGTTTCGGGCTTTCAGCCCTCATCAGCCAGGATAGCTTGACTCCAGTGGCATGGAGAGCATGGGACCCACGTCTGGGCATACCCGTCCCACTCGGGGTGACAAATGCAAAAAGAACAATTGATGGAGAGAATGCAGAACAATGTCATACATTCACCCCAGTACAGAGATCTGGGCCTAAATCCATCATTTTTTTGCTCACCATGCCATTCCAGTTTGGACCCAGCCATATGCAAATCAGTCTTGACCCTGCACCCAATGGGAACAGTCCAGCCTGAACTGCTGGGCCAGGTCCTCCCTGGACTGGAAACAAGTATCCTAGGACCGGTTTCGGGCTTTCAGCCCTCATCAGCCAGGATAGTTTGACTCCAATGGCATGGAGAGCATGGGACCCACGTCTGGGCATACCCATCCCACTCAGGGTGACAAATGCAAAAAGAACAATTGATGGACAGAATGCAGAACAATGTCATACATTCACCCCAGTACAGAGATCTGGGCCTAAATCCATCGTTTTTTGCTCACCATGCCATTCCAGTTTGGACCCAGCCATATGCAAATCAGTCTTGACCCTGCACCCAATGGGAACAGTCCAGCCCGAACTGCTAGGCCAGGTCCTCCCTGGACTGGAAACAAGCATCCTAGGACTGGTTTCGGGCATTCAGCCTTCACCAGCCAGGATAGCATGACTCCAGTGGCATGGAGAGCACGGGACCCACGTCTGGGCATACCCGTCCCACTCGGGGTGACAAATGCAAAAAGAACAATTGATGGACAGAATGCAGAACAATGTCATACATTCACCCCAGTACAGATATATGGGCCTAAATCCATCATTTTTGCTCACCATGCCATTCCAGTTTGGACCCAGCCATATGCAAATCAGTCTTGACCCTGCACCCAATGGGAACAGTCCAGCCCGAACTGCTAGGCCAGATCCTCCCTGGACTGGAAACAAGCATCCTAGGACCAGTTTCGGGCTTTCAGCCTTCATCAGCCAGGATAGTTTGACTCCAGTGGCATGGAGAGCACGGGACCCACCTCTGGGCATACCCTTCCCACTCGGGGTGACAAATGTAAAAAGAACAATTGATGGACAGAATGCAGAACAATGTCATACATTCACCCCAGTACAAAGATCTGGGCCTAAATCCATCGTTTTTTTGCTCACCATGCCATTCCAGTTTGGACCCAGCCATATGCAAATCAGTCTTGACCCTGCATCCAATGGGAACAGTCCAGCCCGAACTGCCAGGCCATGTCCTCCCTGGACTGGAAACAAGCATCCTAGGACTGGTTTCGGGCTTTCAGTCCTCATCAGCCAGGATAGTTTGACTCCAGTGGCATGGAGAGCACAGGACCCACGTCTGGGCATACCCGTCCCACTCGGGGTGACAAATGCAAAAAGAACAATTGATGGACAGAATGCAGAACAATGTCATACATTCACCCCAGTACAGAGATCTGGGCCTAAATCCATCGTTTTTTTGCTCACATGCTATTCCAGTTTGGACCCAGCCATATGCAAATTAGTCTTGACCCTGCACCCAATGGGAACAGTCCAGCCCGAACTGCCAGGCCAGGTCCTCCCTGGACTGGAAACAAGCATCCCAGGACCGGTTTCAGGCTTTCAGCCCTCATCAGCCAGGATAGCTTGACTCCAGTGGCATGGAGAGCACGGTACCCACGTTTGGGCATACCCGTCCCACTCGGGGTGACAGATGCAAAAAGAACAATTGATGGACAGAATGCAGAACAATGTCATACATTCACCCCAGTACAGAGATCTGGGCCTAAATCCATCATTTTTTTGCTCACCATGCCATTCCAGTTTGGACCCAGTCATATGCAAATCAGTCTTGACCCTGCACCCAATGGGAACAGTCCAGCCCGAACTGCCAGGCCAGGTCCTCCCTGGACTGGAAACAAGCATCCTAGGACCGGTTTTGGGCTTTCAGCCCTCATCAGCCAGGATAGCTTGACTCCAGTGGCATGGAGAGCACGAGACCCACGTCTGGGCATACCCGTCCCACTCGGGGTGACAAATGCAAAAAGAACACTCATGCTTCAGCCAACAAGACCTACACAAACAAGACAAATTCAGGGTTCTACAACTAAAATTACACCACAAATGCTATACGCAGTTATGGGCAAAATGCCCACTAAACGTTAGCAAATGCTATTCTGGATAGCTGGGAAAATAACAGAGCTAGAGGCAGACTTTCAAGCACACAAGCCCTCAAGAAAAACACAGAATGCTAACAATCTGCTTGCCAATGGGGATAGCTCCCCAGATAGAGGATTGTACCACTTGGGATACAATTTTTGCTGCCATATATACCAGAACTCATGGTATCCCTTCGTTAGCAGTAATACCAGACGTATTAAGACAAATACAAACTGAGTATGGAGCAGAACCTGCTCTGAACTTAGGGATGAAGGTAATTTTTCCCAGGTATCAGCTATAATATTAGCAAATATAAAAGGGGAGGCAGCAGCCGTGGCATTGGCATGCCTGAGGGATTTCACTCTTTTACAACAGGAACGTGAATTACCTAAAATTATCACAGACACCTATGCTGAATTAGGTAGAGATAGTTTGGGAGCTAGAGCAACCTAACCTCAACTCACGGGTGGTCCTGAAAAGGATAACACCAGGCAGGCACCTGATTCTTCCAAGAAGAAATGGGATACCAAAAAAAAAAAAAAAAATTAGATCTCAATTCAGGAGTGGGTCTTCTCGACAGGACCCCTCCGAAAAGAGATACAACCTTAGGAATAGAGATAACATTAGAAAACCTGACAGGTATCAGGATCCTTTCAGGGTTCATCAAGAAACTCTGAGAGGGAAGGACGGTCAGAACACAGACAAGAAGAGCGTACAAAGTCCAGAGACGTGCCACACACTTCAGATTTTTCTTCCAAGAAAGAAGAGAAGCCAAAATCAAAACCTGAATTTAAAAAGAAAAAAGTAGCAGGTCTTAAAGTTAGACATGCCCAGAATTCTGAGGACTCAACTACCGAACAGGGAATGGGCTCTGACGATGCTAGACAGCACAGCAGAAGTAACAATAGCTCGCCAGAACCTGATGGAATTTCTGGTGACAGAGGAGTTAAAAGAGCATATCATGGTGGAAACACCTGATACAAGGGTAAGTGTCCCACATAGGTTACATGAGATAACACTCCAAATGGAGGGGACAAACCCAGGAAAATTAAGGGTCTCTTTTGGGAGAATCTGACTTTTGGCTATGACATCCTTTTAGCTGAAAAATATTGGCCGCCTGACATTGTTATGGATTGCCCAAAGGGAGAAACGGTAATCTTACCATCCTTTTCTACACTTGTTCCAATTTACTTAAAAAATACATACGCGCAGGAGTGGTTGGTAGCCCTTGCTCCAGCACTATATCACAACTATGTTGGGTGGGATACTGAGTCACCTCACCATGTAATCCAAGTAAAAACTACTCCAACTCCACAGAGACAGTACCCAATAAAACAAGAAGTGAAAAAACTGCTCAGGGAGATCTTAGATCAACTTGAATACCAGGGTGTTATAGAAACTTGCACCTCTCCAATGAATAATCCTTTGTTTCCCGTAATGAAACCCAATAATTCATACTATCTAGTTTTAGACTACAGACATCTGAACACATGCACAAAGACATTTGCAGTACAGCATGCACATAGTGCTGCATTAATGAATAACATTGCGTGGAAAAAATACAAAACAACACTAGACATCTCAAATGGATTCTTCGGCCAAAATATAGCGCCTGAAAGCAGGTATTTAACCGCATTTTCTGCGCTAGGCTCTCAGCATCAATTTTGTCGACTCCCTCAAGGGTATAAGAATAGTCCCGGGTTGTTTTCCCCAAGGGTAACAGAGTTACTTCAAAATTTGGATGAAGAAGCATTGTCCTACGTAGATGATATTTATCTGATGGATGATGATTTAAAGGATCACTTGGCCAGGGTGAGCAACATTATTTGGGGGTTCACCTCTGAGGGCTACAAATTCAACTTTAAAAAATTGAAGATAGCCCACCTCAAAGTCCTATTTTTGGTATAAGAGCTTTCAAGTGGAGGAAAAAGCCTGCCAGCCAACTTCTTAGAACATTTTTCCCAGGTATCAGCTATAATATTAGCAAATATAAAAGGGGAGGCAGCAGCTGTGGCATTGGCATGCCTGAGGGATTTCACTCTTTTAAAACAGGAACATGAATTACCTAAAATTATCACAGACACCTATGCTGAATTAGGTAGATATAGTTTGGGAGCTAGAGCAACCTAACCTCAACTCACGGGTGGTCCTGAAAAGGATAACACCAGGCAGGCACCTGATTCTTCAAGAAGAAATGGGATAACAAAAAAAAAAAAAAAAAATTAGATCTCAATCCAGGAGTGGGTCTTCTCGACAGGACCCCTCCGAAAAGAGATACAACCTTAGGAATAGAGATAACATTAGAAAACCTGACAGGTATTAGGATCCTTTCAGGGTTCATCAAGAAACTCCGAGAGGGAAGGACGGTCAGAACACAGACAAGAAGAGCGTACAAAGTCCAGAGACGTGCCACACACTTCAGATTTTTCTTCCAAGAAAGAAGAGAAGCCAAAATCAAAACCTGAATTTAAAAAGAAAAAAGTAGCAGGTCTTAAAGTTAGACATGCCCAGAATTCTGAGGACTCAACTACCGAACAGGGAATGGGCTCTGACGATGCTAGACAGCACAGCAGAAGTAACAATAGCTCGCCAGAACCTGATGGAATTTCTGGTGACAGCGGAGTTAAAAGAGCATATCATGGTGGAAACACCTGATACAAGGGTAAGTGTCCCACATAGGTTACATGAGATAACACTCCAAAAGGAGGGGACAAACCCAGGAAAATTAAGGGTCTTTTTTGGGAGAATCTGACTTTTGGCTATGACATCCTTTTAGCTGAAAAATATTGGCCCCTTGACATTGTTATGGATTGCCCAAAGGGAGAAACGGTAATCTTACCATCCTTTTCTACACTTGTTCCAATTTACTTAAAAAATACATACGCGCAGGAGTGGTTGGTAGCCCTTGCTCCAGCACTATATCACAACTATGTTGGGTGGGATACTGAGTCACCTCACCATGTAATCCAAGTCAAAACTACTCCAACTCCACAGAGACAGTACCCAATAAAACAAGAAGTGAAAAAACTGCTCAGGGAGATCTTAGATCAACTTGAATACCAGGGTGTTATAGAAATTTGCACCTCTCCAATGAATAATCCTTTGTTTCCCGTAATGAAACCCAATAATTCATACCGTCTAGTTTTAGACTACAGACATCTGAACACATGCACAAAGACATTTGCAGTACAGCATGCACATAGTGCTGCATTAATGAATAACATTGCGTGGAAAAAATACAAAACAACACTAGACATCTCAAATGGATTCTTCGGCCAAAATATAGCGCCTGAAAGCAGGTATTTAACCGCATTTTCTGCGCTAGGCTCTCAGCATCAATTTTGTCGACTCCCTCAAGGGTATAAGAATAGTCCCGGGTTGTTTTCCCCAAGGGTAACAGAGTTACTTCAAAATTTGGATGAAGAAGCATTGTCCTACGTAGATGATATTTATCTGATGGATGATGATTTAAAGGATCACTTGGCCAGGGTGAGCAACATTATTTGGGGGTTCACCTCTGAGGGCTACAAATTCAACTTTAAAAAATTGAAGATAGCCCACCTCAAAGTCCTATTTTTGGTATAAGAGCTTTCAAGTGGAGGAAAAAGCCTGCCAGCCAACTTCTTAGAAAATTGTGCACTGCTCCAACCTCCAAATTCACTGAAAAACTTACAATCCATATTGGGATTTTTAAATCTTGGCAGAACATACATTTTGGATTACACAGAAAGAGTAAAACCTTTCTACGACTTAATCAGACCTGTTTTTTCAATTAGGCATTGGGCACACGAACACACAGATATCCTTAATTTCCTACAATCTGACATGATAGCATCAAAACACTTGCAGACACACGTAAATGTCCGCTATTTGGTGATCCGTGGTACAGCGGATCAATCTGGGTACACTTACGTAACCTTCAATGAAGGCCAAAGGGTACCAATAGCATACAAATCACATTTGTACACAAACGCTGAAATGCGCTTTGCTTCTACATAGAAAATCCTGACAGCAGGACAGACTGCTGTATTATGAGAAAGAGCACTGGCTCAGGGGAAACGAATAATTGTCATAACTCCAGTACCAGCCTTAGAGGTTGCTACTAAAGCTAGCGTTCCTAATGCTAAAGCGTTACATCCAAGATGGATACAATGGGCTAATTCTCTCACTGTATCAGATGTAGAATACCGATATGACCAAAGGCTAAAAGCACAAGCATTCCTGCAATATGAACAAGAATATCCTCTCACAAATGAAATAATGCCTCTAGATCAGTATGAATATATCATTTACACTGACGGATCTGCTCAGCCGGCCGTAGGAAGTAACCAGCAATGCAGTGCCGCTTGTGCGCTTGTAAAGGGTAGTATGCATGATGGCAAGTTCCATCCCAGCGATACAACGACGCAGTCTCTAGGAGATTGTACGGCTCAGCTGGCAGAACTAAAAGCCCTATTACTGGCACCAATAAATACAGATCGGTAATTCCCCACACTGATTGTGTGCGATTCTTTTTATTGTGTCCAGTCATACAATGAATATCTCCACTACTGGGGTCAGAATGGGTTTAAAGACTCAAAAGGTGGCAAAATTCAGCATAAATTGCTATGGGAACAGGTAGCTGAGTTAAAAAAAAAACAACTACCAAGAGCTCATGTGATACACTCGTTGATTCATCAATGTGATGGCGTTCACGTCGAAGGGAATTCATTGGCTGATGAAGCCGCAAAAGGGCAGTACAAACTGCTGCCATAGCTGCAATCACTCGTTCAAAAACGAGAATAGACGGACAGATAATGGTAGCTGTCATTGCTTCATGCAAAAACAGCCCAGCCTTACCGAAAGGTTTTCCACTCAAATACTCCTTCAAGTTAGATGCTCAGATTCCAGGAGAGGGGGAAAGAGTAATACCAAACATGGATCGCAGATTGGGTTTAATACTAGCTGCACACGAGGGTCTAGGTTCTGCACACGCAGGGATTACCGCAACGGTTTCTTTATTGAAACAATGCTATTGGTGGCCTGGTTTAACAAAATAGAAAAATAATTTTGGCCTTAATTGAGACATCTGCCAGCAGTTGAAGGGTTCCACCATGGCGCGTCCATCACAGACACCACTACTGATATCAGACAGACCACTTGTGTGTGTCTATTTGGATCACTGCGGCCCCCTACAATCAGATGGTGCTTACAAGTATATCTTGGTGGCAGTGGATTTATGCTCTAGATTCCTATGGGTATGGCCTCAGCTCTCAGCTGACGCTCGAACTGTTATAATAGATGTGCGAGTTTTTATAGGGATATATGCAGTTGGCACATTACATTTTGACTGTGGCCCCGTGTTTAGTCATAGGGCTTACATGGAAGCCATGGGAGGTTTGGGTGTTGCTCTGCGGTACTCCTCTCCGTACCATCCCAAGGGAAATTTGGTTGTGGAGAGGAAAAGCCGAGACTTAAAGCAATCTTTAACAGGAAGAGTATTAGGTTCAGGTGGTAATTGGGTTAATCACTTATATGTGGTACTACGAGCCCTCAACAATATGCCAAGAAGTTCGCTAGGGGGTGTCACTCCTTACGAGGTCCTATTTGGAATGAGAATGTGGGTACCTGATCTCGATTATGAAAGCACAGTGGCGGATGAAAAACAATTTGATATCAATAAATGTTTGGCTATTTTACCAGATCTAAATGAATCCCGGGCACTACTAAGCAACGTGCAAGTAAAAACGCACAGCTACTGGGGAAGTCAAATCAGTCACGGCAAGACCAGTCTGGATCCCAAAAGTCGGGGATCTGGTCAGAGAAAAGATCAAGGACAAGAAAGAATTTGGGCCATCATATAGAAAGCCTGTACCTGTCCTAGCAGTCAAAGGAACAAGAACAGTACTTCTTCCGCCTCTTGACGGCAAAAAAGAAAAGAGATTCATCTCCATTGATCTGATCAAATCACCCTATGTGGCTGGTTCTGAATAGTAGGCCTTGTGGGCTACTTCTTAGCCGACGCTCTCCTCTCACTACCATACAGGAAGTTCAGAAAGAAAGACTCATAACAATTGTAGAGTCACCAATACGAAATGATGGAATTTCCAACTATGAAATGGAATTTGTTCCTAAGGAAATAAAAATTCAAAGCACAAATGAAAGACAAATTTCAATTCGGCCAAACACAGATGTCTACATCAATATGCCTCAACAAGAGACACCTGCTGGTTCTACACAACCTGCCGGGCTACCAAAGATTGATCGAACTGCATCTGGCTACTTCATCTATTTTGAGACTTTTTCTCTTGATCCCAGTGAAATTGAGACAACGCCAGCTCCAGTTTCCCGTAAGCAACAAATTCATGAATTCTATACTTTTCTAAAAACTGGAATATTGTTTTTTCCATTCTGGATTGGCCTAGTGACTGTTTTTTGCTTACTCATAAATGGAAAATATCTCACAGAACGCTCTGCATTATCAAATGAACTTGGTCCTGAAACGTCATACATCATTTCATCATGAACAAAGAGACTTGTTTTCCGTGAACATTACAGCTGTTCCAATTCCTGATGGTATTGTTTGGGACAAGGTTGATTATGATGTATTTGGCCCTACTGAACCTTTGAAAATACCACATTTATTTAAAATTTCTCTAAATGCTATCATTACCTCCAGTACTTTTTGTGATGATTGGGATTTTGTAACTGTAAATAATATGTTGTCTGATTTAGAACAATCCGCTGCATTTTCAAACAATGAAATGTTAGAGGACACATCTGACTTTGATAGCATGTACTGTTACCAACATTATGGTCATCACTTTTATAAAAATCCAGTATCCCAAGAAATGTTTTCACACACCACCAATGGGAACATTGCCCGACACCACCAAAAGGTAGTTCGAAAAAGTTTGCACAGAAATTCTCATATTTTTCAGGGTTTAACACTTCTGACCCGACCTCATATTACTATAAGGTTGCACCTACACCTGCACAGAAAAATATGCTGACTAACAACAAACCAATATATTCTGCATCCTTTCGACTTATGGAAGGACACTAAAGACACAAAATCAGTCTGAGGTTCTAAGGAATGGCAAGTACAGGGAACAGAAGCACTATTTAGAGCGTGACTCAATCCACAGCAGATAATATTTCTGAATGAAACTGTGAAACAGACTTCCTGTCTTGGACTAGCCAAGATCAAGGATTTGAACACACCTCGGATTCCCACACCTTTGCACATCAATTTAACATCACGTGGAGGGGAAATAAACAGATGACATCATGCAGTACAATACATCAGACCCCAATTGGAAGAGATGGTTAATTTGGCCCACAGACAAACAGATGTCAATCAAGATTCAGCGGTACAATCGAAGGGTTTAGTATCCATAGGCCAGACCCACGATATGTACAAAGAGAACATCCGGGGGTAGTGCTTCATACAGTGTTGTGAAGTTGTGCCTCGATTGTCTAAAAATCTCAACACTGTCCCAGGTGAAACAGCACTTATCCTTACTCTCAGAGGAAGTGGATCTAAGGGACTTTTATTAGGTCTCAGAAAGCCACTTCAGAAAAATTTCTATTACGCTGTCTATAATGAAATCTGGAAAATCTCTCAACAAGAAGCTGCGGATAGACTCCATGAAATAGATAAAATTAACCTAGAAAAGGCGTTAGCTGTAGTTGACAATGGTATGACTACATTAACATCCAGAATTTATTTACTGGGCAACATTGTATCTTCTGCTATTGATATATTAGAACAGGACTTGTCCATACTACAACACGGACAATCTCAACTACGTTCTATTATGCTTAAGCTAGATGCTGCAATCATTGCGCGCTGGTTATCTGCCTTGGCAATTTATCAACAGTACGTCACTATTTTCTACATATAATCTAACTGAAAAACAGATAACAATGACACAAAGGGAAGCAAAATATACAATGCTGCGTATTGAAAAACTGGGCAAATTACCTTTTACTTTGACAGAGTCATTGTCCACAGAATGGTTAATCCATGGCCATATAACATTACCGGTCACAACTTTCCAGTTTCAGTATTGCCTAGAACAATAACAGGCAGGCAGATGTGAAGCGATGGATAGGGAATTCATCAAGGAATCTTGGGAATTACCATACAGATTTCGATGTAGGAATGGGAACATGGAAGTGCTCCTTAGCGGTACCAACTCCGAGAATTCCTTAAGTGGATCTCTCATATGCCAGGATATCATGCTGCATGGGGCCTGTAATGGTTCAGTTGCTAACTTATCCTGTTGCATTAAAGGTTCCCCAGCTGCTGTGATTACTCCGGTATTCAGGTTGCTTTCCAATGGGAGTTACTTGATGCTGAATGATCAAGGTTGTTGTAGGATGCTTCCGGGCATCGCATATCTTGTCACTGTAAACTCCAGGGTTACTTGCTGTATGCAAGTGTTGTTTCCATCGACCCATTCAGTCAGGGAGGCGCCACTATGGCCTTGGCTGAATGTTTCCTTTATACGGTTTGATACTCTGAGCCGAATGAAAGCCATGCTTCTACAGTAAACTGTGCCTTTAACCTCCGCTCAAGAAACTTATGATCTCCAGGTTGCAAGGTCCTAGGCTGAGATACAGGCACTAGTATGAACAAACTGCCCTTTTAATTTCACAGAAATGGTACAACGTATCTTTAACATGTCTGGTAGGACAGGTATTGTCCACCTATTTAAGACCATAGGTACTGGACTGTTGAGCACCTTTCAGACAATCCACGGAGTTATTCCCAACTTCATACACTCCGTATGCGGGAGCATTTTTGGAGGGCTTCCACTGATCCTGTTACTAGTAGTAGGTATCCTGATTGTAATTTTTCTGCTACGCAGTGGACGTCCCAGTCACCAAGGAGATGAAAAAAATGCTCTTGGAACGCTGATACCGTGATCGTATGGTAATCCATCTGGGCACACCTTGTCTTCGAGAACTGAGCGAATCTTGGTTCTTGTCTTTTAGACAAGTCTGGATCAACTGTATTCTGCCTGTCCTTCGATGCCTGTTCTGCAGACAAGAATTTCATGTTGGTTCTCTCTCTAACACTTCCAACAATTGCGCCACTGGACGTTGATGCTTTACTGGACCCGATAACGGCACATGTTCTGCAGTGTCCTCAGTGTATTCCAATGTTGATGTCTGCATTCTTAGAGCCACCACAAGATGCTTCAGCTCCTGTTGGAAAGGATACTGGCTCCTCAACAAATTCTCAGGCCTTGGATTATACTCATAACTCCACAATTTTGAGGAGCACAGCAGAACTTTTTATGAGAGAGTCTAAAGAGATCTTCTATAAATCACAAAGCTTATACATTATTTGTACTAGAACACATGACAGCAAAAGGCTTCTATTAATCATATAACACACAGATTACTTTCACATTCAGATAGTTTTTCATCATTTTTATTCATGAGTTACTCAAATATTGTGATAAAACAGGATGACATATCCAAGATGAAAACAGCCTACGCGTTTCGTCCCTATTCACATGGGACTTCTTCAGGGCAGCACTCAATATTGCGGGAAGTCTTATCTTCAAACGCCAGTTGCATGCTTAACATTCCTTTTCAGCTATTAAAACCTCATATATCTCCTCTGTAAATTCAATGCCTGCTAGGCATACCAATAGCACAATCAATTTCAAACACGGTATCTTGAATCGTGACACTGCTGACGGCTGACTTTTACGAGTTCCAGGGGGCACTACACGATTCTATGGTCGAAGGCATGCGCAGAAAGGGCTGATAGAATTGATGCCTGATGAGAAGAGAACTTCTATGTTAATACTTTTTTGGATTGCCTAACTAGGGGATTATAAAGAGAGCGAGGAAAGGAACAAGATACCACGTTTGAAATTGATTCTGCTGTTGGTATGCCTAGCAGGCATTGAATTTACAGAGGAGGTATATGAGGTTTTAATAGATGATAAGGAATGTTAAGCATACAACTGGCGGTTGAAGATAAGACTTCCCGCAATATTTAGTGCTGTACTGAAGAAGTAACATGTGAATAGGGACGAAACGCGTAGGCTGTTTTCATCTTGTATATGTCATCCTGTTTTATCAAAATATTTGAGTAACTCATGAATAAAGATGATGAAAAACAGACCGAATGTGAAAGTAATCTGTGGGTTATATGATTAATAGAAGCCTTTTGCTGTCATATGTTCTAGTACAAATAATGGATAAGCTTTGTGATTTATAAAAGATCTCTTTAGACTCTCTCGTAAAAATTTCTGCTGTGCTCCTCAAAATTGTGGAGTTATATGTATAGATTTTGGGTTTTTCGGTTGGCCCAAAAGAGTGAGCACATTTAAAAACGTCTGGGAGGAACAATGTGCATGCAAGATTTAGACCATAACCGTTATTTTGTTGTGATCTTGGATTATACTCACACATCCCCAGCAGTGGCTGTGGTGAATAAGGAGGAACATCTGTGCTCCATTAACCAGATCTGTGAGGTGTTGCAGGGACCATCGTCTGCGATTGCAGGCAACAGTGATGTTGCATCTACCAGCTAGGACACATAAACATTTGGCTCATCGTGTGCTGGTAAATCTTGGCTTTTTCTAAACAACCAAATTTGGAATTTTAGACAAGAAACACTCTTGCTAAACTGCATGGCTTTCAGTGACTCATTGTTTGGACTATATATACAAACTTATTTAGTACAGACTACTATTGCCTGCAATATTTTTCTTTTTAGCATTTTTTAGAAATTTTACATTTTTGAGTACTATTTTTAATGGACTTATTAATAGTTTGCGTACAACATTTAGCTTGATGTTATAAATTTTAGTGTGTCATCGGATGAGGAGTGGGTGTTATGTTTCATATAGGTACCCCAATATAGGTTCAGGTAGCAACTTCACCTTTCGCGTATATTCTCCCCTACCATTGTACTATATAACGGTTCTTGGGACTGAATTTTTACCTAGTTACCGTACTGCATACAGGACGTGGGGTTTTCCCTGAAAACTAGCCTCATCCATTATGCATGAGGATTCTTGGAAACTCAGCAGGACTGCCATCTCCTGCATAATAACTATGACAAGGGTCATTCCTTCCGTCATCCTAGTCCGGCATGACACAGCAAGGTATATCCCCAGGGGGTATCACTTTGGGTATATATACACCATATCTTGCTGAGGTAGTCAGAGGAGAAAAGGACTTCCATGCCGATACACTGACGCGAGATGCTGAGGTTCCTGCATGCAGACACTCCAGCTCGCAGTGTTCTGACATCCCTTGTGGGGTGTCCATCTCGAAACCAAGACAGGGTCCCACAGTCTCTCACTTCAGGTAATGGGGTTGACATTATCCTAGAGGGATTCTTGGCTTTTACAACCACATACATGCTAGGTACACTTAGGTACATCTAGTAAGGGCCGCATCGTAGGAGTATGCATTTTTACTGTCATGTATTTTATATACTTGCCTGTATTCATTGTTTTAGCACAATGGTAGCAATCTACCATCCTTTTACTCTGTTAGTGCTTATAATCATTTATATCTGTTACTGTCTAGCGGTTGTTTCAGCACCTATTTTACACTAGAATGACGCTGGTTCAATAAATGCTCATTGAAAATGTCCCCATCGTTTATTCTGTGTATCTCTCTGAGACAAAGTGAGTACGAGTGACTGAGCGAAAAGTAATATACTGTTTCCACGATCTTGAGGAATCAGGGTTGTCATGTTCGATAGTTGCCAAGAGCTATTCTCTCCTTGGTAAGAGGGGTTTCTAGTGGCACTGTGAGCTAGCTGGTATGTAATGTAAATGTAAATAATTCTTATATAGCGCATACTGTCACCCTACGGGTATCCTGGCGCTGTGACTGACAAAATCGACATTGGAGCCTGTGAACATCTTACCCAGGAAAACATTATTGGGAACTCAGCCAGACCCTACCTGGGAAACAGCCAGGTTTTTAGCTGCTTTCTAAATAGGGGCAAAGATTGGATTTGCCTAATGTCTAGTGGGAGTTCATTCCACAGCTGTGCAGCTGTTACACCGAATGCTCTACCCCCCGATTTCATTTTCTTAATTCTTGGGATGTTCACTAAGTGTGCATTTGCTGACCGAAGGTCTCTCGCAGGAACATATACAGGCTAACATATCCGGTAGGGGTGTCTAGAATCAGTCTGACACCAATCCTATAGTGTATGTTGTCTAAACGTGCAGATCCTGTATAGGTTTCTAGGAAATACACGACAGGAGTGTTAGCCATCCACCCCCCTATGGGCATTAGGTTGCTGGGAGTGTTAACCATCCACCCCCCTAAAGGGTAATTAATGCTGGGAGTGTTAGCTATCCAGCCCTCTACGGGCATTATATTGCTGGGAGTGTTAGCCATCCACTCCCCTATATGGTAGACAATTCTGGGAGTATTAGCCATCCACCCCCCTATGGGCATTAGATTGCTGGGAGTGTTAGCCATCCACCCCACTATAGGGTAGACAATGCAGGTAGTGTTAGCCATCCACCCCTGAATAGGGTAGACAATGATGGTAGTGTTAGCCATCCACCCCCCTATAGGGTAGACAATGCTATTAGTTTTAGACATCCACCCCCCTGTGGGCATTAGATTGCTGGGAGTGTTAGCCATCCACTCCCCTATAGGGTAGACAATGCTGCAAGAATTCCCCCTACCACAATAGTGACCGTGGTTTCTCACAAGCTGTGTGTTATGTTGCCTTTTGTGGGGTAGTGGCGTTTTTGTGTGTGATTGAGGTCTGACTTACCGTCTGAGACGACTGCATCCGTTGTGGTTGTAGTACTGGGCGTAGGCGTAGAGTATGGGTATGATGTGAGCGATAGGATACATGGCTGCACCGTCTCATTCACAGAAATCTTGTTGTGGCGTGAATCGGAACTGAAATACTCCCCTTCCGGATGCTCTGATGTGTGGGTAGTGGTGACGGATTCGGCGCATGGGAAGTACACATCGTAGTTGGCCGGTCGTAATCGGGATGGAATCTGCCTCCAGATGACTCTATTCAGCTTTTACGGAGCCTTCTTGTTGGGAAAATAAAGACGGGTTCGAAGGGACTGAGTCGTTCGGTGAGTAAGGGATTTTGAGCATCGTACTTCGTCGTTTGGAAGACGGGGCTTCCAGTACGAGTCGGTCGGAAGCTCCGGCTCCAGCCGGCTCTGGGAAGTCCTTCCTGACAGGATTGTAATTGACCCCTTATTTGTAAACAAGATGCCGAGAATAAAACAGTGCCGATACCTTGAACTTAGACGGTCAAAAGGAAATATAATGTGTGGGTGCAGAGACGAAATGAGGTGTATGACATGCCTGTGGTCTGAGATTGAGTTTTAGTTCTAACAATGTTATTGTTACATTACCACTCATTTGTGATAGGCAATAGAGCAAGATATTTACTTTAATTGTACAATAACTTTACTATCAAAAACACATTTAGAAATTAGATCAGCTTGTGCATACATATTAGTGCTGGCGTAACTCATGTAATACCATGTAGCGTAATAACGCAGAATTATCTAAACATTCTGTGAGATTATTTGAGAAGAGTAGTTTTGGATTTAGGGCTATTTTCTTAGTGCAAAAATGTTCCTTCGTATCCAAAATGGCACAAGGATGCATTTCCCACTAAGAAATAACACTAAATGCTACAGAAGATGAATAGAGAGTGCAAGCCGCTAATAGTAAAATGTGCATTTGGGGTAAGACTTTCTCCAACTTATGCTCAGCAATTAGTACTATTTTCTTACCACAAAATGCAACCTCACATTAAAATGGACAAAATGATGCCTTTTGCAATAAGAAAATAGTTATAAATGCAAAAATAAACAATCAGCAGAATTAAGCTGCTTGCGCTTTCTAAACGTGCTTTCATTGTGGGATGTTTTCCCTGGAAAAAAAACTTAATTACGCAAATAGGTTGCATTGTTATAAGTAATTCTGCATCAAAGAGTAGCACAGAATTGCTGAAATTGTTCCAATTACTCCGGCATAATTACAATTTCTTCCAGGTTAATAAATATGCACCTGTCTGGACAGGATTATTCTTGTGATGGGTGCTAGGCAGCTGTGGAATCAGCCAACCAGTTAAGGACGAGTTGTGGCCTAACCTCCAGAGTTTCTAACTTTGGAAGTGGGGAACCAGGTTCACGTCCCAGCTTAGGCTCAAACTGGCACATGCATCAAGCTATTTTGCGATCGCAAACGTTGCGAATCGCAAAAAATGGCCATTTGCGATTGCAAAATAGGCCTTTGCAATGCATCAACACAATTCTGAGAAATGTCATGAAATTCGCTAAAATAAGGAATCGCAATTTTGCGAGTACCTAAATTGCTATTCCTTAATTGCGAGTCACAATTAGAGTATCGCAAAGCTATGCAAGAAAAATCGTAAGTACCGATTTCCTGAAAAATCACAATTTTGCGATCGAAGTTTACCGAATTATACAGGCAGGTGGTAAACAGGTGAAAAGAATCTCAACAGGTGCAGAACATTAGAAAAGTACTTAAACAGGCCCAGGAGACCTCAGAATGTTTCACAATGGCAGCACTCTACGTCATGGCGAGGAGGATGAGGCTACGAGCAGCAGCACATAGAAGAAGGAGATTACAGGAGCGCATTTTTAAAGTGCGCATCACATTGTTGGTGCAGACTGAAGAGGAGATCTATGACAAGTGCTGCCATGATCCTTGATCTGATTGCTGAATTGGATCCCCTACTGCAGCGCCAGACTTACAGGACACATGCCATTCCCACTCATGTGCAGGTCCTATGTTCCCTTCACCTACTAGCATCAGGCAGCTTCCAGGGTGTAGTAGTTGTGGCTGGAGGGGTGTCACAAAGTTCCCTGTCACGTTTCTTCAATTCATTCCTCAATGCCATGTTGATAAGGATACACCACCACATTAGCTTCCCCTCAACCCCACAAAATTTGCTTATGACTAAACTAGACTTCTATCAGGTAGCCCGGTTTCCCCATGTAATAGGTTGCATAGACGGAACTCATGTTGCCATTTGTCCACCATCAGTGAATGAGTACATCTTTAGGAACCAAAAATCCTATCATTCACTGAATATACAAGTAGTCTGCAATGCAAAAAATCTCATCACTGACATTGTGGCACAACACCCTGGCAGCACACATGACTCATACATATTTAGACACAGTGGCATACATACTCGTCTCCTTGGGGGTGAATTTGGAGAAGGACATCTGCTTGGTAAACATATGTTACAATTTCTCTGAAACTATGACCCAAAGGTAATGCATATCTGTCACTAACCGTTTGTTGACTACCCTGTAGGTGACAGTGCATACGCTGTGTGCATCTACATCCTGACACCATGCCTCAACCCAACTACCCCAAGTGAGCAGCGTTATAATGCAGTGCACATCGCAACACGAAACATCATAGAGCGCACCTTTGGCCTGCTGAAAAGTAGGTTTTGCTGCCTCCACAAGACTGGCGGGGCGTTGCAGGACCGACCAGAGACCTGCTGCAGAATTGTGGCCACATGTGCCATGTTGCACAACATCGCTACTAGGAGAGGCATACCCTTGGAACTGTCAGACAGCGAGCCTGAGGAGGACAACCGTCCAGGGCAACGACTATGAGCAGCAGCTGGGGCAAGCTTAGCAGAAGGGAGAAGGAGACGGGCAGAAATTACACAGCATTATTATTGAGGTGGGTAATGATGAGACAAGACACAGCATGGTTGAATTGTACTGTATGTATTTTAATGTAGAAATGTGGTAGTGTTAATGCACACAGACCAGGGGCTAAATAGCACAGTGAGTGTAAACAAAATAATTCAACAGGACATCATCATTGGACTTGAATATCAGTCACAACTTTTGCATTGATAATGGTTACATCACCATATAGGCGTTAGTCTGCCAACGTCACCCTATTTTTTGCGACCACGCACTCCCACACGTCTTTCGGTGGCCTCATTCACGTCCCTTGTGGAGGCTTCTGAATGTGTGCTACTTTCAGTAGTGCGCCTCCTGCATTTAGTGACTGGCACCAAGAGACTACTGAGACTGGACACCTCCTCACTCTCCCCCCCAAAACATTGCTGCCCCGAGCAGAAGCAGTCTGGAATTGCTCAACTGCATTTGTGACCTGGACGAGTCCCCTGGCCACATCCCCACAACAATGGCTCATTTCGACCTGCATGGCCACAGACCGACGGGACAGCAGAGCTGTGCTGTTGCTCAGCCGGTTGTTGGATCTGGTGTAGCCATCTAGGTGCACTAATAATTGGCGCTGCCTTTTTCTGTGGGACACCTGGTCCTCCTGCATCACCCTGCATAGCTCCTGTATGGCCTCATTGGACTGTCTTTGTCCTTCCTCCACTGCTGTAGTCAGCTCTTTCAAGTAGTCTCTCATTTCTGCCATGTTGTTTGATATATTGCAAAGTTGTGCCTGCATTAATGGCATGTTCTTTGCTTGCAGGCGCTGCACCCTCAGCATTTGGCTCTCCAGCCCATCCCAGACATTTGGACTTTCATCCTCTGGTGTTGTCATCTGTGCCCTTGACCTGCGCCTCCGGGATTGCTTATTGCTGCGCCGGACCTGTGACTGGTGTCTTGTGGGGCCACGGGTGTCTCCACATCTGCCTCAGCCGGAGTCTCCTGTGTGTCTCCGCCTTCACTTCCCTCTGACTCCTCTGCTGCTACACCTGTGATGTTAAACAGTGCAATATTTATTAATTTCTAAATAAATTGAGTGTCACATACTGCATTGTTTTGTTCCATTAAATTACTATCTGACACACAGTGTCTATATGTTTTACTTCCTTGTTGTACTTGCCTACCAACTTCCCTTCCCTGTCTGTCACTCCCATAATACATTTGGGTGTTGCAACTAAAATGTGGACTGGAGTATGATTCTGAACACTAGAGCTGAACAGACGTGATGCTACTAAATTTATATTCTGCTTTAAATGGACAATGGCATGCATCTTACCTTGTGAAGTACTGGCTGGTGCAGAGGTGTCCAACTGCGTCACTCTGACTACAGCTTCAGGCTGGAGTGTGGACTCCACTAGGTCCTCCAGGGGTGTATTCCCAGGCAGTGTTGTAGGTCCCCCTCCAGTCTTCTTTGCCTCCGACCGCCTGTCAGCAACCCTCTTCTTTGCACGGCTGCGCAGGTCATAACACAGTTTGCGCAGGTCTTTGTTTGTGCTATGGGTGACCCCCACTGCGTTCACTTTGGATTGTATCCTGAGCCATATTTTTCGCTTCTCTGACTCAGGGACCTGGAGTGATAGTTTGCCAAACACCTTGTCATGGCTCCTCACAACCTCCTCAATGAGGATTTCTATCTCCTTTTCACTAAATTTGAGTTTCCTTTTTCTATTAGCAGCTTTCTTCCCAGTTGCTCCTGAGTCCATCTTTTTGGCACAGAACAGTATTTGCAAAGCAAAAAAGGTAACTTCACCTGTGCTCCTGCACTCTGCCTCCTCCTCTGACTCTCTTAGTGCAGTGGAATCAGCATGGGATGCATCACTTCCTGATTGTGATGTCATCAAACTGCACTAAGAGCGACTCGCAAATTACAATATCGCAATATGCGATATCGCAAATAGCGATTTTGCAAATTGCGATATCGCTATTTGTGATTTCTTTAATAGCGAGTCGGTAAAATGTAATCACTATTAGTGATTGCGAATATTACAGATTCGCTATTTTTTAGCGATTTTTTTCTTGCATTGCATTTTGCGATTCCTTATTAGCGATTCTTTAAAAATCGCTAATAAGGAATCGCAAATTCAAACTTTGATGCATGTGCACCAAAATCCTTTGATTCTGGGCAAAATACTTAATCTACTGGTGCCTAAAAAAATTAATATTACGTTGTGTAATGTAATCTGGTGCTCATGTAATGCGCTCTAATGCCAGTGTGCTGAGCATGTGCTATATAAAAAGAGCAAAATAATAAAATTAAATACAATTAAGATACTTCTTTAGCTGGTCTAGTAAGCCACAAATGACATATCTAGGAGTCCTAGGGCAAGGAAAGAGTTCCAGTGGGCCTATTGGCACCCATCAGCACACGTTGATCACTGGCCACTCAGTTAATCAGGAAAATAAGTGCTCTTACAAATCCCTCAGCTCCATGCATGCTGGCCTATCCATGGCTGGCATGCATTGATTGAGACAATCTCCATAAGGTTCTGATACTTTAAACAGCGAGCATTCCTTTTTTTGTCTGATTTCTAAAGTATTGAACATTCTTCTGATGTCCATGTGTACTACTGGAATCAACTAAGTTGACAACCAGTAGAGAGTAGTGTGTTACCTGTAAGAAATGTGGTTAGTAGCTGCAAAGTCTGTGAGCCCTTTCCAAGTAATAAGTCCACAATTGCCTATTTACTTCCTTTTCACTGAGAACCAATCATATTGCCACATTAAGTTACATTTTTGAATTAAGAATAGGTTGTTAAATATTTAATAATTGAACAATAAATATGCACTGTGTTTACAGGAATTTATATTTATTTATATTTTCAGCTATTTAAAAATAAAAACAAATGTAGTTTAACACTCTCCTATGGAGTTTTACTTTAAAACCCTATTGCCATTAATTTCTATGGGAGGGCGTTGCAATACCAGGGGTTGTCCATGTTTAGTGCTGGATACAACAATATTATGGACAAGATACATAGATTTTTTAATATTTTATATGGCTCATAAGAAGAATTTCAAGAATATTTGACCATTTTTAATAACAATGAATGGTGCGTGACATTTTCAATCAATAATGAAAAAATAACTTCTTGGATATTCTCATCTGTGTCAAAGATGGAAAAAAGATACTTTTCTCTATCACAAAGAAACTGCAACAAACATTGTACTGCATGGCAAACGTTCCATCAGAAAGCGCTTACCAATAATATCCTGTACATCACATTTTTAAAATTTAAAAGAAATTTCTCTTCAAAGTCGAAATTTGAGAGGAACTGCGCAGAAACTTAATTAAGATTCAGGACTAGAGGATACAACCAGAGAATGATAGAACAAGCAGAGCAAAGAACAAAAAAGAAAATGAGAATTACAATTCTGTTGGCAAAAGCAGAGAAGAAAAGAAGCATGCCCAGATGACAAAAGCAGGTCGATACTGACATATAACAGAGAACACAAGAGAAACCTTCCAAAATATTGCCATTTAATATGACCCAGGTAATGGTGACACATTAGGAAACTCCCCAATAATATCGTTCAGTTAAGCACCTGCATTGAAATATATAATGGTGGGGGCTGGGCTAAGCCCAGAGGAAGATGGCAGCACCCTAGGCTCACTCTGCTGCACCTGGCCCACTCTCTGCATTCTCTGACAGCACCAATGGACCCAGGGGACAGGTGGATGGCTCAGGCCCTGCCCTTGGCCTGGATACTGACTCGCGACCAACTGCTTACCCTGCCACACCACGAACTGGAACACTATGTGGCCTGTTGAGAGGCCTCTAGATGCACCTGATCTTTACCAGCTGCTCCTCTCCCACTCCAGGACATCAGAGCAAGAGCTCGGCCCAAAGCCTCCTGTCTATTGGCTCTGTGTTCCCCTTCTCTCTTCGGGGACTGCCTTCCTGCCTACCAGCTTGTAAACATCTCCGTCGGCCCTTAACTACACGACAAGCTCACAGCATGGCCCGCTGAAAAGTTGCGTACGTTTTCCACCTGCTAAGCTTCTCTTGCTCTCGGATGCTGGAGCAGGAGTCCTACCCTGGGGGCTTAGACAGGTGCTGGTGCTGCTGATGGTGGTCTTCCCTGGCAAGCTGCTTGTTCATTGATTTTATGGTCCCCATTCCCTTGCCAGCCAGCAAATGCCTCTGGCACCCTTATTCGCACTAACCCACTTCTATTCCTCGACACCCGTCCCCACAGAGGTGGCCTCCAGGTGCTGAGGCTGCTGGCGGGTGAGCCTTTCCCCAGTAAGCTGCTTGTTAACCTCCCTACATCTCATTTTACCTGCCTTGAGGTTGCTTTAGCACATTCTCCAGTGACTTTGGTGGCTATTTTTCAACTAGGTCAAGCCTCTCTAGTTACAGCCCTTTACTCACTTTGGGGGGGTTGCCTGGCTTTGGACTCAGCAATATCAGCCTGTTCCTGCTGAGACTGAACTTGCCTTCCACCTAACCGGGGACCCCTTTTTCATTGTACCTACTCGGGCTTCAAAATGGCACTCCGGACTATGCAGCACCTTGCCAGGCCCATTGTCATCCCACTTACTCTCTCCCCTGGTACAGTACATTTTTGCTCCAGTAGTGGTGACCGTTCTAACCCCCCCCTTGAGTGTTGTTGGATATGTCAAAGCCCTCTGCTAAAGCCCTACAATGGCTTCTCTTCTCAGAGGCAGTGACTGGCCATTGCCTGTAGGCTGATTCAATCCCCTTACAGTCATGTACTCAACAACACTTAAAACATTTCTGGTGGAACTTAAGTCCATCAAGACTTCCATGATGACTGTGGAACAGAATACTGTGAAGATAGCTTTGGACCTCAAAAACTTTGTTCAGACTTTACCTCTTTTCAGGCCCAACTAGCCTGCACTGATGCGAGGGTGTCGGATGTGGAGGTGAGGCTGGACCAATTCCTGGATCTGGGCTCTGAACTCAGGCACCTACAATGTAGGAGGAAGACGAACTTGGAGGACTGAGCCGGTGCGAACACCTATATTTTTTTGGGGTCCCAGAAAAAGCAGAAGGATCTGAAGCTGGGTGATTACTTGCAACCTGGCTGCCCACACTGTTACCCACTCTTGGAATTTCATAGAGGCCATTGTTTAAAAACATGGCATGAAATGACACTCGATAACCCATGTCTGAGTAAAACCTGTTTTTTATGACACAGCCAGACTTAATGGTACCTATCTCCACCATGGACAGCTGATGGCAGCCACCCAGTACTTCCTTGAAACTCTGCATCCTCATAGCCAGCTCCTGGGATTTCGTCCATAGGTTAAGGCTAAGGGAAGAAGCTACAGCCTTCTAGACCAGGCAAACATGCTTATAACGCACAACAGGTTATTCGCAAATACGCTAATCCTACGCTCCTGGAGCGGTTTCTGCACTTCGTTGCTGGCCAAGGGATGGATACGGTTACTACCTTTACACCTAAGCTAGAACATGATGTGAGTGCCTTAGCCTCCAAGGGTGCAAAACAAGATCCACCCTGTCTATCTGGAGGATCATGTAACAATCGCCCTAGTACATTTAAATCATACCGGTGAAACAGCCATCTCCCCAGTTACAGAGACAAGCTCATATCTGCTGAAACCAACCAAAAATGCTTGTGCCGCTGATCCTTGGCCACACTGGTGCATCTTTAGAACATCATCTCTTACTTTCTGGGCCGTGTCCGACCACTACTCCCCACTACAGTTCACTCGATTGCATCTTCCACCACAATACTACGTTGCCACATTCACTTACCCCTTCTTTCCACACGTACTTGTTGATGGACACGAATCATGATCTTGGCTGTTTATAATCTGGACATTGCATTGATTCAGGAAGGATACCCACCTATCGAAAGTTGAATTCCACAAGCTCAAGAACGATTGGGTGGAGACAGTACTATATTCTGCAGCTCTCCCTCAAGAAATGTGGGCAGAGCTATACTGCTACAGAAATGACTGGCTGCCAAGGTTTTTTCTACATGGCCAGACAAGAACGACTACTATGTTGTTGCCAAACTGGCCATACAATCTCCATATCTTTTTGTGGGGAGAATTTGGGGCCCAAATATTCAAAATTTCAATTCCTTTGTCATCTTCACTGCTTGCTCAGAGACTCTCAGCACAAAGCAGTCCTTCTGTAAGGAGACTGCAATATGGCACTGGACCCCTTTCTTGACCGAATAGGTCCCCCAAATCTTAGAACCAACAGTGACCGGATGGCATTGCTTGCTGATCACTGCATTTTGGAACCTTGGAGAATTCTGCATCCTTGGGATAGCAACTACACCTTTTACTCCCATCTGCATGCCACAGAATCTAGGATCAATCAATCAATCAATCAGGGGTTTATAAAGCACGCTACTCACCCGTGAGAGTCTCAAGGCACTCGGGTGGGGGAGCGGCTCCGGATCAGTCGAAGAGTCAGTTCTTGAGGTCCTTCCTGAACGTGTGCAGGGTCGGGGAGCATCTGATGTTCACAGGGAGCTCGTTCCAGGTCTTGGCTGTGATGTAGGAGAAGGCTCTCCCGCCTGTTCTGTTTCTGCGGATGCGGGGGACCTCTGCCAGGGTGAGGTCGGCGGAGCGGAGGTTCCTCTTGGGTATGTGGAAGGATTCTCTCTCGTTGAGGTATTTGGGTCCGATGTTGTTGAGGGATTTGAAGGTGTGGGTGAGGAGTTTGAGGGTGACCCTCTTCTCGACGGGGAGCCAGTGGAGGCCACGTAGGTGTTGGGTTATGTGTTTGTGACGCGGTGTCCCGAGGACGAGACTTATTTCTACTTACAAGTGGACTCATCCCACAATTCCATACCTGCAAGACGGTCCTGGGCACAGTCTCTTACCATATTTTCATCCAAATGCTCTTGGACCTGAAAATTGTCTACGCACCCAGTGGCATCTGAAAGATGCAAAAGTGGAAATGTACAGATCCAAAGGCAAAGCAAAATCTACAAGCTCATCTCCAGAACTACCTTACTCCAATTTTTTATCTGTGGACTTCCCTCAAACTCTTTGAGCTGCTTGCAAAGTGTACATGCGGGGCCAAAATATGTGAGGGTCCGTCCCCTTCACAAATGTAAGTTAGTCACCACAAAGCAACAGAAGATAATTTCTTTGCAGGCATCCTACACAGGACCTCTTTTGACAATTGGCACAGGTCAAGCTAGATTTGAACTCCATGTATACCTCCATTGCTGAAAATCACTAGCCGGAATCAAACATCAACACTATGAATTCAGACAGACAGCTGGGCAACTGCTGGCATACCTGCTTAAACAGGCAGATTTACAACTGGCCATTCTGGCATCAGGGAAGTACAGGGTCTCCTCACCCATCTTCAGCATATTTCTGAAACATTCTCACCTTCTATATGGATCTTTATATAAACCTCACAGAAGAAGAACTCTCCCAAGTAGAATGCACTTTTTTATGGTCAACATCTGCCTTGACTCACTAACACTGCTGCTTAAGAACTGGAGACTACTATATCCCCCAAGAAAATTATGGAAGCCATCAGGAAGATGCCCACTTGTAAAACACTGGGGGAAGAAGGCTCACCTATTGAATTCTACAAGATAAATGCTGCACAGATGGCTCCCCTTTTGGCGAAGGTGTTTGCTCATATGTGGGAAAGTTTTCTCTTCAGCCTAAATTCCATGTGACGGCCATCACCTTGCTCCTTAATGTCGATAGGAAAATCTTGGCAAAGGTACTTACTACTCACCTTGGAGATCTTCTACTAACCACATGAGGGTGCTCCTCCATGTCATCTGGCAAAAATGCAGGACTGAGGAGCAGCAAAATGCAATTGTCTTTGATGTGGAAAAGGCCTTTGACCAACTTGAATGGCCACACCTGTTCTGTTCTCCGGATAGTGCGGGATTCTGGGATCACTTTTTCCAATTGGTCAAACTTCTTTACGTCTCTCATTTTGCCCGGGTCAACTGCAATGGCTTCCTCTCAGAATGGTTTCTTATGTCCAGAGTGATACGACAAGGCTTCTCCCTGTTGCCACTCGTATTTCTATTGGCTTAGGAGCCCTTAGCAATAAAGATTTGAACTAATGGACAGATCTCAGGCATTCTGACCCAGGTGGCAGAGCTTAAACTACTACTCTATGCTGATGATATCCTTATGCTTCTCTTGAAAGTGAATATCTTGTTTCCATCACTTATGGAGCTACTGTTGACCATTTCTCAGGATACAAGGTTAATTGGGGGAAACGTGAGGCCTTGCCATCTCTGTTAGCCCACTCCTAGTATCAGTGGATGGATGGCACAGTAACTTATTTGGGGATCCAAATTGGAAATGATGTCTTCAGTGCAGCTCATGAAAATATGAACCTTCAGCTGGCTGCCACAGCTCTGGAGTTTCAGAAATGGTTCCACAAGCACTTATCCCATTGGGGCCACATCCAGATTATCAAAATGGTCACAGCACCACGATTCAACTGCTTATTTGGCATAATCCCAGCGGGTATCCCGAGACACCTACTTTTGAAAATTGACCAAGATGATCATGGATTACATCTAGGACAGACAGACTCCTACTTTCAACTTTCCAAATTGAAAGCTGATATGGCATCAGGAGGCTTACGCTTGCCAGACATGGCCCTGTACTATAAGGCCCAATGATTGGCTCATCTTGCCTACTTCTTTTCAAAAGACTTATAAACCCCCAATTGGGACCAGAGAGAACAAAGACTCCTGAACAGTCTTATCAACCTTACTCTTCTGTACAGGACCCTAGCTCTGGGCAAATGTGACTAAAACCCTTTATTTGAAATGACAGTCCGGGTCTGGCTCCTAACCCATAAAGCCCTCAATGTACATGCCTATTTCCATGAGAAGGCCCCCATATGGGACAACAAACCACTTTGAATTGACAATGAGCCAGTTCCTGGGAGACCAGGATCTCTAAAGATATCCTCACATTACACCAACCACTTCACAACTGGACCATTAAATCATTCCCCTCCCTTCAAGAGTTATTGTACCTCGATGACAGCCAGTGCTGGAACTACCGTACGTTGTTCCATTGTGTGTCCACACTACTGTGACCACTGCCTCTCATGCTCCCTCGGTCCATCATAAAGGACTATCTACACCACTGGAGCTCATAAACTGGAGTTATTCCAGGCCTGTATAAAGCACTACTCGTGGAACACCATTCGAGACCTCTCAGATCGCTTCTGAAGGTTAAGTGGTGCAGAAAGCTAGCTGAAGGCTACCCGGACAAGGATTGTTAGGAACTCCTAAATACCCAAGATTGGGGCATATGAGAGGAGCAGCTAAAGTTGAAGTTTTTCAAACTCCTACAAGACTGGCATTGGACCCCGCAAAGACTGTCTCAAGCCACTCTGGCCCCACTGAGGCCTACTTTTAGTGTGTGCACCCCCAAGGAGATAATATACACTTGTTCTACGCTTTTGACTCCCTTCGAGGCTATTAGACCCATGTTCTAGCCACCAAGAACGCTTCCAATGCTCTGACCCAGCATCTCTCCCGGGAATTACACTTACTACATGATACGCTGGCTCTGCCGGAGATCACCCATCACACCAAGTGGTAGATAGACACAGCACTTTTGGTAGCCACCATGGCCATCCTAAGGCAAAGGAAGCAACACCTCCTTCGGACAAACATGGACTGGATGTGTGACATGGCAGTTGCTACCACCCATGAACTTACCATTTATCTCATGCAAAGCCAGTAGGACATTTTCGAAGACATATGGTCCCCCTTTCTCCAGATCTGCC
Organism: Calotriton arnoldi; assembly: GCA_963921515.1. Taxonomy (NCBI): domain Eukaryota; kingdom Metazoa; phylum Chordata; class Amphibia; order Caudata; family Salamandridae; genus Calotriton; species Calotriton arnoldi. Next base: position 429,495 of record CAWUFW010007965.1, read on the forward strand.
CTCACTGACTGCCCCTGCTGCCTCTCATACTCTCTCTTGATTCCTCTTCCCATCGGGTGTTGGGAACTCATTCCCCAGACCCGATGTGCTCCCACCCAAGAACCTCAAGCTGCTATACTCCATCTCTCAGTTTAGGTCATTCTGTAGTGTAGTTCCTATAGTACCCCTACAGGACCTGCGCTTTTGGATAACATACACTGTGGGCCTGGTGGCAGACTGATTCTGAGCACCCCCACGGCGTATGTTAGCCTGTTTGCATTAGCTAGCGCACAGTGCCACTAGAATCTCCTTTTTATCAGAGAGATTAGTTTTTGGCAACCTCAGAACACGACAACCCTGATTCCTCAGACTTGTGGAAACAATGTACTACTTTTTTCTCAGTCACTCGTTCTTGCTCATTTGGTCTCAGAGAGTTACACAGAAGAAACAGTCGAGCGTGTTTACAATAAGAATTTATTGCACAGTTGTTCTTCTAGTATAAAATATATGTGCTGTGACAACTGTTAAACAGTAGCAGAGATATATGATCAGCAGTACAGTGAATAAAAAGGATAGTACAGTTCTACCATTTTGCAATATTCATGAACATATACATGATTATAAAATGCATTTATAAAATTAAGCGCATACTCCTACGATGCCTGTCTAGATGTACCTAAGTGTACCTAGCATGTGAGTAGGTGCGAAAGAAGCCAATAATCCCGCTAGAATTTAGTCAAACCCCATTACCTGAATAATGAGAGGGTGGGACCTCATCCTGGTCTCGAGTTGGACACCCCGCAAGGGATGATTAGACCACTGTAAGCTGGAGCGACTGCATGCAGGAGCCTCAGCGTCTCTGGTCAGTGTGTCGGCCTGGAAGTCTCGGTTCCCTCTAACTACTGATAGCAAGAGGTGCTGTATTTATACAGAAAAGTATAGAGTCCCTTTGTCCCTTGTGTCTTGTGTTGGTCATTGTTGGGTATGAAGATGACGTATGGGATGAACCGTTTACGTAGATGTTTATGCAGGTGGATTCTAGCCCCTGCCTGGTTTCCTAGAACTCTTATGAATATTTAATCATACTGGATGAGCACATCGAAGATGGTATAGGAGGCCATTGTTTGGGAAGAAACCCTCCTTCTGTACCCAAACCACAGTCTAGATAAGGTTCAGCCCTCAGCGCTCGTTATTGTGGAGAATAGGGAACTAATGTAGGTGAAAGATTATGCCTATATTAGGGCATCTCAAACCATGCCTATATTAGGGCATCTATATGAAACATAACACCCACTCCTCTTAATAGTCGACAATAATAAACAATGATAGCAAACTACTAAGTCATACTAGGTGGTAACGCATATAATTGTCAGTGAGCCACATAAAAACATTTTTAAAATTTTAAAAGCATAATAAAAGCATTTCTAAGAGGGGAAAAATGAGTAGAGTCAGTTTTTGAATTCGTACTCAGGCTAAAGGTTTAGCTGAGTTCATATATAGAATTTAAATCTCTTACAAGTGTTTTAGAAGGCCATGCTTTCTCTAGCGATAGTGTCAATTTAGTAGGAAATGTTTCAAATTTAATCAGAGTCGAAATGAAAAAGGAAACTCCGAATTCTTTCCCAGCACACGATGAACCAATTGAAGATTAAGTGTCCTGGCTGGGAGATGCAAAATCACAGTCACTTGCTGTAGGGGATGGGAATTGTAATATTTCACACAGTACGTCGATGGAGCACAGATGATATTCAGTACTGCCCATAGTTGGCATATCGGCAGCTGGTGCTGTAGTCGATACCTCAGTGCCTGAAATGCTAGTTGTAGCACTTTTGCTGGTGTCAGCGCTAGTGGTGGCTGAGCTGATGCTCACCCCAGTTGTAGCATAAGGCACCTGCGGGTTTTCAAGGAATGCATTCGTCAGGATAGGAATACGATTGGGACACAGCCGAGCGTGGGACCTCAGCGGTTCCAGCCTCGTGTTTAAGTCCGCAGGCGTCTCCGACTCGAGTGTCAGACAAATGTCCAACACGCATTCTTCACCGCAAAATAGGCATCGAAGAACAGGTAAGATGCAGTCCATCCAGACTGGTCTAAACAATAAGAACCAAGAAGCATTCAGTTCTCGTAGGCGAGGCACGGCCAGATGTTGTACCATGCGTTCACGGTATCTATGTTCCGGAAGAGCTTTTGCCATTTCGTTCTTGATTGGGCCGTCCATTGCGTATCAGGAAAATGACGATCAGGATTCCAGCTATTAAAATCAGTATCAGAGGTAAACCTCCAAAGATGCTTCCAAATACGGAGTGTATAAAATTTGGGATAACTCCAAGGACTGTTTGGAAGATGCTTAGAAAACCTGACCCTATGGTCTTAAATAGGTGTACAATACCACTCGTATCAGACATGTTAAAGATACGACCCACTATTTCTACGAAATGAAAGGGGCAGTTTGTACGAATAAGTGCCTGTATCTCGGTCGAGGTCCTTGCAACTTAAAGATCAAAGGTCTCTCGAGCGGAGGTTAAGGGTACAGTTTGCCGTAAAAGCATGGCTTTCATTCTGCTCAAAGTGTCAAATTTTATAAAAGATATCTCTAACGAAGGCCACAAAGGCGCCTCCCTGACTGTACTTGTTGGGGGAAACAATACTTGCATACAGCAAGTAACCCTGGCGTTCACGGTGACCAGATAGGCGATGCCCGGAAGCATGCCACAGCAACCTTGATCATTCAGCATCAAGTAACTCCCATTTGGGATTAACTCAAAAACTGGTGTGATCACGGCAGCTGGAGTTCCTTTCATGTGGCAAGACAGATTCGCCACCGAACCATTACAAGCTCCGTGTAAAATAATGTCCTGACACATGAGAGAGCCGCTTAAAGCGTTCTTGCAGTTTGTGCCACTCAGAAACACTTCACGATCCCCACTCTGGCATTGAAATCTATATGGTAATTCCCAGGATTCCTTAATGTATTCTTTACCCAATGTTTCATATCTGCCTGCCTGCCTTTGCTCAAGGCAATACTGAAGCTGAAAGGTTGTGACCGGGAGAGTGATATGGCCGTGGATTAGCCATTCTGTTTATGGTGATTCCGCCACTGTGAATGGTAGCCTGTCCAGTTTTTCAATACGCAGCATTGTATATTTAGCTCCCCTTTGTGCCATTTCTATCTGTGTATCTGTTAGATTGTATTCAGAAAACAGAGACATACTGTTAATAAAACGCCATGGCACAAAGCCTGCACACAAAGATTGCAGCGTCCAGCTTAATAACATAATAGAACGTAACTGAGATTGGGCGTGTTGTAATATGGCTAAATCATGTTCCAGTATGTTGATAGCAGAAGATACAATGTTGCCCAATGACTATATCCCGGAGGTCAGAGTTGTTAACCCATTATCTACCACAGCTAAAGCTTTTTCTAAGTTTATACGGTCTATTTCCCGTATTCTCTCTGCGGCCTCTTGTTGGGAAATCTTCCAGTTTTCATTATAGGCAGCATAAATGCCTGCATATATGAAACGTTTATGACGTGTTTTCCTGGGTCCTAGTAAAAAGTCCCTAAGATCCATGTCAAGTGAGAGTAAAGATAAGTGTTGTTTCACTTCTGCAAGTGTTGAGGTTTCTAGCCAACCGAGGCACAACTTCCCAACACTATAGGATGTCACTACCCCTGGATGTTCTCTCTGTACATAACGTGGGTCTGGCCTATGGATACTGAGTCCGTCGGTGATGTTCAGGAATCGCTTATGAAAGCTATTCGTGTCTAAGGGCCAAACCACCCACTGTTTCCAATTTGGGTCTGTTCTATTGTACTTTAAGATGTCATCCACTGTTGCCCCTTCTTTTGTAGTTGAATTCTGCCACCCCCCACATGTCGGTGTTGGAAACCTAGGCGTGTTCAGGTCCTTGCTCTTGGCTAGTCCAAGATAGGATGTCTGTTGCACAGTATCATTTAAAAAGATCATCTGCTGTGGATGAGGCATGCACTAAATAGTGCCTCTGTACCCTGAACTTGCCAGTCCCTTGAACGCCAAACTGATTTTAAGTCAATTTCGTCTTTCCATAGGTCGAAACCCTGTTCAGACAATTGGGACAAAAAGGAAGCAGACTAAATCTGTTTAGTGTTCGTCAACATAATTTTCAGTGCTGATGTTGGTGCAACCTTATAGTAATATGAGGCTGGATCTGTGGTGTTAAACCCTGAAAAGTATGAAAATTTCTGTGCAAACGTTTGTGAACTACTTTTTGGTGGTGTTGGGCAATGTTCCCACTGATGGTACTCAAAAACATTCCTAGGTGGAATGGATTTGTGCAGGAAATGATGACCATAATGTTGTAACAGTACAATGTGTCATAATCTGAAGAACCCTGTAACATTTCATTATTAGAAAATGCAGCAGTTTTCTCTAATCAGACAACATGTTATTAACAGTTTCAGAGTCCCAATCGTCAGAAAATGTACTTGAGGTAATGATATCACTTAATGAAATTTTAAATACATGATTAATTTTTATAAGCTCGGTCGTACCGAATATGTTAAAATCAACCTTGTCCCACATTATACCATCCGGTATAGGAACTGCTGTAATGTTCACTGATGACAAGTCTCTTTGCTCACGATGTGATGATGGATGTGGCTACAGTAGCATGTTGACCTTTTGGGCTGTGGAACTTTGTTGAAGATAGCGTCCATTAACAAGCATACTAAAAGTTAGTACTAAGCCAAGCCAGAAAAGAAAAAACAATATCCCAGAAATTACCCAGAGTTCAATGCAAGGTGATACCAGGTATGTCTTTTTTAGAAAGTGAAGAAAGTTCTTTATTTGCTGCTTGAATGGTGTTTTGGCTGGCGTTGTTTCCGGCACGCTTGGACCCAGAGAAAACGTATCAAAGTTCATGAAATAGCCAGAAGCAGCTCGATCAATTGTAGGAATTGCATCGCGATTAGTTGAAATGTTATTTTGCTCTTGTCGAGGCATGTTGACGTAGACTTCTGTATTAGGTCTAATTGCAACTTGTGAATTAATCTGATGTTCATTTTGAATTTGAATGTCTGGTTCAAGTGGAACAAGTTCCATAGCATTGTTGCTTAGTCCTTTATTCCTTACAGGTGGCTCTTCAAACATGATGAGCCTTTCTGTTTGAACTTCTTGAATTGTAGCGAGAGGAGGGCGTCTGCTACTGTGGAGACCATGAGGCCTACTGCTTATTATTGGCCACATAGTGTGGTTTGAGTAAGTCAATTGAGATAAATCTTTTCTCCTTTTTCCCGGCAAGAGGCGGCAAAAGTACAATTCTTGTTCCTTGTACTGCAAGGACTGGTACAGGTGTTCTGTATGAAGGTCCAAATTCATTTTTGTCCGCAATTTTCTCTCTGACCAGATCCCTGACTTTTGGGATCCAGACAGGTCTTGCCATGTCTGCCTTGACTTCCCCAGTGGTGGTCTGCTTTAGTCGGACATTGGTTTGTTTTGTCCTGGATTTATTTAGATACTGTAAAACAGCCAAACGATCATGGATATCAAATAGTTTTTCATCCGCCACTGCACCTTCACAATCAAGATCAGGTACCCACATTCGTGTCCCAAAGAGGACTTCACATGGAGTGACACCCCCTAGAGAGTTTCTTGGCTGGTTGTTTAATGCCCGCTATACCCCATAAAGGTGTTTGACCCAACTACCACCCTTGCCTAATACCCTAGCTGTTGAAGATTGCTTTAAGTCCCGGTTTTTCCTCTCCACAACCGAATTTCCCTCGGGATGGTATGGAAAGGAGTACCGCAATGATACGCCCATTCCTTCCATGGCCTCTTTGTAAGCCCGAGAGCTAAACGCAGGGCCGCGGTCAGAATGTAACATGCTAACTGCATATGTGCCAATAAAGACTTGCAAATCTTTGATAACAGTTCGAGCGTCAGCCGAGTGCTGAGACCATACCCATAGGAATCTCGAGCAGGAATCCACTGCAACCATGATATATTTGTAAGCCCCGTCCGTTTGTAAGGGGCCGCAGTGGTCCAAGTACACACATGAGAGAGGTTTGTCTGATTTTAATAATGGCGTCTGAGCTGGTTTTGCTACTGTGGAGCTTTTTATCTGCTGGCAGATGTCGCAATTCAAGACATAGTCTTTAGTTTGCTTAGTTAACTCTGGCCACCAATAGCGCTGTTTCAGTAAAGAAATAGTCGCTGTAACGCCTGTGTGCGCAGAGCCCAAACCCTTGTGTGCTGCGAGTATTAAACCTTTCCTACGATCCATATTTGGTATTACCCTATTCCCCACTCCAGGAATCTGAGCATATGGAATGTTACTTGCATCTAACTTGTAGGAGTATTTGAGTGGAAATTTTTTAGGTACTGCTGTGCTGCCTTTGCGTGAAGCAATGACAGCTACAATAATCTCACCGTCTATTTTCGTTTTGGAATGAGTGAGTGCAGCTACGGAAGTCGTGCGAACAGCCCCTTTTGCGGCTTCATCAGCCAATGAATTCCCTTCAACGTGAACGCCATCACGTTGATGACTCAGTGTATGGATCACGTGAGTCCTTGGTAGCTCGTTTTTCAACTCTGCTACCTGTTCCTATAGCATTTTATGCTTAATTGTGCCACCTTTCGCATCTTTAAACCCGTTTTGCTCCCAATGGTATAGGTATTCATTATATGACTGAACACAGTAAAACGAATCACACACGATTAGTGTGGGGAATTCGTGATCTGTATTTTCCAGTGCCAATATCAGTGCTTTTAACTCTGCCAACTGTGCCATGCAGTCTCCTAGCGATTGCGTTTTTGTGCAACTCGGATAGAATTTTCCATCCTGCATGCTACCTTTAACGATAGCACACGCTGCGCTATATTGTTGCTTACTTCCTATGGCCGGTTGGGAAGATCCGTCAGTATAAATAATATATTCATACTGATCGAGAGGCAAGATTTCATTTGGTAGAGGATATTCTTGTTCGTATTGCAGGAATGCTTGTGTTTTTAAACTTGGATCAAATCTGTATTCAACGTCCATTGCAGTAAGAGAATTAGCCCATTGTATCCATCTTGGATGTAAGGCTTTAGCATTTGGAATGCTAGCCTTTGTAACAGCTTCTAAAGCCGCTACCAGGGTTACGACAATAATGTGTTTCCCCTGTGCCAGTGCTCTTTCTCTTGCTACAGCGGTCTGAACAGCTGTCAGGATTTTTTCTGTTGAAGTGAAACGCATTTCTGCATTTGTGTACAGGTGTGATTTGTATGCGATTGGTACTGTTTCTCCTTCATTGAAGGTTAAGTAAGTTTACCCGCATTTATACGGATCACCAAGTGGCATATGTTTACGCATGTTTCAAGTGTTTGGAAGCTATCATGTCTTCCTGGAGTGAACAAAGAATATTAGTATGTTCTTGTGTCCAATTTCTGGCTGAAAAGTCAGGTTTTATTAGGTCGTAGAAAGGTTTTACCCTTTGTGCGTAATCTAAAATGTATGTTCTGCCGAAATTTCGGAATCCCAGTATTGATTGTAAATTTTTTAATGATTTTGGAGGCTGGAGCACCGCACATTTTTCTAAAAGTTTGCTGCTAGACTTTTCCCTTCACTTGACAGCTCATATCCCAAAAATAAGACAACGAGGTGGGCTATTTATGATTTTTTTAAAGTTAAATTTGTAGCCCTCAGTGGCAAATCCCTTAATAATGGTGCTTACCCTGGTCAAGTGCCTCTCTAAGTCGTCGTCCATTAGATAAATATCATCCACATAGGACAACGCTTCTTCATCAAATTTTTGAAGTAACTCTGTTACCCTTCCTGAAAATACCCGGGGCTATTCTTATACCCTTGGGGGAGTCGACAAAATTGTCGCTGGGACCCAAACGCTGAGAATGCGGTCAGATACCTGCTTTTAGGTGCTATATTTTGGCAGAAAAATGCATTTGAGATATCAAGTGTTGTTTTGTATTTTTTCCGCACAATGTTATTCATTAATGCGTCACTATGTGCATTTTGGACAGCAAATGTCTTTGTGCATGAGTTTAAATGTCTGTAATCTAAAACTAGACGATATGTATTTTCAGGTTTAGAGACGGGAAGCAAAGGATTGTTCATTAAAGAGGTACATTTTTCAATGACCCCCTGGTATTCAAGTTGATCTAAGATCTCCCTGACCTGTTTTTTAGCTTCTTGCTTTATTGGGTATTGCCTCTGAGCATTAGGTGAAACTTTTAACGGGATCACGTGTTAGGTTGAATCCTTATCCCACCCAGTGTGATTTTTGTACAATGCTGGCTTTGGGCTATGGCCCGCTCCCGTGCATATGTATGTTTAAGGTGAACGGGAACATGGTCGAAAAATGCAGGAAAAATTATACTTTCTCCCCTGGGGCACTCCATTACGAATGCTGGCGGACAATCTTGTTTGGCTAACAGGATGTCATATCCAGATGATAAGTTCTTCCAAAAGAGACCTTTTACTTTCCTGGGCTTGTCCCCCTCCATCCGGAGTGTTATTTCATGTAACTTATGTGGGACGCTCACCCTTTTGTCTGGTGTTTTCACCGTGATGTAATCATTCAAGTCCGCTGTCACCAGAAATTCCTTCAGGTTCTGGCGAGCTATTGTTACTTTTGCTGCACTGTCTAGCATCGTCAGAGCCCATTCCCCATTCAGAAGTTGTGTCCTCAGAATTCTGGGCATGTCTGATTTTCAGACCAGCAACTTTCTTTTTCTTAAATTGAGGTTTTGATTTTGGCTTATCTTCTTTTTTGGAAGTAAAGTCTTGAGTGCGCTGCTTGTCTCAGGACTGTGTGCACTCCTCTCTGTGTTCTGACCGTCCTTCTCTCTCTGAGTTTTTCTTCGAGTCCTGAAAGGAACGAGAGGAACGTGTATCAGTATTCTGATACCTGTCAGGTTTCCTAATATTATCGCTATTCCTAAGGTTGTACCTCTTTTCAGAGGGCTCCTGTGGAGGAGACCTACCTCGGGACTGAGATCTGTTGTCTTTAAACTTTTGTTGTTTTTTATTATCCCACTTCTTTTTAGAAGAAGTCGGTGTCTGCTTAGAAGTGTCCTTTTCGGGACTGCGCATTAGTTGAGGTTTTACAGCTTTTCCCCCAAACTATCCCTGCCTAACTCTGCATACGCAGTTTCAATTATTTTGGGTAGTTCATTCTCCTGTTCTAATGGAGAGAACTCCTGTAGGCGTTGGCGGATTGCCACTGATGCTGCTTCCCCTTTAATGTTAGCTAGTATTATGGCTGATACCTGGTCGTAGTTATTTAATAACTGCATCCCTAAGTTCAGAGCAGGCTCTGCTCCGTACTCATTTTGTATTTGTCTTAATACATCTGGTATCACTGCTAATGAAGGAACACCATGAGTTCTGGTATATATGGCAGCAAAGACTGTACCCCAAGAGGTACAATCCTCTAACTGTAGTGTAATCCCCAGGGGCAAGCAGATTGTTAACATTCTGTGTTTTTCAACTGGTGTGGTATTTGGGAATACTGCTTCTAACTGGGTTATTTTCTGAGCTACCCAGAAAGGAAGTTGTTCACGTTTTGTGGGCAATTTACCCATTACCGCTTGTAATGTTTGTGGAGTAATTTTAGTAGTGTGCTCTGTGTAGGAGCTGTATTTGGTGTAATTACTGTTGGTTGGACCGCAAGTGTTCTCATGACGAATTGTGTCATGTTTCTGTAAAGTTTTATCAACTCTTTGTGTTGAAAAAGCAATTCATCATTTGGCATTGTGTCAATGTCAGGATGTGGTGCATAGGTCGCTAATATCGGCCATGTTGCTCCTGGTCTTCCTAATGGACCGAGTCTTGTTCTCCTTCTTGAGTGGGGTAGGGCGCCATTAAACCAGAAATTATGTTCCTGGTAGGTAAGCGGAATTTCAATCTCATCAAACGGAGTGTAGACCGCTGGGACTTCTTCATGTGTATAATAATGAAAAGTTCTTGTTATAGAATTTGCTGCTGGAAATGTAACCCATGAATAGAACATCTCTGTTTGGAAATCTTGGTGTGCCTCTATCACGAATATTACTACACCTCCCCTGGCAGGTACACCATTTTTGAGGAGTTTAACTGTGAGTGTGTGTCTTACATTGGGTGCAATATGTATTGCATTGGCATCTTCCTCATCTGACTGACCTATTTGTGCCAGCGCGTCTAATTCTCCGTTTTCGGTAGTCATTTTGTTAAGAACACAGAATAACTGTCCAAGGAAATAAAGATAAGGTGTTTTGCACATTTTTGGGAACTAAATGTCCCTCAAGCTTGATTAACCAACAGCCAATAAATAGGATATCTCACCTACTCAGCTGTGGAAGAGTTTGTGCCCACCCACTCCAGACGTCTCTGGTTTTTGTGAGTAGGGGTCTCTGAGAATAAGCATGACTGAACTACTCAGATTCTACTGTTAAATAAGTACCAAACCAACGTTGGTGGCGCCAGGTAGTGTAGTTCCTATAGTACCCCTGCAGGACTTGCGTTTTCAGGAAGAAACCCTCCTTCTGTACCCAAACCACAGTCTAGATAAGGTTCAGCCCTCAGCGCCCGTTATTGTGGAGAATAGGGAACTAATGTACGTGAAAGATTATGCCTATATTAGGGCATCTCAAGCCATGCCTATATTAGGGCATCTACATGAAACATAACAGTTCCATACTTAAGGTGCTGCATTGTTGGATTTGTTTCCTACTGTGTTGTTGTGCACTTAATTTGCCAGTATTGCTCTAGATAGTCTATGATTTGTGTCATGCTTTATTTCATCTTTCTTTCATCCCTCCCTTTCTGGTTACATAGGCCCTGATTACAAGTCTGTCGGTCCACGGACCACCAGATTCAAGGGGGCTCATCAGTTGCAGCCTCCCCACCGCCCTATTACAAGATGGGCAGTGCAACCGCCACAGCCTCGCAGCCGCCAGGTAACCACCATTCCCTGGCAGTGTTGCGGCAGTGTAGAGGCATCCATAAGCTTGGTGGGACCAATGTGGTCCCTCCAAGCATTTTAGGAGTTTCCTCTCTGCCAGGGTTTTCATATCCCTGATGGAGAGGAAACAAAGGGGGCTCTACAGTTTCCTGTGCCTCTGCGCTCTGTGGATGCACACAGGGGGGCACAACATGTGCCCCCTGTGTGCATGCCCACCAGTTCCTGCATAGCATGGACATCTCAGTCCATGCTGTGCATGAACTGTTTTGGAGTTCCCATTGTGGTGCCCGTTTTTAGAGGCACTGCTGTACAAATGCTAAAAAAGCCCACCAGACAGGAGCAAACTCCTAATCTGGCAGGCAGTCTGACCATGGCATTGGTGGTGCAGCGGTGGGCCGGACCTGGCATCGAACCACCAAAGTCATAATCGGGCACATAGAGCCTGATTACAATGGCAGAGAGACCGACAGCCTGTTGGTGGTGGTTTCCCCGCCATTTTCAACAACTTCGCTGCCCGCCACATTTGGATGATGGGCGGCTGTGTGGCGGTCGGAAAGACCGACTGCCACGGATGCAACGGGCTCCATCGGAGGCAGAGTAATGCTTACAATGGTGGCGGTACCTACCAGGCACTGCCGTAGGCATTACGAAGTTCCTTTCCACTGGCCCTTTCATGGACATGAAACCCACCATGAAAAAGCTGGCAGAAAGGGACATTGGGGGCCCCTAGCAGGTCCCCTTATCCCCTGGCCCACAGACACGGGACCTGGGGGGCACCTATGGTACCCCGTACATACATGGTGCCTGCCACATAGTGCACGGATATGTGTGGGGTGTCTGTTTTGTATTGCGGCGGGTGCTGCAGAACGCATCACCTGCATTAATATAAAACATGGGCAATGGGACCTCCACGGTGGCAGTCGCATCATAATTAGTCCTGTAGGACTGACGCCTTGTGGGCGGGTTGTCCCAAATGCGAAATGATGGCGGATGAACTGATGTTCATCCGCCATCGTAATCGGGCCAATAGTGTTTTCTTTGATGCTATGTTTTGTCTTTATAAAGTAGCCCACAATCTTCTTACTACAGTCTGATTTTTTTCCTTTCCTTGTTTCTATCACTGTTTGTTGATACAGTGTTTTTGTCTCGAAAATAACAAGTATTATTTATTGACAAAAAGAAAGATAAAATTGTGCACAGCTTCTTTGCATGAAAAAAAAATAGAATTACAGGATGTGTACAATGCAAGTCTGCAAAAGTGCCCAAAACATGAAAAAAATGAAAGACAGAAAATATCGAACATTAACCCCTTCCACGCTGCGCACATTTTTGCGCTGTGCGGGCGTTTTAACAAGTGGGCGGGGGTTCGGACGGCCCCCGGCCGTCCTCCGCACACGCCCACCGTGATGTTGGACAGTGGGGGGCCGTCCGAAGTACACAAGGGGTTAAGAATAACTTGCAACACACAATATGTAGTGTACATTTTAGAATGAAACGTGGTCTGCAATATGTTGGCAGCCCAACCTGCACATTAAGGAAAAAATATCCATGCAGTCAACAATGAAGATCCTACATATGCTGTGACAAAGTGAATTATTATTTGGGATAAATGGTAGCCCACCGCAGCCAATAATTTCACTATTCCTGTTAGGTCTAGTAAAGGTTTCAGTAATATACAAGCTGAGCTCAACCTCTGTAGATATGGCACAGATCAGACAGGCTTAACTTAAGAAAATGTATGAAGCATTTAGAAGTAGTATAACTGTCAAAATCACAACCCATTAAATACCCTCTCCAATTTATGAAACTAGAGAATATTTTAGTGAACAAAATTACACCAAAATACAAAAACCCAATAAGGGTAATTAGAGATGGTAGTTTTTAAAGTTTTAGGTAAAAATAGTGGCAAAAATTGCAAAACGTCAACCGTCGACAAAAAGCCTAGATAAACCAGTAAAAGGGTATGTGTGAGAAACCAGGCTTTTTTTGTAATGTCCCCCCACTTTCTGCCCCCATTTTGACTACTAGATGCTAGTTTTATGACTCTGACTCTGATTGTGTTGTGTAGTTCCAATAAATCTATATAGGATCTGTGCGTTTAGACAATATAAACTGTGGGATTGGTGTCCAGACTGATTCCAGACACTCCCGACTGTATACCAGCTAGCGCACAGTGCAACTGTAAACTCCTCATTACCAAGGAGAGAATAGTTCCTTGCAACTAATGAACATGACAACCCTGTCCCTTCAGGGATCGTGGAAACAGTACAGTACTTTTCGCTCAGTCACTCATGCTAACTTTGTCTCAGAGAGATTCACAGAATAAACGGTGGGGACATTTTCAATAAGCATTTATTGAATCAGCATCATTCTAGTGTAAATAGGTGTGCCGAAACAACCATAAGACAGAAATAGATATAAAAGATTATAAGCATCAACAGAGTAAATGGATGGTAGATTTCTACCATAGTGCTAAAACAATGAAAATATGCAGGTATATAAATACATGACAGTAATAATGCGTACTCCTATGATGCAGACCCTCACTAGATGTACCTAAATGTATGTATTTGTATAGCCAAGAATCCCCCTAGGATAAAACCAACCCCATTACCTGGTGTGAGAGAATGAAGGACCCTGTCTTGGTCTCGAGATGAACACCCCATGAGAGATGTCAGACCACTGCGTGCTGGAGTGTCTGCGTGCAGGAAACTCATCTTCTCGCATCAGTGTGTCAGCATGGAAGTCTTTCTCCTGTGCCCGTCCCAGCAAAGATATGCTGTTTATATACCCAAAAGGTACCCCCAGGGGTTCTACCTTGCTGTTTCATGTCGGCCGAGGATGATGAAAGGGATGACCCTTATACATTATTATTATGAAGAAGATGGTAATCCTGCTGTGATTCTCAGGACTCTCATGCATAATAAATGATTCTAGTTTTCTTGGAAAACCACACAACATTTATGCAGCACCTAACTAGGTAAAAGGTCAATACCAAAAACCATTATGTAGTACAATGGAAGGGAACATGTAGGACAGATCATAACAATTGTTCCCTGGGTTCTGCTAACCAGACCCAGGGCCTGTGCTCTGTATAAAAGTATATGGTAATTTGGTGTAATTACTGTTGGTATGACAGCCTACCAGTAAGCCCCTAGTATTTAGTAGAGCATGTAGGTCCAGAGGCCCAGTATATTTAATGCACTAAAGTGAGCCCTGACACGGGTTGCAGGCACTTTAAAAATGCAAATTTAACGTTGGAATCAAAGGTACTTCCAAAGTCTTAAACTACCTTATTTTTACATATATGTCACCACTAAGGTCTCCCCTAGGTGCCCCAGGGGAAGGGCACCTTGTAACTATAAGCAGGGACATTATAAAAGATGTGCTATATGCCCTGGTGAGGGAAAACTACCAATTTCATTTTTCCCCATTGTAGCACATTGGCTCCATAGTCAAACATGGGAATACTTTAATAAAGTATCTCTATTTACAGAAGTGAGCTAAAAGAATATGTCAAAGGCTTAAATGAACAGGTATGATTAATCCAACAACTTCCTAAGGTTATAACTAATACAGGAAAGAAGTTATAGAACTAAGAGGTAAATTACAAGTCTGGTGGTCTTTGACGCCACACTCGCGGTGGCGGTACTGTGGCTGGTGTATAATGAGGCGGCCATTTGGACTGCCACTGCTGCATATAAAATATGCAAGGCAGGACTGCCACGGTCTGCCGAGCATATTATGAGTTTCCCCACCACCAGCATTTTTATGGCAATGAGCCTGCCATAAAAAGGCTAGTTGTTGTGAGGAAAAAAAGGGTGCCCTACAGGGTGCTCATGCCCCCGAAAGCATGGGGATGCATTCAGGGTGGCACAAGATTTGCCCCCCTGTTAGCATCACCCCATGTTTCAGCACGGCATGGACTTCATAGTCCATTCCGTGCTAGAACTGCTTTTGCCTTCCCATCGTGGTGCCTGTTTTTAGCACAGCACTGCCAAAGTCGTAATCAAGCCCTTAATTTTCTGTTGTGCTAAAATTCAGCCTTCTAGCAGCCACTCATGATTGGCCAGCCTGCAACAGGCTGAGGCTGACCCAAACTGCTCTGATAAAGTGTCCTGCATAGAGACAAAGAACATCTGGTGGGAGGAGATCTGCAGCTGTGGAGCAAAAGGCAGAATGTGGGTGGAGTAGCAAAACTGGTCTTCAAAGAGGGAATGACAGTTAGGACAGGGCACAGGTTCAACCCCATTTCCTGCACCCCCAGCCAGAGAGGAGCCCCAGGGCTTGGACAGGAGTGTTAGGGAAACTTAGCCACATCAGTGGGTTGGCTTAGCCAGATCCTAAACTCTAGGAGATGGATCACTGCCATAAAATCGATGACAAAAATATCAGATAAATAAATATAGTGTTTGTATACTTATAATGGTAAGCACTAAAATATAAAAAAAATATCTTTTCACATTAATATCATAAAATAAACATTGATTGTATATATATATATATATATATATATATATATATATATATATATATATATATATATATATATATAAAAATCCACGCTGAATTTTACCAACACAGCAGCCGCGGACACCAAAGCTTTCAGCAACATTTTTTATTGGCAGATTCAAGACACCTCTCGACGCGTTTCGGGACCAAGTCCGTTGATCACGAGTGCCATTGCTGTGTCTCACATTCCTTTAAATAACCCACGTGATTCATAACAAACATGAAAAAAAGACTTCACGCAATACGGAGTTTCTTCACTCCTACTTATAAATATCAAATAAATATCAATTGCGGTTACAACATTAATCATTTACAGAAAAAAATAATATGTATATTTAGAAATACATTAACAACATTTACTGCTGCATTTTGGCATTCCATGTAACCTAATTCATTTCATTTGTATCCAACTTTATTGAAAACGAACACAAATTTGTGCCTGTAATGCAACCTCGCAGTCATAGTCAGCTTATGCATCCCTTATACAATATACAATACAATTGCATTGCTATTAAGTGCTTCATTGCTGCACTTCTCATACATTTTATCCACAGTTATTTACTAGTTCAACCAACCTCAATCATATTATCTCCGCCCAAGTGGGCATATTCAAAGTTATTTAATGTTTTTTAAGGTCTTACAAAACCGTCTCCAGTATGTTCACGTTCCTGCCCCAGTGGGCATGTTGGTTGCTGTATTTAATAACTAATCATTGCTGTACCAATTTATCTCTTAATATCTGCATTCTGCTCGCGCTTCAGGTTTTAAAGGCACTTACTCTCTCATTGCATCACTTAATTCATAGCAACCTCATAAAAAATAAGGGGCCTATTAGCAATAACCGGCGATAATTATCGCTAAGCGCAGTTAGCGCTAGGATAATTATCGCCGGCTATCGCAGGTTTCTATCACGGAGATAGCGTGCTATCAGCAACGCTTATCTCCAAAGTGATAGAAACCCTGGAGAACAGTGTGAATATCGCTTGAAAACAAGCGATATTCACACTGTGACCAGTGTTAGCTTGGCGATAGGGCAAGGGGGATTTAGCCATGTAATTCACCTCCCATTGGATTACATGGCTAAGTCAGGGTGAGACCAGGCGTTAACAAACCAGCACTAAACGTGTTTAGCGCTGGTTCGTTAATCACCTCCCCTGCCTCGCTAATAGGCGATAGCGACCTTAGCGACTGTTTCCAGTCGCTTTTAGGTTGGGAACGCCTACTTTGCATGCCATTAGCGATAAATATCGCTGGCATGCAAAGCGGCACCCAACCTGGTCGCTATCGCCTAAAAGCTGTCGCTAACAGCAGTTAGCGACAGCTTGCTAATAGGGCGTCTGTATTATCGCCGCTTTAGCGGGAAAAAGTCCTGCTAAAGCGGCGATTGAGCCCTTGATAATATGCCCCTATATTTTTACTCTCTTGCGTTTCTTTGTTGTAACCGCGGACTCAAATCTAAAAAGAAATAAAACATAAAACATTATATTAACAAAATTGTGAATCACCCTTATTACCTCTTAACAAAAAACACACACAACTACAGTGACAACAAATCTACAACTGGCTCATCAGCATTGGCATTGATATAATTTGTGCACAATTTACTTAACATCATCAAAATAATTTAAAAAATGTAAAAACTTTTTACCAAAAAAGGGAGAATTACACTCTGAACCCGACTTGACCACTAGTATCTCCTCACGCTTTTTTGTTACCTATTGTTCCCTTCACCCCAGGTGTACTGCAAGTTCTTCATCAATATTATGGCCTACCGGCACCACTGTTCCGTACTGTATAATCAATTTTGACTCTAACTGGTGCAAACTTTGCACTCTATTTCCTCCTCTTATATCTGTTTTCACTGTATCCAATACACAAAAGCTCAATAGATTGCTGTTTTGGCTTTGGTGACTCTGAAAATGCTGCGCAACCGGGTATTGTTTATCTGCATTTTTTATTGCGCGCAAATGTTCTAATATTCGTATCTTCGCTTTGTGTATGGTGCTCCCTATATACACCTTCTGACAAGGACAGAACAGTGCATATACTGCATATTCAGTAGTGCATGAAGTGTGTTTAACAATTTTTAATGGTTAGCAATTAGGTGACAAAATGCATTCTTTTCTATTTTTACTGTTTTTGCAGGCCTTACAACTTCTGCAAGTGTACAAACCTTGCGTCCCTGTACTCCTTACGACGCCTGATTCTACTGTCCTACACAGAGTGTCCTTTAATGATTTAGCCTTTTTGAAAGTTATCTGAGGGAACACTTCTAAATTTTCTGCTAAATCTTTATCTGTTCTTAATGCTGGCCAAAATCTGTTCAAACTTTTGCGTACCTCGAGGGCTTGTCTGCTGAACGTAGTTATAAAACGAATCTTGTCTTGTGAGTTTACCACTTCACTGTCTTTCTCTTCTACTGCCAGTAAGGATTTCCTTGTTCTTTTATCCACCTATCTTCTAGCCTTATCGATGATCGATTGTGTGTACCCTCTCTCTAAAAATCTTTCCACCATTCTTTTTTCTTCCACCTTAAAACTCTCCATTGTACTGCAGTTCCGTTTGGCTCGCAGTAATTCCCCCAGAGGTATGCTACTGACAAGAGCCCTTGGGTGCAAACTCCTCGCATGCAACAAGCTATTGCCAGCAGTGTTTTTTCTGAAAAGGGCACTTTCAATTTTGTCGCCCAATATTGTCAGTTTAAGATCAAGAAACTCAGTTGACTCTTTTGACCAATTGCTGGTAAATTGTAATATATATATATATATATATTATCTGCTGGCGGTCGCCAGTAGATAGTTATAGTTAGGACCTATTTTCCATAGGAAATCTGACTGACTGACTGACTGACTGAGGTATTTATAGAGCGCACTAATGCCGAGGCGTCTTGGCGCTGAGATAATGGCAGTCCATCCTGAATGACTGACCTAGGTCCTGGAAAATAGCCAAGTTTTTATCAACTTTCTGAAAAGGGGCCTACTATTCTGCAGTCTCAGATGTGTTGGGAGGGAGTTCCACAATTTGGCCGCTTGGTAAGAGAACCCCCTACCACCCCATCTGGCTCTTCTTATCCTAGGGACAAGAACCAGTCCGGTGTTTGCAGACCTAAGACATCGAGTAGGCAGATATCGCGGGAACAAGCATTGAATGTCAGCCGCCCCTCCTCCATATATGGCTTTATGCACTAAGCAAAGCGCTTTGAAATCTATTCTTCGGCGGACTGGTAGCCAATGGAGGAGTCTTAGGCTCGCGGAAATGGGGTGGTGTTTAGGTAAGTTTAACAATACTCTTGCAGCCGCGTTTTGTATGGACTGAAGTTTGGAAAGCTGCCTGACTCCTGCACCTAAGTATAGCGCATTACAATAGTCAGTTCTAGAAGACACCAATGCACTGACCACTGTTTTCCTTAATGAGAGTGGTATAAATGGAAGAATCTTCCGTAGAATTTTTAGTGTGAAGAAACAGGCCGAAAACACTTGGTTAATCTGAGAGGTAAGCGTTAGATCTTTATCGACCATAAACCCCAAATTTCTGGCCTTCGGTGCCGGGACAGGGAAAGTTCCGGCCTCAGACGGCCACCAGAGTTCGTTCCAGACCGAAGGTTTATGGCCGAACTCTATAACCTCGGTTTTACCCGTGTTTAGTTTCAAAAAGTTAGAGTTCATCCAACCCATCAGTGCCAGTAAGCAATTCCGGAACCTTTCCGCCATCAGATCCACATCTTGTGTGACTGACAACTACAACATTCTATTTGAAATAACTTTGGCACCGGTTGATGAATCTTTGCAAAATTTTCAAAACTTATGGCCTGCTCCGGTCCGCTCCTATCCTGAAAGTTTCGGGGTGATTCGGCAAGCGGGGGCCGAGAAAAAAGGGGGGTCCCAAAACGTGTTTTCCCCATGCAATTTTCCATAGGAAACTTTAGACACGGCTACAGCCCGAACTGCTGAACGGAATTACACCAAATTTGGCAAAGAGGTAGTTCTTGGTTCAGAAAGAACCCTTTTTGTTAAATGGTGTAAATCCGTTCAGTAGTTGCTGAGAAAATCAAAAGTAAAAACACATATATATCTATGGCCGCGGAGGATCCGCGCACCCTGAGCGCACCCTCCCGATCACGAGCTGTATGCTAATTGGCTGTCAACACTCCAAACCAGGAAGTGTTGGCAGCCATCTTGTTCCTCGGTAGAACCAAGGCACAAGAAATCACAGAAACAAGTGCGCAAAACGCAAAAAGGGGGCAGGATAGAAACACCCTGACCCCCTAGGCCTGCTCAGGGGGTCCCACAAGGACCCCCAGGGTCAAAAAAAGCATTTTTTTTTTTTTTTTTTAAATCGGCAGGATGCGCGTAGGGTGCGCGGATCCCGCGTGAAAAAAACAAAAACGCAGCGCGAGCTCCGCGCTCGTTGTTATTTGGCCCCGGGTGGGCCAAGTCCCGGGGGCATGCGGGGGTTAATCAAAAAATGGTTTGGGGGCCTCTAAGGCCCCCCAAGCCCCGGGGACCGCCACCCTCCGGGGCTTTGATTTTAAAATGGTGCCGGAGGGCACTCGGCCCTCCCGCAGATCCGGGGACCGCCACCCCGTGGGGCTTTTTAAAAAAAAAATCAGTAGTATTAGAACCCAGTTACTGCTTATGGATTCGCAGAATGAGTCAGGCATTCACACTAGCAGTGCTGTTGTGAAATGTGTAGAATGTATGCAGTCACCTAATCCCTTCCACACTAGTGCGTCTCTTCTGCTAAAGTCCAGGGAATAGTCTTGCTTGTCTAGAATCACACTGTGAGTCTGTGTGCACTTGTGCAACCATTGTGACAGAAGCATGTGGTTACTTCATGTCTTTGCAAACACATAAGTGCTTAGAACCTATCCTGTTGTCAAGTTTCAGTAGTATTAAAACCCAGTCACTTCTTATGGATTCCCAGAATGAGTCAGGCATTCACACTAGCAGTGCTGTTGTGAAATGTGTAGAATGTATACAGTCACCTAACCCCTTCCATACTAGTGTGTCTCTTCTGCTGAAGTCCAGGGAATAGTCTTGCTTGTCTAGAATCACACTGTGAGTCTGTGTGCACTTGTGCAACCATTGTGACAGAAGCATGTGGTTACTTCATGTCTTTGCTGGCACATAAGTGCTTAAAAACCTATCCTGTTTTTAAGTTTCAGTAGTATTAGAACCCAGTCACTGCTTATGGATTCGCAGAATGATTAAGGCATTCACACTAGCAGTGCTGTGGTGAAATGTGTAGAATGTATGCAGTCACCTAACCCCTTCCAGACTAGTGCATCTCTTCTGCTGAAGCCCAGGGAATAGACTTGCTAGTCTAGAATCACACTGTGAGTCTGTGTGCACTTGTGCAACCATTGTGACAGAAGCATGTGGTTACTTCATGTCTTTGCTGGCACATAAGTGCTTAAAAACCTATCCTGTTGTTAAGTTTCAGTAGTATTAGAACCCAGTCACTGCTTATGGATTCGCAGAATGATTCAGGCATTGACACTAGCAGTGCTGTTGTGAAATGTGTAGAATGTATGCAGTCACCTAACCTTTTCCAGACTAGTGCATCTCTTCTGCTGAAGTCCAGGGAATAGTCTTGCTTGTCTAGAATCACACTGGGAGTCTGTGTGCACTTGTGCAACCATTGTGACAGAAGCATGTGGTTACTTCATGTCTTTGTTGGCACATAAGTGCTTAAAAACCTATCCTGTTGTTAAGTTTCAGTAGTATTAGAACCCAGTCACTGCTTATGGATTCGCAGAATGATTCAGGCATTGACACTAGCAGTGCTGTTGTGAAATGTGTAGAATGTATGCAGTCACCTAACCCCTTCCAGACTAGTGCGTCTCTTCTGCTAAAGTCCAGGGAATAGTCTTGCTTGTCTAGAATCACACTGTGAGTCTGTGTGCACTTGTGCAACCATTGTGACAGAAGCATGTGGTTAATTCATGTTTTTGCTGACACATAACTGCTTAAAAATCTATCCTGTTGTCAAGTTTTAGTAGTATTAGAACTCAGTCACTGCTTATGGATTCGTAGAATGATTCAGGCATTCATACTAGCAGTGCTGTTGTGAAATGTGTAAAATGTATGCAGTCACCTAACCCCTTCCAGACTAGTGAGTCTTTGTAATTGCACTTCTCCAATCAGCCATCCAGCACCATGTACTAATCCATTCACTGCGTCAAAACCCAAACACTTATAAAATCACCCAAGCACTCTCCTTGCAGTACTCTAATCATTCAGTCAGTACCCAAGTACTCATTCAATGACCCAGGCCTTAGCACATAAACTGCTTCAAACCCCTATCCACTATTCATGCAGTCCTCTAACCACCTACACACTTGTCTTTCACACCTTCAATTACTCAGGTAGTACCTATACACTCCAGCAATAACCCTCTCACTCCCCATGCACTCCTCCAGTCATCCATCCGGCATCATGTACTAATCCATTCACTGCGTCAAAACCCAAACACTTATAAATTCACCCAGGCACTCTCCTTGCAGTACTCTAATCGTTCAGTCAGTACCCAAGTACTCATGCAGTGAACCAGGCCTTAACACATGGACTGCTACAAACCCTTCTCCAATACGCATGCAGTCCTCTAACCACCTACACACATGTCTTTCACACCTTCAATTACTCAGGTAGTACCTAAACACTCCAGCAATCACCCTGTCACTCCGCATGCACTCCTCCAATCAGCCATCCAGCACCGGGCACTAATCCATTCACTGCGTCAAAACCCATACACTTATAAATTCACCCAGGCACTCTCCTTGCAGTACTCTAATCATTCAGTCAGTATCCAAGTACTCATTCAATGATCCAGGCCTTAGCACATAAACTGCTTCAAACCTCTATCCACTATGCTTGCAGTCCTCTAACCACCTACACACTTGTCTTTCACACCTTCAATTCCCCAGTCACTATCCATACACTCCAGCAAACACCCTGACACTCTCCTTGCACTTCTTTACTAACCCATTCAGCAACATGTACTAATCCATTCACTGCGCCAAAACCCAACCACTTATAAATTTACCCAGGCACTCTCCTTGCAGTACTCTAATCATTCAGTCAGTACCCAAGTACTCATTCAATGACCCAGGCCTTAGCACATAGACTGCTTCAAACCCCTATCCACTATGCATGCAGTCCTCTAACCACCTACACACTTGTCTTTCACACCTTCAATTACTCAGGTAGTACCTATACACTCCAGCAATAACCCTCTCACTCCCCATGCACTCCTCCAGTCAGCCATCCGGCATCATGTACTAATCCATTCACTGCGTCAAAACCCATACACTTATAAATTCATCCAGGCACTCTCCTTGCAGTACTCAAATCATTCAGTTATTACCCAAGTACTCATGCAGTGACCCAGGCCTTAACACATGAACTGCTACAAACTCTTGTCCACTATGCATGCAGTCCTCAAATCACCTTCACACTTGTCTTTCACACCTTCAATTCACCAGGCAGTATCCATACACTCCAGCAAACATCCTGTCACTCCCCTTGCACTCCTCTAGTGACCCATTCAGCACCATGTACTAATCCATTCACTGCGTCAAAACTCAAACACTTATAAATTCACCCAGGCACTCTCCTTGCAGTACTGTAATCATTGAGTCAGTACACAGGTACTCATGCAGTGACCCAGGCCTTTATACATGCAGTGCTACAAACCCCTGTCCACTATGCATGCAGTCCTCTAACCACCTATACATTTGTCTTTCACACTTTGAATTACTCAGGTAGTACCCATACACTCCAGCAATCGCCCTGTCACTCCGCATGCTCTCCCCCAATCAGCCATCCAGCACCATGTACTAATCCATTCACTGCATCAAAACCCATACACTTATAAATTCACCCAGGCACTCTCCTTGCAGTACTCTAATCATTCAGTCAGTATCCAAGTACTCATTCAATGACCCAGGCCTTAGCACATAGACTGCTTCAAACCCCTATCCACTATGCATGCAGTCCTCTAACCACCTACACACTTGTCTTTCACACCTTCAATTCCCCAGTCACTATCCATACACTCCAGCAAACACCCTGTCACTCCCCTTGCTCTCCTCTACTGACCCATTCAGCAACATGTACTAATCCATTCACTGCGCCAAAACCCAACCACTTATAAATTCACCCAGGCACTCTCCTTGCAGTACTCTAATCATTCAGTCAGTACCCAAGTACTCATTCAATGACCCAGGCCTTAGCACATAGACTGCTTCAAACCCCTATCCACTATGCATGCAGTCCTCTAACCACCTACACACGTGTCTTTCACACCTTCAATTACTGAGGTAGTACCCATACACTCCAGCAATCACCCTGTCACTCCCCATGCACTCCTCCAGTCAGCCATCCGGCATCATGTACTAATCCATTCACTGTGTCAAAACCCATACACTTATAAATTCATCCAGGCACTCTCCTAGCAGTACTCTAATCATTCAGTTATTACCCAAGTACTCATGCAGTGACCCAGGCCTTAACATATGCACTGGTACAAACCCTTGTCCATTACACATGCAATCCTCTAACCACTTGTCTTTCACACCTTCAATTACAATTTCAATTAGTGATTACAAAACAAAGTGCTTAAATGGTTTTTA
Organism: Calotriton arnoldi; assembly: GCA_963921515.1. Classification (NCBI taxonomy): domain Eukaryota; kingdom Metazoa; phylum Chordata; class Amphibia; order Caudata; family Salamandridae; genus Calotriton; species Calotriton arnoldi. Next base: position 453,536 of record CAWUFW010007965.1, read on the forward strand.
TATACAATGTGTTTGTTTAGTAATACAAAAGTCAAATTTATATATTTATTAAAATAAATTTATATATATTTATTTTTTACAGATATTGCTTATCATCATTAAAATAAACATATCATGCCTAAAAAAACAGAAAAGAGAAAAGGACAGAAAAAGGACTATTATTTGAAGAAAAATCAACAACAAGTATTGGATGGCCAACAACATGTAGGGAAAAACAATAAGTCTTCCGGTAAGAGAACGAAACAATTTATTAAAACACTTTCAAAGCCTAGAAACAGTGTGCAGATTGTGGAAAATACAAAAAATGCTTCGACCAGAAAAAAGAATATGAATAAAAACAATAGAAAAAATGGGAATTTACATTCAAAAGACACAATGTATGGTAAAAGAAGGCAGAGTCAGTATAAAGAAATCAGAAAAAGATTTTTTATAATAGAGTTGTTCTTAATTTGTTGAAAGATGTCAGGAAATATAAAAAAGAGCACTATTTTATAAAAGAAGAAGCATATTGAAATTCTATTTGAAAAGGCTTTTTAATTAAAAAGGAAATTATTCATTTTAGTTTTAAACAGAATTCGATCACTAGATAAACCAATCCATTTTATGAAGGTCAAAAGTAAGAAGAAAAGAGTAATAAACAGAACTAATTTTTGTGATATTTTTTTGGGTGAATGGAAACACAGTTCAAGTTCAGAGCCTTTCTTTAATGAAGAGAGTTATTTTCAGACCAATAATTTATTGCATGCAGTTGATACCACTGGTCAAGCTTATGAGGTTAGAAATGGTTGTCCAATTGACAAAGAGAAGATGGTTCCCAGAAATGTAGAAGAAGTGATAGCTGATGAAGTTCTAGGGAGACGTCCTAAAGCCCCAGTGTATACTTGGGATTGCAGTAGTATTTGTAGTATACAACAGGAATCTATTGATATTTTTACGCAATTTCTTACGAGTCTATAGTAAAAAAGTGTTAAACAAAAGATTAAGATGTTGCAAGGACTAGATCCTTTCAGAGTGAGAAAAAATACTGGTTTGCAAGGCCATTCTCTCGCTTGTCTTTCTAGAAAAGTATGTCAAAGTGTTTTTCATCATTTTAGGATGTTAGCAGTACATCATTCTCAAATGCGAAAGTTAGTCAGAAGATTGTATTATGCAAAAAGTCCAGCACTAATGTTAAATGAGTTGAACAGTGCTCTTTTGCGTGGGTCAGTATCAGATGTGAAAAAGGTTTCTGATGAAATTGAGTTTTGTTACTTTGCTCCTGGACAAGAGGGTGCAGAAACTGACACATTAATAGAGGAAAATGTTGAGGAGAATGTGCAACATACTACTACAAAAAAATTTGAAGAACAAATTACAAAGTTTAAGGTGATTTCAGGTGAAAGGCCAAATTATTCTTGTATTTGTTGCCGGCGAACTCACTATAAAAATCAGACTAGGACTGTTGATCTCTATTTAAAAAGTAAAAGTCAAAATAATGATAAGTGGAAGGAATTTGCAACTTATTTGTTCGTAGAGAATTGTTTTGATTTGGGTTCTGATCAGCGTATTTGTAAATATTGTTATAACAAATTAGACAAGAATAAAATGCCCGCTAGAGCTGTCCATAATAATCTAGAGTTGGTAACTATTCCTCCAGAACTGATAGATTTAAATATGTATGAGTCAATTCTGATTCAATGTGTGCACCCATTTCAAGCTATTGTTCGTATGGAGCCTAAAACAGGTGAATTGCCTCCTACAGATTTGCAGAGAGGATTAAAAGGAAGAGTTGTATTTTTACCTCTAGATTTAAAGAAAAATATTGAAACTATTGGTGTAGAGAATGTAGAAAGTGAGCCACTACTTATTCTAGTTAATGGTGTTCCTACTAAGAGTAAGAAAATCTGGCAAGAAGTAGTGGATGTTAGGAAAGTGCAAAAGGCAACATTATATCTGATAAAAAAACATTGATTACTACAAAAATGTGTATGTGGAAGAAGAAGAAATACTTTTAGGAGATGATACTGAAACGTCAACTGGTCAAATTGAAAAAGTGGACATGTCCAAAAGTGAAGAAATATATGAACATTATAGTGTACATCCACTTCATTCGAAAGAAGTGATGGGGAATACTATTAAATTATTCCAAATGAAAAAAGCAAAGGGTACCCCCATGAGTGTATGGGAGAAAAGTTTGGAAGCTCGTTGTTTTCCGCAGCTGTTTCCAACTGGAAAAGGTGGACGATATGATGAACGATCAGTGCAGATTCCTGCATCTGAATATCGAACAACAAGATTGTATGCAGAAGAGTCAAGATTTCGACAATGTATCCCTTATATATTTCATCTTTTGTTTGAGAGTGACTTGTCTGGACTTTCATATGCAGTCAACCACATATTGAAAACAGGAGTAAATCTTCAAAATGTTTCAGCAAAGGAATTTATGGATAAAGTACATCAGAGAGACGATCATTTAGAATCTCAGCTGATTCATTTGATGGCATGTCAGCGTGGTACTAATGAACATTGGTATCGTTGTCATGGAGAACTTAAATGTATGCTAAGGAACTTAGAAACTCCTACGTGGTTTCTTACCCTAAGCTGTGCTGAATACGCTTGGGGTGATTTACTTCAATTTCTTCGAGAGGCAAATTCAAATCTGAAAAAATATTGAATACAAGACACCTGGAGAATTGTGCTCTTTGGATCCTGTTAATGTATGCAGATATTTCAATCATAGGTTTGAAGCTATGATGTCTTTTATCTGCAATAAAAGAATCCTCCTCTTGGAGAAGTTGTAGATTTTTTGGGAGAAAAGAGTATCAAGCTAGAGGTGCTCCTCATATACATATGCTGTTATGGATTAAGGATGCATCTAAATTCGGAACTGATTCGGATGACACTGTTTTGTCTTTTATTGAAGAATATGCGACATGTGCTATACCAAAAAGAACAGATGAAAACACTTTAAGGCAACAAGTGTTACGATCCCAAAGTCATCGATGTGGAAAATACTGTCGACGAAAGTACAAGTCTAAGGAAAAGTTTTATACCAAATGTCGTTTTGGATTTCCACGTCCTGTAATATCCAAAGGAAGAGTAAACAGTTTTATGACCTCTGACCCTGCTCGCAGGCAGGTCGCTCCCCACGCTGATGCACGGCTCTGCCTGCATTGTTTTTGCCTAATCCTGTACTTTCCCCCTGTGCCTAACTTGCTTTCTTGCCCAGACTTGTTTTTATTCCCCTGTGCCTAACTTGCTTTCTTGCCCAGACTTGTTTTTTCCCCCTGTGCCTAACTTGCTTTCTTGCCCAGACTTGTTTTTATTCCCCTGTGCCTAACTTGCTTTCTTGCCCAGACTTGTTTTTTTCCCCCTGTGCCTAACTTGCTTTCTTGCCCAGACTTGTTTTTTTCCCCCTGTGCCTAACTTGCTTTCTTGCCCAGACTTGTTTTTTTTCCCTCTGTGCATTACTTGCTTTGTTGCCCAGACTTGCTTTTATTCCCCTGTGCCTAACTTGCTTTCTTGCCCAGACTTGTTTTTATCCCCCTGTGCCTAACTTGCTTTCTTGCCCAGACTTGTTTTTATTCCTCTGTGCCTGTACTTGTTTTCTTGCCTAAACTTGTTTTTCCTTCCTGTGCCCAGTTCTCCCGCGGCCCCCGCCTGTTTTTCCCACCGCTGCGTCCCTGCGGCCCCGCCCCCCTGCAATCCCATTCGCCGCCCCGCTCCCGCCTCCCAGCTGCTCCTCCCTCCCACATCCCCCCATATGGAGGCCGCGCAGCGGGCGCGCCGCTGGCGTGCCGAAGGCGTGCCTAAGGCAAGCCCATCTGCGCCCGTCCACGCCTGGACCGCGCCCTGCGCCAGGACCCCTGGACCCCGCGAACGCCATGACGCCCGACACCGCTACGATGCCAGATCCCTCCACGCACTCAACACCGGACGATCACACACCTGCTTCCTGGCCGCCCCGAAGCGCACCCACGGAGCTTTCACCTGCCGGAACTGCACCTTCACAAGCATCCGGCCCACCATGCCGCCGACCAGGAAAGAACCCAACCACCTCAGATGCATCCTTCTCAACACCCGACACCGCTACGATGCCAGATCCCTCCACGCACTCAACACCGGACGATCACACACCTGCTTCCTGGCCGCCCCGAAGCGCACCCACGGAGCTTTCACGTGCCGGAACTGCAGCTTCACAAGCATCCGCCCCACCATGCCGCCGACCAGGAAAGAACCCAACCACCTCAGATGCATCCTTCTCAACACCCGCTCCGCCGCAAACACACCGTTGAACTCTGGGACCTACTCGATTCAACCTCCCCAGACGTCGCCTTCCTGACGGAGACCTGGCTGAACCCCGCCTCGGCACCCGACATAGCCATAGCCGTCCCGGAAGGCTACAAGATCACCCGCAGGGACTGCACCAACGGAGCAGGAGGAGGAATCCCCATCGTCCACAGGAACACTCTCAGAGGCTCGACCAACACCGACGACACCCTCAGCACCGCCGAACACCTGCACTTCCAGATCCACACTGATCCCAACACCACCCTCAGAGGAACCCTTGTCTACAGACCCCCCGGACCCCGACCACAGTTCAGCGACTCCATCGCCGACTTCGTCAGCACACACGCCCTCGCCTCCACGGACTACATCCTCCTCGGGGACCTGAACTTCCACCTCGAGAACAACAACAACACCAACTCCACCACCCTGATCAACAAGCTAGCCAACCTCGGACTCAGACAACTCGTCACAACACCCACCCACACCGCCGGTCACACGCTTGACCCCATCTTCTCCGCAAGCCCCCACGTCTCCTTCAACCACACCACCGAACTCCACTGGACCGACCATCGCTGCATCCACTTCACCTTCAAGAAACCCACCACGCACCACGCACCCAACAGATGCCCCGCCGCTGCTGGAGCAAAGTCACCGAAGACCAGCTAACCACCACCCTCGCCCAGAGCCCACCCGCCCGACCCCACCGACCCCGACACCGCCACCCGCAACCTCAGACAGTGGATCAACGACTGCACCAACACCCTCGCCCCGATCAAGAAACCCTCCAACAGTCACACCAACAAGAAAGCCAGCTGGTTCACTGAAGACCTCCGGGCCTCCAAGCAAACCTGCCGAAAGCTGGAGAAGATCTGGCTCCGTGAGCGAGACACCGGACAGCCACGCAGCCCACAAGAACGCCACCCGCAGACACCATCACCTCATCAGATCCGCCAAAAGGGCCTCCTTCAAAGACCGCCTAGACAACAACGCGCACAACAGCAAAGAGCTCTTCAACATCGTGAAGGAACTCTCCAACCCCAGCTCCAACACCAACGACGTCCCACCCTCGCAAGACCTGTGTGACTCGCTGGCCACCTTCTTCCACCGCAAGATCGCAGACATCCACGACAGCTTCAACGCCACGACCGCCCCGACAACCACTGAGACCTCCGCCCCCACGACCACCATCCGCACCAACCGCCTGCTCTCCTGGACCAACATCAACGACGACGACACCATCAAGATCATGAACACCATCCACTCCGGATCTCCGTCAGACCCATGCCCACACCACATCTTCAACAAAGCCAGCACAGCCATCGCACCCCATCTCTGGAAAGTCAACAACACCTCCTTTGAGACAGCAACCTTCCCGGAGAGCTGGAAGCACGCCGAGATCAACGCCTTACTCAAGAAACCCAAGGCGGACCCCAAGGACCTCAAGAACTTCCGGCCCATCTCCCTGCTCCCGTTCCCGGCAAAGGTCATCGAGAAGACCGTCAACAAACAACTGACACACTACCTTGAGGAGAACAACATCCTGGACCCTTCCCAGTCCGGGTTCCGCAGCAACAACAGCACCGAAACTGCCCTCATCGCCGCCACTGATGACATCAAGTCCCTGCTGGACAACGGAGAAACGGCAGCCCTCATCCTCCTGGACCTGTCAGCCGCCTTCGACACGGTCTGCCACCACACACTACGAACACGCCTCCACAACGCCGGGATCCAAGAGAAGGCACTGGACTGGACCACCTCCTTCCTCTCCGGCAGAACACAGCGCGTCCGCCTTCCCCCCTTCCGCTCTGAAGCCACCAAGATCATCTGCGGCATACCCCAGGGCTCTTCCCTCAGCCCAACTCTGTTTAACATCTACATGGCACCGCTCGCCCACGTCGCCCGTCGGCACGACCTCAACATCATCTCCTATGCCGATGACACCCAGCTGATCCTCTCCCTCACCAAGGACCCCCACACCGCCAAAACCAACCTTCACGAAGGAATGAAGGCCGTCACTGAATGGATGAGGAACAGCCGACTGAAGCTGAACTCGGACAAGACGGAGGTCCTCATCCTCGGATCCACCCCTTCAGCCTGGGACGACTCCTGGTGGCCGACCGCACTGGGAACCGCCCCAACACCCACCGACCATGCACGCAACCTAGGGGTCATCCTCGACTCCACCCTCTCCATGACTAAACAGGTCACCCCGTCTCCTCCGCCTGCTTCAACACCCTCCGCATGCTCCGCAGGATCTACAAGTGGATCCCCAATGAAACGAGAAGAACGGTCACCCAGGCCCTCGTCAGCAGCAGGTTGGACTACGGAAACGCCCTCTACGCAGGAGCCTCGGCCACACTCCTGAGACGGCTCCAACGCATCCAGAACGCCTCTGCACGCCTGATCCTCGACATCCCTCGCCGCAGCCACATCACACCCCACCTGAGAGACCTGCACTGGCTCCCGGTCAACAAGAGGATAACCTTCAAACTCCTCACCCACGCACACAAGGCACTCCACAACACCGGACCAACGTACCTCAACAGACGACTCAGCTTCTACACCCCCACCCGCCAGCTCCGTTCCGCCGACCTCGCCCTCGCCACTGCCCCCGCTTCCGAAGAGCGACCTCCGTTGGCAGATCCTTCTCCCACCTCGCCGCCAAGACCTGGAACACCCTCCCCATCCACCTACGGCAGACCCAAGACCTGCTGACCTTCAGAAAACTCCTCAAGACCTGGCTCTTCAAGCAGTAGCTGCATTCCCCACCCCAGCGTCTTGAGACCCTCATGGGTGAGTAGTGCGCTTTACAAATGATATGATTGATTGATTGATTGATTGATGTCAGCTATTAGACATACCATCACTAGAAAACTCCCAAAAATACATACAATTTGAGAAGAAGTGAAGAATCAAAATATATCAATGATTATAATCCAGTTATTCTCTCAATGTGGAATGCTAATATGGATATTCAGTATGTTGCAGATAATTCCATTGCTGTTGCCCGGTATGTGACATCTTATATAACAAAATCTGAAAAGACAGAGTTAAAAGAAATGTGGGAAGAAATTTCTCACGAGAAGAGTCTTAGTAAGAAATTATACAGTTTCAGTTTGAAGATGTTATCCCATCGAGAAATTGCAGCGTATGAATGCTCAGATCGGTTATCATCTGCAAGTTTATACTCAAAATCTAGAACAATCATTTGGGTGAGTCTAGGTCTTGCTGCAACGCGAAATCGAGTACTTAAATCTGTACAAAAAATCAAATATTTAGCAGAAAAAGATCCAGAAAGTACAGATATTGTCAAAACAAACATGTTGGACACATACTATCCAAATAGAAGTCATCATCTTGAGAACATATGTCTCTATGAAGTGCTGCAATACTACACTTTTAAACGGAATACTACAGAAAACATAAATGATGGAAAATAAGCAGTGATTGGTTCCGAAGGATGCTTGGTGAAACAAAGGAAAGGAAATTTGATTAATCACAGAAAACTGAGTTGTGATACTCAACACAAAAGGGAATTTTACTATTTAGCACTTTTGCAACTCTTCAAACCGTGGTGTACAGAATTGGAATTACTTGGAGATTTACAGAGCGATAAAGATTCCTTCAATGCTTGTAAAGATACCATAGAATGTACAGTTTTTGCAAATTATCTAAAAATGTTGAACGATGAAATTGATCAAGAAGCTACTATTGCAGCTGAGATTGCTAGAGACAGTTCTCAAGACAGTCAAAGTTCTGCTCCACTGAGTCAAGATCCACTAGGACAACCAATTCTTGAAAATGAAGCAGCAATTGCGATGAATGAAGTTGAAACAGCAATGCATCAAGCTCAAGAAGATATTATGGACTTAGGAAACTTGGAAGAACAACTAAATGTTTCACAGAAAGAAATATATCAGCAAGTGAGACAACAGATTGACCATGGATTTCTTCATGAAAAGAAAGAATGCACATGCACATCATTTCAACCTATCCGAATGTATGTCAGTGGTCAAGCTGGAACAGGAAAAAGTTTCTTAATTAAAGTTTTGATCAGTTATCTACAGAAAACAACTGATTCACATTTGTTTTGTGTTGTAACTGCTCCAACTGGGTTGGCAGCACACAACATTAAAGGAATTACATTGCATCGTTTACTTATGCTACCTGTAGAGCATGAAAACAAATTGGAATATCACAAGCTATCTGGAGAAGCTTGTTATGAAGTTTCAAGAGTGCTAAAGAAAATGAAACTTCTAATTATTGATAAGGTAAGCATGGTCTCAAACTTAATGCTTGCTTTTGTGCATTTAAGAATGCAGCAAATTCTTAAAACACAGTATGATGTCTTATTTGGAGGAAAACATGTCATAGTTTTTGGAGATCTACTGCAACTTACTCCCGTAAAAGGACACCCAGTATTTAAAACACTTGTGCATGAAGACACCAGAAAGTCTTTGGGAAGTGTTGGAAACGTTAACATTTAGTCATATTTTGAATACAAAGAACTCATTACAAATATGCGACAGGTTAATGATGTTCATTATGGAACTATTCTTGAAGATATAAGAATTGGAGTACTGACAGAACGTGGCAAACAAGCTTTGCAAAGTCGACTACTTACAAACTTGTTTCCCAATGAAAATATAGTTCCTGAAAAAATATATATGAAATCTATAATCTGCTTAATGCCAACACTGCGCGAGTGTTCTATATTCAATGAACAACTTTTGAAGCTAGAAAATGAACAAATAATAAATATGGAAGCCATTGATAAAATAGAGCATGAAGGAATCACTATTGTTTTGACGGAAACATTGAAAACAAAATTGGATTCTTTAGAAAAATCTATATCTAAAACTGCTGGTATAGAAAAGAATTTATATATATGTGTAAATTGTCGGGTAATTTTACGACGCAATTTGGATGTGAAAAAAGGTTTAGTAAATGGAGCAATGGGTAAAGTTGTTGATTTTGTTAATTATCAAAATAGAGATGGAATTGAATTTTTAAAAATCAAATTTGATCAAATTGAAGAAGTAAAACAAATTGGTCGTTGTTCAGTTCATTTTTTGCTTGTTAAAGATTTATATGTTCGTAGAAAACAGTTTCCTCTTTCTCTGGCATATGCAGTGAGTATTCATAAATCTCAAGGTTTAAGTGTAGACAGTGCTTTGGTGAACATTGGAAGTACCGTATTTAAAGAGGGTATGGCATATGTTGCTTTGTCCCGAGTCAGAACTTTATCTGGATTGTATTTGATTGATTTTGATGAGACAAAGATTAGTGCAGATGCAAACTGTGTAAAAGAGTATAATCGGTTAAGAAGAGCGTATGCTCCCAATTTAGGTGAATATCCTGTATTTGAAAAGCGTGTAGTAGGTCGAAAAGAAGATATGAGAATATCTGTAGTGAAGTTATAGCGAAGGAAAAAAATCAAGATAATGTTCAGATTGCAAGCAAAAAGAAAAAGGACACTATTGAAGAGATTGTTGGGTATAAGTTTGAAAATAATTCAGGTATCAACTGCTATGCTAATGTAGTGGTCAATGTTGGTTTTTTTCTAGAAAGTTTGCAACAGCAAATCATGGAGAATCGTGAAAAAAGATTTTATTCCTTTTTGCATTGTATTTATGAAAAATTGAACACTGATAAAAGGAAAATACAAAGTGTTTCTAATATTCGTAATCTTTTGGACATATGTTCTGGTTCTACACAATTTACGCAGAATATTCAACAAGATGCTCAGGAATTTCTAATGTATATGCTTGCAGTATTGGAAAATGAAGGAATAGAAATTGAAAATCTTTTTGGCCTTCGTTATAAATGGGAACATGAATGTGAAAATTGTATGTTTACATGTAGCACTAACATAGATACTGAAAGATTTATATATTTGACATTACCAGACTGTAAAACAGTGTCTTTCAAGAAACTAATTAAAGCAGCAAATCAAAACATGGAGTGTAGCCAATGCAAATCAGAAATGTTATCAACATTATTTATACAAAGATTTGGACAATATATAATTATAATGATACAACGTTGTAGACCTGATGGAAGAAAATTGGAAACTTTAATTAAACATATTTTAGCAAGTCAACTATCTATATCAGGAAGAACTTCTGTAGCAGTAGCAATTATTTTCCATGATGGTCCTTCTACAACATCTGGACATGGACATATTGTAATGATGCTCAATTGGTTTTTAAACAATGTTTGCCTAGCAAATTACCAAATTCCTACCTAATATTTTTAAAGCCAAAGTTTTAAAAACATAATTCGGCCTCTTAAGAATATGTTAAAAAGTATTAATTTGATTACTATTGGACAATTTCAATATAAAGGATTTCAGGAATACCATTTGGCCTAGAGGAAAGGTATACATTTAAATTAAGGACTTTTTCTTGGACATTCTCACAGCATATATTTTTAAAGAACATCATTGAAAGTATATGAAAATGATAAAGCATTGTTCATTTAATTATTAATTCCGTTCTTTGAAATTGAAGTAAGAAAATTTTCTTAGAAGAAAGCATTTAATATATATGTGATTTGTATTATATGGTATGTTATTGAGGATGTTGTTTTTATGGAATGTTGAGAAATAGTTGAGTATATTGAAAATATTTTTTACACACATTTGTTTTTTTTAAACAATCTTATTGATTGTTTTTTTTTGCCCGCTGTTATGTGATGAGTAACATTGAAATCACTGTTTGTAGTGAAATTCAATATATTCTGACAACAGCAAAAAAGGCAAACAAAATATTTCATATAATGTTCAAATTGTGTTGTAAAAAATATAATATTATATAATATAACTGAATTTTTTCTTTTTTTTTACAGATCCTAATTCTTAAATATAAAATTTTCAGAAATTTAAATTATAAAAAAACAACTGAAAAAAATGTTTAGCATTTTTCATATCGTCTACTGTCCAGGTAAGATTAACTAAGTATTAAAACGCACAATGGGCTGTGTTTGCACACTGGTGAAGAAAGGGGGGAAGGACGGAGTTGATATGTGTGCAAACATGCTCTGTGGGTGTTTTAAGTTAGGGGATAAAGTCCCCTTGAATCCTGAGGGTCCTTGGGGGCCAACTAACCCACCAGATATGTGCAGGAAGTGCCAGAGAGTTGCATTGCAGAGAGGTGTAAAATGGGCCATGGCCTCGAACCACCTCTCTGCAACACAGCTCTATGATGTTTAATAGAGGGACATGGTGGGCTAGTACGACCCAGGGACTTTCAGGATTAAAGGAAACTTAATTCTCAACTTAAAACACACCACATGGTGTGTTTGCACATGTCACATCAGGCCCCATCCCCTCCCTTCACCACTGCGTAAACACGCCCTATAACCTTTTTATGTTGGGAGATTAAGTCACCTTGAATGCAAAGGGTTCTAAGAGTCCAACTAGCCCACTACGTATGTCCAGTAAGTACTACAGAACTGCGTTGCACAGAGATGTAAAAAGGGGCACGGCCTACACCACCTCTCTGCAACGCAGCTCTATGATGTTTAATAGAGGGACATGGTGGGCTAGTACGACCCATGGACTTTCAGGATTAAAGGAGACTTAATTCTCAAGTTAAAACACGCCACAGGGTGTGTTTGCACATGTCACATCAGGCCCCATCCCTTCCCTTCACCACTGTGTAAACACGCCCTATAACCTTTTTATGTTGGGAGATTAAGTCACCTTGAATCGTAAGGGTTCTAAGAGTCCAACTAGCCCACTACGTATGTCCAGTAAGTACTACAGAACTATGTTACACAGAGATGTAAAAAGGGGCACAGCCTACACCACCTCTCTGCAACACAGCGCAGTGGTGCTTACTGGAAGCATGTATTCTCTTTACAACAATGATATTATTTAATTAACTAGTCAAGTATCAAAGGAATGGCCTAAACAGAAAAACTAATACAGCTACAATATTCTGTGCAGTATGTATGCAAACTTCTAATCACCAATATAGAATTGATACACTCTTTTAAATATTCAGTTAGTAACTAAGCAGTCTAGGAAACCTTTTGTCTGTCCCAACCACATGTCCATTCATCCATGCAGCACTATGTATCTATCCTATCACTTTGCTAAAACCTAAGTACTTATAAATTTATCTTGCACTTATCTTTGCAGTACTGAAATTACTCTAGTTATTAGTCATATACTTAAGCATTGGCCTAGTCACTAACCCTAGTACAAATCAATTTCTTTATATACTATGTATGCAGACCTGCAAGAAGCTACAAAGTATTAATACACTCTTCAAAATACCCAGTTTATATCTATGTAGTTTTGGATAAGATCTCATGTGACCTGAAAAAAAAAGATTTGATTGGTTCATAATATTTCCCATTGTAACTATCGAAGAACCGCAACTATTTCAATCATTCTTTTTTGAGCATCTTTGGAGAGATATCTATGTGCTTACCTTCTGTCACTCTCATGCAATTTTTCTATCAATCAACTAGCAATATCTTTTTATTAAAATAGTCTGCCAATACCTAAGCACTTATGGGGCAGATTTAGAAGCATCCTGTACCAACAATATGTCACTTTTTGTAACATAGTGATGGCGCCAGACACTCCTTCATATTTACAAGGAGAGGAAAAGGCACCCTGTGTAGCTTTTCTTCTCCTTGTAAATACAACCTCTTCATACACACCACTTTGCATTGAAAGGGCGTTCGATGGGTGTTGCTCTGGGTGTTTCCACACAACACTCATAGAAGAAGACACATCTCCAGATTTATTATAAATCATAAATCTGGAGATGTGTGTGAATGCTGCAGCATCCTCCAGTTGGTGTAGCAAGGCACAACAAGGAGAATTGTTTTCATTTCTCTTCATTTTTTCTCTTTCAATGTATGCTGCATTGAACAACATACATTGAAAGAGGAAAATGCCCTTACTGATTGCTTTGTGCAGGAAGGTGTCCCTTCCTGCACAAAAACAATCTCTTCACGACATAGACATGCTTGCACAATGGTGCAAGGATGCCTGTGTCACTGTATGTCTGCAGTTTGTGCAGCAGTGCAGAGGGAAGCATAGAGTTGCAACATATTTATGTACATATGTTGCCTCCCTGTGCTTTGGAAGTACCACAGCACAGTGCAGCTAAACAACTTACATTGTCACGCTGCAGCACTTCCTTATAGTTCTGCACTTATATATTCACCATACACTACTAATGCATTCTTTCACTCAATGAAGCTATACACATACATTCAACCAAACGTTCACACATTAACATACAAATATAGTTCTTTCTTTAACCAGAGAAGTTAGTTTTGAAAATAACTTTTTTTCTTCTTCTTTTATTCTTTTATATTTTTTTTGTATTTTTCTGAACAATTTTGTTATTTTTTTGGTGTTTTTTCAAAAATAAAAATGAAACAAGAACGAAAAAGCAGGAAACTTCAGGAATTAACTGGCATTCCCGAAAAAAAAAAAAGTCTAGCAACGATGATTCCGTTGCGCAGCACAAACTGCTTCCACTGACTGCTCTCCAAAAGAGATTAGTTTGTTGCACTTCACACAGTGCTGCTTCAAAAAAGCAAATTCAGGACGTATGTCCGGTGGTGATGGAGTTGTCGAAGTTCCAGATGTTGAAGGAACTGCAGGTGGAGGGTTTCTTTCAGCTCTCCGACACTCCTCCCGATCCAGATTCATCGGATGGAGAGTCTTCAGGTGCTTGTACATTGAGGCTGTACCGCAAGAATATTTCTTCTCAGCACTACCTCTTGACAGGTCTCTCTGGCAGATCTGGCAGGTGACTTTTGTGGTGTTCACCTTTTTCTGCCCCTCCGGAAAAGTGAAAAACTTCCACACCACCGACACAGGCCTTTGAGGATGTGGATTCTCTGGGAGAAATTCTTCCTCTGAAGAATGTTCAGACTCATCCTGTGGCTGTTGTCCTGAAGCCATCTTGTTTTTTATTTTGAAAAACACCAACAAAAAAATGATGAAAATACAGTTCTTTTAAGCAGAGATGTCTCTCCAAACAAGCTCAAAGAAGAATGATTGAAATGGGTGGGGTCCTTCAATAGTTACAATGGGAAATGCTATGAACCAATCAAATCTTTTTTTTTCAGGTCACATGGGATCCGCGCACCGTGCGCACACGCAGCACTCACCCTACGCGACTTCGCGAAATTGCATTTAAAAGTAATATAAGTTTATTACAAGTAAAAATATATTATTTTTATGCATACCTTAGATAATGTCTAGCCCTAATATGTATATTAAAGACATATATATATCATTTTAGAACATAAAAATTTCACGGAAGTCACGCACCCAGCGCGTCCCAGCACGGATATGACGTCATGCGGGGCCCGCCACCGCGCAAGCGTTGCGTACTAGAATGCGCATGTGTTGCGAATGCGTAGGAGTAGGAATTGCGCACCGGTCGCATACCAATTGCGCACAACACGTAATATACGTGTATGGCGTAACTGAAAAACACGCACCTGTCGCATACCGTTCGCGGATCCTTCGCGATTTTTCTAAAATGGCGGCTAGAATCCGCGCACCGATCTTGCAAGGTATGCTTTGGGTGCGCAACTCCAAAAAAACATTAAAAAATAAATAAAGGAAATATTATAAATTTATTAAAAAAATATAAAACAAAAAAAAAAACAATATTTCATTTACAATATAAAAAAAAAGAATTTTCCATTTATATTAAAAATATATAATGTAATTTTAAAAAATAAAATATGTAAAAATAAACAGTTAAAGATCTGTAGAAAATCAGTATAAAAAAATACATATAACTATTATTACATTTAAAAATTATCATTTAAAAAACCTTCGAAATTCACTGAAAAAACCATAGGTTTCAGGAACGTTATAGTTAGAAATTAGCATTTAAAAAACCTTAGAAATTCACTGAAAAAACCATAGGTTTTAGGGACAGTTATAGTTAGTTGGACATTTCACTCGTAGAAAACCATAGAAATTCCCCCGTTATAGTTAGTTCAGCTAACTATAACTCGCGCCCCCACAATGCACTGCTGATGATGTCACATATTCATATTACATCACTCATGACATGGTCAGTGACATCACTGATGACATCACTGATGACATCTCAAATGACATCACTGATGACATCACTGATGACATCATCCATGTGATAATTTGATGCATCTTCTCACACCCTAATATAACCTTTGATACACACACTCTAAATTACAGACTGCCATTCTCAAAACCATAGACATTCCAACACCAATAACTACATATCCACTCACTGATTCTTAGGTCTACACAAACATCCACTCACTCACCCGTACAGTCACTCATACTCACGGTCACTCAGTACAGGACTATCATATGCACTCATCCACCTACATACACACTCACACACCGCCACTCATCCATAGAGGTACTCACACACCTAGTCAGTCATGCAAATAATTATTCACACAGCCATTTACTCACCTATACAGTTATACACACACCAGCTCACTTACTCATACAAATACTAGCACATTCTTATGCTCTTATACAATCACTGATACAAGTACACACTCATCCATACAGCCACTCTCACAATCACACACTCTCACTTATAGCCATTTAGATACTCCAACACACATATATACTGCCTTTCACATATGTAGTTACTCACACATGTACCACTGAGATATACATTCACTCACTAACACACCCATACACACACTCACCCACACATACAGTCCATCACAGATGGACTCTTGAAACCATGCAGCCAGTGAATCACCCACTCACACATCTATGCACAGAGTCACACACACCCCACCCACACAAACACTCAGGCACCCATATAGATACTCAGACAACCAATCAATAACCCATGTAGACACTCATGTAGCTATTCACAAACCCATGCAGCCACTTACACAGCAACAGACAGATGGATACAGACATTCAACCAGTTTAGTCACTAACCCATGCATTCAGTAAGATACGTTTAATCACTCACTTATAGAGTTAGTCACGCACCTACTAAATCATCCATACAGACACTTATATACCCACTCATTCTTCAATACGCCTTTCCCTATATATATTAAAAATATTTAAACTTTACAGAAACACACAGTCACTGGATGATGTCATCAGTGATGTCATTTGAGATGTCATCAGTGATGTCATCAGTGATATCACTGACCATGTCATGAGTGATGTAATATTTGACGTCATCAGCAGTGCATTGCGGGGGCGCGAGTTATAGTTAGCTGAACTAACTATAACGGGGGAATTTCACGGGTTTTGTACGAGTGCAATGTCCAACTAACTATAACTGTCCCTAAAACCTATGGTTTTTTCAGTGAATATATATAAATATATATATATATATATATATATATATATATATACATATATATATATATATATATATATATATATATATTATCTACTGGCGGTCGCCAGTAGATAGTTATAGTTAGGACCTATTTTCCATAGGAAATCCGCAACATTCTATTTGAAATAACTTTGGTGCCGGTTGACGAATCTTCACGAAAGTTTCCAACTTGTTGGGGCGCTCCGTTCCACTCCTATCCTGAACGTCTCGGGGTAATTCGTCAAGCGGGGGCCGAGAAAAAAGGGGGGTCCCAAAACATGTTTTCCCCATTCATTTTTCCATAGGAACCTTTAATCGCAGCTACAGCCCGAACTGCTGAACGGAATTACACCAAATTTGGCAAAGAGGTAGCCCTTGGTTCAAACTCGTGCCTTTTGCTTAAATGGTGTAAATCCGTTCAGTAGTTTCTGAGAAATTTGAAAAAGAAAACACATATATATCTGGGCGGAGCCTAACCACACATGTCATCGTGAGATCTAATTGGCTGTCAGCACTTCATCCTGGAATTGCTGGCAGCCATCTTGGGACCAATATAAATGATAGTACCCCATTGAAATGCATTGTAGTGAATCGAAGATTTTGAGGGTTACCAAAGGAGAACTATAAAGGTTGATAACAGACTTTAGTTACATTAGAATTCATTTGTTGATGGTACCATACTAATTTCAGGAATTGTGGTGTGTTCTAAGGTGATTTTACCCTGTGAAAAACCTTCTGCTGGGATATCATGAATCATGTTTGAGAGAAAACTATTTTCACATGCTTGTCCCATACAGTTTTGGAAGGTGCTCCAGAAGCTAAAATGAGAGCATATTTTCTGTAAATTCACATTATCTTTCTCATTCATGTGAGAATGAAGTCTGACATTCTCAGTAAAATATGTACATCCAACAAGGGCAGAGACTGTCAGTTGATTCCTTTGTGTTCTACTGCAGCTTCCCAGAGTGTTCTAAAGAACAACTAGAGTGCTAACAGCCTTACTTATGACAAAATTATGGCACACCTGAAGCCATCTTGATTGGAATAAACTGTTAACACTTAAAACATTTAATTTAAAAAGGAACAAAATGACGGGGTTCATTTTGTCATAGAAATTATGGCTAGTGCTGTAGAAAGAAAAATTAGGACATGTTTTAAGTGAGATCTCAAACATCTTCCTGTTATATTTCAACAGGAGCAGCCTGTCAGTTGATGCCTTTGTGTTCTACTGTAGCTTCCCAGAGTGTTCTAAAGAACAACTAGAGTGCTAACAGCCTTACTTATGACAAAAGTATGGCACACCTGAAGCCATCTTGATTGGAATAAACTGGTAACACTTAAAACATTTAATTTGAAAAGGAACAAAATGATGGCGTTCATTTTGTCATAGAAATGATGGTTAGTGCTGTAGAAAGAAAAATTAGGACATGTTTTAAGTGAGATCTCAAATATCTTCCTGTTATATTTCAACAGGAGTAGCCTGTCAGTTGATGCCTTTGTGTTCTACTGCAGCTTCCCAGAGTGTTCTAAAGAACAACTAGAGTGCTAACAGCCTTACTTATGACAAAATTATGGCACACCTGAAGCCATCTTGATTGGAATAAACTGGTAACACTTAAAACATTTAATTTAAAAAGGAACAAAATGATGGGGTTCATTTTGTCATAGAAATTATGGTTAGTGCTGTAGAAAGAAAAATTAGTGCTAAAACACTACCCCCAGCATGACACCCTACACTACCCAAACATAACTGCACTACCCTAAACCCTAAAACACTACCACCAGCACGACTCCCTACACTACCCAAACACCACTGCACTATACTAAACCCTAAATATACCCCCAGCATGACCTCCCACACTACACAAACACCACTGCACTACCCTAAACCCTAAAACACTACCCCCAGCATGACCCCCTACACTACCCAAACACCACTGCACTACCCTAAACCCTAAAACACTAACCCCAGCATGACCCCCTACACTACCCAAACACCACTGCACTACCCTATACCCTAAAACACGACCGCCTACACTACACAAACACGACTGCACTATCCTAAACCCTAAAACACTACCCACAGCATGACCCCCTTCACTACACAAACACCACTGCTCTAACATAAAGCCTAAAACACTACCCCCAGCACGACTCCCTACACTACCCAACACCACTGCACTACCCTAAACCCTAAATCTACCCCAGCACGACCCCTACACTACCCAAACACCACTGCACTACCCTAAACCATAAAACACTACTCCCAGCATGACCCCTACACTACACAAACACCACTGCACTACCCTAAACCCTAAAACACTACCCCCAGCACGACTCCCTACACAACCCAACACCACTGCACTACCCTAAACCCTAAATCTATCCCAAGCACGACCCCTACACTACCCAAACACCACTGCACTACCCTAAACCATAAAACACTACCCCCAGCATGACCCCCTACACTACACAAACACCACTGCACTACCCTAAACCCTAAAACACTACCACCAGCATGACCCCCTACACTACTCAAACACCACTGCACTACCCTAAACCCTAAAACACTACCCCAGCACGACCCCCTACACTACCCATACACCACTGCACTACCCTAAACCCTAAAACACTACCCCCAGCACGACCCCCTACACTACTGCACTACCCTAAACCCTAAAACACTACCCCCAGCACGACCCCCTACACTACCCAAACACCACTGCACTACCCTAAACCCTAAAACACTACCCCAGCACGACCCCCTACACTACCCAACCACCACTGCACTACCCTAAACCCTAAATCTACCCGCATCATGACCCCTACACTACCCAAACACCACTGCACTACCCTAAACCCTAAAACACTATCCCCAGCATGACCCCCTACACTACCCAAACACCACTGCACTACCTAAACCCTAAAACACTACCCCCAGCATGACCCCCTACACTACCCAAACACCACTGCACTACCCTAAACCCTAAAACACTACCCCCAGCATGACCCCCTACACCACCCAAACACCACTGCACTACCCTAAACCCTAGAAAAGAAACCCCCACCCCATGCCCAATCCCCTTACCTCTCACTCCTCATGGTTCCTCTCTCCTCATGGTTCCTGCTTCACATCATCTCTGAGGGCGGTGCACGTCATTGTGAGGAAACGGAACAGCCTCTGTTTCCTTACAACGACATGGATCGTCTACATGTTTTTAGAACACATGGTCATTTACCATACATACCTTTACAACAAAATTTGTTGTAAAGGCATGCGTGGTAAATGACCATGCGTTCTAAAAAAATGCGTAGTAATGACTTCGTGATGTACAACGCATGCGTGGTAATTCATGCGTTGTAATGGTATCGCAAAGTAAAAAAGTCGTTGTAACGGCTGTTTACCGATCGAAGCTGGCCCCTGTTCTTCAGTGAGACATTTATTTGATTAATTAGGAGGAAGGAATGTGTTTTTTTACCGAAAAGTGCATTCCCGGCTGTTGTATTGTGAAAGTGTCCGCGTGGCCTGGTTTCACTTCCGGTGAGAGAGTGGAAGAGTCTGTTTGGATGTAAAGGAGTTCTGTTGTTGGACGGGGCCGGCGCGACATGTCATCAGAAAACATACATAATGGAAAGCGTCCTCCCTGAAGTGTGGAGCAGTGCCATGAGAGGTCAACGAGTGTGCATCCCACTGCAGTATGACCGTACCGCGTGACCCATGTGCCGCCTCCAGGGTACAGGAGGCAGAAGCGGCATCGCAGGTCCTCTTGAAGACCGTTGTAGCAAGAATTCTACATTTTGGTACTAGGGCATTTTAACTTTGTTGTTCCTGCCAGATACAAAGAGAAGATCCTGTGTTATTCAGTGCCCTCGTTGCCTTTTTTGTGGGTTGTGGTGCTTGTCACTCGCTGCCCCGCCGGTGCACACGGCTGGGCACCCCACCTCGTGTGCCATCTGCAGGGCCTCTGCCCTCGGATCACTGGTTTTGGTTTCTGGAGTGGCAACATAAACAGTTGCTCCCAAAGGACTAGCCTGAACACTTAGGTGAATATCCCCTGCACCAGCATTCCACGGAAATTCTTTCCTAGCTCTCCCACGTCAAGGAGCACGGCTCTGCTCGCGACACCGTATGACGTCATCGGAGCCATAAGAGGACCTCGTCGGCGTGCTGACGTCAGTTCCACCCATTTTTTCCGTGCCACCGAGGCAAACAGGGGACCTAGACATTTTCACATGTTTACATAGTATAATAAATATATATATATTCACTGAAAAAAACATAGGTTTCAGGCACGTTATAGTTAGAAATTAGCATTTAAAAAACCTTAGAAATTCACTGAAAAAACCATAGGTTTCAGGGGCGTTATAGTTAGTTGGACATTTCCATCGTACAAAACCATAGAAATTCCCCCGTTATAGTTAGTTCAGCTAACTATAACTCGTAGCGCCCATAATGCACTGCTGATGACGTCACATATTACATCACTCATGACATGGTCAGTGACATCACTCATGACATCACTGATGACATCTCAAATGACATCATCCAGTGAATGTGTGTTTTTCTGAAAATTAAATATGTTTTATATATGTATATCTCAAGGTCGATGGAAGAATAAATGGGTATATAAGTGTCTAAATGGATGATTTTTTTGTAAAATTGATTGTATAACTGACTAAGTCTATCTTAGTGAAAACATGGGTTAGTGAGTAATGTTTAAATATGAAAATATCTGTATCAGTCTCTCACTTTGTGTATAAGTGGCTGCATGGGTTGGTGAGTAGCTACATGAGTGTCTATATGGGTTATTAGTTGGTTTTTTGAGTATCAGTATAAGTGTCTGAGTGTCTGTATGGTTCAGTGGGGGGTATTACTTAGTGCATATATGCATGAATGAGTGACTCACTGTTTGTATGTGTTGAAGACCGCATGTGTGCAGGACTGTATAGGTGGATGAGTATGTGTATGGGTGTGTTAGTGAGTGAATGACTGTCTCAACAGTGTCTTTATGAGTAACTACATATGTTTTAAACTAGTATATGTGAGTATTGGTGTATATAAGTGAGTATATGTGAGAGTGAGAGATTGGAAGAGTTCCTGTACAAATAAGTAGGTGTTTCTATATGTGATTGTTTAAGAGAGTAAGTATGTGTAAGTTTCTGTAGAAGTAAGTGTGGTAGTGTGTGTATAACTGTATATGCAAGTAAATGGATGTTTGATACTTTGTTTGCATGTGTGACTATGTGTGTGAGTAACTCTATGGATGAGTGGCGGTGTGTAACAGGATGTATAGGTGTATGAGTACATATGATGAGTGAGTACATGTATGAGTGACTGTATAGGGACTGTTGGTGAATGAGTGGATGTGTGTGTAGATCTTGGAATTACTGAATAGGTGTCTTGTAACTGGTATTGGTATGTCCATTGTTTTGAAAATGTTAGTTTGTATTTTTGAGTGTGTGTATCATAGGTTATATTAGGGTGAGAGGAGGTCCGCCACTCTCTCACAAGGATGATGTCATCCATCAGTGATGTCATCAGTGATGTCATTTGAGATGTCATCAGTGATGTCATGAGTGATGTAATATGTGACGTCATCAGCAGTGCATTGCGGGCGCGCGAGTTATAGTTAGCTGAACTAACTATAACAGGGGAATTTCTATGGTTTTGTACGATGGAAATGTCCAACTAACTATAACGCCCCTGAAACCTATGGTTAGCCAAAATACAGCTAAATTTTGGTTTTTTGGGGAAAAGTGCGAAAAAAGGGCTACAGATTAAAGCATCTGGTTTTTTCCCTGCAAATGGCATCAACAAAGGAGTTGTGATTCTGAAATCACCATCTTCCCAGATTTCAGGGACAAGCAGACTTTTGTCAGAAAACCAACATTTTGTACACAGTTTTGGCATTTTTCTGGGACATAGCCTATTTTTGCTATTTTTTGTGCTTTCAACCTCCTTCCAGTTAATGGTAGAAATGGGTATGAAAGCAATAATGGATCCTGAAAAGCCATACATTTCTGAAAAGTAGACACAATTCTGAATTCAGCAAGGGGTCATTTGTGTAGATCCTTCAAGTTTTCTTTATAGAAACAAACAGTTAAATATAGGAAAAATTGAAAATTAGTTGGAAAAAACAGCCATTTGTGTCAACGTTTTCACCTGTAATTTCTTCTAATTATGACAGCTATTTGAAAGCAATATACCATTACATCCGCTGGACCTTTCTGGTTGTGGTGATATATAGGACTTGTAGGTTCACCAAGAACCCGACGAACCCAGAGCCAATAACTGAGCAGCGTCTTGCAATGGTTTTTTATTATGTCCCGAGTATATAGCAATTATTCTGGGAAAATTTATACATGGAAAAATCGGTATGAAAGACACCTATTTATTTATGAAATGGGAACAAAATATAGAGTTTAGAAACAGTAGATATTTGCACATTTCCGAAATTGGGAGTACCCATACTAGCATGAGAATTATAGGTCATTTTTCAAAATGACTTCTTTTTACACATTGTCTTTCATTTGGAAGGCAGAAATGCATAGAAAGTCAATAGATAATAACAGTTGCTCTACAATTTTGTATTACCCTAAGTCTCCCGATAAAAATGGTACCTCATTTGTGTGGGTAGGCCTAGTGCCCGCAACAGGAAACGGCCCAAAACGCAACGTGGACACACCACATTTTCACAGTGAAAAATGACCCTTTTTTTGCAAAGTACCTAGCTGTAGTTTTTGAACCCTAGCTCTGCCGGCACGTAGGGAAACCTAGCAAACCTATACATTTTTTAAAACTAGACACCCAGGGGAATCCAGGTTTGGGTGACTTGACTGGCTCTCACCTGGTTCTGTTACCCATAATCCCTTGCAAACCTAAAAAATTGTCAAAAAAAACACATTTTCCTCACTTTTCTGTGGTGGAAAGTTCTGGAATCTGCGTGGATCCACAAAATTCCACCCACCCCGTGTTCCCCAAAGTCTTTCGAGAACAACTGTACCCCACTTGTGTGGGTAGGCCTAGTGCCCGTGACAGGAAATGGCCCAAAACGCAACATGGACACACCACATTTTCACAGTGAAAAATTACCCTTTTTTTGCAAAGTGCCTAGCTATAGTTTTTGAACCCTAGCTCTGCCGGCACCTAGGGAAACCTAGCAAACCTATACAATTTTGAATGCTAGACACCCAGGGGAATCCAGCATGGGGTGACTTGACTGGCTCTCACCAGGTTCTGGTACCCAGAATCCCTTGCAAACCTAAAAAACTGTCAAAAAAAACATATTTTCCTCACTTTTCTGTGGTGGAAAGTTCTGGAATCTGCGTGGATCCACAAAATTCCACACACCCCGCGTTCCCCAAAGTCTTCCAAAAACAATGGTACCTCACTTGTGTGGGTAGGCCTAGTGCCCAAGACAGGAAACAGCGTAAAACGCAACGTGAACACACCACATTTTCCCAGTGAAAAATGACCCTTTTTTTGCCAAGTGCCTAGCTGTAGTTTTTGTACCCTAGCTCTGCCGGCACCTAGGGAAACCTAGCAAACCTATACATTTTTAAAAACTAGACACCCAGGGGAATCCAGGATCGGGTGATTTGACCGGCTCTCACCAGGTTCTGGTACCCAGAATCCCTTGCAAACCTAAAAAATTGTCAAACAAACCATATTTTTCTCACTTTTCTGTGGTGGAATGTTCTGGAATCTGCGTGGATCCACAAAATTCCAACCACCCCGCGTTCCCCAAAGTCTTCCGAGAAAAATGGTACCTCACTTGTGTGGGTAGCCCTAGTGCCCGCAACAGGAAACAGCGCAAAACGCAACGTGGACACACCATATTTTCACAGTGAAAAATTACCCTTTTTTTGCAAAGTGCCTAGCTGTAGTTTTTTAACCCTAGTTCTGCCGGCAACTAGGTAAACCTAGCAAAAATATACATATTTGAAAACCAGACACCCAGGGGAATCCAGGATGCGGTGACTTGACTGGCTCTCACCAGGTTCTGGTACCCAGAATCCCTTGCAAACCTAAATAATTGTCAAACAAACCACATTTTCCTCACTTTTCTGTGGTGGAAAGTTCTGGAATCTGCGTGGATCCAAAAAATTCCACATACCCCACGTTCCCCAAAGTCATCCGAGAAAAATGGTACCTCACTTGTGTGGGTAGGCCTAGTGCCCGCGATAGGAAACAGCGCAAAATGCAACGTGGACACACCACATTTTCACAGTGAAAAATGACCCTTTTTTTGCAAAGTGCCTAGCTGTAGTTTTTGAACCCTAGCTCTGCCGGCACCTAGGGAAACCTACCAAACCCACTCATTTCTGAAAAGTAGACACCCAGGGGATTCCAGTGAGGTATGTCTTGCGTGGATCCCCTAACGTTTCCTTACCCAGAATCCCCTGCAAACCTGAAATTGTGCTGAAAAAAATCACTTTTTTCACACATTTGTGTGTGTGAAAGTTGTGGCATCACCGGGCTGACACAAATTTCCTACCACCCAGCGTTCCCCCAAGTCTCCCGATAAAAATGGTGCCTCACTTTGGTGGGAGGCCCAAGTACCCACGACAGGCAAGGGCCCAAAACGTATTGAGGTGACATCAAAATTGCCTATCACAAAACGACCTGGTTTTGCAAGGGGGGTCCCATGACTTTTTGGCCCGGGGCCCGGCGGCCACCTAGGGAAAACTACCAAACCCACACATTTCTGAAAACTAGACATGCGGGGGATTCCAGGGAGGTATGGCTTGCGTGGATCCCCCAACGTTTTCTTACCCAGAATCCCCTGCAAACCTGAAATTGGGCTGAAAAAATTACTTTTTTCACACATTTGTATGTGGGAAAGTTGTGGCATCACCGGGCTGACACAAATTTCCTACCACCCAGCGTTCCCCCAGGTCTCCCGATAAAAATGGTGCCTCACTCGGGTGGGATGCCCAAGTACCCGCGACAGGCAAGGGCCCAAAACGTATTGAGGCGTCATCAAAATTGCCTATCACAAAACAACCTGGTTTTGCAACGGGGGTCCCATGACTTTTTGGCCCGGGGCTCGGCGGCCACCTAGGGAAATCTACCAAACCCACACATTTCTGAAAACTAGACACCCGGGGGATTCCAGGGAGGTATGGCTTGCGTGGATCCCCCAACGTTTTCTTACCCAGAATCCCCTGCAAACCTGAAATTGGGCTGAAAAAATTACTTTTTTCACACATTTGTATGTGGGAAAGTTGTGGCATCACCGGGCTGACACAAATTTCCTACCACCCAGCGTTCCCCCAGGTCTCCCGATAAAAATGGTGCCTCACTCGGGTGGGATGCCCAAGTACCCGCGACAGGCAAGGGCCCAAAACGTATTGAGGCGTCATCAAGATTGCCTATCACAAAACAACCTGGTTTTGCAACGGGGGTCCCATGACTTTTTGGCCCGGGGCTCGGCGGCCACCTAGGGAAATCTACCAAACCCACACATTTCTGAAAACTAGACACCCGGGGGATTCCAGGGAGGTATGGCTTGCGTGGATCCCCCAACGTTTTCTTACTCAGAATCCCCTGCAAACCTGAAATTTTGCTGAAAAAATCACTTTTTTCACACATTTGTGTTTGGGAAAGTTGTGGAATCACCGGGCTGACACAAATTTCCTACCACCGAGCGTTCCCCCATGTCTCCCGATAAAAATGGTGCCTCACTCGGGTGGGAGGCCCAAGTAGCCTCCAATGTGAGAAGTTGGTCTGGCATACGCTATCCACTAGTTATAGTGGGCACCTTGCGCCAGTCCAAACAACCCCTTATAGATGATAGGTTAAAGACAACCTTTATTGAAAGCTATCCTAGTGGTAGCTATGGAGAGCAGCCTTCAGGCTAAGTCTTGGAGGAATGTAAAGCAGCTTGTTTTACCAGTCTATAATCTCTTGAGTGACCCAGCACGAATCCCGCCGAATTTGTTTAAAAAAAAAAGAAGCTTTTTGGGGACCCCCTGAGCAGGCCCAGGGGGTCAGGGTGTTTCTACCCTGCCCCGTTTTCTTTTTTCAACCTTTTTTCTTGTCACTCATTTCTACCAAGTCACAAGATGGCTGACAACACTTTCTGGTTTGAAGTGTTGGCAGCCAATCAGAAGTCAGCTCGTGCTCGCGGATCCACTGTGGTCACCAGATATCAATATTGAACGGATTTACACCATTTAAAGCAAAGAGTGTACTCTGGACCAAGAGCTACCTCTCTGCCAAATTTGGTGTAATTTCGTTCAGCAGTTCGGGTGTTACCGCAACAAAAGTTCCTATGGAAATTAACATGGAGAAAACATGCTTTGGGACCCCCCTTTTTCTCGGCCCCTGCTTGACAAATCACCCCAAAACTTTCAAGACAGGAGCTGACCGGAGCGCCCCTTTAGTTTTGAAAATTTCCTGAAGATTCGTCAAACGGCGCCAAAGATATTGGCAAATCAAAAAGCTCTTTTCCTATGGAAACTAGCTCCTAACTATAACTACCTACTATCGACCGCCAGTAGGATATATATATATATATATATATATATATATATTCACTGAAAAAACCATAGGTTTTAGGGACAGTTATAGTTAGTTGGACATTGCACTCGTACAAAACCCGTGAAATTCCCCGTTATAGTTAGTCCAGCTAACTATAACTCGCGCTCCACAATGCACTGCTGATGACGTCACATATTACATCACTCATGACATGGTCAGTGACATCACTGATGACATCACTGATGACATCTCAAATGACATCACTGATGACATCACTGATGACATCATCCAGTGACTGTGTGTTTCTGTAAAGTTTAAATATTTTTAATATATATAGGAAAAGACGTATTGAAGAATGAGTGGGTGTGTAAGTGTCTGTATGGATGATTTAGTAGGTGCGTGACTGACTCTATAAGTGAGTGATTTAACGTATCTTACTGAATGCATGGGTTAGTGACTAAACTGGGTGAATGTCTGTATCCGTCTGTCTGTTGCTGTGTAAGTGGCTGCATGTGTTTGTGAATAGCTACATGAGTGTCTATATGAGTTATTGAATGCTTGTCTGAGTATCTGTATGGGTGCCTGAGTGTTTGTGTGGGAGGGGTGTGTGCAACTCTGTGCATAGATGTGTGAGTGGGTGATTCACTGGGTGGATGGTTTCAAGAGTGCAA
The DNA here is from genome assembly GCA_963921515.1 of Calotriton arnoldi. Taxonomy (NCBI): domain Eukaryota; kingdom Metazoa; phylum Chordata; class Amphibia; order Caudata; family Salamandridae; genus Calotriton; species Calotriton arnoldi. Next base: position 481,306 of record CAWUFW010007965.1, read on the forward strand.
CTGTGATAGACTGTATGGGTGGGTAAGTGTGTGTAAGAGTGTGTTAGTGAGTGAATGTATGTCCCAGTGGTACATGTGTGAGTAACTACATATGTGAAAGGCAGTATATATGTGTGTTGGAGTATATAAATAGCTATAAGCGAGAGTGAGTGATTGTGATAGTGGCTGTATGGATGAGTGTGTGCTTGTATCAGTGATTGTATAAGAGCGTAAGATTGTGCTACTATTTGTATGAGTAAGTGAGCTGGTGTGTGTATAACTGTATAGGTGAGTAAATGGTAGTGTGTTTAATTATTTGCATGACTGACTAGGTGTGTGAGTACCTCTATGGATGAGTGGCGGTGTTTGAGTGTCTATATAGGAGTATGAGTGCATATGATAGTCCTGTACTGAGTGACCGTAAGTATGAGTGACTGTATGGGTGAGTGAGTGGATGTGTGCGTAGACCTAAGAATCAGTGAGTGGGAATGTAGTTATTGGTGTTGGAGTGTCTATGGTTTTGCGAATGGCAGTCTGTAATTTAGAGTGGGTGTATCAAAGGTTATATTAGGGTGTGAGGAGGTGCATCAGATTATCACGTGGATGATGTCATCAGTGATGTCATTTGAGATGTCATCAGTGATGTCATCAGTGATGTCACTGACCATGTCATGAGTGATGTAATATGTGACGTCATCAGCAGTGCATTGCGGGGCGCGAGTTATAGTTAGCTGGACTAACTATAACGGGGAATTTCACGGGTTTTGTACGAGTGCAATGTCCAACTAACTATAACTGTCCCTAAAACCTATGTTTTTCAGTGAATTTCAAAGGTTTTTAAATGCTAATTTGTAACTATAACGTCCCTGAAACCTATGGTTTTTCAGTGAATTTCAAAGGTTTTTTAAATGTTAATTTGTAACTATAACATGTCTGAAACCTACAGTTTTTCAGTGAATTTCAAAGGTTTTGTAAATGACAATTTTTAAATGTATTAATTGTTATATAAATTTTTTTCATACTGATTTCCAAATTTTTTAGAAACAATTTTTTTACATATTTTTTTTTTAAATTACATTGTAATTACATTATACATTACATTACAAAAATACTTTCTCAGAATGAATTACTTTAGTTTAATTACTTTGCACATAGGCAATAGACTTTTAAGTACAGTAGTTACAGTTGTTGCAATGGGCAACACATTTTCAAACACAATGCAACATTCAGCTCAATGTGAATTTCTAGTTAAATGCAATTAGTTACTTTATGGATTACTTTTCTAACCACATTACTGGATCCTAGATTCAGTCCTGGGACATCTCCTGTAAACAGTTGAGTAAAAGCGTTTTGGTTACAGTCGTGATTTTTAAGGAATATTATTGTACTTTAAAAGTTCACACTTAGAAACTTTTTCTCATAGAATCACCAATGTTATCCTATGGAAGGAAATTCACTTAGAAGTTAAAAACTGTTATCGTTACTTTTTCTTACTCAGTGTTGGATCCTGGATCCAGCACTGGTGCATCTCCTGTAAACAGTTGAAATAATGCGTTTAAGTCATACAGGTGATTTTTTAGGAATATTTGTAGTTTGTGAAAATCAACACTTAGAAACTTTTTCAGCAAAAAGCAGGCAATGATATCCTATGGAAGGAAATTCAAGTTACTGGTAAGTACGGTTAAAATTACTTTTGAGGATCAGTACTGGGCTGAAAGATGCAGCACTGAGGTCTCTCCTGATAACAGGTGAGTAAATCGGAATTCGTATTTCGGCTGATTTTAGAGGAATATTTTAAAGTTCCAAAACTCCACACTTAAAAGAATTTCCAAGTGAAACCAGTCAATGTTAGCCTATGAAGGAAATTCAAGTTACCGGTAAGTACGGTTAAAATTACTTTTCAGGACCAGTACTGGGCTGAAAGATGCAGCACTGAGGTCTCTCCTGATAACAGGTGAGTAAATCAGAATTCGTATTTCGGCTGATTTTAGAGGAATATTTGCACAATGGTGAAGGGAGGGGCGGGGCCTGAGGTGACATCTGTGCAAACGCGCCCCGTGGCGCGTTTTAAGTTGGGGGATTAAGTCCCCTTGAATCATGAGGGTCCCTACGGGCCAACTAGCCCACCAGGAACCTCCAGTATGCGCCAGGGGGCTGCGTTGCAGAGACATGTACAGAGGCCACACCCCTTTTACACCTCTCTGCAACGCAGCTCTGTGGCGCTTTCTGGACGTACCTGTTGGACTAGTTGGCCCCAGGGACCCTCAGGATTGAAGAGGATTTAATTCCCCATCTTAAAACGCGCCACGGGCGTGTTTCACACATGTCACCTGAAGCCCCGCCCCTCCCTTCACCACTGTGCAAACGCACCCCGTGGCGCGTTTTAAGTCGGGGATTAACTCCCCTTGAATCCTGAGGGTCCCTGGGGTGCATCTAGCCCACCATATACCTCCAAAAGCGCCAAAGAGCTGCGTTGCAGAGAGGTGTAAAGGGGCATGGCCTCTGTACACCTCTCTGCAAGGCAGCCCCTAGCGCATACTGGAGGTTCCTGGTGGGCTAGTTGGCCCCAGGGACCCCCAGTATTCAAGGGGAATTCGTTCCCCCTCTGCAAACGCGCCAGGGGCGCGTTTGCAGAGTGGTGAAGGAAGGGGCGGGGCCTGCGGGCCCGATCGTTTTTTTTTTGGTTGTTTTTTTTCCCTGAAGGGGGGCTGTGTAGCCCCCCTTCCTTTTTCCTATTTTTAGGCCCTGGGGACCCCATCCCCCAGGGCCTTAACCCCTTTTTTTTATTAAAATAAAAAATAAAAAACGGGAAGTGGGCCGCGTGGCCCCCTTCCCTGGGCCTGTATTGGCCCCGGGGACCCTATCCCCCGGGCATGGCCTCTTTTTTTTTATTTGGAGGGGGGCTGCGTGGCCCCCCTCCTCAGGCCATTTAAGGCCCCGGGGACCCCATCCCCCGGGGCCGGCCTAGAACTTTTTTTTAAAATGTTTTAAATTTTTTTACTTTGGGGAGGGGGCTGCGTGGCCCCCTCCGTGGCCACTTATGGCCCCGGGGACCCCATCCCCCGGGGCCTGGCCTCTCGTTGGGGACTGTGGGGGGTCCCCAAGCCCCCACAGTCCCGCCGGCTCCCCGTGGCCTACGTGAGCCGGCATTGCTTACACATGGGGAGCAGCTAACATGCTGCTCCCCATGTGAAAAGCAATCAGCTTTGGATATTGGAAGAGAGAGCAGGTTTCCTGCTCTCTCTTCCAATATTGAGCAAGTTTGCAATGACAGGATGGGAGCCGCGAGGCTCCGTCCTGTCATTGCAAACAGCAGTGTCCCGGGGGTAGGCACCCCGGGACAATGCAGGAGCCGGCCCTGGGGGTGGCGGTCCCCAGGGCCATCAAGGGCTCCAGGAGGGGGGCCGCGCGGCCCCCTCCCTACATTTTGAAAGCCCCGGGAGGTGGTGGTCCCCGGGGCTCTGGGAGTCCAAAACGGACCCCCATTTTAATTTTCTTAGTGCCCGGGGAGGTGGTGGTCCCCGGGGCTGCGGGAGGGCTCAGAGCCCTCCCGCACCATCATACATAAGGCCCCGGGGGTGGTGGTCCCCGGGGCTTGGAGGGCCCTTAGAGGCCCCCACACATAAAATCCTCCCCCCCAGCATGCCCCCGGGACTTGGCCCACCCGGGGGCAGTTAACATCAAGCGCGGGAGACCGCGCTTCGATTTTTTTCGGCAGGGTTCGCGCTCCCTGAGCGCATCCTGCCGATTTTTTTTTTTTTAATTATTATTTTTTTGCCCAGGGGTCCTTGTGGGACCCCCTGAGCAGACCTAGGGGGTCAGGGTGTTTCTACCCTGCCCCCTTTGTGCGCTTTGCGCACTTGTTTCTGTCCCTCGGTTCTACCGAGGGACAAAATAACTGCCAACACTTCCTGATTTGGAGTGTTGACAGCCAATTAACATAAAGCTCGTGCTCGGGAGGATCCGCGGCCCTAGATATCACTATCTTTTTTACTTTTCATTTTCTCAGCAACTACTGAACGGATTTACACCATTTAACAAAAGGGTTCTTTCTGAACCAAGAACTACCTCTTTGCCAAATTTGGTGTAATTCCGTTCAGCAGTTCGAGCTGTAGCCGTGTCTAAAGTTTCCTATGGAAAAATGCATGGGGAAAACGCGTTTTGGGACCCCCTTTTTCTCGGCCCCCGCTTGACGAATCCCCTGAGACTTTCAGGGTAGAAGCGGACCGGAGCGGGCCACAAAGTTTGAAAATTTTGCGAAGATACGTCAACCGGCAAGAGAGTTATTTCAAATAGAATGTCGCGGATTTCCTATGGATAATAGGTTGTAACTATAACTATCTACTGGCGACCGCCAGTAGATAATATATATATATATATATATTCCAAAATGAAATGAAGTGATGAAAGAAGCACCTCACGAGCCCACTGGTCAGGTTTCAAATTCTTTATTCATGCATGACAAAAAGACTCGTTTGGACCACGTCCGTGGTCTTGGTCATCTGACCCCAACCTGGGTCTGACCTCTTTAAATAATAACATGGTGATGTTCTGCATCACGTGACAAGTGATAAACATAAAGGAAATATTTACAATTGGTGGTGGTTTTACGACTTACAAACAAAGTATCCAATTGAATACTTTGTGATCATGTTGTTGCGTTGTTAATGTACCAATGGCAGTGTGCAAGTAAATAGGCTTTAATTGGGTTCTAGCTATGGTAAATATTTTAACCCCTTCACTGCTCATGACGAGCTCAGCTCGTCATGCCTCACGGTCGGGCTGTGTGCGTGACGAGCTGAGCTCGTCATTACCCCGCCCGCGATTGGAATGTCCAGCACCTGGTTGGAATTCCGCTTGCAGCGAAGGCGTTAAAGGGACGTTACTGTGCACAAACAGGTACGTTATCAGGTAGTGACTACAATTAGCTATGGTTGTTGATTACTTTACAGCAAGTGCTGTGAGTGGTATATATATATATATCACACAACCTCTGCTCCCAAAGGAAAAGAGCACGCACACGAGGATTGCAGGAATACGGCTTCTTTATTGTAATGGGCCTCCCTCGACCCAGCTACCAGGAGAGACGCGTTTCGGCTGTAACGACAGCCTTTGTCAATCTGGTAAGTGCCATTTTTTTCTTTCTATATATAGTTGCATTTTCATAGATACTATAAACATACTACATGCTGATACAACATTATATATACTGCCTAATGCATCAATATCATCTGCACTGTGTGAAATGCTACAGAAAATCATGTAGAAACATCGTTTGGCTATTTAAATATTTTCAAACAACTGCACCAATAGTTATTTGTATTGCCAATACCAATGCCCTGTTGTTTTTTAATTATAACACATTGCACATAGAGCATGGAGTAACAAAAGCATGTTTCAAATATTAAAACGTGTTGCAAGTATTAGAACCACTTATATTCTAATGTTTAAAAAGAGTAGCACAAACCACCTCGGATAGCACTAATTGATCAAATGGGGTGACAGTGTATGCATCGTGAAGTGGACACGGGTTGCCTGAAATGTTAATCTAAATGTTACTGCTCGTCTCGCTATCGCTGAACAGCCTGGTTCAGATAACAATCTAAACAAATTGCAGGTGTTCCTCTAAGGCTCAGAAACTATGTAAAATAAACATGCCTGTTTCTCTGGGACAAAACCATAGCTGCGCACATCAACTGTATCACATTAGTGTCGCTAAATGTCCTCTTACTTTCACATTCCTCTGACAATATATAGATATATAGATATATATAGATATAGTTTAAAATGGTAAATACAAAATATTTTAATATATTAACATTAATATATTGTAAGCTAAAGATATTTAAGTAATATTTTAATAATATATGTAATTATGCACTTACATAAACACACGCACATAAGTATATTTATGTGTGTATATATAAAAATTTACATATATATATTTATATTTACATACATATAGCATTACATTATTATTTTTTTAATTTAAATGACATTATTTTTTAATTTACTACTATGAATATACTACCATAAAAATTAAATATATATATATATATAATTTACTCTGTACACCAGCAGGGAAAGCTTTGGACTAGAGAGGGGGTAATATTTACTATTCCCTCTCCAGTCTGTGAAACATTAGTTAAAGCTTTGGAATTCGGAGGGGCAAAATTTGCATTCCCACTCCAGTATGTACAAGAGTTTTTAAAAAAAATCACTTCTAACACATATTTAAATAACTAAATATAATTTGACAAAAATATAAAACATTGATATATAAATTATACATATAAAGTTAAAGAACAATTAAACAATTTACAAAATTAACATTTTTATTAATCAATATCACATAAAAAAAATATATAAATTGATTATTTAATTAGATTACCACTCTATACTTCAACCTAGCAACCCAGAATTAAAATATAATAAAAATGTAAAACTACAAAACAAATAGCATATTAAATAATACCTAAATAAATATGAATTACTGAATAATTAAATGTTAGTTATATATTACTTGAATAAATTCCCACCATATTCCCCTACCAATACATAAACCTGCAACTAATACATAACATAAAACAAATCATTAAACAATTTGCATATTTTATAATTAATTAAATATATTATTACAATACAATAATTAATTGATACTTAGTTATTACCTAATCAACTTATCACCCTAAACTTCTACAAATACAACAACACGCACCTAAGAGATACATTAAAAAATAAAACGATTACACAATTTACATAAATAATTATCAATTAAATAGTTATTAATAAATTAATAATAAATTATGAATTAATTATTTCTTAATTAACTTCCCACCCTATACCCTACAAACCCAACAACCCACACCTAAAATATAATGTAAAAATATATGTCACAGAATTTAAATAATTAATTATCTATTAAATAATTAATATTATTTAGAAATTACAAAATTATTTAATTATACTTCATTAAATTCCCACCCATTACTTCTTCAAATTAAATGTGCACCTAAAAGGTGACTCAAAAAAATTATAATTACACAATTTGAACACAATTATTAATTATTTATACTTAATTAGCTTCCTACCCTATACTCCTACAAACCCAAATCGCACCTATTTTATAAATGTAAAAATATATTCATTGCACAAAGTAAATAATTAATTATCAATTAAATAATTAATATTAATCAAAAATAATTATTAAATTATTATACTTAAACTATATTTAGAAATATTAACAACAATTATACAAACATTATATAACTTACACAGCTAAAATATTCACTAAAACACTTAAAGATAACTAAAAAATGATATTTTGTACAACTTCATTGCAAACAATATTAAGAACACAAATGTTATTGTACACAATATTAACAACACAAATATTATTGAAAACAATATTACTTACCTTAAAAAATCGATATTAGTGTCAATGATATTTCTGCATTACAATATTTATGTGTCACAATATTTAAAATTCAATATTTATGTAACTCGATATTTCTAATCTGATATTTTGACCAATTACCTAGGAGGAAGTTTCTCTATTTTGGTTTTTAAAGTACAGTGCCTTGTGGGCAGATAATATGCCATACTTTGTTAGAAGCTGTCATACTTTTGCGTGGTACCCTGTACCCCATTCGTCAGGTGTGCTCTTGCTTGTCACCCAGGAACACTGGAAAAACATGGGAGAGCTGCCCAGAAACTCAGATCCCTGCTTGGAAGAAATAATAAGAAGAAGGACTGCCCTGCTGAACCCCTGGCCTGCACGAAGAGTACTGCACTCATAAAGCCTGCACCTGCTGCACACTTTAAGCTTTACCAAAAGAAGGACTTCGCCTGACTCTAAATGTTTGAGGGGTGCACTCCCTGAAAGTAACAGGTACAAAAAAGCCCCACTTCCATCATTTACACCAAGAAGAACCCAGATGGACAGGCACAGTGGACTTTTAAGAATTTGGCCCAGCGCATTGTGGGTTTTGTAGTCCCAACTTCCCAAGGAACAACTCAGGGAATATGGAACCTCGGTTGGATGTCAACAACAAGGACAACTCCAGCTGACAAGCTTCACTCGGATTTTACTTGGATTAATCAGGTGCATTCTGGTGCTTTCAACCACTTTCCTACATCAAGAAACACTTCAGGAAGTAAGTATAAAGAACTCTTGAATTTGTCCCAGTCCAGCGTGACCTTTTTTAACCCTTTGACTGCTATTTGGTTCTAAGCTCAAGTTTTACATTTAATCTTTAAAAATGCATATCTCTGGTTCCCTGCATTGAATTTTTGTTGTTGCTGTGTCATTTGAATCATACAAATTTATCCTATTCATATAAATTGGTTTCGGAATTTTATTGTGTGTTACTTATTTAATATATTGGTGTTACCTACCCCATTGCGAGTTTCCTCATGTCTGCCGGGTCATGCTTTGGCGGTCCCAAGGCAGTACACATTAAAGAGGCACCGCAATGGGAGCGCCACTGTGCAGTCCATTCTGTGCAGAAAAGGGGGTGAATGCACATAGGGGGGCACAACATGTGCCCCCCTGCAGGCACCCCTTGGCCCTGAGGAAACAGGGGGCCTCTTTGTTTCCTCACCACCACAGTTTTCATTGCGGCCTCACCACCATCAAAATTGTGGCGGTGAAGAAACTCCTAATATGTTTGGCGGTACTGCAGCAGCACCATCAGCAAATTAGGGTCTCTCACCGCTGCACCACCGGAGCAGGATCCATGATCCCTGGCAGTTGTGGTGGGCCTGTGGTGGCACACCACTGTAATCATAATACAGCAGGTGGAATGCCAATCTGGCGGTCGAGGGACTGCCACCACGCTTTTGGTGGTCCAATGGATTGCTAAACTCTTCATCAGGCCCTACGTCTCTGCAATGGAATAAAAAATCCCTAGCAGGGCAAAGCAGGAGGCAGTAGCCAAGAGGGGTTCCACAAGGCTGGATAGCTGTCAGATGAAGACCCATTGATGCCCTTGACTTCTGGCAGGAAAGTTCAAAGTGTGAGAAATTCATTACTCATGCCAAGGAAGGTCCCTCTCTGGTTGGTCACTTTTGGTGCCTTTGCCTGATAAAGATTTCTCCCTTCGGACATAGTCACTTTTTTGGAGCTCAGATTCCTCCAGCGGGCCAAGGCTGCAAGTTGTAGCTGAACAGGGCTGTACGAGGCCACATACCTTCTCTGCTACTACCCATTGAAGCAGATTTGCTGCTGCGGATTAGCTTAGTGTGGGATCAACCTGAATCTTAGGCCAAGTAGCATCACATGTTCCTCAGATTGACTCCTGTTAGACACAAGGTAGAAATGCCTCCTTGTTAGAGGAGCTTGTCCAAAAAATTGTGGCCAGTGGTGCATAAAAAAAGGAATCAGCACACAAGGTCCACCCATGCGCGGAGGATGAGTAGAAGTCATTCTTCATCCAAAATAGTTACTTTGGTCTATCCGGTTCAAAATGTGCATCCGTCATGAAAAAAGCAGTCCAATCTGACCTTGTTAGCCCTGCTAGCTAGGAGGCATGTTTCCCACGTGTCTAACAGTGACAGTAAGGATTACCCTCTTTGTGCCCCTTGCCCTTGATGTCCAAATACCCAATTAAAGACGCAACCCACTTTACACAAGACAGCTTAATACCTTATTTTTCCATTGACTTGAAAAAGCCCCAGGCCTATGAGCCAAAAAAGAGGGAAAAATACGTGTTTGCTTGCCCTCTGTCTAATTTTTTCAAAACTTCGCTGAAGAAACACTAAGGGCCTTATTACGATGTCGGTCGGAAAGACCGTCCTGACAGATGCGGTCACAGATACATTCCGACCGACTAGTCCACGATTTCTCCGACCACCGTATTATGATGTATAGCAGGCAAAACTCCAACCACGTCGGTCGGAGACAATTCCGACTCAACCGCATCAGTCTGAAACAAGTCTGAACTGACCGCGTCAGTCGGAAAGGCTGTCCCATAGGGATTGCAACTCTGCAAATGCATTGGTTTTCTACTGATGACTGGTGTTTGACTTTACCACAACTACCAACAGGGCCTTATGCTCCAAACACCAGGCACCAGTGTCAGCCATCTTGCTAGTACACCTCCACTTACTGTCAGGAAAGCAGAGTTCTAGGGGGCTGGTTGGGCTGGGTAGGAGGAAGAGTTTGTTAAGTTTCCCAAATAGCCCAGCAGCCCTTCCAACCTCAGCTCACAAAATTAGTTATCTATAAAGTAGCAAACAAACCATTGAGATCGCATCTAACTACGAGTCAAAACTCAAAATCCATGAGCTGTGTATTCACAAAGTTAAGCAGTCACATGTTTGCCTCTTCAGGGGATTCAAACGAGTATCATGAGTTGAAAAATACAAGCACATCACTCACACCATGATTACAAATTCTTTGGAAATAAACAGAATGTGAGTGTGTAGCAGCCACAACTATGTGACTGCTTGTACATGGACCATATCCAATACACAGGCCAGACAAACTCAAACATTAGGATCTACAGAGTACGTATTTCATTGACATTCTACAGATGTGGAGCACACTAATTCACCAGTGTCATCTACAGAGTGTCAGGTACAAGACAATGTCAGTGGACATGTCATAAGAGCTAAACAGAACATGGGCATTTCTGCACATATGTGTACCTGATTATCAATCCACATCTTGTTGAAGTTGCATTGTTCATCCCAAACATGGGCGACCATTATGGATAAAGGAGGCCAATCAATCACCCCAAACAGTTTTTTGGTCCAGTCATTGACATAATGGGTACCATTTGAGGTGCAGTGGACATTCACATAATTGACTGTGTTATTTCTGTACCCACGGGGCGAGCTTGGAACACCGCCGTGGCCACTAATGATGACAGCCAGGCTCAGAATACAGGCCAGAACAAGCTCACTGGTGTTGAGGACACTCCTTCTCCTCGGATGATGAGGAGCAATCAGACCCATCAGGTTTGGGTCAGCAGGCAGCACCAGTATCTACAGCAGGATCCACAGCACCAACTCCTGCCTCAGCTAGCAACACTCGGCTGACCCTTACCCTGACAGACACAGCAGCAACCGGAAAAAACACCAGCACAGCAACACTTTGCACTCTGCAGTTGACAGACGACAACAACACAGTCAATGAGGAAGAAGGCTCAGGGTTGACTGTGCGGCCGGAAACTGTGCATGCTTATGGGGGTAGGAATGGAGGGAGGGGTCATATGGATCCACGCCATCGAGCAGCTGGTGTTGCAGATGCCCACCCAAACCTCTCCCAGGTACTCAATGCCTACGAGGAGTACCAGGGAGAAATGGGCCAGGTTGTTCAACACCTCAAGAACATTGAACTGCTGCAGGCCTCCCAAGGCCAAAGATTGGCTTGTTTTAACTAACAAATGGATGAGGTCATAGGGGTCCTGAGGGATATCCGTACCAGCCTCCACCAGCTAGCTTGCCAGCAAAGTACCTCTTCCTATGTACCTATTCCACCTGTGCCAACAACATCTTCACAAGCCATAGAGAGGGACGTTGAACCAGGCAGAGATTTCCCAGTATCCCAGGAGGTTACAGCTGTGACTTCCCACCCAAACGTGGGGTGGATCATCTGAGGAAAACATTTGGGAGAGTCAGACGGCAATGACCAACCCCAGCAACTAAAGAAAGGTACACTTGATATCCTCAATTGTGTGTCAAGCGTTCACTTTGTTGACTGTCCATACAAACTGTTCCACATCTGATGGAGGTACAAAGATGGACGTTGGACTTGAATAACTGTGGCTAGACTTACAGGGTACACAGGAAGAGACACTGGATGGGTGAGGGACTTTGAAGGGCCAGGCTCACGTACACGTGGTCATGGACCTATCAGAGGTGGTCCTGACATGGCTAGATGAGGCAGCTGCTCTGTCATGTGAGGCAGACTGGCTGCCTGGCATCTCCTCCTTTGATCACAGGGTGGGGGGGCTCTTAGAATCCAGATATCCAAAAATGGCAACTGTTAACAATGGCTGTTGTACTAGAGGCCACGGCCTCACCCCCCATGTCTGGACTATGAGGTATCTGGGATGCTGACCTTCTAAATGCGCCAGATCCCTCTTTGCTCTTCTGTCTTGTTATGGGTATCGTGTTTTTGAAGTAGTTCAATATTGAACCATAGGCTTCTGTTGTGGTATACTTGACTCAGTGATGAATGTTTGTTCTGCACGGCTGACCAGATCTGCGTTGTCTGCTTAATGAAAGATTTACATCCATACCAATTTGTTCCCAAAAAATGATCATGAGATGAGAGTAAGAGATTGATTTTGATGTTGAAATGTCTTGTAACTAATGTGCAGCTACATACATTGACCCACATGCCATCTAACGCAATTCCCTGTGTCTTTATTATATACTTGAGAAATTCTCTTAGTTTTCAGATATGTGTCTTCCTTTCCCAAGGTTTTGTATCAGGAATAATCCTTTATGTGCCTAGAATTCAAGCCTGCTCAGTGTGGGCTCTTATTACTCTAGACCTTTTTGAGAAATGTGACTCCAAGTGGGACATTGTGAGACCATGTACTGACTGGACAGGTAGGGATCCTAGCTCATGTCCTGCTGGCTGTCCTCAGTAAACAGTGGTGGGAGAATACCACAGGTCCACAGGGGACATGTAAAGCACCCCAAACAAAGCATACTGGGCCCCAAGACAGTTGGGGCCCAATGTATTGGAGTGAGGTCTGCGTGCAAGCAGACCTGGGTGCATTATAGAGATTGTATAGAAGGGATTCAGATGTATGAGTCCTGCTTTGGAAATGTGCTGTACCCTTCCAATGTTTATATTACAGACACATACATCATCCCATACTGGTTGTGACACCCTATAGTGACCTGAGGCAGGGATCATGAAGAGCGGAGGCTCTGGTGGCTGCCTGCTCTGACACTGCTGTACTCATCAGGACACAGCATGTGGGACTGCACGATTGGGCTGATGGGGGAGTGGCAGGCCAGCAGGTTGGACTATATTAGTCAGTTTAGTGTTTTGAATCATGTATTGATCTGTCACCAATTAGTGCATCAGATTAAGTAAGATGTAAGATTAGAAATGACCTAGGCCAAGGTTTTCCATCCAATTGGGTGGATGTGTTGTATTTACACTCAACAGATCTCGCATTTATTTTGGCATCATTTTAATGTGGTGTTTATACATATAGTTAGCCAATTTACAGATATCCACACTAGATTAAGTGTTTTTTACAAACCTGGTTCAACAAAAGCAGGGAATGTATGTTAACTTGAAGTCACTTCCTGTATTGTGACTTCCTATGACATGACATCTTATGGTATTTATAGGTGGAACTAATGATTCTAGGAGCAGCCCTGGTGCCAGTGCGTATGTTTCTGTGGACATACTCTTGTGTGTGCATTGATGTTCTGTTGCCAGGCAATGTTGCTTTTTGCACTGTGGTGTACTCATCCATACATTTAGGTATTTATACATATATGTACCTATAGACATTTCTGATCAGATCTTACATTTGTGTTTATCCCAGTATTTCAAGGTCAGACTGTGGATAATTGGTGAGGACATTCCTTCATTTACCATGTTGAACATGCTACGGAACACTTGGAACTCAATTGAAATTCACTTGGTCGTTGCATTAATGTGTAAGGGTAGGTATATTACTTACCAGCGGCGACATCTGCCATGGTTCTGATTCTCATATTCATCGATGATGTATAATAGAGGGATGACAAGGGTGATGGGCTCCATAGCTGCACAGCAGAGGTCATAGGAAGCCCATTATGCCGATCTTCGGACTTGAAATTCTCCCCTTCCGCCTGCTCTGACGAGGTATTTGGATGACACAGACGGCGCATCAGAAATACGCATTTTAATAGGGCAGACGGTTCTGGGATTGGAACATGCTCCAATCAGCTCCAGTCGACATTTCCGAGAGCTTTGCAGGTGGAAGTCCCCGTCAGAGTCGGAGAAACCGCGTTGGTCGGTAAGCAGTGGGTTTTTGGGAATCATAATACTGCGGTTGGAGCGACCGGGTCCGAAGCGATATCGGTCGGTCCGACCACCCCCGACAGGGTAGTGGAGGCACTTCCAACCAACATCGTAATCGGCCCCTTACTATGTTCCAATTGAAATTATGTATTGGAACTTTAAAAATGAATGCTCTACGGATCTGACTTCCCCTATAACTTCAATAGCAACTGCATTTCAGGGAGATTAGGGGTTCTTCCCACTACGGGGACTCAGGCACAACTTTTCATTTATAGCCATTTAAAAGTAACATAGGCTTCAAGAATGTTACCCCTTAATTTGTGCATGAATTAAAATGCAATCCGGGTTTTTACTATGGGAGAGGGAAGTTGTAAGCCTGGAAGGTTTCTTGCAGTGGGCCCTGATTCATACAGAGCTCCTGGGCGATACATGGAGGGTTCAATTATTGATAGAGTTCGAGGTCCTGCAACACGAATACAAGTTGGCAGAGGCTGAGTGTTTTAGGTACCTTCGGTTGGGGCATGCCCTTAGATGGCACATTCTGGAGGGGGAGCAGCTGCCGGTGATTGCGCCTTTGAATGATTGTCCACTAACAGATAAGGCCATTTCCATGGTATATAGGAAAATAGTAAATAAATACCCTGATCCAATGATAGCCCTGAGAGAGATCTGGGAAAGAGATGCTGGGGACTTGAAAGATGATGACTGGGCAGAGATGTTGCAAAGACCAAGGGAGGTGGCGATACAAGCTCATTCTAGGCTAGTATAATTGCGGATCTTGTATAGATCACACTACTCCAGAGTTCTTCTCTACAATAATAGGAGAGGGGACTCTGCGCTCTGTCTGAGGGGTGTGGGCAGGAGTGTACCTTCTTCTGCATCCTCTGGGACTGGCCGGAAATACAACTTTACTGGGCAACAGTAGTACAAATAATGGCCCAGGTGCTTGGCCTAGTTGTTCCCCTAGATGCAAAATGGCTCCTTTTATCTATTACAGATGAGGCGTCGTAGCCTATATACAAAAATATCTGGATGGTTGTTGAGGCGGTGGTGGCCAAGTGCAACATAGTGCATACTTTGGTCTCAGCGAAACCTCCCCGAGTCGAAGACTGGGATTCTGACATGGATTGGTGCCAACGGGTGGAGCAGTCGGTCTTCCAGAGCAGGGATTGCCCTACGAAATTGGAAAAGGTGTTGTGCAACTGGCATACTTACAGAGGCTAAGGACTATGTGGGGATGGACAAGGGAAGAGAGGGGGCCTGCATGTTAGTTTTCTGCGTGTGGGGATTTGTGCTTTCTGATAGCCCCAAATGCTCTGTTTATATAGACTGTCACTGCCATGCATATGATGTTGTCTGCTCTGCTTAAAGTGTACACTGATTCAACTATTGCCTTGGATGATGAGCAAAGTTCAATAAAAATATGGTTTTTACTTAAAAAAGAAAACATATAGGTGACCACACAAGAAGAGGTATTTTTCTACATTCACCATGGCTAAGCATTACACAAAATAGCACACTGATAACTGGAGATAACTGCAGAACTTTGATAATGATAAGGTACTGTTAGAAATTGGGTTGTTGATTGACTGGAGTGTGAGCATTGTCAGGCAACACCCACAATCCCAAGCAGGATTAGGCAGAAATGTCACTAAATTAACATGTGTTAAACCCTGGGTAGCTTGACACAAAAGGCAGTCAGACTGAACTCGGAGGCAATGTGTAAACTATTTATGCATCATACAAACAGTAATAAAGTGTAAACACAACACAAGAAAAATCCCCAAAAAATTTCGGGAAATAGAGAAAAAATGTTATAAATTATTTGACACCAAAAAAACAGAAAACTAATCAGTTGAATGAATTTTAGTGAAATCTAGTGCCTAAAAGATCAGAGCACCAATTCTGGACATCTGGTTGTTGTCAGAGAGAGTACCTGAATCTCCACGGAAGCAGAATGGATGATTTTTCCAAACGCCCACCCGCCGGTGCGAATCACCAAATATTTCTGGCAAGACTCACCAGCAGGGGGGAAAGGGGAATGGGACACAGAAGAGACAACTCCAAATATCGGCAGCCCTCTCACTCTGGAATCCTCACTAGGGCTCTTCTGCTATTCATCACCCCTGTTGATCCCAGGAAGGGGAGAGTACCTAATGCACAGATGAGGAGACAACAATAAATCACTCTACTCTAATATCCTACCATTTCAAATTATCTCTACATATGACAATTCCTACCAAGGTGTTCTGCAGTGTTAGCTTCTCTTCTGTGTGGCACTAGTTAGAGATTTTCTAGTCTAACCAAACCACATGCAAGTAAACATTAAATCATTTACGCTTTCTGATGAAAGTCAATGTCTTTGTCCTTTTTACATGAAGGTGTCTTGAGAGTGAACTTGCCAACACTAAATCTCCAACAGATGAAGTCTTTCAAAATATCTGAGGCGTAAAGGGAGGAAAACGAGGGAGGAAAGGATAGGAAAAAAGCCAGAAAAAGGGAGGCAAGGAAACACAGTTCAAGGAGATTTCCGGGGTAAACTTTGAGCTTACTGACTTCCAAACGTGGATGAGTTCAGACGATTTCAACAGAAGTGCTTGAAGCGAAGATACCCCCGACTGAGGCAGTGATGACTGGAAGCTTCTTTTTAACTTGCGAATGGAGTGAGTGAAAGACGCTGCTTACTCACTCCAGAGTTAGCGCAGAAAAGGAACGCTACCCTCTGGAGAGACACTCGCACTCTGAGGCTGCGCAGACCAGAAGTCACTTTACTAATGAACGCTGTTCTAGTCACAGCGGCTGCGCAAACAGTAACCGCTCCTCGAGAGACACTACTCTAAAGTTAGCGTGAATACTAAGAAGCACTAAACACTACTCTAAATAAATCCTGATGAAACTATTGTCCGCATGCACTAAGTTCTCTGAAACAAAAGCGGACTAGGGAAAAACGAACTCTCGTCAGTGAGTTCAAAGTTGAAGTGCGCAGAGGAGAGCGTGTGCACTTGTCTTGAACCATGAACTCTCGCGAGAGAGTTCTAAAGTTAATGGCTGCAAGGATTTGGAAAATGCAGCAGCCATCTTAACACATCCAGACCTACCTACTCTGCAGGCTCTTCCAAAGGTTAATCATTGGTCGCTTGACTAAAACTCTTCTTTTGCTTGGGTTCTTCCTCAACTTGCCCAAAACAAGAGACACAACACTTATCTGATTCCTGACAGTTGTGCAAGACCGAGTCAAAGTTAAAAAATATGGCCAACCGCAATGAAGCATGGTTTGGATACAAGAAGTTAATTGGGCCCAGTCAGCTCTCCCTTCATCGACGGATAGCCTTGGGTCAAAGCTGGAGTGAAGATTTCTACGTTCGGACTTATCATAACTACTGCAGGACCGCCATAGTTGTGGTGCCGATCCTACCACACTGGAGGAGTGCCTGCAGTTTTATTAGTGTGGCAGTTGGACTGCCACTGAACTACTGCTACTGTCATGGATTAAGGATCCTGCGGTGGTCTGGTGGCGGTTAGAGGCCAAAATATGCTGGAGGTGCAACTGAGCATATTTTTTGAGTTGCCTTACTGCCACCATTTCCATGACAGTCACACAAGCATGAAAAGGATGGTGGTGAGGCAACATAGGGAGACCTACAGGCCCCCTCTTGAGCCTCTGTGTGCAGGGGTGCATGTAGGGGTGCACATGTTGTATCCCCCTGTAGTTTTGCACCCCTAGTTCCTGCACAGGAAAGAATGCACAATATGCACCATATGGTGCATTTCTTTCTGTGCAGGAACATGCACTGGTGGTCCCTCAGCTGTGCTGTTTAAGGCTCACAATGAGCCATTAAACAGCACCCCTGAGGGACTGCCACACTGCCCACCTACCAGACCACAATATTACTTGTATTCTAGAGCGCAGGCAGACGGAGGTGGGTTTCGGCGGACCTAGATTGGTGGCATGCCTTCTGCTCCAGGACAACCAAACTCGTAATAAGGCCCTAAGCTTTCAAAATGGAAATCAAAAATCTCAGGTGGGATGTGGCAGAGGGTGGTAGTCAAATAAAGTTCCAAGAGGTGGAGGCTCCTTTGGAGAAGGACCACTGAAATGGATTTGCTGCTGGGAAATGAATGTAGCATGAGAAGCTGCATGTCAATCTAACTTGGAATGCAGCTTGGGCAGATAGGCAAGCAGGTTGGTCCTGGTCTCCTCCTGTTTTTCAGAGCAGTTTTTAGCCCTCACTTGTGGCTTTTGGCTTACTGGGCACCTTTAGCACTGTATCCAATGGTCCAGGACTGAAGGGGCTCCACTTGGGTCAGGACTCACTCAGGTTGGGTTCAATTGCAGGTTCAAGATGGAGGAAGCCTTTTAAGTCCCAGTCGCTCAAAACAGGAGGCCAGTAGACTAGCCCTTGTGAGTCACTCTGGAGGTCATGGGTCAGTTGTCCCCGGGCAGTATGTAGCAGAGCAGCAGGACAAACAGGGCAGAAACTGAGCAAGCCAGTAGTCTTTTAGAGCAGCAGTCCAACAGAGTGGCAGTTGTTCCAGCAGCACAGCAGTCATTCTTTCTGGCAGAGTATCCACAGGCCCAGTAGTGTACTGGAAAGTTGGTGTCTGAGGTCCTTCTTTTAAATCCTGGTGCCCTTGTTCTTGAAGGTTGGAGAAGCTTCTAGACAGTAGCTTTGAAGTGCATGGATTTCCTGCCTTCTCTCCATTGGCTACAAGCTGGCTGCAGTAACAATGTGGGGTCATTAGGTCCTTTCTGTGGAGACAAAGCACAATTGTAAGTGGGGCTGTGCTCAGCTTGTCATGTCCTTCAGGCTGGTCTTGTCATGTACACCCCTTTTTACATACATTGTCCCATCCACACGTCAATAACAGTTCTAAACAGGTGACCTTTTACCTAGTAACTTGTTCCTGTCTCTTCTACACCAGGCTCTTAGTATTCTATCATAATCCCTATACCTGACATACATAAACATGTCCTCAGGCATGGCATAATTATTCTGTATAAGGGTCACCACTTTTTCCGTCCTTGGCCAACAGCCCACTGTGCATGATCGCATTTGTTTGGAAAAACACTTAGGATTGTTTTTAAAACATTTATGATTGTTTTCAAAACATATCGATTCTAGAAGAAACACTGGAGTGACCACTCTAGTATATAATACCCTTTTTTCCTCTGCACATTAGGGGAGAATTCCTTCCAACACGGGGTCCTGCATGCTGAATCTTTGACATGTAGCGGTCTGACATCCCTTGCGGGGTGTCATCCTTGAAGCAGAGACAGGGTCCTTCATTCTCTACCATCAGGTGAGGAGGATGGTTCTTCCCTAAGAGATTCTTGGCTAAACACACATATACATGCTACACCTGCATATCTAGGTTAGGTACACTTAGGCAATTTACCTAGGGTTCGCATTATAGGAGTATGCAAATGCTACTGTTTTATCTGAACCGTGTAGATTCATCTTTTTAGAACTATGGTAGAAATGTATCTACTGTTTACTCTATTAGTACTTGTGATCTCTTTCGTATGCTTCTGTCTCCTAATTGTCGCATCAAATATGTTTTACACAAGACTGACGCTGGACCAATAAATACTTATTGAAACGTCCTAATCGCCATCCTGTGTTTTTTCTGAGAATAAGTAAGCATGAGTGACTGAGCGGCAAGTTCTGTACTGTTTTCCACGATCCCTGAGGAATCAGGATTTTCATGTTCAGTGGTTGCCAGAAACTACCTACACCACTGTAAGATACAGTGGGGTGGTAGTGGCACTGTAGAGCTAGATGGTCTAATGGCTGACATATCCTGTGGGGGTGTCCGGAAGCGGTTGGGACACCAAGCCCTCAGTTTAGGTCATCCAAAACACGCAGGTCCTGGGGTATTCCTAGGAATTACATGACAAGCTCTTCCCCCATCCTGTCAGCTAATGGATCATTCAGGCACACATAGTCCCTCTATTGTGAGAATGTCTAGGAGGAATTCACAAAGTCTAACTGTCAGTTACACCCTGCCAAGTGACCCTGGCCAGGCTGTAGGCACAAAAAGACAGAAAAATACCAACCTTCTAAAAGTGATGTTTTTAGAATTGTGATTAAAAACCTGATTTTCCCATTACATAGGGCTCTTCACAATTCCAAAGACACCAAACATGACATAGCTACCAGCTCCCAATTGCAAATTACAGTTATTGCATATAATAATTAATCCCTAATGTTATCCTATGGGAGGGGTAGGCCTCACAGAAGTAAGAAATGAATTTAGGAGTTGTTCAGTAATAGGACATGTAAACATTAAAAGTACATAGTCAACCTTTTAACTACACCCCACTTTGTCATAGGGGTAATCTAGGGCCTAACTTAGGGGTGGCATAAATGTAATAAAAGTAGAGCTTAAGACTTAGTATGGTGATTTTAATGCCAAATTGACATGGCAGTTTAAAACTGCATTCATGCTTCAATGGAAGACCTGGGGCATGAACTAAAGTGCTACCTAATTGGGTGGCACAATAAGTGTTGCAGGCCCACTGGCAGCATTTCATTTAAAGGCCCTGGGTATATGTTATACCACAGTACAAGGGACTAATATGTAAATTAAATATGCCAATTGGGAATACGCTAATGAACAATGTTTTTAGGGGAAGAGCACAAGCACTTTGGTGCTAGTTAGCAGCGGGCCAACAAAATACGTTCAGCAAAATGGAGGAGGTGAGGTAAAATGTTTGGGAGAAGACCACTCTAAGGCTGACAGATCTAACAGGTACCAAAAAATGAACGGGGTCTAATTTATTAATATGGAGAGGGGGATTTGGCCCCCTCATTGAGCTGTATTTAGCCCCGGGTACCCAATCCCCTGGTGCCCAATATACTTTTTAAGGAAAGGGGTGGCAGCCCCCCTCCCCATGCCTTTAAAGATCATGGGGACCAGCTCTCCTGGGGCCATCTCACTTGTTGTGTCCTGAGGAGCCTACACCCAAGACACAGCAGTTTCCTTGCCCGCACCAGTGCAGAGGGAAAATTGTGTTTTCTCTCACCTGACAGGAGCATTATAAAAACTTCCACCAAATGGGAGCAAATGCAAAGTCTGCTTCCGGGGGCAGGGACTTCAAAAATGCTACTACAAGCTGGGGGCAGACTTGTATCTGTTTCCCTGCCTGCACTGATGCAGACAGGGAAACAAATCAATGGATTGCTCCTGCCTGGATGGAGCTGCATAATAGGTGCTCCTTGTGAGCGGGAGCAATTCCAGCTCTCACAGCTTGCGGGGAATCCAAGGACCGGGGGGGCATGGGGCTCACCCTGTGGCTCCCAATGTATGTATGGTGGATGCCCTGTGTGGGCACCAGGGCACCCGCCCATTTAAAAATATTAGGGTGGTGGCCCTGGGGCAAAATAAGCTTGGGGAGGGAGGTCACCTTGTCCCCTCCCCTTTAAATTAGAAACGGCATAGTGGGATGGGGTATGCAGGGCCTAATGAGGCTCAGGGAGCCAGGGAGGGGGGTAATGTGGCTCTTTCCACTTTAAAATAAAAACACCCTGGTGGATTGGGTCCCCAGAGCCTCATAGGGATTAGGGAGGGGGGCCACTCTGCCCCCCGCCTCTTTAAAATAAAAACTATGAATTCTGCTTGGATAAATACCCAGGCAGGATTCCATTCTGGCAGTAATGCTCTTCTCACAGAAATTAAACATCAAAAGGAAGCATTTAGAAATATAAACATAGCAGGTGCACTAGTTGAAGCTTTACTTCTGTAAAGGGCAAATCATCCTAACTTCTTGAGCTTGGCCAAGGCAAAGCAAGTGTGTTTTGTCTACAATCTTCTGAAATCCTGGATGGAGGTGAATGCATCGTTGATGTATTGGAGCGGAATCTCTTCTGCAGTGACTGTTCAAGACAATTGTGTTCTCCCTTTTAATTAATGCTGCTCTTCCCGTTTGGCATCGCCCCTTCGACATAAGTAGTATGTGTCCCAAGTGCATTTTCCAACATTTTTGATATTGTGTTCTTAATGCAGTGGAATATGAGGGCATCTCCACCAAACAAAGAAACACTGACTTCATATAATTAAGAGGAAGTACCCTTGTTTGTTGTAGATTCAACTCTTTGTAGTCTTGTCATCTTCTTTATACGAGGATTAATTTTGTCACAATATCTGTATGTAGACACTCGAGGAACAATCACATTGCCAAAATTACATGTACACAAGGTCACTGGATACATCACCTTATGGTCCTGTAGTGTAGTTCCTATTTCCCTAATAGGCTCTGCGCATTGGAATAACATATCCTATAGGCTTGACATAGGACTAAGGTCAGTATGTCCCTATCGAGTATATTAAACTTAATTACTTGTGCCAGCTAGCTCAGAGGCCACTAGAAACTCCTTGAGAACAAGAAGGGAGTAGTTTCTGGCAACCGCATAAACATGACTACTTTGTTTCCCTTTAGAATCGGAACACGTCTCAGAATCGTGGAAACAATAGATAACAGTTTCACTCAGTCAATCGTGCATGCTTAGTTTCTGCAGAGTTACACAGAAAGGAAAGATGGGCGTTTCAATAAAAGGATTTATTGAACAGTCTTGTTTCTCGTGTAAGAGATATGTGCTGTTATGATCACAAGACAGTATGCAAAATAAATAATGTACAGCGTAAGCAGTAGAAATAAATAATACTGCGCTAGCATTATCTTTTAGCATATATTCACGTACATAAATAACATGAGCTAAAAA
Organism: Calotriton arnoldi; assembly: GCA_963921515.1. Classification (NCBI taxonomy): domain Eukaryota; kingdom Metazoa; phylum Chordata; class Amphibia; order Caudata; family Salamandridae; genus Calotriton; species Calotriton arnoldi. The sequence goes on from CAWUFW010007965.1 coordinate 503,992, forward strand.
TGCGAGTACTCATAAAATGCTTCTCTAAGCTAGTTATACCCCAGTGTACCTAAGTGTAGTGCAGGGTAAGAAGTAGGTGGAGTATTCTCTAGTATGGTATACTAAGGGTCTTGTATGCCAAGAGTCCCTCTAGGTTCTAGTCAGCTCCATACCTTGAGAATGAGAGAGGTGGGAATCTCTTGCCGGATCTGGAACTCTAACACCCTGCGAAGGGAGTCAGAACACTGGAAGCTGGAAGCTGGATTCTCTGCGTGCAGGGATGACAGCGTCTTCTCAGTGCGTCAGGCTGGGATACGGGCTCCTCTGAAGTCGAGGTCTCCTCTAACTTGCTTGGGCGAGGGAAGGTATATTTATACCTGGTAGGTGCCTTTGGAATGTTAGCATTGATGTGAAGTCGGACAGAGGAAGACGTCAGGAATGAACCCTTAAGGTATACTGGTTCATACATAATAGATGAGCTCTTGGAGAAATCAATAACCTGTGCTAGGGGAACTCCCGAGAGCTCAAGGGTCTGGTTTCTAAGAACTCGTTGTGACGTTAGGGTGGATGGATGTCGGTGACCATGCCTGTATTTGGAGTGCATGGCTAATGCCTAAATAAGGACTGGGATTCTATGCCTATATAAGGGCAATGCGAATTGTGCCTATATATGGACATGTTTCAGGAAAACCTATATACGGACACCTAAAGCGGAATACAACACCCACTCCACTTTCGAATGAACGATAATACTAAATGCTAAACATTAAATTGAGTACCACATGTTGCTAAAAACATTTCTAAAAGCATATTAAAAGAAGTTTAAAATAAACTGTTGAATGCAATAGGTCCTGTACATTTACAGCATTGTTTTCATTCTAAGCATATAATTGAAATAAAATGCAACCTGAATGAATAAACAGAAATATATACATATGATGAAATGGTTGATAAGTTTTCAAAAATCAAAGCCATTGCATATCATGATATTTAAAATGAAATTCTAGACAAGTAAGTTGACATTGTGTCCCTGGAGGAGTTCAAAGAAGTCCGTTTTATAAGACTAGTTCTACTGTAAGTAGATCGTTTTGCCATGTATTTTTTTTTTTTAAAGTGAAAGAGTTCCAAGTTTTGAAAATATGAAGGCCAAATTCATTCTATCTCCAGTACACTGTGAGCCGAATCAAAGTCAGTGCACGGGTCTGCCGTAAACATGAGATCATCTATTTCCGTAGCCAAAATATTGTCTACCGAAGTTGGTGACATTTGGAACACCTCGCTCAGAAGGTTAATTGCACAGAGATGAGAAACATCACCTTCAGCAGAAGATGCCGTAGCAAAGTTCGCGTCCGTTGTTACCTGTGTGCCCGTTGATCCATCTCGTACCTCAGCAGCTGCAGGGAGCGTCTGTGAGATCTCAATCTCAATCCTGCCGTTTTCAGGATTGGTAGCCTCTGGGGACAACACAGAGCATGGGCCATTATCGGGTCCAGCAGAGTATCGACATCCGTTGGCATGACTGATGGGAGTGTTAGACAGGTGTCTAGTACGCATTCTTCACCGCAAAACAGGCAGCGTAGAAAAGGTAAGATGCAATCTTGCCAGATTGGTCTAAACGACAGGAACCACGTTGTATTAAGTTCCCGTAGATGAGGTATGCCCAAAAGTTGGACTATGCGCTCACGGCACTTCCGTTCCAGGAGAGCTTTCTCCATATCGCTCGGAGTGATGTTGGCGAATAGACTTGCCATAGCGTAGTAGGAGGAATAGAAATAGAATTCCTGCAACAAGTGCTAGAATCAATGGCACACCACCAAACACCGAATGTGCGAAGTTTGGGATGATTCCGAGGACTGCCTGGAAAGGTGCTAATAGTCCGGAACAGATGGTCTTAAATACATGTACAATTCCGCTCGTATCAGACATGTTAAATATACGTCCCATCATTTCTACGAAATGTATAGGGCAGTTTGTACGAATTAAAGCCTGTATCCCAGCCGAAGTCCTTACAATTTGTAAATCAGAGATTTCTTTGGCCGAGGTCAGAGGCAATGTTTGTTGTATAAGCATGGCTTTCATTCTGCTTAAAGTATCAACTCGTATAAAAGAGACATTCAACGAAGGCCATAGAGGCGACTCCCTGACTGTGTCTATTGGGGGGAACAATACTTGCATAGAGCAAGTGACCCTGGAGTCGACCGTTACTAGATATGGGATGCCTGGCAACATGCCACAGCAACTCTGATCATTCAACATGAGGTAACTCCCATTAGAAAGTTGGCCAAACGTTGGATTAATCACAGCAGCTGGTGTACCCTGCTGGTGCAGGACAAATTTGCCACAGAACCATTACAAGCCCCGTGTAAAGAAATGTCCTGACATATAAGTGAACCGCTTAATGCCTTTTCACAGTGTCTACCGCTTAAAAACACTTCACGATCCCCACTCCAACATCTACATGTGTAAGGTTAATTCCAGGATGTCTTAATGTATTCTTTACCCAACCTTTCATATTTGCCTGCTTGCATTTGTATGAGGCAATACTGAAACTGAAAAGTAGCGACAGGCAGAGTGATTTTGCCATGAATAAGCCATTCTGTAGCTGATTTTTCTGCTACCGTAAATGGTAATATCTTTGCAGTTTTTCAATACTCAGCACTGTATACTTTGCTACACTTTGTGCCAGTTCGATCTGTTTATCAGTTAGATTGTATTCTGCAAACAGAGCCGACGTGTTGATAAAACGCCAAGGCACATAGCCCGCATGCAAAGATTGCAGCGTCCAGCTTAATAACAAAATAGAACGTAACTGAGATTGGCCTTGCTGTAACATGGCTAAATATTATTCCAGTATGTCAATAGCAGAGGATACAATGTTGTCCAATGAATAAATTCTGGATGACAAAGTTGTTAACCCATTGTCGACCACAGTGAGAGTTTCCTCTAAGTTAATATGATCAAGTTCACGTATTCGTTCTGCGGCCTCTACCTGTGTCACTTTCCATGCATCATTATAAGCAGCATAGATGCCGGCATATATGAAACGTTTTTGACGTGGTTTTCTTGGTCCAAGCAAGAATTCCCTAAGGTCTGCGTCTTCTTTAAGTAAAGATAAGTGTTGTTTCACATCCTTAAGTGTAGCTTTTGTAGCCAATTGAGGCATAATTTTCCTACACTGTATGTTGTTACTACCCCTGGATGCTGTCTTTGGACGTATCGTGGGTCTGGCCTATGAATAGTAAACCCCTGTGTTCTATTCAGGAATCTCGCTTGACAGATGTTTGTGCCTGTGGGCCAGATCAACCATTTTCTCCAATCAGGATTTGTTCTGTTGAGTTGTAGCATTGTGTCAACTGTAACCGTTGCCTGTGTATTGTTATTACTGGCAGGTGTTGGTAAAGAAGGTGTTTTCATGTCTTTGATCTTGGCTAAACCAAGGCAAGACGTTTGTTGCACAGTGTCATTCAAAAACATAATTTGTTAAGGGATAATACATGCTCTAAACAAAGCTTCTATCCCCTGCACTTGCCAATCTTTAGTACCCCAGACAGATTGTGTGTCTTTCCACAAGTCGAAACCATGTCTAGACAGTTGGGCAATAAATGTTGCAGAGTAAATCTGTTTTGTATTAGTTAACATAATTTTCAGTCCTGTTTTGTTTACATTTTTATAGTAAAATGTTTCTGGATCAGATGTATTGTATCCTGAAAAATATGGAAACTTATTAGCAAACGTTTTTGAACTACCTTTTGGTGGTGTAGGACAATGCTCCCATTGGTTAAACATAAACTCATTTCTAGGTGTTGCAGATTTATGCAAAAAATGATGACCATAGTGGTTATAGCAATTCAGCTGTTCATAGTCTGATGAACCCTCTAAGTATTCATTGTTAGAGATTGCAGCAGACCTTTCTAGATCAAACATCAAATCATTCACAGTTTCAAAGTCCCAATCATCAGAATAGGTACTGGATGAAACAAAATCACTTAGTGAAATTTTAAATAAATGTGGAATGTTCAAAAGTTCCGTAGGACCGAAGATATCGAAATCTGTTTTGTCCCACATTATACCATCCCGTATAGAAACGGCTGTGATAATCACTGCTGACAAGTCTCTTGCTTCACTATGGGATGATTTGTGTGGTTTTAAAAGTAAGTTCACATCTTTACTTTCAGTGTCCAAATGGATGTATCTGCCATTGATAAGCACGCTCATAGTCATAACCAAAGCTAGCCAAAGTAGAAAGAAAAATATTCCAGAAATAATCCATAGTTCAATCCATGGTGAAACCAGATAAGTCTTTCTCAGAAAATGAAAAAAGTCTTGTACTTGTTGTTTAAAAGTTTTTGATGTTGGCGACGTTTCAGGCTCACTCAGGTCCTCAGAAAACGTATCAAAGTTAATGAAATAGCCAGAAGCAGTTCTGTCAATTGTTGGAATTGCATCAGGATTTGTAGAAATCGCTGGGACCAGTTGATTACTTGTTACATTGGTGTAGACAGGTGTATTTGGACGAACTGTTACTTGAGTTTCAAGAGGGATGAGTTCCATAGAATTGTTGCTTAGTCCTTCATCTGTTACTGCTGAATTCTTGATGGTTATCAGTCTTTCAGTCTGAACCTCTTGGATAGTAGCGAGAGGAGTGCATCTGCTACTAGGTCGGAGTCCACGAGGCCTACTACTTAGTATTGGCCACATACTGTGGTTTGATGAGGTCGATGGACACAAATCTTTTCTCCTTTTTACCAGCAAGGGGTGGCAGTAGTACTGTTCTTGTTCCGTGGGTGGCTAGGACAGGTACTGGTTGTCTGTAAGAAGGTCCAAATTCCTTCTTGTCCGCAATCTTCTCTCTGACTAGATCCCCAACTTTTGGGATCCAGACAGGCCTTGCTGGGACTGCCGGTTTTTCCCCAGTGGTGGTTGGCTTCAGGAACACATTGCTTTGTTTCGATCTTAGTTCATTTAGATCCTGTAAAACAGCCAAACAATCTTTGATATCAAAGGGTTTATTTTCCACCACTGTGCCTTTACATTCGAGATCAGGAACCCACATTCTTGTCCCAAATAGGACCTCATATGGAGTGACCCCCCTAGAGAACTTCTTGGCAAATTATTTAATGAGCGTTGGACCCCATAAAGATGTTTGACCCACCCATCCTCCGAACCTAATACCCTAGCTGTTATACACTGCTTTATGTCCCGCTTTTTCCTTTCCAAAACAGAATTTCCCTCAGGATGAAACGGAGAGGAGTACCGCAATGCAACGCCCAGGCAGGCCATGGCTTTTTTGTAAGCCTGAGAGCTATACGCAGGGCCCTGGTCAGAATGTAGCATGCCTATTGCGTATGTGCCGATAAAGACTCACAAATCTTTTATAACAGTTCGAGCGTCAGCCGAGCGCTGAGGCCATATCCATAGGAACCTTGACTTAGTATTTGTGGGATCGCATTTGTCCATAAGGACGCCTGCGCATAGATAGTCTAATGCTGTCTAACAATGGTGTCTGTACTGGGCAGGCTACTTCGTAGCATGGTGTCTGGTGGCGTTCTGCATCACGCTGTACCTTACAGTCTATGAAGTCATTGATGAAGATGTGAATCTGTGTATTCATTCCAGGCCACCAGTACATCTCTTTTAATGTTAATATTGTTTTAGCGAACCCTTGATGTGACAGACCCTCCCCCAGATGTACTTCATAAATCAAAGCTGCTCTACGTTCCATGTTTGGAATTACCCTATCCCCCACTCCAGGGATTCGAGCAAAAGGAACGTTGTTTGCATCAATTACATAAGAGTACTTGAGTGGAAACTTTTTTGGTAACGCTGCACCACTGCCTTTGCTTGAAGCATTGACAGCCAACATTATCTCACTGCCTATTCTCGTTTTTGAATGAGTGATCGCAGCTACAGAAGCCGTCTGAACAGCCCCCTTTGTGGCTTTGTCAGCCAATGAATTCCCTGCAACGTGAACACCATCACGTTGATGACTCAGTGTGTGTATCACGTGAGCCTTTGGTAGTTCGTTTTTTAACTGAACTACTTGTTCCCAAAGTGTTTTATGCTTTATTGTGCCACCTTTTGAATCTTTGAACCCATTTTCAAGCCAAGTTTGTATATATTCATTATACGATTGCACAAAGTAGAAAGAATCGCACACTATGAGTGTGGGGAATTCGCGATCTGTACTTTCAAGTGCCAGTTTGAATGCTTGTAGTTCAGCTCGCTGAGCTGTACAATCTCCTAGAGATTGAGTTTTAGTGACCATTGGTCTGAAGATACCATCGCGCATGTGACCTTTAACGATTGCGCACACTGCACTGTAAGCTTGCTTACTCCCTGTAGCGGGTTGTGCGGATCCGTCAGTGTAAATTATGAATTCATACTGATCGAGAGACAGAATTTCAGTGGGCAGAGGACATTCTTGTTCATATTGCAGGAACACTTGTGTTTTAAAATCTGGATCAAAAACATATTCAACATCTGTTGCAGCAAGAGAATTAACCCATTGTATCCATCTAGGCTGTAAAGCTTTTGCATTTGGAATGCTCGCTTTTGTGACCGCCTCTAAGGCCGGTACTGGAGTTACGACAATATTGCGTTTTCCTTGGGCTAGAGCTCTTTCTTTTGCTACAGCGGTTTGAACTGCTGTCCGTATTTTTTCAGTTGAAGTGAAGTGCATTTCTGCTTGTGTATACAAATGTGATTTGTATGCTATTGGTACTTTTTCACCCTCATTAAATGTTAAGTAGGTGAAACTCCATTGACCCGAAATTATTAGGATCACCAAATTGCGTTGACTTACGCGTGTTTGTAAGTGATTTGTTGCTAACATGTTAGCTTGGAGTGAACGCAAGATTTCTGTGTGTTCATGTGTCCAATGTTTGATTGAAAAATCAGGTTTGATTAGTGCGTAGAGAGGTTTAACCCTTTCTGCATAATTTAGAATGTAAGTTCTTCCAAAATTTAGGAAACCCAGGATGGATTGTAAATTTTCAGCGTTTTAGGAGGTTGGAGCAGCGCATACCTTTCTAAAAAGTTAGCTGCCAAGCTCTTGACGTCACTTGAAAGCTCATATCCTAGAAAAAGGACATTGAGATGGGTAATTCTGGATTTTTTAAAGTTGAACTTATAGCCCTCAGAGGCGAAGCCCAATATAATGGTGCTCACCCTGTTCAAGTGTCTATCCAGGTCATCGTCTGTCAGGTAGATGTCATCGACCTATGACAATGCCTCATTATCATAAATTTGTAGTAACTCCGTTACCCTCGCTGAGAATAACCCTGGGCTGTTCTTGAACCCTTGTGGGAGTCGACAAAATTGACGCTGGGTCCCCATTATTGAGAAAGCTGTTAAGTACCTGCTTTCAGGTGCTATGTTTTGACAAAAGAAACCATTTGAGATGTCCAAAGTTGTTTATATTTTTTACGCACAATGTTATTAATTAATGCTGTACTATGTGCATTTTGCACTGCAAATGTTTTTGAACAAGTGTTTAAGTGTCTGTAATCCAAAACTAGATGATATGTATTGTCTGGTTTGGAGACAGGAAACAAAAGATTGTTCATTGAAGAGGTGCATGTTTCAATCACCCCTTGGTATTCAAGTTGATCTAAGATCTCCCTGACCTGTTTTTTAGCTTCTTGCTTTATTGGGTACTGCTTTTGTGCAGTAGGTTCATTTTTTAGATGTATTTTGTGGTGAGTTGAGTCCTCATCCCATCCTACATGATTTTTATATAATGCTGGGGCCTGGGCAACTGCCCATTTCCTGGCATAAGTATATTTTAGGTGAATTGGAATATGGTTGGAGAAGGCAGGCATAATGATGTCTTCACCATGTGGGCACTCCCTGACAAATTGTGGTGGCCAGTCTTTTTCTGCTAGAAGTATATCATAACCTTTTATAGTTTCTCCCAAAAGAATGTTTTCACCTTTCTTGGTATGTCTCCCTCCATACGGAGTGTTATTTCATGTAACTTTTGTGGAGTACTAACCCTGGTGTCTACAGTCTCAACTGTGATGTACTCATTCAAGTCCACTATCTCCAGAAGTTCCTTCAGGTTCTGGCGAGCTATTGTGACTTCTGCTGAACTGTCCAGCATTGTCTGAGCCCATTCTCCATTCTTGAGCTGTGTTCTCAGTATTCTCGGCATGTCTGATCTTTAGACCTGCTACTTTCTTTTTGGAGAATTGAGGTTTTGATTTATTTTTCTGAGCATACTTGTCGTCTTTTGATTTCACGCGTTCTTCTCTATGTTCTGACCGTCCTCTTCTTTCCGATGTCTGTGACGATATCTGAAAGGTACAAGAGGAACGTGTATCAGTATCTTGATACCTGTCAGGCTTTTTAAATTATCCCTAATCCTGAGGTTATACCTCCTTTCAGAGGGCTCCTTTTGAGGAGACCTACCTCGGGATTGAGAACGTTTCTCGTTTGAATTTTGTTTATTAGTTTCCCACTTCTTTTTAGAAGATGTAGGAGTTTGTTTAATAGAGTCCTTCTCAGGACTTTCAGATAGTTTTGGCTTCAATGGTCTTCCTCCAAAACTATCTCTGCCTAATTCTGCATAAGATTGTTCTATTATTCTGGGTAGTTCTGTTTGATGTTCTGTAACATCAAATTCCCTTAATCGTTGGCGGATCGCCACTGCTGCTGCCTCTCCTTTAATATTAGATAATATTATTGTTGAGACCTGTTCGAAATTTTTCAGTAATTTCATACCTAAATTCAGAGCAGGCTCTGCCCAGTATTCGTTTTGAATTTGTTTCAGGACATCTGGTATTACTGCAATTGACGGAACACCATGTGTTTTAGTATAGATGGCAGCAAAGACTGCGCCCCAAGTGGTGCAATTTTCCAGTTGTGGTGTGATCCCCATTGGTAAACTGATTGTTAGGATTCTGTGTTTCTCAAAAGGGGTAGTATTTGGAAATACTGCTTCTATTTGAGTAATTATTTGAGCTATCCAGAATGGAATTTGCTCATGTTTTGTGGGCATTTTACCCATGACTGCGTATAAAGTCTGTGGAGTTATTTTTCAATGTATTCCACTGTTGAGGGGTTTGATTTGGAATGGTCAATGGTGGTTGGACTGTGAAAGTCTGCATGACATATTGGACCAATTGTCTGTAGATTTTTATTAACTCTGTAAGTTGAGTAAGTAATTCCTCGTCTGACATTATATCGATGTCAGGATGAGGTGTGTAGCCAGCTAGAATCGGCCATGTTGCTCCTGGTCTACCTAGTGGACCGAGCCTGGTAATGTGTTTGTGATGTTTTAGGGCGCCTTTAAACCAGAGCTGATGCTCCTGGTATGTTAGTGGAATTTCAATATCCTCGAAAGGAATATATTCCTCTGGTGGATCATCTTCTTTGTAGAAGTGAAACAGTTTTGTTACTGAATTTGATTCAGTGAATATTATCCATGAATAGAATACCTCTGTCTGAAATGATTTGTGTGCCTCTATCACATAAACTGCTCTACCACCTCTTGGTGGTAGGCCATGTTTTATAAGTTTTAGAGTGATGGCTCTTCTTAAGTTTGGATGGATGTCTATAACACCCTCCTCGGTTTCATTTAAACCTGTAAAGTAAAAAACTGCTACGACTGGGTCAGCCGCAGCTCCACCGGTTTCGGTGGCATTGTCCCGGTTGGACATTTGTTTTTTGAAAAATGTAGAACAAGTTTCAAGGAAACAAAAGATAAGGTGCACAATATTTTGGAACACTGTATCCTTCAACGTTGAACAAACCAAACAACTAATATATAGGGTTTTTTGTCCTATTTAGTTTTGGCGGATTTTTAACCCTACCCACTCCAGACGTCTTATGGAGTATGTGAGTAGGGGTCTCTGAGAAAAGCACGACTGAGTTACTCAGTATATAGTGTTATATTACTGCCTTACCAAACGTTTGCGCGCCATGTAGTGTAGTTCCTATTTCCCTAATAGGCTCTGCGCATTGGAATAATATATCCTCTAGGATTGACATAGGACTAAGGTCGGTATGCCCCTATCGAGTATATTAAACTTAATTACTTGTGCCAGCTAGCTCAGAGGCCACTAGAAACACCTTGAGAACAAGAAGGGAGTAGTTTCTGGCAACCACATAAACATGACTACTTTGTTTCCCTTTAGAATCGGAACACGTCTCAGAGTCGTGGAAACAATAGATAACAGTTTCACTCAGTTCATTGTGCATGCTTAGTTTCCGCAGAGTTACACAGAAAGGAAAGACGGGCGTTTCAATAAAAGGATTTATTGAACAGTCTTGTTTCTCGTGTAAGAGATATGTGCTGTTATGATCACAAGACAGTATGCAAAATAAATAATGTACAGCGTAAGCAGTAGAAATAAATAATACTGCGCTAGCATTATCTTTTAGCATATATTCACGTACATAAATAACATGAGCTAAAAATGCGAGTACTCATAAGATGCTTCTCTAAGCTAGTTCTACCCCAGTGTACCTAAGTGTAGTGCAGGGTAAGAAGTAGGTGGAGTATTCTCTAGTATGGTATACTAAGAGTCTGGTATGCCAAGAGTCCCTCTAGGTTCTAGTCAGCTCCATACCTTGAGAATGAGAGAGGTGGAAATCTCTTGCTGGATCTGGAACTCTAACACCCCGTGAAGGGAGTCAGAACACTGGAAGCTGGAAGCTGGATTCTCTGTGTGCAGGGATGACAGCGTCTTCTCAGTGCGTCAGGCCGGGATACGGGCTCCTCTGAAGTCGAGGTCTCCTCTAACTTGCTTGGGTGAGGGAAGGTATATTTATACCTGGTAGATGCCTTTGGAATGTTAGCATTGACGTGAAGTCGGACAGAGGAAGACGTCAGGAATGAACCCTTAAGGTATACTGGTTCATACATAATAAATAAGTTCTTGGAGAAATCAATAACCTGTTCTAGGGGAACTCCCGAGAGCTTAAGGGTCTGGTTTCTAAGAACTCGTTGTGACGTTAGGGTGGATGGATGTTGGTGATCATGCCTGTATTTGGAGTGCACGGCTAATGCCTAAATAAGGACTGGGACTCTATGCCTATATAAGGGCAATGCGAATTGTGCCTATATAAGGACATGTTTCAGGAAAACCTATATACGGACACCTAAAGCGGAATACAACAGTCCTTTACACAGCTGTAGTGCAGAGTTTGCACTAGACAAAACCAAAGGTTAAAGTAACATTATAGTTAGGGGTGATGAAAAAATCTGTTTTGTTTAAAAAAAAACAATAAATTGATGCTATAGTTAGGTGAATACCTGAGTGACAACATTAATGTTCTGAACTAAAAACAAACCATCACTCATAATGTAAACCCCCATGCTGAAGGCCATGCACGATGAGGAGTTGGCGGGAGGGTCAACCACCCACAGGCAGCCAATTTCATGCTGCCTTCAGCTGTGCACAGCGGCGGGTTTGCAACAAGGCCTGGCCACCTGGAGACAGGCAGCCCCTGGAAAAAACAATTTGAAGGAGTATGCCCCGGGGAGCCAAAGGCTACTACGGGAAACACCGATGATGAAACATGCCAAAGAAAATTTCTTTGGTTTCAAGAAGACCCCTCACTCACCAACCTAGTTGGTGACATGCTTCATCATTGGGGTCCCACCCGAGCAGCCGAATGCCACTCGGGTGTGCTACAACACCTGATTACAGTGGAACGGGTTTATTTGAGTGAATCAGTGAAGTGATAATCGTAAAATTATCTTTATTGTACCCCGTTACTTTTATTATGGAGCAATAAGACAAGGTTAAAAATGAATCCACAAGAATATTACCGTGATGGACCTACTTATCCACAGGTAACAACTGTGGGTGGTGAAAAACCCTCTCTCTCTGATTGTTTAACGTAGGACAGGCAGCCCCCCCCACAGGCAGCCAACCCCACACCATGAATGGTGTGAGTTGGCCGCAGAGGTTGACTTGCAGCCAGGCCTGGTGTCCAAATCCTCACATGCAGCCAACCCCACGCTGCGTATGGCCTTTGGTTGTGCATGGCATGTGGTCAGCAACAGGGCCTGGCTTGCAGCCAGGCACTGCATCCAACTCCTTGCAGGTAGCCAACCCCTCACTGCACACGGCCATTGGCCATGTGCATCCGGGGTTGGCCACAGAGCTTGGCCTGCTACCAGGCCCTGCAACCAAACCCCCAACAGGATGCCAGCCCCATGCCAAGCACAGACTTTGGTGTGCATTTTGTAGGTTTGGCATTTGGGCCCTGGGGACCCCATCACCTGGGGCCCAAACACATTTATTAAGGGGAGGGGCATGGATCCCCAAGCCTTATCTGGCCTCGGGGAACCCATCTGCCAGGGTCAAATTCCAATAAAAAGGGGAGGGGGTGCATGGACACCATCCCCAAGCCTTAAAAGTCCCCAGGCCCCATCCCCTGGGGACAAATACAATTACACATGGGAGGGGGCATGCTTCCCCCCTCCCTGAGTCTATTTGGTCCCCAAGGACCCATCTTAGGGAGGTTGGGATCACATGGAAAGCTACCTAAGAGAAACACAAAGGAGCACTCTGCATCAGTGGGGTATTTCATAGGTGCTACATGGTGTTCTGGTGCTACCATCCATGCTATCTAATGCAAAACCACATCTACTAACAATAATAGACAGGTTTTTGAGCTAAAAAAATAATGCCACTTTGAAGCAGGCATTAAAATGAGAAATAATTTGTATTTCTCCTTTTTCCCCCAAATTATTAAGTGTGGTGAACTGTGCAAGACACATACAAAGTAAGAAAAGTTTTCAATTTACTTTAAGCATATTAATTTGCACTGGAAGGATACTCTTCTGGTACAAAAACTATGCTAGACTTATGCAGACACCCTTTCACTATGATGCAAAGGTGTGTACGTGGCACACAGCAGCCTGATTATGCTCCGGCGCGGGGGAGAGAGTAGTATGGTGCCATATCTCTGTAGATATGGCACTCTCCTGCTCTCTCCTTGTGACTCAATGTAGCGCAGCAACTTTTGTTGCTGCATTGCGTTGCCAGACATCTTTGTAAATCTGAGCCCTCATGTGCAGCATGTAGCCTTAGAAATGCAGCAGGCTCATTAAATTAAGGTAGGTTTTTGAAAATTTGGTTAAAAAAATATCAATTGAATTGCATGGGATTGTTAAAACAGGCAAGCAATTTAGGGACATATTACGTAGTATTAGTAATGTATTATCTATGCAATACTGTCCAGGTAGTCTGAATTGTTGAATTTCGACCCAATAGTCTCTCAGACATGTCTTTACTCTTTTGGATGTACCTGGATTCAGGGTACATGACAGTGATTATGCAAGTCTTGTTTCTTGGAAACTCTGTACCTTCTTCAAAATTTCCCAGAAACAATATAGATTTGGATGAAGTTTGCCAAGTGATTTGCTGAAGGAATTGTGCCATCCCTCAATGGCATTGTTAGTCTTTGAAACTCCCTTTAAGCAGGTTGTATAACAGTTCCACCATTTAACAGGAAATCTTGGTCTCCTCCTGTGACCCAACCTGCTTAGATGGCCAATCCATGTATCTTCAAAATAATTTAGTAGTTGTGCCTATTTGTGAGAAGTTGGCCTGGTATATGCTGTTCACTAATTAAAGTGGACACCTTGCACCAGTACAATTCGACTCTTATGGTAGATAGGTTTAAGACAACCTTTATAGAAAGCTATCCTAGTGGTAGCTGTGGAGAGCAGCCTTCAGGCTAAGTCTTGAAGGAATGTAAAGCAGCTTGTTTTACCACACAATCTCTTGAATCACCAAATGAAAAGACACCACACAGGTATATATATCAAATATATATGTATTTATTACTAAACAACTCTCTACTAATCTCTTTATGAGATTAGAAGTCAGGAACATATGTACAAGTCAATTGTTATCAAAATAAGTTAGCACAGTAAATATCACAATCTTATCTTGGCTAGACCGGGGTCTAGAGCACATAGAATCGAGGGACCCCAGAGAACCACCCAGGTAGTTGTAGGAGACCCACAGGGGACGGACGCGGTGTTCAGACACTGGTGCGAGTCCTGTACGAGTCTATGCAAGCGGACGCGATTGAGTTATCAAAGTTACAGGCCCCTGGCGTGTTCGAGGCGAACACACCGATCGGTCAGTACGAGTCGAAGGACGCGGTTACTGGTAGATTTACAAGGGAGTTGGACGCGATGAGTCTAACACAGACGCGAACCCTGTACGAGCCAGTGCGAGAATCGCACGGGGAAAATAGGAGTTTTAGGATACTTCGGGAGAACCTACAAGCAAGTCACTTACAGGGTAAGTAGTTCTAGGGCCCACACCCACAGGAGCACCGTAGTGCTGGAGTTACCTCACCCAGGAAAGCCGGGTGTTTAGGTGTCCTTTGGTGTTGGGTCGCGGCGTCGTTTTCAATGGCGAACAAAGAAGACGTGCTGCTTGTGATGTCCGAGGAAGTGTCCGGGGGAATCCAAGCCTGGATTCAAAGGAAGGAAGACCTGAAAGCAGAGGGGACAGTGTTCAAAGTCACTTGGCAGTGACTCGGGGCAAGGAAGATGGATGCCCACCGTCGTTGCAGGATTCAGGTCGGTTACTTGTGGCTTGACTCTTCAGCCATGAGGTCCAGGAGGTGTCGATGACAACCAGGAGCTGGATTTGGCATGTCCCACGATGTCTTCAGCTTACTGTCGTGTCGGCAACTCGATTGGAGCCAACAGACCTTGCTAACAGCAAGTCTCGTGAAAAGTGTGAAAAGGCAATGGTGCAGACCAACAAGGTCTGAGGGACTCACCCAGCGAGGGTAAGTCGGGGCAGGCCTGAAGCAACCAGAGGAGCCCTTTGGTTTCTTAGAAAAGTCCTCAGGGTACCCATGAGCCGGCTGGCAAGGGATCGAGAAGATGCCTCGGGAGGATTCCTTCAACAGGGACCCACGGTCACTCGGGACGGTGTAGGCCTCTGATCTTCGGAGGGATTCCTTCTGGAGGTTGGGACCACACGTGATCCAAAACACAGGTTCTTAGAACGTTGTGAAGTGGTTGCACTCGACAATAGTGCATGGTACCCCAGGATCGCGGTTCCTCGTCACTCTTGGGGTCCACTGGCCTCAGCTTCGCTGGGGTCTCACGATGGCCTTTGAGAAGTCAGGAAATCCCCTTCTGGGGCTGCAGGGACTTCGGACTCCAGCGGGAGCGGCGTAGTTTGCGACCGTCGTTGTAGTTTTTGGTGCCTGCCAAGCAGGGGAGTCACTCCTTGACTCCAAGGGAGATTCTTCAGTCTTCCAAAGGTAGTGGAACATCGAAGGTCCAGGATTCTTCTTCAGAGTGTCGTCCAGGGATATCTAATCTTCAGGTTCAAGGGTTCCCTACCTTATACTAACAAGGAAGGGAGGGACTAGCTCTTAGACCCCACCTATGGGAGGGTCAGGGAGTGGGTGGTTACACCCACTTCCCTTTGTCCAGTTTCGCGCCAGAGCAGGGGCAGGTAGCCCCTGAGCCGGTTTGAACTGGCATATGCACAGAGGAGCCTTCTGCTCCCCCAGTGCAGGACTTCAAAGCACTCTAAGAGTGCACCCACCCAGCCCCAATACACTAAACCCTGTCTGGGAGGTGGTTACACCTCCCTGTGACAGGATACCTTTGTTGGGCTTCCTCCACTGCGAGTTTCGGTCATCAGCAGGAGGGCAGCCCAGTGTCTGTGACTGGTGGCATCCATTTTGTGATGCCAGGGCTCTTCAGGATTCTACCGCGTTTCCACAGTAGGTACATGTCTATCCCTCTAGAAGGATGGAATGCTACCCCTGCCACCAGGACTGGCGGGGGGGTAGTATTCCAAGATGTTTGACACCAAACACGACATGTTTTGATGCAGCCATTCCAAAGTTAGCATTTTACCGTGAGGATATAATGCACTTAAGAGTATATGGTTTAACCGCATCCACAAACAGCACCAGAGAATGGACTCTGAGAGCTGCAGAGGGGCCCTGCTCAGGCAGAGGCACCCCCTCACATAGAAGCCAAGCACCCTGCCCTCAGGATTGATAGGGCCTGCCTTAGGGGTGACTGATAGGTTTATATGTGTGTGTTGGAGAGGTATAGGGAACCTATATCTCAGTGAGGAGTGCTAGCACCACCTCACCCAGGCTGCAGTAGCAGGCCTGTGGTGTCAGATTTAGTCTGCTTCCCAGGGGTGGCATAATACATGCTGCAGACCCTGGTAGGCCTGTGAAGTACCTATGCCCTTGGTACCTAAGGTACCATATACTAGGGACTCATAAGGTACCACAGTATCCAATCACTAGTGCACCTAGAGTGCACTCCATGTCGTTTAGAGAGAACAGAGAGGCTGGGGCCCTGATTGGCAGGGACCCAGCCAGACTATATCCAGAAACCATTGTAAACATCAGAAAAAAGTGGGGGCAACATAAGAGGCAGATCCTACTCTCCTACACTATTTATCTTAATTTTGGGTAAAATATTGTGATTCAGAAATTTCTGTGTAGTATTTGTCTACACTGTCAGGAGTTTTACGCCAGTACACCTAGTAAAAGTGAAAAAAGAAAATCCTTGAATTTGGGTAGTAGGGCATATTTTTGTAATTGTATTATTCATTGATAATTCAAAGTCAATTATTAGTTCTTAAGGACCTTTATTCATTGTTTTTGATTTTATAACTGTTAATATTTCATTGTATGTTGAGGATTGATTATCAGGGAATAAATTATATACTAATGGGAAAGTTGTGCTATTTATGGTGAATGTATGTGGTGTTGATTAAAAAGTACCATCCATCATCCAAATTTCACTAGTTTCAAGTGTTCAAAGGTTATGGTTTGTGCTAAATATTAGTATTCTGTTCTGAGGGGGGGTTCGGTGTCATGCAGTAGAAAAGGTTCTTCACATAAAGTGCTTGTTAATTAAGGGGGGGTGTCAATGGCAGAATAAGTTTGCAGTGTTATTCTTTTCGGATTAATTGCCTGTTTTTGTCTTTGTACCATTCTCCACATATTGGGAGTTGTCTGCATACTACTGGCTATGTGCATTAAGATATGTGTCATAAACTTGAGCCACAGGGTTCATTGGAGTTGGATGCCATGTCTTTAATTTTATTGCATGTTTTCACATACTTCCATCTCCAATGCAGAGGCAGACAAGTTACGCTCAGTTGTCCTATCTACGATGTCTTCCAAAGTAACCATTCTGCCTGTGCAATGGGATGAGAAGTACAACACACACATCCAATACCACCTGGGATCACTGAATATGTCCTTACTTTAAAGGTAGCCAGCATATTTTAGTAGTCTGTTGCCTCTCCGGGATTTGATACAGTTGGCTTCACTAGCTGGGGATGCCATTGATGTTGGTTCTATTAAAAAAAGAGAAATAGAAAAAAAGTGTAAGTTTATGTTTATGCCACTGTATTATATTTTTGATTTTGATGGTTTGCCTGTTCCAAAATGTTAAAAAAGTTATTTTCTGTGAAGAGAAAAACAAAGGTTATATTCTCTGTTGAAAATACAATATTTATGTTAGTTTCTAGTTTTCACCTGCAAAAAACTATTATTGTTACTGTTGAAAAAGTATTATTTGTTTACCTTGAAATTCATAAGTTGTTTGTTTCTGTGGGATGCTATTGGTAGTTGTTGTATCTTTTTTGAAGTATTCTGTAGGTTCATTTTTCTTTTGTTAATTTTGTTGGTATCTGTTGTGAAAAGAAAAATGCAATTTTTCATAAACGTTAGTGTTTATGGTGTTTTTCTTATTATTTACTGTTGATACTTACAATAATTACATCAACATTTTAGTTTTTATTGTTTAGGAAAGGTCCTGTAGTTGGGTTTATATTTAATTGTTTTGTGGATAGGTGTATAAGTTTAAATAAGGAACAAAATACATGATATTAATGTTTTTGTAAAATATGTGTTGTATGAATTTGAGCATTTTGTTTTATTTAATTAGTTGGTGCCTTTAAACTATAAAATGTATACTTTAGTTACTGTCTAGCAACAGTTTTAAGATACGCTCTTGATGAAGTTTAGTATTAGTTTTGCTCTCTAGTCACTGTCCAGCACCTGTCCTGAGGTAAGTCCTTGGTGGAATTAGAATAGTAATTTTGGCTTTTAGTCACTGTCCAGCATCTGCCCTGAGGAAAGTACTTGGTGGATTAGAATAGTAATTTTACCTAGTCAGTGTCCAGCATTTGCCCTGAGGTAATTACCTGGTGGAGTTAGAATAGTAATTTTGACGCTTAATCACAATCCAGCACCTACCTGGAGGTAAGTACTTGGTGAAGTTAAAACAGTAATTCTTCCCCTAGTTGGTGTCCAGCACCTGCCCTGAGATAATTACTTTATGTAGTTGGAAAAGTCATTTTTCACCTTAGTCAATATCCAGCACCTGCCCTGAGGTAATTACTTGATGGAGCTAGAGTAGTTAGTTTTCCCCTAGTTAGTGTCCAGCAGATGCCCTGAGGTAATTACTTGGTGGAGTTGGAATAGTAATTGTGTCCCTTAGTGCAGCCCCAGCCCTGAGGTAAGTACTTGGTGGAGTTAGAATAGTAATTTTTCCAATAGTTAGTGTCCAGCACCTTCCCTGAAATAATTACCTGGTGGAGTTAGAATCGTAATTTTAGCCTTTAGTCAGGGTCCAGCACCAGTTTTAAGGTAAGTACTTAGTAGAGTTAGAATATTAATTTTGCCCCTTGGTTACTGTCCAGGAAGTGTCCTGGGTTTAGTATTTAGTTGAATTAGAAAGATGATATTTTATCAAACTGACAATTATTATATGTAAAATAATTTAAAATATATGAACCCAGAAGGTTTTTGTCAGGTCAGCTTTTGAAAAGTTTTTGGTCGAAATCTGTAAATTTAGTAAAATAAAAATGACTAGATGGATCATGTAAGAAAGCAGTACAGCACTTGGATGGGTAAATGGTTTAGTTTATGGTCGTCATGTCTCAATTTGGTAATAATTTCTGTGTGCTCTCAAACGCAACCACTATAGTTCTGGACGTGAAATAGTAGGTGGACCTTTTTATATATGTTCAGTGTGGCAGATGAACATGTAAACAAAGATAGGTGTTGGAATGTCCATTTTTCACTGAGTTTTATTGTGTGTGTTGCTTATTATTTTGCTTGTAAAAAGAAGACATTTATCTCACATCCTGTTTTAAAATGAGAACCATTTATATTTGGGAAATGTAAAAGTAAGGGGTTCAAATAAGAATAGGTCTACAATGCAAAGATTGTATTTGGGAATTCTTTTTCAATATTAGTTGTATTATCTCATCTTTCATTTATGATGTTTATTTGTAGAATCTGTTTTGGAAAATATTTATTTGTATATTTTTTGTGTTATTTTTAGAATTTCTTTTTCATTTTTTTATATTTTGTGAATTAAAATGCTTTTCTGTATTTGTTTTAACAGCTCAGTGTAACGGTATACGTGCAGATGTGTCCCATGGTATTGGTATGCATGGTAATTACATTTTTAATAACACCCTATATGTATGATAATAGTAGTGTGTTTTGTGGTGAAAATCTACGTTGTAGTAGTTAGTGTGTTGTAAAAACTGAATGGTTTAGGTGTGCATGGTAAGGGCACTCCTTGTTCCATCATACATCCCCAAATTCATAATATTGCTGATGAGCTGAATAAAGAGTTTTATTAGGTTTGTCTCCACAATGCGCTTTGTTCGCCTAAAGTTTTGAAAAAACCCTCAGAAGTAGCCTGGGAGAATCACAAACTCCAAGGCAACCAGAATTCTCTTTGCAGATCCAGCTATGGAATAATGGAAAGGAATGAACACAGAGTCTGGACTGAGGCGGTACGCTACTTCAAAGAAATGGGGACCACAATATGTTGGAGAATGGCTGGCTTACATTGATTTTGCTGAACCCAGGATGAATTAATAATACCACAGCCTCTTTAACTCCTACTTATTCCATAGAACTGGTAAATATGTGCTATGCATTGGTGCAAACTGCTAGCATAATTCCAGCGCTAGCATAATCCCAAAGCCCAAAGCTTTGCCAGCAGTACTGCTGACACACCAGAGTGTGGTTGCCTACCCAGGGACATCAGTGGTATGCCTCTCAACATTCTGTTCGATTAAACTTTTACATCTCATACAACCCTGATGTATCTCGGCAATACACATTTAGCCCTCTGTAAGAAATTGGATTATTATTTAGGGTGGGCGACTGTCCACTCAAGGATTAATCACAACTCTTGCCAGGGTGCACCCTTAAAGTAATTAAATTAACATGGACTCAATCCCCTGATAGCTATGGTACAGAGCTGACATGCTTAATTTAGGGTAATTTGTATGTGTAAAGTATCAATGATGTACCAAAACAACAATAAGGTAAAAATGCTCCAAAAAAAAAAAAATCCCAAACCAGATTAGACAAGTAGAGTAAAATTTGATAAACAAGATTATACCAAAATGACAAAAGTCCAACAAAGGGAACTGGAGGTATGAATTTTGCAACTTTTAAATAGAAATCTCTCCAAAAAGTGCTAAGAGCCATTGATAGTCTTTAGTTATGGTAGACCAGGATCTAGATACCATTTCAGGCTAACCGGAATGGAGTGCAGGTTGGATACATAAACAAGGTTTGTACCTGTAAAAAATGTTACTTTGTGATTTTGTCGTGTAGTTCCTATAAACCTATATAGGATCTGTGGGTTTGGACAACATACACTGTAGGATTGGTGTCAGACTAATTCTAGACACCCCTACCGGGTATTTTAGCCTGTATACCAGCTACCTCACAATGCCACTAAAAACCCCTCTTACCAAGGACAGAATAGTTATTGGCAACTATCGAACATGACAACCCTGATCCCTCAGGATCGTGAAAACAGAATATTACTTTTCGCCCAGTCACTTGTGCTCACTTTGTCTCAGAGAGATACACAGAATAAACGGTGGGGACGTTTTTCAATAAGCATTTATTGAACCAGCGTCATTCTAGTGTAAAATAGGTGTGCTGAAACAACGATTAGACAGTAACAGATATATAGGATTATAAGCCCTAACAGAGAAAAAGGATGGTAGATTTCTACCATCATGCTAAAACAATGAATACAGGCAGGTATGTAAAATACATAACAGTAGAATGCATACTCCTACGATGCAACCCTAACTAGATGTACCTAAGTGTACCTAGCATGTATGTAGGTGTAAAGCCAAGAATCCCTCTAGGATAAAGACAACCCCATTACCTGAAGTGAGAGACTCTGGGACCCAGTCTTGGTCTCGAGATGGACACCCCGCAAGGGATGTCAGACCACTGCAAGCTGGAGTGTCTGCGTGCAGGAACCTCAGTGTCTCACGTCAGTGTGTTGGCATGGAAGTCCTTTTCTCCTCTGACTACCTCAGCAAGATATGGTGTTTATTTACCCAAAGTGGTACCCTCAAGGGTTCTACCTTGCTGTGTCATGTCGGACTTAGGATGAACGAAGAAATGATCCTTGTATATAGTTATTATGGAGGAGATGGCAGTCCTGCTGAGTTTCCAAGAATCCTCATGCATAATGGATGAGGCTAGATTTCAGGGGAAAACCTGTATGCAGTACCGTAACTAGGTAAAAGGTCAGTCCCAAGAACCGTTATGTAATGTAATGGTAGGGAGAATATAGGTGAAATGTTAGGTGACTACCTGAGCCTATATTGGAGTACCTATATGAAACATAACACCCACTCCTCATCCAACTGGACAGCATGCTAAAAATTCAAATGTACAGTGAAATGTTGGACCAAACTATTAATAAGTCCATTAAAAATAATACTTAACATTTTTTAAATTTCTAGAAATGCTAAAAAAGAAAATATTGCATGTGATAGAAGTCTGTACTAAATATGTTTGTTTATATAGTTCAGAACAATGAGTGACTGAAAGCCATGAAGTTTAGGAAAAGTGTCTTGTTTAATTTGGTTGTTTTTGAAAAAGCCAGATTTTCCCTTCACACGATGAGCCAGACTTTCTATGTGTCCTGGCTGGGAGACGCAAAATCACTGTTGACTGCAATCGCAGATGACGGTCCCTGCAACACCTCACAGATCAGGTCAATTGAGCATAGATGTTCTTCTGCATTATCCACAGCCGATGCTGGGGAAGCCTGTGTGCCAGCCAAGGCCTGAATATTTGTTGAGGAACCAGTATCAGTTCCGACAAGAGCTGAAGCATAGTGTGGTGGCTCTAAGAATGCAGACATCAACATTGGAATACGCTGAGGACACTGCAGAACATGGGCCGTTATTGGGTCCAGTAAAGCATCTACGTCCAGTGGCACAACTGATGGAAGTGTTAGACAAAGGTCCAACACGCATTCTTGTCCACAGAACAGGCATCGGAGGACAGGCAGAATACAGTCAAACCAGACTGGTCTAAATGATAAGAGCCAAGATTTACTTAGTTCGCGAAGGCGAGGTGTGCCCAGATGGAGTACCATGCAATCAGGGTATCAGCACTCCAAGAGCATTTTTTCCATCTCCTTGGTGACTGGGATGTCCATTGCGTAGCAGAAAAATGACAATCAGGATACCTGCTATTAGGAACAGGATCAGCGGAAGCCCTCCTAAAATGCTTCTGAATGCGGAGTATATGAAGTTGGGAATAACTCTGAGTATTGTCTGAAATATGTTTAACAGTCCAGAACATATGGTCTTAAATAGGTGGACTCTACCCGTCGTATCAGACATGTTAAAGAGACGTTGTACCATTTCTGTGAAATGGAAAGGGCAGTTTGTCCGTACTAGTGCCTGTATCTCAGCCGAAGACCTTGCAACCGGGAGATCATAAGTTTCTCGGGCGGAGGTTAAGGGCACGATTTGCTGTAAAAGCACAGCTTTCATTCGGCTCAGAGTATCAAACCGTATAAAGGAAACATTCAACGAAGGTCATAATGGTTCCTCCCTGACTCTATGGGTCGATGGAAACAATACTTGCATACAACAAGTAACCCTGGAGCTTACAGTGACAAGATATGCGATGCCCGGGAGCATCCCACAACAACCTCGATCATTCAGCATCAAAGTAACTCCCATTTGAAAGCAACCTGAACACTGGATTAATCACGGCAGCTGGCGACCCTTTCAAGGGACAGGATAAGTTATCAACCGAACCATTACAGGCCCCATGAAGCATGATATCCTGGCATATGAGAGATCCACTTAAGGAATTTTCGCAGTTGGTACCGCTAAGGAACACTTCCATGTCCCCATTCCTGCATCAAAATCTGTATGGTAATTCCCAAGATTCCTTGATGAATTCCCTACCCATTGTTTCATATCTGCCCGCCTGTTGTTGTTCTAGGCAATACTGAAACTGGAAAGTTGTGACCGGTAGTGTTATATGGCCATGGATTAACCATTCTGTGGATCGTGACTCTGCCACAGTGAAAGGTAATTTGTCCAGTTTTTCAATACGCAGCACTGTACATTTTGCTCCCCTTTGTGCCATCGTTATCTGCTTCTCAGTTAGATTGTATGCAGAAAATAGGGACTTGCTGTTGATAAATTGCCAAGGCACATAACCAGCGCCCAATGTTTGCAGCGTCCAGCTTAATAGCATAATAGAACATAACTGGGATTGTCCGTGCTGTATTATGGACAAGTCTTGTTCTAGTATATCTATAGCAGAAGATACAATGTTGCCCAGTGAATAAATCCTGGATGTTAATGTAGTCATACCGTTGTCAACTACCGCTAACGCAACTTCTTCTTGAAAGATTTTCCAGATTTCATTATAGACATCGTAGTAGAAACGTTTATGACGTGGCTTTCAGGGACTTAATAAAAAATCACTTAAATCCACCCCATCTGAGAGTAAGGATAAGTGTTGTTTCACCTGGGACAGTGTCAAGGTTTTTAGCCAATAGAGGCACAACTTCCCAACACTGTATTATGTCACTAGCCCCGGATGTTCTCTTTGCACATAGCGTTGGTCTGGCCTATGGATATTAAACCCTTCGGTTGTACCCTTGAATCTTGATTGACATCTGTTTGTGTCTGTGGGCAAAACTAACCATCCCTTCCAATTGGGGTCTGAAGATTGTACTGTATGATGTCATCTATTGTACCCCCTCCACGTGATGTAGAATTGATGTGTGAAGGTGTGGGAATCCAAGGTGTGTTCAAATCCTTGTTCTTGGCTAGTCCAAGACAGGAAGTTTGTATAGTATCTGCTGTGGAATGAGGCACGCTCTAAATAGTGCTTCTGTTCCCTGAATTTGCCATTCCTTAGAACCCCAGACTGATTTTGTGTCTATAGTGTCCTTCCATAAGTTGAAACCTTGTTCAGACGGTTGGGAAATAAAGGATGCAGAATAAATCTGCTTAGAGTTATTCAGCATATTTTTCTGTGCAGGTGTAGGTGCAACCTTATAGTAATACGAGATGGGGTCAGAAGTGTTAAACCCTGAAAAATAGGAAAGTTTCTGCGCAAACGTTTTCAAACTACCTTTTGGTGGTGTCGGGAAATGTTCCCCATGGTGGTATGTGAAGATATTACGTGGGATACTGGATTTGTGTAAAAAGTGATGAGCATAATGATGGTAACAGTATATTTTGTTGAAATCAGATGTGTCCTCTAACAATTCATTGCTTGAAAATGCAGCAGAGTTTTCTAAATCAAACAACATATTATTTACAGTTTCAAAGTCCCAATCATCAGAAAATGTACTGGAGGTAATTAGATCATTTAGAGAAATTTTAAACAAATGTGGTATTTTCAAAAGTTCAGTAGGGCCAAATACATCATAATCAACTTTGTCCCAAACTATACCATCAGCAATTGGAACAGGTGTAATGTTCACGGAAAACAGGTCTCTTTGTTCATGGTGAAATGATGTATGAGGTTTCAGGACCAAGTTCACATTTGATACTGCAGTGCGTTCTGGGAGATATTTTCCATTTATGAGTAAGCAAAAAACAGTCACTAGGCCAATCCAGAACAGAAAAAAAAATATTACAGTTATGATCCAGAGCTGGAGCCAAGGTGATACTAAGTAAGTCTTTTTCAGAAAAGTGTAGAATTCACAATTTTGTTGCTTACGGGAAACTGGAGCTGACGTTGTCTCAGGTTCACTGGGATCAAGCGAGAAGGTATCAAAATCAATGAAGTAGCCAGATGCAGTTCGATCTATCTTTGGTAGCTCTGCAAGTTTTGTTGCACCGGTAGGTGACTCTTGTCGAGGCATATTGATGTAGACATAAGTGTTAGGTTGAATTGAAATTTGTCTTTTATTTGTGTTTTGAAGTTCAGTTTCAAGAGGAACAAGTTCCATTTCATTGTTGGAAATTCCATCATTTTGTATTGGTGACTCACTGAATGTTATGAGTCTGTCTGAACTTCCTGTATGGTAGAGAGAGGAGAGCGTCGGCTACCCAAGAGCCCACGAGGCCTACTATTCAGTATCGGCCACATAGTGTGGTTTGATCAGATCAATGGAGATTAATCTCTTTTCTTTTTTATCGTCAAGAGGCGGAAAATGTACTGTTCTTCTTCCTTCGACAGCCAGGACAGGAACAGGCTTTCTGTATGATGGCCCAAATTCTTTCTTGTCCTTGATCTTTTCTATGACCAGATCCCCGACTTTTGGGGTCTAGACAGTTCTTGCTATGACTGATTTGACTTCCCCAGTGGTGGTGCGTTTTACTTGCACATTGCTTTTTAGTGCCCGGGATTCATTCAGATCCTGTATAACAGCCAAACGTTTATTGATATCAAATGGTTTTTCATCCACCACTGTGCTTTCATAATCGAGATCAGGTACCCACATTCTCGTCCCAAATAGGACCTCATAAGGAGTGACACCCCCTAGAGAACTTCTTGGCTTCTTGTTGAGAGCTCGTTGTACCCCATATAAGTGATTGACCCAACTACCACCCGAACCTAATACTCTTGCTGTTAAAGATTGTTTTAAGTCTCGGTTTTTCCTCTCCATGACCAAATGTCCCTCGGGATGGTACAGGGAGGAGTACCGCAATGCCAAACCTTCCATGGCATCCTTGTAAGCCCTAGAGCTAAACGCTGGGCCAAGGTCAGAATGTAATGTGCCAACTGCGTATGTCTCTATGAAGACTCGCAAATCTTTTATAACAGTTCGAGCGTCAGCCGAGCGCTGAGGCCATACCCATAGGAATCTAGAGCATGAATCCATTGCCACCAAGATATACTTGTAAGCCCCGTCTGATTGTAGGGGGCTGCAGTGGTCCAAATAGACACATGCGAGTGGTCTGTACGATATCAGTAATGGTGTCTGCGCTGGGCATGCTACGGTGGAACCCTTCATCTGCTGACAGATTTTGCATTTTAAGACAAAATTCTTCGTCTGTTTTGTTAAACCAGGCCACCAATAGTGTTGATTCAGTAAAGAAACCGCTGCAGTAATCCCTGTGTGTGTAGAACCTAGACCCTCATGTGCAGCTAGTATTAAGCCTAATCTGCGATCCATGTTTGGTATTACTCTATCCCCCACATCTGGAATCTGAGCATATGGAATGTTGTTTGCATCTAACTTGTAGGAGTACTTGAGTGGAAAACCTTTCGGTAAGGCTGGGCTGTTTTTTGCTTGAAGCAATGGCAGCTACCATTATCTGTCCATCTATTCTCATTTTTGAATGATATTTGCAGCTACAGCAGCAGTATGTACTGCCCCCTTTGTGGCTTCATCGGCCAGTGAATTCCCTTCAACGTGAACGCCATCACGTTGGTGACTCAGTGTGTGTATCACGTGAGCTCTTGGTAGTTCGTTTTTCAACTTAGCTACCTGTTCTCATAGCAATTTATGCTTAATTGTGCCTCCTTTTGAGTCTTTAAACCCATTCTGACCCCAGTAGTGAAGATACTCATTGTATGCCTGGACACAGTAAAATGAATCACACACAATCAGTGTGGGGAATTCTTGATCCATATTTATTAGTTCCAGTGATAGTTCTGCCAGCTGAGCCGTGCAGTCTCCTAGAGACTGTGTCTTTGTATCGCTGAGATGGAACTTGCCATCCTGCATACAACCTTTTACAATCGCACAAGCGTTCTTTAATTCCTACGGCTGGCTGAGCAGATCCGTCAGTGTAAATAATGTATTCATACTGATCTAGAGGGATTATTTCATTTGGTAGAAGATATTCTTGTTCATATTGCAGGAATGCTTGTGTCTTTAGACTTGGGTCTTATCTGTATTCTACATCCGTCGCAGTGAGAGAATTAGCCCATTGTATCCATCTTGGAAGTAAGGTTTTAGCATTAGGAACTCTTGCCTTTGTAGCAGCCTCTAAGGCTGGTACCGGAGTTATGACAATTATTCGTTTCCCCTGAGCCAGTGCTCTTTCTCTTATTTTAGCGGTCTGTACTGCTGTCAGGATTTTTTCTGTAGAAGCAAAACGCATTTCAGTGTTTGTGTACAAGTGTGATTTGTATGCTATGGGCACCGTTTCTTCTTCATTGAAGGTTAGGAAAGTGTACCCAGATTGATCCGCTATAACACGGATCACCAAATTGCGGACATTTACGCATGTTTGCAAGTGTTTTGATGCTATCATGTCAGCTTGTAGGGAACAAAGGGTATCTGTGTGTTCCTGTGTCCAATGCCTAACTGAGAAATCAGGTCTTATTAAGTCGTAGAAAGGTTTCACTTTTTCTGCGTAATCTAAAATATATGTTCTGCCAAAATTTAAAAATCACAATATGGATTGTAAGTTTTTCAGCGATTTTGGAGGTTGGAGCAGCGCACACTTTTCTAAAAAGTTAGCTGCAAGGCTTCTCCCTTGCCTTGATAGCTCATATTCCAAAAATAGGACATTGAAGTGGGCTATTTTCGATTTTTTTTAATTAAAGTTATAGCCCTCAGCGGCGAACCCCAAAATTATGTTGAAAGAAGATACTGGACAGAGGATCCCCATAGGCCTCAGCACCTGACCCACTATCCCCAATATATATATATATATAATCTGGAACTATCCAGAAATGTGTGTGCACACTGACAAAACACCCACTGTCACTGTGTGATTCCCATACAGGAATATAACAATTTAAACATAATAGCACAGGTGCACCACATAACAAGTTAGACAAAAAGATGTATAAAATTCATGTCCACAAATTTTCTTCACAGTTTCTTCCTTTATTTTCAATGAGGTCTTTAAAACCCAATCAAAAGTGATTTAAGATACAGCCGACGCGTTTCGTCCTTATCAAAAGGACTTCCTCAGGGCTGTTGATTCAATAAACACAATACACTCATAAATATATGTACATACACATAGGACAACAAAACTTTAGACATCACACACTATTTACAAACGTTCTTTGAGAAGTACCTATTGACTGTTATTATTTCATCTCATTTAAAATGTACTAACTAATAATTTCTAATACCTAACAGATGCGTGCAGAAGAGAAAGAAAAGGGAAATAAGAATAATCAAGTGATGAGAATTAAAAGATCAAAAAAATAGAAAATCAGAAATAGAGTAAACGAAAAATCACGTGACTCAATATTAAGGATACCCAGGGTTGTGAGCTATCAATAGAAGAAGAGTATGTTATTTATTTTATTTTATTTTATTTTATTTTATTTATTTCATTTTAAGGAGCCGTGAAGGGAGCCATAATCCCACTCATACAGTCAGACCATGCATGTAATACCTACCAAGTTATTATTTAATACTATTTTTGTTTGTTTGAAGGGTTTAAGTCACCTAGTATGCCGAGTATGGGACACAAAAAGACTTCCGTCCTTCAATGTATCTATATTCAAAGAAATATAAATAAGTTAAAATTCCCCAATGATTGGGCAAGCGGCTGATATTATAAACATAGATATAATGCCCAATACTTACTATATAACAAAAGTAATAACCGATGCCTTAGTATAAATAAGATATGTAGGTGTATGATAACTCCCAGTTTTGTTAGTTCTCTTTCCCAGGTCAGGGATTTAGGAAATATGCAAAAGTAATGACATCATTTACGATGACCAACCTGTATGCAAAAAGAGATTTGCGATATTAATTTCAATGTGCAGTTCTTGGCGAACACATATTGTGCATGGGCGTAGTCAAGTATTTAAAAAAAAAAAAAAAGAATATACAAGATTAGAATAATCTTGATAATGCCCTGCTGTTACGTAACGGCATCAATGACAATGTAATGTGGGATATCAATATAATCGTAAGAAATAAGTATAACAAGAGTGCACAATAATAAAGTGGTCTACCTAATCAAAGACCAGCAACTACCAAATCCAAAGGACTCACAACAGAAACCGAAACCGAATCAGAATCAACATATAGTTTAATATAATGACCGATCCAGATATTATGAAGACTCGGGTATGTCATACCCCTGTTTAGCAAAGCAACACTAAATATAACTAATCCAAGATGGGAACAAATAATGTGCCCCATATTCATCTGCGATAATAAGCTATACCCCGGACAAACAACGCTATTTACACAGTCAGCACCCGTCTAGTGCGCAACACTCACAAGCCAAGCTTCGAATCAAATCACGTCAGACATCGGCGTTAGATATCTTACCAGAATCAGTCGGGGCAATCCTCTCCCAGTTGGGGAATAGACGCATATGTGGCTGAGTTAGGAGACGACTTATATACCGCGCTCATTCGCATACATCGGAAACAGCTGTGAGAGATGTAGGACTAACATAATTCCGTAATCCATAACGGCCGCCATCTTGTAATGGAATGTCCTGTGTGTTAATTTACATGAATGCTGACAAGTCAATGTCTCAAGCATAAAAAAGGAAAACGTAAGACATAAAACCAACAACACTTTGTATCAGTCGAATATTGTTTAATATCCAAACATTGATGTAATCAACAAATACACTAGATGATGAATTGTAATTCAACGTCTTATTTCGCAACTCATAATTCACGAGAGGCATATATGTTTATTAAAGGCAGAATGTTATAAGTTCCGTATTAATTAATTGACGATCGGTAAATGACTCACACTGGCCAAATGATCCTTTAAATCATCATCCGTCAGATAAATGTAATCTACATAGGACAATGCCTCTTCATCCAAATTTTGAAGTAACTCTGTTACCCTTGCAGAAAACATCCCAGGGCTATTCTTATACCCTTGGCGGAGTCGACAAATTTGACGCTGGTAGCCTAACGCTGAGAATGCTGTCAAATACTTGTTTTGAGGCGCTATATTTTGGCAGAAAAATCCATTTGAGAGATCTATTGTTGTATTTTTTCCACACAATGTTATTCATTAATGCGCCACTAGGTGCATTCTGTATGGCAAATGTTTTTGTGCATGTGTCTATGTCTGTAGTCTAAAACTAGACGGTATGAATTATCGGGTTTTATCACAGAAAAAAAAGCATTATTCATGGGAGAGGTGCAATTTTCAATTACACCCTGGTATTCAAGTTGATCTAAGATCTGCCTGACCTGGTTTTTTTCGCTTTTTGTTTTATTGGGTACTGTCTCTGCGGAGTTGGAGTAGTTTTTGCTGATATTACATGGTGTGGTGACTCAGCCTCCTACCCAACATGGTTGCAATATAATGCTGGAGCAAGGGATACCTCCCACTACTGCGCGCATTTATGTTTTAAGTAAAGGTGAAGGACGGTAAGATTACCTTTTCTCCTTTTGGGCAATCCATAACAATCTCATGCGGCCAATCTTTTTCAGCAAAAATGATGTCATAGCCAAAGGTCAGGTTCTCCCAAAAGAGACCTTTAGCTTTTCTGGGTTCATCCCCCTCCATTTGGAGTGTTATCTCATGAAACCGATGTGGGACACTTACCCTTGTATCAGGTGTTTCCACTGTGATATGCTCATTCAACTCCGCTGTCACCAGAAATTCCATCAGGTTCTGGTGAGCTATTGTTACTTCTGCTGCGCTGTCTAGCATCGTCAGAGCCCATTCCCCGTTCAGAAGTTGAGTCCTCAGAAATCTGGGCATGTCTAACTTTAAGGCAGCTACCTTCTTCTTTTTAAATTGAGGTTTTGATTTTGCCTTCTCTTCTTTTTTGGAAGTATAATCTGAAGTGCGTGGTGTGTCTCTGGACTTTGTACGCTCTTCTTGTCTGTGTTCTGACCGTCCTTCTCTCTCGGAGTTTCTTGGTGAACCCTGGAAGGAACAAGAGGAACGTGTATCAGTATCCTGATACCTGTCAGGTTTTTTAATGTTATCTCTATTCCTACGGTTGAATCTCCTTTCGGATTGCTCCTGTTGAGGAGACCCACTCCTGGATTGAGATCTATTTTCTCTAAACCTTTGTTTTTTATTGTTATTATCCCATTTCTTTTTGGAAGAATCAGGTGCTTGCTTGGTGTTATCCTTTTCAGGACCACCCATGAGTTGAGGTTTTGTTACTCTACCTCTCAAACTATCTCTACCTAATTCTGCATAGGTGTCTTCAATAATTTTAGTAATTCACGCATCTTGGAGGCCAACATGGCATACGATGAAATTTCTAATTTAACTGATTTAAGAGCTGATACATTCACATTCACTAATGAAGAGGCTACCAGGATTTACGCTCTCATACAAGAGGAAACTACTCAATTTTCTACAAATCGAAACAAGGAACAGAACATCAAACAATTTTTATATCTATCCAAAAGGAGATCAATCAATGGCTGCACACCAGCATATTAATCAAATATCTCAGGGTTCAAAGAATTCCAAGGGGTTTGAGGATCCCTCTCAAACCATCATTATGCAGGAATGTACAAAAATTCAAAGACCGATGGTACGCCTTACTAAACAAATGTTCTTTAGATCTCATCCTTTTAATAATCGAAGAATTATCCAACATCTTGGAAGAACTCACCAAAGAAATAGCCAACGTCAAGGCTGAACTCATTGAATCAATGCCCACGGAGGACTGGTCAAAAGTATTAGAGGACATCAACAATCAATTGACCAAACATACTCAAGAAATCAACGAGAGGAAAATTCGTAAATTCCGCAGAGACACCATGGATTATAAATTAGGGGAAGTTTACAGCTGGGCAGAAGTATACGCCAGAAGAAGGCAAAATAAACCGTACACTCAGAACACTGATACGTCATCTTCAGAAAGTGATATTTTCAGTCAACCTCGCAAGAGACAGGACATTCCCATACCAACAGCCCTAGAACCACCTCAGACATCTGGAGCGTCTTCTTTAGAGTCAGGCAAAGCAGTTTGAGATGACCCAGGTGGAGCAAAAGAAAAGGAAAAAGAGAAAGAACACCCCCAAACTCGCGGGAAGAAGGAGAAGGGCAAGAAAACAACATAGATCAAAACCTTGTGATAAATATTTCCGACTACCGTTTTTCTAACATTGAGTTAAATACTGTACAGAAAGGAACATCATTCATTCCCATCATTCACACCAACAGTTTGGAACTCGAAATTTGCTTTTTTAAATTAACGAGGAACGAACGCCTTAGGCATTTTTTTGAAAACGTAGTCACTGAAAGCATAGACAATGAGGATGACCCTTTATGGGGAATGAAACCCAAGAGTTCATTCATGGCACTAGTGAGCCATAAAAGCTTGGATGTCTTTGAATCTCTTGTTAAACAGGACATATTGAAAGTGAACTTTAAAGCGACACAAAGAAAGGAATCTCACCCAAAAAGAGTACGGCATTCTATTAAAGATAGCTCACAATCCAGCTATTGCATGTCAAAAAGCGGATAAAGGTGGAGCACTTGTGGTTATGAACACCACACACTATGAAAGAAAAGTGGATGCCCACATTGCGGATGAACACACCTATGCTAGACTCAACATGAATCCCACAAATCAATTTTTAGTTTTATTGAAATCCATTGTAACCAGAGCTGTAGACCATGGGTTAATAAATGAAAAAGTCAAGAGGTACCTTATACAAACTCATCCCAAAAGTCCGTCAATATATATGCTCCCAAAAATACACAAGGATTAACTCAACCCTCCTTTTTGCCCTATAGTTTCTACAAAAGGCAGCATACATGAACCTCTTGTTAAATTTTTGGACCATTATCTCCAACCAAGCGTGATCAAAATGAGTACTTTCATAGGTGACACCACAGCCTTTTTGACAAAAATTAACCAAGTCACCATCACCAAGGAGGAACACATTTTATTGTGTACAATTGATGTGAAGTCATTATACACCTCCATTCCACACCAATTGGGTTTGGAAGCTGTTGAACACACACTTTTGCAAACTGATTTGAATTTTGACTTCAAGGTGTTTCTTATGGAACTGATACAATTCACGCTACATCATATCTATTTCAAGTGGAAAGATGATTGGTTCTTACAACTTACCGGGACATCCATGGGCAATTGTGCAGCCCCAGCATATGCAAATCTGTTTATGAACAGATTCGAGGAGGAACATATTCTTTCTGTACCCTCGTGGAAATTCCACACTAAATTGTTTTTATGATACATAGACGACATCTTCATCTTGTGGAATGGAACACACACTGAGCTATGTGAAGTTTTGGAGCAATTGAATCAAGTGCATGAAAGAATACAGTTCACACATGAAATTCAAGAGCATTTCATCACATTCTTGGATGTCAGAATCACCAAAACACAGTCAGGATTTGAAACTGACATTTACAGGAAGAAAACTGATAGGAATAATACCTTACACTTCAGTAGTTTTCATCTGCAATCCTTGAAAAATCATCTCCCATACTCTTAACTACTCAGAGTAAAGATAATAGTGTCCAATCCAGACACCCTCACTGAACGTATCAACAATATGACACAGAGATTCAGAGAATGTGGCTATCCAGAGCCAATACTTGACCAAGCAAAGGCACGTGTCCAACTAAAAAAACACGAGGAATTGTTAATCACTACCAGTACTCCCACACACAATCGGACAGTTGTCGTGTCCAAATTTTCCACTTTAAGTGGTTCATACAAAATAATCATAAAACGCCACTGGCCAATTTTACAATTGGAACCTGATTTCAAACAGTTATTCACTCAAGAACCAATTTTTTCATACAGAAGAGGGAAAAATCTTGGTGAACTACTTAAACATCCATTGACTTACATTGACAATCAAGCATACAAGGGAACGCAACCTTGCTTGAATTGTAACAACTGCCACAATATAATTCCAGGATCCAACATTTCACATCCCATGAAGGGACATAACATCAAATTAAAAGTGACGGCTACTTGTGACACTACAAATGTCATTTACCTATTAAAGTGCCCATGCGGGAAAGTATATGTCGGCAAGATCGAAAGAAAGATAAAGGTCAGGATCAATGAACATAAGAGCAACATAAGAACAAAACAGTTGAAATCTATGATTACTTGCCATTTCCTGGAAGCTCAACATAACATTTGCCAGTTGAAATTTTTAATCCTGGAGGTAGTTGAGAAATTGGAAGGAAGGCACAACCACAATCATCTATTACAACGTGAGAATTATTGGATCAGACGTCTTGACGCACTCAAACCCAACGGAATGAATGATCGGATGGAATACCTATGCTACCTCTGATTAGCTGATTGTTGACTTTCTGAATTTTGATCCTTTGATGGTGATTTATACTGTTCATTCACTAAACATTGTCTTTTTTGTTATGTTATACATGGGACTAGAGCCCTTTAGAGTGTTTACCAAATTCCACTCATCTTTTATCATCTCCCTTTTTATCATGCCTTTTTATCATGCTGTATATCTGTTTGCTTTACTCTATTTATTTTGTTTTAGAAATGCATTTGGTTGATTGATTACCGCCTCTGCACACCATGGTATAATCTTTCTAATATTAATTCACTACTCATTGTCTTCATTGTCATGTTGAACACTGGGCCAGTGTCCCTCAGAGGGTTTATCATACTTCGTTCATCTCTCATCTTCTTGGTATATTTGTTTGTTTCACTTCATTTTGTTTATCGCCTCTGCACACTATGGCTTAATATTCCCTTCTTGGGTTTGTACACATTTGCCTGATTATAAGTACACTTGTTTTAACACGCACCTTGATCTAAGCGTCTACACGCCAAGATGGCCGCCATCGTCTCGCTATTCAGTCTGTTTTCCGACCTTTGTTTATTTCTACAAATGCTCACTTTTATTTTCACGCGAACACTCACTTTCCCTATCAGTATACCGGTCAGACGAGCAATGGTACTACCGTAGCTGAGCACATCGACTTTCACTTGAGTAAATACACTTTCAGACAGCATGTAACACACAGAAGATCCATCTTTCCTCACATACTTTGATCAGCGTTTCATTCTTCCTCGCACTATCACCCGGCATTCTTTTTAGTTTAAGGTATAACATTTTTTACTCGCTAGCATGCTTTTCTATTTGATTGCTCCATTTTACCACTCATACACACGTTTGTTCACAACTTGGTATTCACCTTTCCGGTACATGTTTCGTTGTTAAATCATTCACCTCGGGGTTTCGATCCTAGTTCATTTTTTTGGTACACGTTCGTTGGACTACCCGTTCACTTTGGACTCCTGATTTTCCTGCATGTAAGATTGGATATTTGCACTCGCACAACAATTTCTTAGAGCACAGATATACTTATGTCTAGTGTAAACCCAGGATCTCATCCGTTTATCGTTGAAGAATTTGATGTTTCCTCGCTGTATGTTATATTGTATTTCATTTACTTTATGTAGGAAGGTGGAATCTGACTATATGGTTGCCCCCACTTTTTTCCTGGTGTTTTGCTGGTTTATGACTTAGTTGGACTGGGATCCTGCTATTCAGGGCCCCAGTCTATCTGCTTCCTCTCTAAAATGGTTTCCATGTGCCTTAGGCACATCTCTGATTGGAATCTGGAGTGCCCTTGTAAGTCCCTAGTATATGGTATACTATGTACCCAGGGCATAGGTACCTCAGAGGCCTACCAGGGGCTGCAGCATGTATTGTGCCACCCCTGGAAGGCCAGCCAAAAGGACACCACAGGTCTGCTACTGCAGCCTGGGTAAGGTGGTGCATGCACCCCTTACTGTGATATAGGTTACCTATATCACTACATACATACACACATATAAACCTATAAGTCACTCCTATGGCAGGCCTTATCAATCCTGAAGGCAGAGTGCGTGGTTCCTATGTGAGAGGGTGCCCCTGCATGAGCAGGGCCCCTCTGCAGCGTTCGGAGACCCTTCTCTGATGCTGTTTGTAGTGCAGCCTGACCATATACTCTTAAGCGCATTATAACCTCGCGTTAAAATGCTAACTTTGGGATGGCTGCACGGAAACATGTTGTGTTTGGTGTCAAACATCTTGGAATACTACCCCCCGCCAGTTCTGGCGGCGGGGGTAGCATTCCACCCTTCTAGAGGAGAGACATGTACACACCGGCCTGCCCGGTAACTTCTTTCCAAGCCCTGGCATCACAAAATGGATGCCGCTGCCACAGACACGAGTCTGGCCTCCTGCTGCTGACCGAAACTCCGGCAGGGGAGGCCTGGACAATAGGTTTCCTGTCCCAGGGAGGTGTATCCACCTCCCCAGACAGGAATAGTGTGTATTGGGGCTGGGCGGGAGCACTCTCTGGTGCTTTGAAGTCCTGCACTGGGGGCACATTTGGTGTCCCTGTGCATACCCCAGTTCAAACCGGCTCAGGGGCTTCCAGCCCCTGCTCTGGCACGAAACTGGACAAAGGGAAAGGGGTGTAGCCACCCCTCTGCCCTGACCCTCCCATAGGTGGGTCCACAGAGTATGTCCAACCCCTACCTTAGTATAAGTATGGGACCCCAGTCCTTAGGACTTTAGATTAACCTGGACGAAACTCTGACACAGAATCCTGGACCTTCGATGCTCTACTTCAAGATTAGAGGACTGAAGAATCTCCCTTGGGGTCAAGGAGTGACTCCCCTGCTTGGCAGGCACCAAAGAAGCAATTGTCCGGTCTGCATCGCTGAAGCTCCCATCGGACGCCGAAGTCTTTGCATCACCAGAGGTAAATTTCCAGACTTCCCCGAGGCTGCTCTGAGTCCCCAGCAAAGCTGAGGCCCGTAGCTGTCGTGGGTAACGTGGAACCATGACCTCTGGACACCAAACGCATTTGCAAGTGCATCCTCTTCTGGGTCTCCCATGAAGTCATGCTTTGGGCTCCCAGTAGCCCCAGCCTCCAGCACTAACTGCACCAAATATCACTGGCCTCCACTCCACGAGTGTCCGGTGAGCCAGCTCCACGTGCATCGACTCGAGGCTCCTTTGTGGTTGCTAGTCCATTGGCTAGTAGGCCCTCCTGAAGGCCAATCTTCTTCTGCTTGGGCTCCCTGGTTGCTCCAGGCGTGCCCTGACTTACTCTCGATGGGTGAGTCCCACAGACCTTGCTGGTCTGCAACATCGTCCTTCTTCCATTTCCACGAGACTTGCCGTTGCCAAGGCTTGTTGGGTCCAATCTGGTCGCCGACACCTCAGCAAGTGACAGACGTCATGGGACAGCTCGATTCCAGCTCCTGGTCATCGTCGACACCTCCTGGACCTCGTGGCTGAAGAGTCAAGACGACTGTCAACCTACCTGAAGCACCCGACATCGGTGGGCATCCGCTCATCGCCTTCCTGGTCACTGGCTAGTGACCCAGACTCTGTCCCCTCTGCTTTCAGGTTCCTCAGATCTTCGATCCACCTTTGGATCCACCCGAACACTTTCGACTTGGTCGCCAGCAGCACTTTGCAGCAGATCGCCATAGTAAACGACGACGAAACCCGACCCCGAAAGACACCTATGCACCCGGCTTCCCTGGGTGAGGTAACTCGAGTACTCCGGTGCTCCCGTGGGTATAGACTCTAGAACGACCTAGTTCTAAAGGGGTTTGCTCCAAGTCCTCCTCTAAGTGTCCCTTTTCTTTTAAATTCTAATCACGACTTTCCCCATAGAAGTTAACGGTGGTTCGCGGCTGTGTTCCTACACTGCACGCGTCCCCGTGGGTCCCCTGTGTCACTGCCTTGGGTGGTTCCTTGTGGTCCAAGCACTTCTACAGGCTCTAGGCCTTGTGTCTAGCTCAGTTGTGGTTCTTATACCACTTTATTGGTATATGGTTTGGTACGCCCCTAGGGCTCAAACGTGTATTTGTGCTATTACTGTTAATAACTAACTTATAATTTATGTACTTCGAACTCTAGCCTCATAAAGAGACTAGAGGGGTGTGTTTAGCAATAAATACATATATTTTGAATATATACCTGGTGTGGTCCTCTTTCATTTGGTCACTCAAGAGATTATAGACTGGTAAAACAAGCTGCTTTACATTCCTTCAAGACTTAGCCTGAAGGCTGCTCTCCATAGCTACCACTAGGATAGCTTTCAATAAAGGTTGTCTTTAACCTATCTCCAATAAGGGGTTGTTTGGACTGGTGCAAGGTGCCCACTATAATTAGTGGACAGCATATACCAGGCCAACTTCTCACATTGGTGTGCAGCGTGTGGGATTCCAGCTTGCTATTGTTTTACCAGATAATCTCAATTGAATTGATCAACTGAAAACCACTAAGGGTACCTAAGGTACATATAAATCAAGCTTAGTATACAGTAAGTTCTACTGAACTTAGAGTTGTGTGTTAAGGGATAGCACACCCTTTCTACAACTCAAGAGAGTTTAGTAGGCCACACTAGAGTAGGTAGTGCATACACCACACCTCACTAGTAATGTCTTCAAAGCCAGGACCCAGTGAGTCCTTGCCAGAAGCCAGTGGGCTTCTTCCCTCCAAGTATGATAAACTCCCATTCTTGGAATTGAGAGCATTATGCAATACTAGGAAGTTGAAGGCAGGCAAAAGTGCCAGCACCCAGCACCTGAAGGAGGTGTTACTAGCTGATGATCTCAGCAGGCCCCTAGGGTCTGAAGGGGTAGGCAGAGAGGGTGGGCGCAGCAAATGAGGAAGGGGCCAGGGGTGAAGAAACCCAGTCCCCCCCCTCTGAAACTGGCCAGGAAGGTGAAAATGACCTTGACCTGGAAAACCCTATTCCTCCTGTGGAGGAGGAGGAGGAGGATCAGAATGACCTCCCCTTTGTCCCCCAGGAAGAATACTGAGTGTGCCCAGAAGGTCTAGATCTCCTTCTCAGGAGTCTAACCACTCTGACACCTCAATAGGGACCTCTGTCTCCTCTCATAGGAGGGAATCCTCTCATGAGAGGAGAAAGAGATTGCTTTTGTATGAACAAGCCCAGCTTGAGCTCAGAAAACAGCAATTGGCTATAGACAGGGAGTCCCTAGATCTCTATAGAAAGAGACAAAAGATGGGACCAGAGTCCCATGGTGGCAGCAATTTCCCCAGACCATAGAAACCTGAGCAAGATTGTCCCTCCCTACCAGAGTGGGGATGACATCCACAAGTGGATAACTGCACTGGAGAGGGCCTGTAAAGTACAGAGGGTCCCCCAGAAGCAGTGGGCAGCAATCCTGTGGCTCTCCTTTGCAGACAAAGGTAGAGACAAGCTCCTCACTGTAAGAGAAGAGGATGCTGACAATTACAAAGTCTTGAAGAGTGCTCTGATAGATGGGTTTGGCCTAACCACTGAACAGTATAGGTTGAAGTTCAGAGACACCCAAAAGGCTCAGACTCAAGACTGGGTTGACGTTTTAGGATTGTACAATTTGATTATGAGGGAGCAGATCCTTATTAATTGTCAAAAACAGCTTTTACACCAGTACCTGGTGGACTCTGATCTGACCTCTCCCCAAGAATTGGGAAAGAAGTCAGACAAATGGGTCAGAACCAGAGTAAAGACTAAGAATCAGGGTGGTGACCAGAAGAAAGATTCTACCAAGTCCCAAGAGAAAGGTGGGGATAAATCTAAGGATAAATCCACTACAAGGCCCCAAAAGTCCTCTTCTGGGGGTGGGTCCCAAACTTCTTCCTCTCCTGAAAAGAAACCCTATTGCCATGTCTGTAAAAAGCCTGGGCACTGGAAATCTGATCCCAGTTGTCCCAGGATTGGCAATAAAGAAAATGTTCCTCCAACAACTACTACCACCCCTCCTGGTACTACCAGTAGTAATCCTCCAGTTGGGAGTAGTGCACCCAAAAAGTTAGGTGCTTTTGCAAGAGGAACAGAGGTGGGCCCTAGTTTAGACAGGACCCCCTCAACAGACTTCTCTGACTCTGATGGTGGTATAGGATTTGCCACCTTTACCATGGGTCCCAAAGCATTGGGCAGGTACAGACTGGAGCCAATAATTAATGGTCAGAAAGCTGTGGCATTTAGGGACACAGGGGCTAGTGTCACCATGGTGGCAGGGAAACTAGTCCCCCTCACCAGCTTTTACCTGAGTTTAAATACCAGGTAACCAACATTGATGGTGTCAGAACAGATCACCCCATGGCCATAGTCAATCTCAGCTGGGAGGGGGTCACAGGCCCAAAAGAGTGGCAGTGTCCCCAACCTTGCCTGTAGATTGCCTGATGGGCAATGATCTGGAAATTTCAGCCTGGGCTGAAGTTGAACACCAAACCCATCTGTGAATGCTGGGCATCCCTGTAAAGGTTAGTGGGGCTGTGATGGCCACAGCCCAAGCCCAGGGAAATTTTGGAGAGATGGAGCCTGGAAGAATGGCCCACTCTCCCCCAAAAGAGAGCACAAGGGTTGAAGAAAAGTCTTCTTCCCTCCAGACAGTAGGTAAGGGTCAGCCTCCTCAGGGAACTGACCCTACCCCTAGTGAAGGAACTGCCCCGAGGTAGTCAGGCCTGGCCTGGCCCCACCCCTGATGGCAGAGGACCCTTCCAAGGTGGTACCCAGTCTGGAGCAGGTAACCTGCCCCTCTCTACCCTGCCTCAGTCAGCCCAGGGCTGCAGAGGTCAGGGAGGTCAGTGGACCCCCAGGGCCCCCTGTCCAGAGGAACCCCCCCATCAGCAGATTAGGGGCACCCACTCTAGTAGCCCTAGCCAGGTGAGAATTCCTCAAAACACTGAGGGATCCCCCATACCTTTGTGTAGGGACCTCCCCCAGAAGGACTCTGTTAGGCAAGGGCAAACCTGGGACCAAAGGTTCCAAACCTGCCATGTCCCTCCAGTGTTCCATCCAAAGGGACCCAACCCCCAGCTGTAGGCAGCCAAAGGTTGACCCTTAGAGCAAAGTGCAACTCAGTCATAGAAAGACAGGCCTACATGGTGACCAGTGGTCTGAGGAAGCTGAGACCAACCTTCCTAGGGCCTCACTTCCCTACTTAGACACCTCACCAGCCTTGTACTTTACCAAAGCACACCACAGGTAGTAATTCCCCACGGTGGAGACCCTCTCATACCCTTAGGGTGCGGGATTGCTTAGTGGACCATAAGACAGGGGGCAACCATGCTAGTGCAGGTGCTTCCTTATATGGCCACTTAGTCAATAAAGGCTCAACTGGCCAAGGTTAGCCTTATCTCCTTTCGTTTGGGGGGGGTTATGTAGGAAGGTGGAATCTGACTATATGGTTGCCCCCACTTTTTTCCTGGTGTTTTGCTGGTTTATGACTTAGTTGGACTGGGATCCTGCTATTCAGGGCCCCAGTCTATCTGCTTCCTCTCTAAAATGGTTTCCATGTGCCTTAGGCACATCTCTGATTGGAATCTGGAGTGCCCTTGTAAGTCCCTAGTATATGGTATACTATGTACCCAGGGCATAGGTACCTAAGAGGCCTACCAGGGGCTGCAGCATGTATTGTGCCACCGCTGGAAGGCCAGCCAAAAGGACACCACAGGTCTGCTACTGCAGCCTGGGTAAGGTGGTGCATGCACCCCTTACTGTGATATAGGTTACTTATATCACTACATACATA
This sequence comes from Calotriton arnoldi, assembly GCA_963921515.1. Lineage (NCBI taxonomy): Eukaryota > Metazoa > Chordata > Amphibia > Caudata > Salamandridae > Calotriton > Calotriton arnoldi. The sequence continues at coordinate 545,679 of CAWUFW010007965.1, forward strand.
CACACATATAAACCTATAAGTCACTCCTATGGCAGGCCTTATCAATCCTGAAGGCAGAGTGCGTGGTTCCTATGTGAGAGGGTGCCCCTGCATGAGCAGGGCCCCTCTGCAGCGTTCGGAGACCCTTCTCTGATGCTGTTTGTAGTGCAGCCTGACCATATACTCTTAAGCGCATTATAACCTCGCGTTAAAATGCTAACTTTGGGATGGCTGCACGGAAACATGTCGTGTTTGGTGTCAAACATCTTGGAATACTACCCCCCCGCCAGTTCTTGTGGCGGGGGTAGCATTCCACCCTTCTAGAGGGAGAGACATGTACACACCGGCCTGCCCGGTAACTTCTTTCCAAGCCCTGGCATCACAAAATGGATGCCGCTGCCACAGACATGAGTCTGGCCTCCTGCTGCTGACCGAAACTCCGGCAGGGGAGGCCTGGACAATAGGTTTCCTTTCCCAGGGAGGTGTAACCACCTCCCCAGACAGGATAGTGTGTATTGGGTCTGGGCGGGAGCACTCTCTGGTGCTTTGAAGTCCTGCACTGGGGGCACATTTGGTGTCCCTGTGCATACCCCAGTTCAAACCGGCTCAGGGGCTTCCAGCCCCTGCTCTGGCGCGAAACTGGACAAAGGGAAAGGGGTGTAGCCACCCCTCTGCCCTGACCCTCCCATAGGTGGGTCCACAGAGTATGTCCAACCCCCTACCTTAGTATAAGTATGGGACCCCAGTCCTTAGGACTTTAGATTAACCTGGACGAAACTCTGACACAGAATCCTGGACCTTCGACACTCTACTTCAAGATTAGAGGACTGAAGAATCTCCCTTGGGGTCAAGGAGTGACTCCCCTGCTTGGCAGGCACCAAAGAAGCAATTGTCCGGTCTGCATCGCTGGAGCTCCCATTGGACGCCAAAGTCTTTGCATCACCAGAGGTAGATTTCCAGACTTCCCCGAGGCTGCTCTGAGTCTCCAGCAAAGCTGAGGCCCGTAGCTGTCGTGGGTAACGTGGAACCATGACCCCTGGACACCAAACACATTTGCAAGTGCATCCTCTTCTGGGTCTCCCACGAAGTCATGCTTTGGGCTCCGAGTAGCCCCAGCCTCCAGCACCAACTGCACTGAAGATCACTGGCCTCCACTCCACGAGTGTCCGGTGAGCCAGCTCCACGTGCATCGACTCGAGGCTCCTTCACGGTCGCTAGTCCGTTGGCTAGTAGGCCCTCCCGAAGGCCAATCTTCTTCTGCTTGGCTCCCTGGTTGCTCCAGGAGTGCCCTGACTTACTTTCGCTGGGTGAGTCCCACAGACCTTGCTGGTCTGCAACATCGTCCTTCTTCCATTTCCACAAGACTTGCCGTTGCCAAGGCTTGTTGGGTCCAATCTGGTCGCCGACACCTCAGCAAGTGACAGACGTCGTGTACCAGCTCGATTTCAGCTCCTGGTCATCGTTGACGCCTCCTGGACCTCGTGGCTGAAGAGTCAAGACGACCGTCAACCTACCTGAAGCACCCGACATCGGTGGGCATCCGCTCATCGCCTTCCTGGTCACTGGCTAGTGACCCAGACTCTGTCCCCTCTGCTTTCAGGTTCTTCAGATCTTCGATCCACCTTTGAATCCACCCGAACACTTTCGACTTGGTCGCCAGCAGCACTTTGCAGCAGATCGCCATAGTAAACGACGACGAAACCCGACCCCGAAAGACACCTATGCACCCGGCTTCCCTGGGTGAGGTAACTCAAGTACTCCGGTGCTCCCGTGGGTATAGACTCTAGAACGACCTAGTTCTAAAGGGGTTTGCTCCAAGTCCTCCTCTAAGTGTCCCTTTTCTTTTAAATTCTAATCACGACTTTCCCCATAGCAGTTAATTGTGCAACGGTGCCTGCGTTAGTGCTAGCCAGCCAAAATGGCACCAATGCAGGGACAAAGGCAGGAATGCATCTTTTTCTTTTAAATGTGGTACATTCCTGCATTTTCCTTGTCGCACAGCAGAGCGCAGTAAAGTGACTAGGTGCGCTGTGTGACATTCTTATAAGTGTTAATATACAGGAACTTTGACCCTCAAGCCACCAATCTACTCAGCCACCCCATTCCTTCAGAAACCTAACCCGATCACCATCTCAAAGCATGGCAACAGCTCAACACACCAGACATCACAGCCTTAATGAACTCCATCCACTCAGGAGCGCCCACTGACCCTTGCCCCCACCACCTCTTCAACCTCGGAAGCGACAAGATCAGCTACCAACTCACCACCATTCTCAATGCATCCATCACCACAGCCAGCTTTCCAGATACTTGGAAATACTCAGAGGTCTGACCTCTCCTCAAGAAACCCTCTGCACACTCTAGCGCTCTCCAGATGTACCGCCCCACCTCTCTGCTCCTGTTTGCTGCCAAAGTGCTGGAGAAGGTCCCTTCTGTAAAAACATTGAAACCTTGTTTTTATGTCACAAAAAGTCACAATCAATATTGCTAGGTTTCACTCTCACTTGGGACACTTTGCACTGAATTCAACATTCATGTAAATGTATTATATAAATTACCTTGTTTCTCTATACGCTCTGTGTTATACGTCTTTTTTCTCTCTGACACCTGGTTTACCTCTATTTTATTGCCGATTGTGCAGATATGTATTGAAATATCAATCATTGAGTGTCCACAGGAACCTCTGTCTTTTTGTGTAATTAGTGAGACTGCAGCACGTATTGTGCCATCCACTTAATTAGCCCTTTAACCATGTCTCAGGCATGCCACTGCAGAGTCTGTGTGTGCAGTTCACATGGCCATGTCGACCTTGCAAAACAACCCTTTTGCCAGTTCGAAACCTAAATGACAATCAAGAGAGCCTTCTACTGGTGGCTCTGTTCCCTTTGAGAGGGGCGGGTTTCAGTTCTCTGAAAGTTGCAGTGAGTCTTGCCATGCTTGTTGATTGTTTGCTAGGCAATGACCTGTAGCACACTACCTGGTGAGAGGTAGAGCTCAGGTCTCACTTGGAGATGATGGGATTACCTGAGTGGTTCTGTATGACCACACGGTCCATGACTGCCTGGAAGAGGAGTCAAGGGCATCTGGATCCTGGACAACTGCCAAGGAAAGAGGCAAGGGACATTGAAAACCAGCCCCTGAAGTTCCCACAATGGAGGGTGATGGGGTCCCTGAGGAGAAGGCCTCCGAGCTAATCGGGGAAGACATTGCCGCCCTAGGTGACCTACCAGAACTTGTCAGCTGGCAGGATGAGGGTAGGCCCACCAGGGAGGAATTCTGTCAAGCGCAGAAAGAGTGTCCAACTCTTCAGGGCTTGAGGTGCCAGTCCTCAGCCAAAGCAGTAGTTGAAGCCTTTGGGACCACCTAGTATACTAGGAGAAAAATCCCCTATATGGTGAGCCTAAGGTTGCTTCTGCTGGGGCAGCCCATGTGCTGGTGGTCTCCCAGTGTTACAGGATCTTCCTACTGGCTTTGGCCCACGACAAACTCTTGACAGGACAATTAGAGCAAGACAAGGATAGGACATTTAGAGCAAGACAAGACCTTTGCCAGTCTTGTCTCTCACTTCTAGTGGCCCAGAATTAAGACAGCCTAAGATACATTCTGGAGGTCCTATCCCACTTTCCAGGCAAGTGCAAAATCAGGGACAAGAAACAAAGCTCCCCTGATCCCATTACCTGTCATTGGCACCCCCTTTGAAATGGCAAGCATTGATGCCATTGAACCTTTGGGCCCCAAGACAGTCTTAGGCAACAGGTTTGTCCTAGTCTTGGTGGACCATGCCACCTGCTATGCAGAGGCCAACCCTCTGAAGTCAGTTGCTGCACCCATGGTGGCTAGAGCTTTGATGGGGATATTTACTGGTGTTGTGTTCCCCAAGGAGGTTGTGTCTCACAGAGGCACTAACTTTATGTCCACATACATGAAGACCATGTGGGATGAGTGTGGGGTACACCATACTATATCACTCCCAAATCAATGGTCTTGTGGAGAGATTCAACAAGACCTTGAAGGGCATGGCTATGGGCCTGTATGAGCCCATGTTGCAATAGTGGGATGTCCTCTTGCCATACCTTCTCTTCAACTACAGTGAACGGCCACAGATAGTAGTAGAGTTCAGCCCTTTTGAACCCTCTATGGCCACCCTGTTAGGGGACCTCTGAGCCTTGTCAAGGAGGGGTGGGAACAAGCTCCCAGGAAACCCCCATGATGTGGTAAGCTGCATGCTGGCCCTCCACAACCAGATGCACCGCTTCTTGAAAAAGGTAAAAAAAAATCTGGAGGTCAGCCAAGAAATCATGAAACTCTGGTATGACTGCAAGGCCACTCAGGTGGAGTTTTAACATGACCAGAAAGTGAGGGTCATGTAACCAGCAGATTCCAGGGCTCTCCAGGAATGCTGGACCGGCCCATATGAAATCAAAAGCAGAAAGATGAGGCAACCTTCCTGGTGGACATTCAGGCCCCTAGGAACGCCGTAAGTGTATTCACTGCAAACAAAATTAGGTCTCACTTTGAGAGGTCCAAAGTTAGCATTCTCCTTGTGACAGATGAGAGAGTGGAAGAGGAGACTGTGTGCATCCATGATGTTGAAAATGGAGACAGTCCACTTGTAAAGAACAAAATGGGTGAGAGCCAGCATCATGGAGTAAGTAGCCAATATTTTGACATTAGGGGTGATTGAGGTTTCAAATAGTCCCTGGTCCAGCCCTGTGGTGTTGATACCAAAGGCTGCCCCACCTGGAGCCACACCAGAACTCCAGTTCTCTGTGGACTATTAACGACTCAATTCCATCACCAGGACTGATGCACACCCATCCCCAGAGCCAATGAACTCATTGACAGGCTGGGTGCTGCCAAATTCCTCAGTGCCTTTAATTTGACATCAGGGTATTGGCAGATAGCTCTGACAGAGGGGGGGGAGAGAGCTCAGTGTGTTCAACCCCAGAAGGCCGCTACCAATTTTGGGTTATGCCCTTTGGCTTGGAGAATTTCCCTGCTACCTTCCAACGGTTGGTTAACAGGGGCCTGGCTGGTAAGTAGGCTTTCTGGGCGGCCTACTTAGATATTTTTGCTATCTACAGTTGCAACTGGGAGGAACACTTGCATTCCCTCCATGAGGTGCTTCAGGCCCTGCAACAGGCAGACCTGACCATCAAGGCCAGTAAGTGCCAGATTGGGCAGGGTGTTGTATCTGGGACACCTGGTAGGTAGAGGCAAGGTGCAGTCCCTCCAGGCCATGAATGAAACCATCATAGCCTGGCAACCACCTAAAACCCAAACATAAATGAAAGCCGTCCTAGGCCTCCTAGGCTACTACAGAAGTTATGTTAAGGGCTATGGCACCATTGTTGCCTCCTTAACTGATCTGGACAGGAGCTTGTCAAAAAGTCTTTGATTCCCTTAAGGAAGCCATGTGTACAACAACTGTACTCAGGGCCCCTGATTTTTCAAAACAATTCATTGTGTAAATGGATGCTTCAGAGCATGACATATGGGCAGTCTTAGCATAGCTTAATTAGGCGGGCCTAGACCAACCAATAGCTCTCATTAGTAGGAGATTACTTCTATACGAACAGAGGTATAGTGCCATTGATAGAGATGCTTTTGATGTGGTTCGGGCATAGAAGAAGTTAAGACCATACCTATTTGGGACTCATTTTCTGGTTCACACTGACACAGGCCCCTGAGATGGCTCATGCAAATGAGGGATGAAAATACCAAACTGTTGAGGTGGTCCATCTTCCTACAGGGACTGGACTTCACAGTGGCACATTGCCCAGGGACTGACCACTCCAATGCTGGTGGTCTCTCCAGATTTTTCTGCCTTAGTGAAGAGAACTCCCAAGGAGATGGGTAGCTCTCCACACTTGCAGCTGGGAGGGACACATGTTAGACCTAACAGCCAAATTTTTGCCTGCCTTCCTCTGTTTTTATGACCGTGTATTTCCTTACTTTAGACTCTGTGCACTTTACCACTGCTAAAGGTCTTGTGTTCTTTCCCCTAAACATGGTAACATTGGCTTGTCCCCCAATTGGCATATTTAATTTACTTCTAAGTCCCTAGTAAAGTGATACCCCTTGGATGCAGGGCATGTAAAGTAAATGCTACTTTTGGGCCTGCAGCACTAATTGTGCCACCAACTCAATTAGCCCTTTAAGCATGTCTCAGGCCTTACTCTGCAGAGCCAGTGTTGTGTAGATTAAAGTGCAATGTCAATCTGAGAAGTAAACCCTATTGCCAGGCCCAAACATTCCCTTTTTATACATATAAGTCACTCCTAAAGTAGGCCCTGTATAGCCCACAGGGCTGGGTGCAATGTATTTAAAAGGCAGGACATGTACTTTTAAGTTTTACATGTATTGTTAGTGAAAATCTCTCGAAGTCATATTTCACTATTGCAAGACCTACCTCTCCCATAGGATAACAATGGGATTACTGTATTACCTTTTATAAATGTAATTTACAATTGGGAAGAGAGAAGACCCCAAGTCTGGTTCCTGGAATCACAATGTGAGATCACAATTTATTGTGAAGTCAGATTTTAAATTGCAATTCTGAAAATGGTACTTTTAGAAAATTGGCATTTTATTACCTTAGCCATTTGGTGCCTGCTGCCTGCTTCTGTTCAGTCTGGGTTGGGTTACTCCCTGGCTTTGTGTATTCCCTCTAGACAGCCACACACAAAGGGAGCTTGGGTGTGACTTGATGGGCCATACTGGGATATGGGAGGGAGGAGCTGGGCAGAGCTTCACGCTTACACATGAAGAGGCTGTGTCCTGTCCACACACAAATGGCTGCATGCCACCTATAGTGAGTTTGGAGCCAGAAAAGTAAGGGAGGACCTCTGTGCACATCAAAGCCTTCTTTGAAGTCTCCCTCACTTCAAAGGGACCACTGGGTATAAGTACTGGACCTCTGACACCATGACTTAAGTACACTTCTGGACCTGTAGATACTCTGCCAAGAAGAAGGACTGCTGTGCTGCTGAAGGACTGTCACTCTCCTGGACTGCTGCTCAGGAAGAACTGCTGCCTTGCTTTGATGACCTACTGCTTGCTGTCCTCTTGCCTGGAGAGGAAGAACTGAACCTGGAATCCATATTGAACCCAGGATCCCAGAGTGACTCAAAGGGCTAGTCTGCTGACCTCCTGATCTGAGCCTCGGGGACATTACAGGCTACCTGCAGCTTCTGGACCCATCTTCAATGAGCTCCTGGCCCTCAAAAGGCACCTCTCAGGTCCTAGGCCCTGGGAAGTGTTTTTTGGCTTCTGAAATCAAGCTAATTGGCTCTTTATGAATGGGCCTGTTTGCTCCGGAACCTTGCTTCAGCATGAGCCACCACAAGCTTGTCTCTTCACACAGCAAGTATCGCCACTCACAATAGTGAGTCGCCAGCCCGTCCATCCGCAATGCCCAGTGGCTCCTTATAACCCGCATAACACCACCAGCGAAACTCTTCTTGCTCCCGGCGACCTGCTTCCCGGCAAACTGGGCTCTTGGCACCATTCTTAAGAAGGTAAAACTTCAGCGGGACTTACATCGAACTGTATCTGACCCATGCTCCATCATGGTCAGCTTGACCTTTGCGATTTGTCCTGGTCCAGTGCGACCAGATTTCCTCAATAGGCACTTACTACTTCTAAGCACATTTTTAGAGTTTATTCTTTTAAAATTCCTATCTCAACTTCTACTTATTGGGTTTTGTTTGGTCTTCTTTTAATTATAAAAATAAGCTCTATGGTTCTAACATAGTGGGGATTCTTTTCGTGGTGTTTTCACTCTGTTACTGTTTTAAGTGTTGCACAAATAATTTACACTTTGCCTCTTAAATTAAGCTAGACTGCTCGGTGCCCACCTACCAGAGGGAGAGCAAAGGATAATTTAGGAGGTGTGTGTGACTTACCCTGACTAGGATTGAGGGTTCTGCTTAGACAGGGTGCATATGTCTGCCGACCAGAAACCCAATATCTAACAATCATCAAAATCTGAATTCACCATTGAATTGGATTTTTAACAAGTGTTAAAAATAATGGTTTAATTATTTTTTTTCTAGTCCCCTTGCAGAGGTAGGTGTATTAGTATTTTAATCTGCACTTTGGTTCTCTATATAGGGCATCAAGGCCTGCCACAGTGAAAATACATTTTTGGGCATTGTCACTGTATATACATTGTGACAACAAATGTTTACATGCCAGATGTTTACATAGTACCTACCATACCTTGTGAGCCATAAGACCTACATAGATGTGATTTTCTAATATTTAGAAGGGAGGTTTTTACCTGTCAAAAAGGGTAATTTTAACAGATCACACTGCAGGTTTTGCACTGCAGCATTCAGGCTTCTCGGTCTTCTTTCACAGAGCAGCACCTTTTTAGGACCTTAGGTAACTGGTGCTTTGAGACCAAAGTGAAAGCCATAATCTATTTCTTCAGGACTGCTGCTCCCAATCTGGCTGTGCCATGCCCGCAGGTTGTAAAGAGGGTTCTCTGTCTATTACTTTTTATTTATTTATTTGAAAGGTTTTATAAAGTGCGAACATGACCTGTCCAGGTATCAGAGTGCTGTACACAAAAGCAAACAATATGAACAGGAAAGGTAGCAAATTTAACAAATAAGCAGACAGTTAAATAATGTGAAAGAGAAATGACCAGGAAATAGGAGGTATAAAGCAATACAAATGCATCATTGATCCGTCAAGAGTACTGAAAACCTGAAGTATTAGTTAGTTCGGATGGTTTCATGTCTATCTTTGCAACTAACTATTCAGAAGCAAACCTTTGTCTTCCTTTTTTAATGTGGCAATCGAAGGGTTAGATCTGATTTCGAGAGGAAGAGCATTCCAAATTCTTGGCGCCAAACCAGAGAAGGCTAGGTTATAGGTTTTCTTCTTATTGAATTTTTGTGGTTTCAGCAGTAGATTCTTATAGCTTCTTAGGGGTCGATTCAAGTTTGTTTGCCAGGTAAACCAGCGTGTTATAGTGAAGCGCTTTATGTGGCAAGCAGGCATTCTTGAAACGAATCATTGCTTCTAAATGGAGCCACTTGAGTTGAATTAAGTCTGGTGTGATATGTTCACATTTTCTTGAACCAGTAATGAGTCTGGCAGCAGAATTCAGAGTAGCCCTTAAAGGGGCTAGTTTGGATTTGGGAAGTCCAGCTAAGGTCACAATTCCATAATCTAAGCGAAAGATAACTAGGCATTGGACTGCCAGCTTCATTTAAATGGGAGGAAGTAAGGGTTTGATTTTCCATAAGGTGTTGAGTTGATGATTAGCTCCTTTGGCTGTTGCACTGATGTGGTCTTGCATAATTAGGTGCTTGTCCAGAATTATGTCTAATGATCTAGTTGAGTCCACAATATGAGGAGTGCAATTGAGGGCCATTAGTTGCCTGAGCCAGTTATGAATGGGGGTAGAGTGATTATGAGGGGAAATCTGGAGGTATTTGGTTTTCAGAGTATTTAGCATAAGATGATTGTGGGCTAACCAATTTTGCATTTACGCAAGGGCAACATTAAGGGTTCTGATGTCATCCGGAGTAGAGATTTTCAAGTACAGTTGAGTATAATCTGCATACATGTAGTAATGTATCTTTGAATGATTCAGAATTTCGATGAGCGGTTCCATGAATAGGTTGAAGAACGTGGGTAAAAGTGCTGAACCTTGAGGCACTCCATTTGAGACTTGGGCACTGTAAGAAAGGGAATGGTCGATTTTGATTCTTTCAGTTCTATTGTGTAGGAATGAAGAAAACCAATTTAGGACTGGGCCTGCTAACCCCAACCTTTTTTCCAGCAGAGCAATCAAGTGGTCATGTTTGACCGTGTCAAAAGCTGAGGAAAGATCTATAAGTATAACAAGGCAGCTTTCATTCTGGTCCAGTAGTCTCAAGGTGTCAACAACTATGTGAATCAGAGCAGTTTCAGTGCTATGTCCCGATCTGAATCCTGACTGGTGAAGGTCGAGGAGTTGAAATCATTCGATGTGATTACATAGTTTAACACCAGAGGCCTGTGCACACGTAATGGTAATTTGCAGAGCTAAATCTGCATCAATGGAAACAAACAGTATTCAGAACAATACAGTTGTACAAAAGGTTTTGATGTGAATGAAGAACACTCCAGGTATCACGTGTTCTTTATTGAAGATCGATTGCCCAGCCAACACGTGTTTCATCAGGGTTGTTAAACCCACGACTTCTTCAGGGCTATAGGATGTACAAAAGCATAGTGTAAAACACTATGGTACATTACATGGTGTATACAGATGTTAGGCGACATGTGACTTAGTGTAACATTCACCCTTTGTGACATACCCAAAATGGTTTGATCACTCATTCTATGTGAGGCAAGTATTACCGATGGGGTCAACACCCGTGATGTGTGGTGGTGTCGTGAGACAATCAGAATTAAATACTGCTCTGGTATGGCTAGTATGTGGAAGACATTACTTTCATTAATGCTATATCAACATAATGTTTTTATACACATATCTTTAATTTCTACACACAGACTTATAATATTAAGATTAGTAAGAAGCATCAAGCTTAGATAAAACAACAGACCGTATTTAAAAAGACCTGTTAAAAGAAAGAGAAAGATAGAGGGAAAAAAAAAAAGGAAAGACAAGCACGAGTGTAATGAACTGAGTATACCCAATGTATCCCGGGGTAAAGAAAAGTAATGTTCTGCATTCGTACTCATACCTCTTAGGCACGACAGTAGAGACTTGATCGATCTAAGAAGACAAGAGTATGTATAGTGTAGGTGAGTCCTCCAACCGAGCAAAAAGCTCGGATGCTGCACTACCGCAAGCGCCTGATAATACAAAAAGGAGAGGTAGGGGGCTTACCTCTCCGCCGGTTGTACTTCCGTCCCGGCTGTATCTAGGAATGGTGTATCCAAAACTTTAAATGGAGAAGGACTCGTGTACGTGTCCGGTGGGATATCACTGTAAGAAAGCGGGAGCAAGGATTGGACCAAGGAGTGTGAAATAAGGTGTCACATAGAAGCAGACTTCAGGCTAGGAAAGGAAACTGGAACCAGGTAAAGTTCCACGTGGGGGGGTGGTTTAAATGACCCCTAGGGTCAAGAGTCAACCAGGGTAGTTTACCTGAGAAGAACTAAACCTCATGGCCACTACGTATATAAATAATGGTAAGGATATCTGTAGGTATAAATTGTAATGGCCAGAGATACAGCGGTAGTTCCATATGGAGTCTAATCAAGTAAAAAGAGGGGAGGGGGATTGGAAGTTGACTCCAAACATATAAGAATACAGAAAAAACCCCTCTTAATAAGCTATGAGTTGAATTACAATGAAGGTGGTAATTGAGAATAAGTAATAGCAACGCGTGTTACCTCGAGACACGTAGTTTTATGCTTCGCAACGTACATGAACATCAGAGCTGAGTAAAGCTCGGTCCACGGTACGAAAATCTAAAAAATAAAATGAATCGATCAAAGCCATGGCGCGGTAGGGCAGGCGTGCAGGGGCTACGGAGGACAGGGGAGAACAATCCTCACCTTCTAGAGCTCTGTGAGGAACAGTGAGTACGCTGCTGCTTCTGACGGACCACGGCGATCACCGGAAGTATGGTTACGTCGCGGGCCCGTCTTATAAAGAGCAAAAAGAACTAGAACGTGAATTCAGTTAGGAATAAAAAACCCGGAAGTGAGTATGTACCGGGGAAATGAGACGGAAAAAACAAAAGGATTTACCTTTGGGGAAAATGTGTGAATGAACTAGAACGACATATAAAAACGAGCAAGCGAGCTAGTGTGAAAAAGATAGAGGACAGGGTACACTAGTAACAAAAGAGGGTTGCCACGTATTTGTATATCGTCACATCATTGTTAACATAAGAAAGTGTTGTAACGAATAGATAAGGGGACAGTAGCTATTGATGTTAATACAGGTAGTACATGCACGTAACGTTTAGTCGTAGTTAATATGCAGAAGAAATAGCATTATGTTTCTTACATCACAGATTACATATATGCAATGTAAATGATCTGATACATATCGGTTAATTAGTCATTCCGCCAATTCTGTTTAGTTCTATTAGGAACCTAGAAAAAATTGTAGTTCATGATCCAGGTTGCTTCAGCACGGCGTAACTGAAATTGAAATCTGTAGAGCTCGGTCTTAACACTGACATAATGCTATTTCTTCTGCATATTAACTACGACTAAACGTTACGTGCATGTACTACCTGTATTAACATCAATAGCTACTGTCCCCTTATCTATTCGTTACAACACTTTCTTATGTTAACAATGATGTGACGATATACAAATACGTGGCAACCCTCTTTTGTTACTAGTGTACCCTGTCCTCTATCTTTTTCACACTAGCTCGCTTGCTCGTTTTTATATGTCGTTCTAGTTCATTCACACATTTTCCCCAAAGGTAAATCCTTTTTGTTTTTTCCGTCTATTTCCCCGGTACATACTCACTTCCGGGTTTTTATTCCTAACTGAATTCACGTTCTAGTTCTTTTTGCTCTTTATAAGACGGGCCCGCGACGTAACCATACTTCCGGTGATCGCCGTGGTCCGTCAGAAGCAGCAGCGTACTCACTGTTCCTCACAGAGCTCTAGAAGGTGAGGATTGTTCTCCCCTGTCCTCCGTAGCCCCTGCACGCCTGCCCTACCGCGCCATGGCTTTGATCGATTCATTTTATTTTTTAGATTTTCGTACCGTGGACCGAGCTTTACTCAGCTCTGATGTTCATGTACGTTGCGAAGCATAAAACTACGTGTCTCGAGGTAACACGCGTTGCTATTACTTATTCTCAATTACCACCTTCATTGTAATTCAACTCATAGCTTATTAAGAGGGGTTTTTCTGTATTCTTATATGTTTGGAGTCAACTTCCAATCCCCCTCCCCCTCTTTTTACTTGATTAGACTCCATATGGAACTACCGCTGTATCTCTGGCCATTACAATTTATACCTACAGATATCCTTACCATTATTTATATACGTAGTGGCCATGAGGTTTAGTTCTTCTCAGGTAAACTACCCTGGTTGACTCTTGACCCTAGGGGTCATTTAAACCACCCCCCCCACGTGGAACTTTACCTGGTTCCAGTTTCCCTTTCCTAGCCTGAAGTCTGCTTCTATGTGACACCTTATTTCACACTCCTTGGTCCAATCCTTGCTCCCGTTTTCTTACAGTGATATCCCACCGGACACGTACACGAGTCCTTCTCCATTTAAAGTTTTGGATACACCATTCCTAGATACAGCCGGGACGGAAGTACAACCGGCGGAGAGGTAAGCCCCCTACCTCTCCTTTTTGTATTATCAGGCGCTTGCGGTAGTGCAGCATCCGAGCTTTTTGCTCGGTTGGAGGACTCACCTACACTATACATACTCTTGTCTTCTTAGATCGATCAAGTCTCTACTGTCGTGCCTAAGAGGTATGAGTACGAATGCAGAACATTACTTTTCTTTACCCCGGGATACATTGGGTATACTCAGTTCATTACACTCGTGCTTGTCTTTTCTTTTTTGTTTTTCCCTCTATCTTTCTCTTTCTTTTAACAGGTCTTTTTAAATACGGTCTGTTGTTTTATCTAAGCTTGATGCTTCTTACTAATCTTAATATTATAAGTCTGTGTGTAGAAATTAAAGATATGTGTATAAAAAACATTATGTTGATATAGCATTAATGAAAGTAATGTCTTCCACATACTAGCCATACCAGAGCAGTATTTAATTCTGATTGTCTCACGACACCACCACACATCACGGGTGTTGACCCCATCGGTAATACTTGCCTCACATAGAATGAGTGATCAAACCATTTTGGGTATGTCACAAAGGGTGAATGTTACACTAAGTCACATGTCGCCTAACATCTGTATACACCATGTAATGTACCATAGTGTTTTACACTATGCTTTTGTACATCCTATAGCCCTGAAGAAGTCGTGGGTTTAACAACCCTGATGAAACACGTGTTGGCTGGGCAATCGATCTTCAATAAAGAACACGTGATACCTGGAGTGTTCTTCATTCACATCAAAACCTTTTGTACAACTGTATTGTTCTGAATACTGTTTGTTTCCATTGATGCAGATTTAGCTCTGCAAATTACCATTACGTGTGCACAGGCCTCTGGTGTTAAATTAAGTGACCTTGTGTCTGTTGAGGGGTTCAGGGTAATCCCCTTGCCTGTAGCACCGTACTCCACTAAGAACCTTTGGTTACACACACGTACACACGAGTAGGCGCCATCGCATACCGCATTAATTTAAACCCTTCTCTCGCATTTACCAATTGTTTAGCGGTAGGGGCAGCCCCAACGTAAAAACAGAATCTAATTATTTCTTGGCTTATAATTGTAACATCTGTCATTAAAATGAACAGAGATCAAGTGGCGGAAGAGCTTTTCCAGAACTTAGCAAAAGGCGACACAGTGGCAGCAAGCATTAAAAACACTAACCCTACACGTAATGAGGGATTGAGAGAAAAATTTATGAAGTTAGAAAAATTAAAAAAGAATGAGAACAGTAAATGGTGGGACGGAATTACACTTAAACAATATCTTAGACTGGACAGAATACCAAGGGGTTTACGCGCCCAAATCTTCCCTACGTATGATGAACTGGACGAGGACCTCTTAAAACTCTGGGAAGAAGCATTGCTCTCCAATTCAAAAACATTGATAGGCATTCTTATTGAGAATGCAGAACGTAAGGTGGCAGCACTCCAGATACAAATCAGCAAGTTAGAGGGAGAAATCAGGGATCTCGGGCTATCAGAAGCCACTGAAAAGAATTACGTTATTCTCACTGAAGTACTTACCAAGCATCAGGAGGACATTAAACAGCGCAAAGCTAGGAAACTTAAGAGGGATGAGATCGATTACAGAGAGGGGAGAGTCTTTACATTTGCAAAAAAGTACGACCAAATCCTCGCAAGTGATCAAGACCAGATTAGAACAGGCAGACAGCAGACGATCTCTATTTCCTCAAGTTCCACTTCTTTGAGTGTCCCTGTATCCAGTGACAGTGAGTTTGAGAACACAGCCAGCACCTCTACTCTTGATAGGCCAGATAATTCTTTTTTAATAGAGGTCCAGCGCATCAAAAAAGGAAACAGGATACAGCCCATCCGTGGAGAGCAATCAAGAAAACCCGGAGGGGCAAGAGAGCAGGGAACAAACGACATCAGGATGAACCTCAGGTCAGGGGACAAGAAGAAGCAATAGTCACGCAAGAGATGGGGGTAGACATCATCAATCTCTCATCATTTACTCTTACAGACGATATGTCATCACTGCTGAAGAAAGGTTTAGGCTATTGTCCAATAGAAAAAGGTGATGCATGTAAAGCTAAAATAGATCTCTTTAAGTTCACTAGGAACTTGAAACTAAAGAAAATGTTTGTTAATAATCCTAATATCAATAAAAATCCTAAAAACATCCCTGTGTGTGGTATATCAGATGTGCAAAGTATACAGGACATTTATGACACTCAGTTACTACTTTCTATTACTAATCAAGAAGACACACCGCAGGACATGAGTCAGCTCCTTATGGAATTAAACATTAACACAGACTACTCTATAGCCAGTGGACTGAAGTCTAAATCCAGGTGGACCCCCGTCTTACCCGGAGGTAACACCATAGACACTTTTCATAGACTGGTCCTAAATGACATTGACAAATACGTTTCAAAGATGAAACCAGGCAGGAGACTCGCCAAGGACAATCTGATTCAGGGTGAGCGCCAGGCCATGAAGCTTCTCTCTGTAAACGACTCCATTATAATTAGAGCAGCAGACAAGGGCGGTAACTTAGTAGTCATGAATAAACAGGACTACGATGGTGAGGTCCTAAACCAACTAGGAGACACCACATGCTATGAAGCCCTTAACTCGAACCCCATTGGGCCTCTCACCATTCTCATTAACAAACACCTTAGAACATGGTACACAGAGGGGCTCCTCAGCGAGGATGAACATCTATATTTGACAGTACAGAGACCGAGATTTCCTGTACTATATACTTTACCTAAGGTACACAAAAATCTTCCTTTTCCACCAGGGAGACCCATTGTGTCCTGTATAGGTGGTCCCACAGAGAGATTAGCGGAATACGTAGACATGTTCCTACAACCCATGGTGCAAAACCTTCCTGCGTATATAAGGGACACTAAACACATCCTTAGTCTTCTCACTGATCTTACCTGGCAGAATGACATCATCTTAGCTACACTTGACGTGGTCTCCCTTTACACCAACATCAACCCACAAATTGGCTTACAGGCCATGGATTGGCATCTCAGCAAGAAACCGGCGACTCAATGGCAACACACTAGGATGCTTTTATCCATGACAGAACTTATTCTGTTTAACAACTGCTTCATATTTGAAGGTCAGTGGTATAAACAAATACGAGGTGTAGCCATGGGCTCGAAATTTTCGCCCTCATTTGCCAACCTCTTCATGGGTTACTTTGAAGCCAAATGGATTTGGAGCGAGAAGGGCAGCTCATTTAATCAACACATCGTATACTGGGGTCGATACATTGATGACTGCTTATTACTTTGGGCAGGGACAGAACAGAGGCTACAAGAATTCTATGAATATCTGAACACAAACATACTAGGTGTCAGTTTCACCCATCACCACAGTAGCACAAACATAGTCTTTC
Organism: Calotriton arnoldi; assembly: GCA_963921515.1. Taxonomy (NCBI): domain Eukaryota; kingdom Metazoa; phylum Chordata; class Amphibia; order Caudata; family Salamandridae; genus Calotriton; species Calotriton arnoldi. The sequence goes on from CAWUFW010007965.1 coordinate 562,331, forward strand.
TAGACGTGGAACTGTACGTCCAAGAGGGGTTCATACACAGCAAACTCTACCGTAAACCTACAGCATGTAATGCAATTTTACATGCCTCCAGCGCTCACCCCCTCATCAGATTCAGGCTATCCCCTTTGGGGAGTTCACTAGAGCCAGGAGGAACTGTAGTCAGGACAAAGAGTTCATCTCCTGCTTACATTCCATGAAGACTAGGTTTAAGGCCAGAGGCTACCAGCAAGCATCCCTAGATAAAGCAGAAAAACGTATCATGAAACTGCCACGAGCAGATACACTTAAAGAGAAAGTTACTATTAACCCATCCACACAGCCAGTCAGACTTATTACTAACTACAGTGAAATGTCCAACATGCTCTCTAAGAGCATGCGTAAACACTGGAACATTCTGAAAGCAGACAAGTCTCTAGAAACATTTACCACACATAGACCTCTCATCACATATAGAAGAGGCAGAACCTTAAAAACTATCTTGAGTCCTACTGTCCCCACTATCACAAATGAAATTGATTGGCTCACACAACGTACACTAGGTTTCCACAAATGTGGGAGTTGCGGTGTGTGTAGGTGGGCTACACATAATGTCATGACATTCCACGGCCCGGACGGGAGGGAATATAAGATTAAACAGAATATCAATTGCATGACACGTTATGTCGTTTATGTAATTATGTGTAAATGCCAGAGGCAATACGTGGGTAGTACAATTCGCAAGCTGAAGGATCGCATTAGCGAGCATACAAGAGCGCTCAAACAAGAGGATACAAGATACCCTATGGCAACCCATGCCATAAGTTGCGAAGCTCAAGGCCCCTATAAACAATTCTCCTTCTTTGGAATAGAGCATGTCCAACCTAACCAAAGAGGGGGTGACAGAGAACTCCAGTTACGCCGTGCTGAAGCAACCTGGATCATGAAATTGAAATCTGTAGAGCTCGGTCTTAACACTGACCATGAACTACAATTTTTTCTAGGTTCCTAATAGAACTAAACAGAATTGGCGGAATGACTAATTAACCGATATGTATCAGATCATTTACATTGCATATATGTAATCTGTGATGTAAGAAACATAATGCTATTTCTTCTGCATATTAACTACGACTAAACGTTACGTGCATGTACTACCTGTATTAACATCAATAGCTACTGTCCCCTTATCTATTCGTTACAACACTTTCTTATGTTAACAATGATGTGACGATATACAAATACGTGGCAACCCTCTTTTGTTACTAGTGTACCCTGTCCTCTATCTTTTTCACACTAGCTCGCTTGCTCGTTTTTATATGTCGTTCTAGTTCATTCACACATTTTCCCCAAAGGTAAATCCTTTTTGTTTTTTCCGTCTATTTCCCCGGTACATACTCACTTCCGGGTTTTTATTCCTAACTGAATTCACGTTCTAGTTCTTTTTGCTCTTTATAAGACGGGCCCGCGACGTAACCATACTTCCGGTGATCGCCGTGGTCCGTCAGAAGCAGCAGCGTACTCACTGTTCCTCACAGAGCTCTAGAAGGTGAGGATTGTTCTCCCCTGTCCTCCGTAGCCCCTGCACGCCTGCCCTACCGCGCCATGGCTTTGATCGATTCATTTTATTTTTTAGATTTTCGTACCGTGGACCGAGCTTTACTCAGCTCTGATGTTCATGTACGTTGCGAAGCATAAAACTACGTGTCTCGAGGTAACACGCGTTGCTATTACTTATTCTCAATTACCACCTTCATTGTAATTCAACTCATAGCTTATTAAGAGGGGTTTTTTCTGTATTCTTATATGTTTGGAGTCAACTTCCAATCCCCCTCCCCCTCTTTTTACTTGATTAGACTCCATATGGAACTACCGCTGTATCTCTGGCCATTACAATTTATACCTACAGATATCCTTACCATTATTTATATACGTAGTGGCCATGAGGTTTAGTTCTTCTCAGGTAAACTACCCTGGTTGACTCTTGACCCTAGGGGTCATTTAAACCACCCCCCCCACGTGGAACTTTACCTGGTTCCAGTTTCCCTTTCCTAGCCTGAAGTCTGCTTCTATGTGACACCTTATTTCACACTCCTTGGTCCAATCCTTGCTCCCGTTTTCTTACAGTGATATCCCACCGGACACGTACACGAGTCCTTCTCCATTTAAAGTTTTGGATACACCATTCCTAGATACAGCCGGGACGGAAGTACAACCGGCGGAGAGGTAAGCCCCCTACCTCTCCTTTTTGTATTATCAGGCGCTTGCGGTAGTGCAGCATCCGAGCTTTTTTGCTCGGTTGGAGGACTCACCTACACTATACATACTCTTGTCTTCTTAGATCGATCAAGTCTCTACTGTCGTGCCTAAGAGGTATGAGTACGAATGCAGAACATTACTTTTCTTTACCCCGGGATACATTGGGTATACTCAGTTCATTACACTCGTGCTTGTCTTTTCTTTTTTGTTTTTCCCTCTATCTTTCTCTTTCTTTTAACAGGTCTTTTTAAATACGGTCTGTTGTTTTATCTAAGCTTGATGCTTCTTACTAATCTTAATATTATAAGTCTGTGTGTAGAAATTAAAGATATGTGTATAAAAAACATTATGTTGATATAGCATTAATGAAAGTAATGTCTTCCACATACTAGCCATACCAGAGCAGTATTTAATTCTGATTGTCTCACGACACCACCACACATCACGGGTGTTGACCCCATCGGTAATACTTGCCTCACATAGAATGAGTGATCAAACCATTTTGGGTATGTCACAAAGGGTGAATGTTACACTAAGTCACATGTCGCCTAACATCTGTATACACCATGTAATGTACCATAGTGTTTTACACTATGCTTTTGTACATCCTATAGCCCTGAAGAAGTCGTGGGTTTAACAACCCTGATGAAACACGTGTTGGCTGGGCAATCGATCTTCAATAAAGAACACGTGATACCTGGAGTGTTCTTCATTCACATCAAAACCTTTTGTACAACTGTATTGTTCTGAATACTGTTTGTTTCCATTGATGCAGATTTAGCTCTGCAAATTACCATTACGTGTGCACAGGCCTCTGGTGTTAAATTAAGTGACCTTGTGTCTGTTGAGGGGTTCAGGGTAATCCCCTTGCCTGTAGCACCGTACTCCACTAAGAACCTTTGGTTACACACACGTACACACGAGTAGGCGCCATCGCATACCGCATTAATTTAAACCCTTCTCTCGCATTTACCAATTGTTTAGCGGTAGGGGCAGCCCCAACGTAAAAACAGAATCTAATTATTTCTTGGCTTATAATTGTAACATCTGTCATTAAAATGAACAGAGATCAAGTGGCGGAAGAGCTTTTCCAGAACTTAGCAAAAGGCGACACAGTGGCAGCAAGCATTAAAAACACTAACCCTACACGTAATGAGGGATTGAGAGAAAAATTTATGAAGTTAGAAAAATTAAAAAAGAATGAGAACAGTAAATGGTGGGACGGAATTACACTTAAACAATATCTTAGACTGGACAGAATACCAAGGGGTTTACGCGCCCAAATCTTCCCTACGTATGATGAACTGGACGAGGACCTCTTAAAACTCTGGGAAGAAGCATTGCTCTCCAATTCAAAAACATTGATAGGCATTCTTATTGAGAATGCAGAACGTAAGGTGGCAGCACTCCAGATACAAATCAGCAAGTTAGAGGGAGAAATCAGGGATCTCGGGCTATCAGAAGCCACTGAAAAGAATTACGTTATTCTCACTGAAGTACTTACCAAGCATCAGGAGGACATTAAACAGCGCAAAGCTAGGAAACTTAAGAGGGATGAGATCGATTACAGAGAGGGGAGAGTCTTTACATTTGCAAAAAAGTACGACCAAATCCTCGCAAGTGATCAAGACCAGATTAGAACAGGCAGACAGCAGACGATCTCTATTTCCTCAAGTTCCACTTCTTTGAGTGTCCCTGTATCCAGTGACAGTGAGTTTGAGAACACAGCCAGCACCTCTACTCTTGATAGGCCAGATAATTCTTTTTTAATAGAGGTCCAGCGCATCAAAAAAGGAAACAGGATACAGCCCATCCGTGGAGAGCAATCAAGAAAACCCGGAGGGGCAAGAGAGCAGGGAACAAACGACATCAGGATGAACCTCAGGTCAGGGGACAAGAAGAAGCAATAGTCACGCAAGAGATGGGGGTAGACATCATCAATCTCTCATCATTTACTCTTACAGACGATATGTCATCACTGCTGAAGAAAGGTTTAGGCTATTGTCCAATAGAAAAAGGTGATGCATGTAAAGCTAAAATAGATCTCTTTAAGTTCACTAGGAACTTGAAACTAAAGAAAATGTTTGTTAATAATCCTAATATCAATAAAAATCCTAAAAACATCCCTGTGTGTGGTATATCAGATGTGCAAAGTATACAGGACATTTATGACACTCAGTTACTACTTTCTATTACTAATCAAGAAGACACACCGCAGGACATGAGTCAGCTCCTTATGGAATTAAACATTAACACAGACTACTCTATAGCCAGTGGACTGAAGTCTAAATCCAGGTGGACCCCCGTCTTACCCGGAGGTAACACCATAGACACTTTTCATAGACTGGTCCTAAATGACATTGACAAATACGTTTCAAAGATGAAACCAGGCAGGAGACTCGCCAAGGACAATCTGATTCAGGGTGAGCGCCAGGCCATGAAGCTTCTCTCTGTAAACGACTCCATTATAATTAGAGCAGCAGACAAGGGCGGTAACTTAGTAGTCATGAATAAACAGGACTACGATGGTGAGGTCCTAAACCAACTAGGAGACACCACATGCTATGAAGCCCTTAACTCGAACCCCATTGGGCCTCTCACCATTCTCATTAACAAACACCTTAGAACATGGTACACAGAGGGGCTCCTCAGCGAGGATGAACATCTATATTTGACAGTACAGAGACCGAGATTTCCTGTACTATATACTTTACCTAAGGTACACAAAAATCTTCCTTTTCCACCAGGGAGACCCATTGTGTCCTGTATAGGTGGTCCCACAGAGAGATTAGCGGAATACGTAGACATGTTCCTACAACCCATGGTGCAAAACCTTCCTGCGTATATAAGGGACACTAAACACATCCTTAGTCTTCTCACTGATCTTACCTGGCAGAATGACATCATCTTAGCTACACTTGACGTGGTCTCCCTTTACACCAACATCAACCCACAAATTGGCTTACAGGCCATGGATTGGCATCTCAGCAAGAAACCGGCGACTCAATGGCAACACACTAGGATGCTTTTATCCATGACAGAACTTATTCTGTTTAACAACTGCTTCATATTTGAAGGTCAGTGGTATAAACAAATACGAGGTGTAGCCATGGGCTCGAAATTTTCGCCCTCATTTGCCAACCTCTTCATGGGTTACTTTGAAGCCAAATGGATTTGGAGCGAGAAGGGCAGCTCATTTAATCAACACATCGTATACTGGGGTCGATACATTGATGACTGCTTATTACTTTGGGCAGGGACAGAACAGAGGCTACAAGAATTCTATGAATATCTGAACACAAACATACTAGGTGTCAGTTTCACCCATCACCACAGTAGCACAAACATAGTCTTTCTAGACGTGGAACTGTACGTCCAAGAGGGGTTCATACACAGCAAACTCTACCGTAAACCTACAGCATGTAATGCAATTTTACATGCCTCCAGCGCTCACCCCCTCATCAGATTCAGGCTATCCCCTTTGGGGAGTTCACTAGAGCCAGGAGGAACTGTAGTCAGGACAAAGAGTTCATCTCCTGCTTACATTCCATGAAGACTAGGTTTAAGGCCAGAGGCTACCAGCAAGCATCCCTAGATAAAGCAGAAAAACGTATCATGAAACTGCCACGAGCAGATACACTTAAAGAGAAAGTTACTATTAACCCATCCACACAGCCAGTCAGACTTATTACTAACTACAGTGAAATGTCCAACATGCTCTCTAAGAGCATGCGTAAACACTGGAACATTCTGAAAGCAGACAAGTCTCTAGAAACATTTACCACACATAGACCTCTCATCACATATAGAAGAGGCAGAACCTTAAAAACTATCTTGAGTCCTACTGTCCCCACTATCACAAATGAAATTGATTGGCTCACACAACGTACACTAGGTTTCCACAAATGTGGGAGTTGCGGTGTGTGTAGGTGGGCTACACATAATGTCATGACATTCCACGGCCCGGACGGGAGGGAATATAAGATTAAACAGAATATCAATTGCATGACACGTTATGTCGTTTATGTAATTATGTGTAAATGCCAGAGGCAATACGTGGGTAGTACAATTCGCAAGCTGAAGGATCGCATTAGCGAGCATACAAGAGCGCTCAAACAAGAGGATACAAGATACCCTATGGCAACCCATGCCATAAGTTGCGAAGCTCAAGGCCCCTATAAACAATTCTCCTTCTTTGGAATAGAGCATGTCCAACCTAACCAAAGAGGGGGTGACAGAGAACTCCAGTTACGCCGTGCTGAAGCAACCTGGATCATGAAATTGAAATCTGTAGAGCTCGGTCTTAACACTGACCATGAACTACAATTTTTTCTAGGTTCCTAATAGAACTAAACAGAATTGGCGGAATGACTAATTAACCGATATGTATCAGATCATTTACATTGCATATATGTAATCTGTGATGTAAGAAACATAATGCTATTTCTTCTGCATATTAACTACGACTAAACGTTACGTGCATGTACTACCTGTATTAACATCAATAGCTACTGTCCCCTTATCTATTCGTTACAACACTTTCTTATGTTAACAATGATGTGACGATATACAAATACGTGGCAACCCTCTTTTGTTACTAGTGTACCCTGTCCTCTATCTTTTTCACACTAGCTCGCTTGCTCGTTTTTATATGTCGTTCTAGTTCATTCACACATTTTCCCCAAAGGTAAATCCTTTTTGTTTTTTCCGTCTATTTCCCCGGTACATACTCACTTCCGGGTTTTTATTCCTAACTGAATTCACGTTCTAGTTCTTTTTGCTCTTTATAAGACGGGCCCGCGACGTAACCATACTTCCGGTGATCGCCGTGGTCCGTCAGAAGCAGCAGCGTACTCACTGTTCCTCACAGAGCTCTAGAAGGTGAGGATTGTTCTCCCCTGTCCTCCGTAGCCCCTGCACGCCTGCCCTACCGCGCCATGGCTTTGATCGATTCATTTTATTTTTTAGATTTTCGTACCGTGGACCGAGCTTTACTCAGCTCTGATGTTCATGTACGTTGCGAAGCATAAAACTACGTGTCTCGAGGTAACACGCGTTGCTATTACTTATTCTCAATTACCACCTTCATTGTAATTCAACTCATAGCTTATTAAGAGGGGTTTTTTCTGTATTCTTATATGTTTGGAGTCAACTTCCAATCCCCCTCCCCCTCTTTTTACTTGATTAGACTCCATATGGAACTACCGCTGTATCTCTGGCCATTACAATTTATACCTACAGATATCCTTACCATTATTTATATACGTAGTGGCCATGAGGTTTAGTTCTTCTCAGGTAAACTACCCTGGTTGACTCTTGACCCTAGGGGTCATTTAAACCACCCCCCCCCACGTGGAACTTTACCTGGTTCCAGTTTCCCTTTCCTAGCCTGAAGTCTGCTTCTATGTGACACCTTATTTCACACTCCTTGGTCCAATCCTTGCTCCCGTTTTCTTACAGTGATATCCCACCGGACACGTACACGAGTCCTTCTCCATTTAAAGTTTTGGATACACCATTCCTAGATACAGCCGGGACGGAAGTACAACCGGCGGAGAGGTAAGCCCCCTACCTCTCCTTTTTGTATTATCAGGCGCTTGCGGTAGTGCAGCATCCGAGCTTTTTTGCTCGGTTGGAGGACTCACCTACACTATACATACTCTTGTCTTCTTAGATCGATCAAGTCTCTACTGTCGTGCCTAAGAGGTATGAGTACGAATGCAGAACATTACTTTTCTTTACCCCGGGATACATTGGGTATACTCAGTTCATTACACTCGTGCTTGTCTTTTCTTTTTTGTTTTTCCCTCTATCTTTCTCTTTCTTTTAACAGGTCTTTTTAAATACGGTCTGTTGTTTTATCTAAGCTTGATGCTTCTTACTAATCTTAATATTATAAGTCTGTGTGTAGAAATTAAAGATATGTGTATAAAAAACATTATGTTGATATAGCATTAATGAAAGTAATGTCTTCCACATACTAGCCATACCAGAGCAGTATTTAATTCTGATTGTCTCACGACACCACCACACATCACGGGTGTTGACCCCATCGGTAATACTTGCCTCACATAGAATGAGTGATCAAACCATTTTGGGTATGTCACAAAGGGTGAATGTTACACTAAGTCACATGTCGCCTAACATCTGTATACACCATGTAATGTACCATAGTGTTTTACACTATGCTTTTGTACATCCTATAGCCCTGAAGAAGTCGTGGGTTTAACAACCCTGATGAAACACGTGTTGGCTGGGCAATCGATCTTCAATAAAGAACACGTGATACCTGGAGTGTTCTTCATTCACATCAAAACCTTTTGTACAACTGTATTGTTCTGAATACTGTTTGTTTCCATTGATGCAGATTTAGCTCTGCAAATTACCATTACGTGTGCACAGGCCTCTGGTGTTAAATTAAGTGACCTTGTGTCTGTTGAGGGGTTCAGGGTAATCCCCTTGCCTGTAGCACCGTACTCCACTAAGAACCTTTGGTTACACACACGTACACACGAGTAGGCGCCATCGCATACCGCATTAATTTAAACCCTTCTCTCGCATTTACCAATTGTTTAGCGGTAGGGGCAGCCCCAACGTAAAAACAGAATCTAATTATTTCTTGGCTTATAATTGTAACATCTGTCATTAAAATGAACAGAGATCAAGTGGCGGAAGAGCTTTTCCAGAACTTAGCAAAAGGCGACACAGTGGCAGCAAGCATTAAAAACACTAACCCTACACGTAATGAGGGATTGAGAGAAAAATTTATGAAGTTAGAAAAATTAAAAAAGAATGAGAACAGTAAATGGTGGGACGGAATTACACTTAAACAATATCTTAGACTGGACAGAATACCAAGGGGTTTACGCGCCCAAATCTTCCCTACGTATGATGAACTGGACGAGGACCTCTTAAAACTCTGGGAAGAAGCATTGCTCTCCAATTCAAAAACATTGATAGGCATTCTTATTGAGAATGCAGAACGTAAGGTGGCAGCACTCCAGATACAAATCAGCAAGTTAGAGGGAGAAATCAGGGATCTCGGGCTATCAGAAGCCACTGAAAAGAATTACGTTATTCTCACTGAAGTACTTACCAAGCATCAGGAGGACATTAAACAGCGCAAAGCTAGGAAACTTAAGAGGGATGAGATCGATTACAGAGAGGGGAGAGTCTTTACATTTGCAAAAAAGTACGACCAAATCCTCGCAAGTGATCAAGACCAGATTAGAACAGGCAGACAGCAGACGATCTCTATTTCCTCAAGTTCCACTTCTTTGAGTGTCCCTGTATCCAGTGACAGTGAGTTTGAGAACACAGCCAGCACCTCTACTCTTGATAGGCCAGATAATTCTTTTTTAATAGAGGTCCAGCGCATCAAAAAAGGAAACAGGATACAGCCCATCCGTGGAGAGCAATCAAGAAAACCCGGAGGGGCAAGAGAGCAGGGAACAAACGACATCAGGATGAACCTCAGGTCAGGGGACAAGAAGAAGCAATAGTCACGCAAGAGATGGGGGTAGACATCATCAATCTCTCATCATTTACTCTTACAGACGATATGTCATCACTGCTGAAGAAAGGTTTAGGCTATTGTCCAATAGAAAAAGGTGATGCATGTAAAGCTAAAATAGATCTCTTTAAGTTCACTAGGAACTTGAAACTAAAGAAAATGTTTGTTAATAATCCTAATATCAATAAAAATCCTAAAAACATCCCTGTGTGTGGTATATCAGATGTGCAAAGTATACAGGACATTTATGACACTCAGTTACTACTTTCTATTACTAATCAAGAAGACACACCGCAGGACATGAGTCAGCTCCTTATGGAATTAAACATTAACACAGACTACTCTATAGCCAGTGGACTGAAGTCTAAATCCAGGTGGACCCCCGTCTTACCCGGAGGTAACACCATAGACACTTTTCATAGACTGGTCCTAAATGACATTGACAAATACGTTTCAAAGATGAAACCAGGCAGGAGACTCGCCAAGGACAATCTGATTCAGGGTGAGCGCCAGGCCATGAAGCTTCTCTCTGTAAACGACTCCATTATAATTAGAGCAGCAGACAAGGGCGGTAACTTAGTAGTCATGAATAAACAGGACTACGATGGTGAGGTCCTAAACCAACTAGGAGACACCACATGCTATGAAGCCCTTAACTCGAACCCCATTGGGCCTCTCACCATTCTCATTAACAAACACCTTAGAACATGGTACACAGAGGGGCTCCTCAGCGAGGATGAACATCTATATTTGACAGTACAGAGACCGAGATTTCCTGTACTATATACTTTACCTAAGGTACACAAAAATCTTCCTTTTCCACCAGGGAGACCCATTGTGTCCTGTATAGGTGGTCCCACAGAGAGATTAGCGGAATACGTAGACATGTTCCTACAACCCATGGTGCAAAACCTTCCTGCGTATATAAGGGACACTAAACACATCCTTAGTCTTCTCACTGATCTTACCTGGCAGAATGACATCATCTTAGCTACACTTGACGTGGTCTCCCTTTACACCAACATCAACCCACAAATTGGCTTACAGGCCATGGATTGGCATCTCAGCAAGAAACCGGCGACTCAATGGCAACACACTAGGATGCTTTTATCCATGACAGAACTTATTCTGTTTAACAACTGCTTCATATTTGAAGGTCAGTGGTATAAACAAATACGAGGTGTAGCCATGGGCTCGAAATTTTCGCCCTCATTTGCCAACCTCTTCATGGGTTACTTTGAAGCCAAATGGATTTGGAGCGAGAAGGGCAGCTCATTTAATCAACACATCGTATACTGGGGTCGATACATTGATGACTGCTTATTACTTTGGGCAGGGACAGAACAGAGGCTACAAGAATTCTATGAATATCTGAACACAAACATACTAGGTGTCAGTTTCACCCATCACCACAGTAGCACAAACATAGTCTTTCTAGACGTGGAACTGTACGTCCAAGAGGGGTTCATACACAGCAAACTCTACCGTAAACCTACAGCATGTAATGCAATTTTACATGCCTCCAGCGCTCACCCCCTCATCAGATTCAGGCTATCCCCTTTGGGGAGTTCACTAGAGCCAGGAGGAACTGTAGTCAGGACAAAGAGTTCATCTCCTGCTTACATTCCATGAAGACTAGGTTTAAGGCCAGAGGCTACCAGCAAGCATCCCTAGATAAAGCAGAAAAACGTATCATGAAACTGCCACGAGCAGATACACTTAAAGAGAAAGTTACTATTAACCCATCCACACAGCCAGTCAGACTTATTACTAACTACAGTGAAATGTCCAACATGCTCTCTAAGAGCATGCGTAAACACTGGAACATTCTGAAAGCAGACAAGTCTCTAGAAACATTTACCACACATAGACCTCTCATCACATATAGAAGAGGCAGAACCTTAAAAACTATCTTGAGTCCTACTGTCCCCACTATCACAAATGAAATTGATTGGCTCACACAACGTACACTAGGTTTCCACAAATGTGGGAGTTGCGGTGTGTGTAGGTGGGCTACACATAATGTCATGACATTCCACGGCCCGGACGGGAGGGAATATAAGATTAAACAGAATATCAATTGCATGACACGTTATGTCGTTTATGTAATTATGTGTAAATGCCAGAGGCAATACGTGGGTAGTACAATTCGCAAGCTGAAGGATCGCATTAGCGAGCATACAAGAGCGCTCAAACAAGAGGATACAAGATACCCTATGGCAACCCATGCCATAAGTTGCGAAGCTCAAGGCCCCTATAAACAATTCTCCTTCTTTGGAATAGAGCATGTCCAACCTAACCAAAGAGGGGGTGACAGAGAACTCCAGTTACGCCGTGCTGAAGCAACCTGGATCATGAAATTGAAATCTGTAGAGCTCGGTCTTAACACTGACCATGAACTACAATTTTTTCTAGGTTCCTAATAGAACTAAACAGAATTGGCGGAATGACTAATTAACCGATATGTATCAGATCATTTACATTGCATATATGTAATCTGTGATGTAAGAAACATAATGCTATTTCTTCTGCATATTAACTACGACTAAACGTTACGTGCATGTACTACCTGTATTAACATCAATAGCTACTGTCCCCTTATCTATTCGTTACAACACTTTCTTATGTTAACAATGATGTGACGATATACAAATACGTGGCAACCCTCTTTTGTTACTAGTGTACCCTGTCCTCTATCTTTTTCACACTAGCTCGCTTGCTCGTTTTTATATGTCGTTCTAGTTCATTCACACATTTTCCCCAAAGGTAAATCCTTTTTGTTTTTTCCGTCTATTTCCCCGGTACATACTCACTTCCGGGTTTTTTATTCCTAACTGAATTCACGTTCTAGTTCTTTTTGCTCTTTATAAGACGGGCCCGCGACGTAACCATACTTCCGGTGATCGCCGTGGTCCGTCAGAAGCAGCAGCGTACTCACTGTTCCTCACAGAGCTCTAGAAGGTGAGGATTGTTCTCCCCTGTCCTCCGTAGCCCCTGCACGCCTGCCCTACCGCGCCATGGCTTTGATCGATTCATTTTATTTTTTAGATTTTCGTACCGTGGACCGAGCTTTACTCAGCTCTGATGTTCATGTACGTTGCGAAGCATAAAACTACGTGTCTCGAGGTAACACGCGTTGCTATTACTTATTCTCAATTACCACCTTCATTGTAATTCAACTCATAGCTTATTAAGAGGGGTTTTTTCTGTATTCTTATATGTTTGGAGTCAACTTCCAATCCCCCTCCCCCTCTTTTTACTTGATTAGACTCCATATGGAACTACCGCTGTATCTCTGGCCATTACAATTTATACCTACAGATATCCTTACCATTATTTATATACGTAGTGGCCATGAGGTTTAGTTCTTCTCAGGTAAACTACCCTGGTTGACTCTTGACCCTAGGGGTCATTTAAACCACCCCCCCCCACGTGGAACTTTACCTGGTTCCAGTTTCCCTTTCCTAGCCTGAAGTCTGCTTCTATGTGACACCTTATTTCACACTCCTTGGTCCAATCCTTGCTCCCGTTTTCTTACAGTGATATCCCACCGGACACGTACACGAGTCCTTCTCCATTTAAAGTTTTGGATACACCATTCCTAGATACAGCCGGGACGGAAGTACAACCGGCGGAGAGGTAAGCCCCCTACCTCTCCTTTTTGTATTATCAGGCGCTTGCGGTAGTGCAGCATCCGAGCTTTTTTGCTCGGTTGGAGGACTCACCTACACTATACATACTCTTGTCTTCTTAGATCGATCAAGTCTCTACTGTCGTGCCTAAGAGGTATGAGTACGAATGCAGAACATTACTTTTCTTTACCCCGGGATACATTGGGTATACTCAGTTCATTACACTCGTGCTTGTCTTTTCTTTTTTGTTTTTCCCTCTATCTTTCTCTTTCTTTTAACAGGTCTTTTTAAATACGGTCTGTTGTTTTATCTAAGCTTGATGCTTCTTACTAATCTTAATATTATAAGTCTGTGTGTAGAAATTAAAGATATGTGTATAAAAAACATTATGTTGATATAGCATTAATGAAAGTAATGTCTTCCACATACTAGCCATACCAGAGCAGTATTTAATTCTGATTGTCTCACGACACCACCACACATCACGGGTGTTGACCCCATCGGTAATACTTGCCTCACATAGAATGAGTGATCAAACCATTTTGGGTATGTCACAAAGGGTGAATGTTACACTAAGTCACATGTCGCCTAACATCTGTATACACCATGTAATGTACCATAGTGTTTTACACTATGCTTTTGTACATCCTATAGCCCTGAAGAAGTCGTGGGTTTAACAACCCTGATGAAACACGTGTTGGCTGGGCAATCGATCTTCAATAAAGAACACGTGATACCTGGAGTGTTCTTCATTCACATCAAAACCTTTTGTACAACTGTATTGTTCTGAATACTGTTTGTTTCCATTGATGCAGATTTAGCTCTGCAAATTACCATTACGTGTGCACAGGCCTCTGGTGTTAAATTAAGTGACCTTGTGTCTGTTGAGGGGTTCAGGGTAATCCCCTTGCCTGTAGCACCGTACTCCACTAAGAACCTTTGGTTACACACACGTACACACGAGTAGGCGCCATCGCATACCGCATTAATTTAAACCCTTCTCTCGCATTTACCAATTGTTTAGCGGTAGGGGCAGCCCCAACGTAAAAACAGAATCTAATTATTTCTTGGCTTATAATTGTAACATCTGTCATTAAAATGAACAGAGATCAAGTGGCGGAAGAGCTTTTCCAGAACTTAGCAAAAGGCGACACAGTGGCAGCAAGCATTAAAAACACTAACCCTACACGTAATGAGGGATTGAGAGAAAAATTTATGAAGTTAGAAAAATTAAAAAAGAATGAGAACAGTAAATGGTGGGACGGAATTACACTTAAACAATATCTTAGACTGGACAGAATACCAAGGGGTTTACGCGCCCAAATCTTCCCTACGTATGATGAACTGGACGAGGACCTCTTAAAACTCTGGGAAGAAGCATTGCTCTCCAATTCAAAAACATTGATAGGCATTCTTATTGAGAATGCAGAACGTAAGGTGGCAGCACTCCAGATACAAATCAGCAAGTTAGAGGGAGAAATCAGGGATCTCGGGCTATCAGAAGCCACTGAAAAGAATTACGTTATTCTCACTGAAGTACTTACCAAGCATCAGGAGGACATTAAACAGCGCAAAGCTAGGAAACTTAAGAGGGATGAGATCGATTACAGAGAGGGAGAGTCTTTACATTTGCAAAAAAGTACGACCAAATCCTCGCAAGTGATCAAGACCAGATTAGAACAGGCAGACAGCAGACGATCTCTATTTCCTCAAGTTCCACTTCTTTGAGTGTCCCTGTATCCAGTGACAGTGAGTTTGAGAACACAGCCAGCACCTCTACTCTTGATAGGCCAGATAATTCTTTTTTAATAGAGGTCCAGCGCATCAAAAAAGGAAACAGGATACAGCCCATCCGTGGAGAGCAATCAAGAAAACCCGGAGGGGCAAGAGAGCAGGGAACAAACGACATCAGGATGAACCTCAGGTCAGGGGACAAGAAGAAGCAATAGTCACGCAAGAGATGGGGGTAGACATCATCAATCTCTCATCATTTACTCTTACAGACGATATGTCATCACTGCTGAAGAAAGGTTTAGGCTATTGTCCAATAGAAAAAGGTGATGCATGTAAAGCTAAAATAGATCTCTTTAAGTTCACTAGGAACTTGAAACTAAAGAAAATGTTTGTTAATAATCCTAATATCAATAAAAATCCTAAAAACATCCCTGTGTGTGGTATATCAGATGTGCAAAGTATACAGGACATTTATGACACTCAGTTACTACTTTCTATTACTAATCAAGAAGACACACCGCAGGACATGAGTCAGCTCCTTATGGAATTAAACATTAACACAGACTACTCTATAGCCAGTGGACTGAAGTCTAAATCCAGGTGGACCCCCGTCTTACCCGGAGGTAACACCATAGACACTTTTCATAGACTGGTCCTAAATGACATTGACAAATACGTTTCAAAGATGAAACCAGGCAGGAGACTCGCCAAGGACAATCTGATTCAGGGTGAGCGCCAGGCCATGAAGCTTCTCTCTGTAAACGACTCCATTATAATTAGAGCAGCAGACAAGGGCGGTAACTTAGTAGTCATGAATAAACAGGACTACGATGGTGAGGTCCTAAACCAACTAGGAGACACCACATGCTATGAAGCCCTTAACTCGAACCCCATTGGGCCTCTCACCATTCTCATTAACAAACACCTTAGAACATGGTACACAGAGGGGCTCCTCAGCGAGGATGAACATCTATATTTGACAGTACAGAGACCGAGATTTCCTGTACTATATACTTTACCTAAGGTACACAAAAATCTTCCTTTTCCACCAGGGAGACCCATTGTGTCCTGTATAGGTGGTCCCACAGAGAGATTAGCGGAATACGTAGACATGTTCCTACAACCCATGGTGCAAAACCTTCCTGCGTATATAAGGGACACTAAACACATCCTTAGTCTTCTCACTGATCTTACCTGGCAGAATGACATCATCTTAGCTACACTTGACGTGGTCTCCCTTTACACCAACATCAACCCACAAATTGGCTTACAGGCCATGGATTGGCATCTCAGCAAGAAACCGGCGACTCAATGGCAACACACTAGGATGCTTTTATCCATGACAGAACTTATTCTGTTTAACAACTGCTTCATATTTGAAGGTCAGTGGTATAAACAAATACGAGGTGTAGCCATGGGCTCGAAATTTTCGCCCTCATTTGCCAACCTCTTCATGGGTTACTTTGAAGCCAAATGGATTTGGAGCGAGAAGGGCAGCTCATTTAATCAACACATCGTATACTGGGGTCGATACATTGATGACTGCTTATTACTTTGGGCAGGGACAGAACAGAGGCTACAAGAATTCTATGAATATCTGAACACAAACATACTAGGTGTCAGTTTCACCCATCACCACAGTAGCACAAACATAGTCTTTCTAGACGTGGAACTGTACGTCCAAGAGGGGTTCATACACAGCAAACTCTACCGTAAACCTACAGCATGTAATGCAATTTTACATGCCTCCAGCGCTCACCCCCCTCATCAGATTCAGGCTATCCCCTTTGGGGAGTTCACTAGAGCCAGGAGGAACTGTAGTCAGGACAAAGAGTTCATCTCCTGCTTACATTCCATGAAGACTAGGTTTAAGGCCAGAGGCTACCAGCAAGCATCCCTAGATAAAGCAGAAAAACGTATCATGAAACTGCCACGAGCAGATACACTTAAAGAGAAAGTTACTATTAACCCATCCACACAGCCAGTCAGACTTATTACTAACTACAGTGAAATGTCCAACATGCTCTCTAAGAGCATGCGTAAACACTGGAACATTCTGAAAGCAGACAAGTCTCTAGAAACATTTACCACACATAGACCTCTCATCACATATAGAAGAGGCAGAACCTTAAAAACTATCTTGAGTCCTACTGTCCCCACTATCACAAATGAAATTGATTGGCTCACACAACGTACACTAGGTTTCCACAAATGTGGGAGTTGCGGTGTGTGTAGGTGGGCTACACATAATGTCATGACATTCCACGGCCCGGACGGGAGGGAATATAAGATTAAACAGAATATCAATTGCATGACACGTTATGTCGTTTATGTAATTATGTGTAAATGCCAGAGGCAATACGTGGGTAGTACAATTCGCAAGCTGAAGGATCGCATTAGCGAGCATACAAGAGCGCTCAAACAAGAGGATACAAGATACCCTATGGCAACCCATGCCATAAGTTGCGAAGCTCAAGGCCCCTATAAACAATTCTCCTTCTTTGGAATAGAGCATGTCCAACCTAACCAAAGAGGGGGTGACAGAGAACTCCAGTTACGCCGTGCTGAAGCAACCTGGATCATGAAATTGAAATCTGTAGAGCTCGGTCTTAACACTGACCATGAACTACAATTTTTTCTAGGTTCCTAATAGAACTAAACAGAATTGGCGGAATGACTAATTAACCGATATGTATCAGATCATTTACATTGCATATATGTAATCTGTGATGTAAGAAACATAATGCTATTTCTTCTGCATATTAACTACGACTAAACGTTACGTGCATGTACTACCTGTATTAACATCAATAGCTACTGTCCCCTTATCTATTCGTTACAACACTTTCTTATGTTAACAATGATGTGACGATATACAAATACGTGGCAACCCTCTTTTGTTACTAGTGTACCCTGTCCTCTATCTTTTTCACACTAGCTCGCTTGCTCGTTTTTATATGTCGTTCTAGTTCATTCACACATTTTCCCCAAAGGTAAATCCTTTTTGTTTTTTCCGTCTATTTCCCCGGTACATACTCACTTCCGGGTTTTTATTCCTAACTGAATTCACGTTCTAGTTCTTTTTGCTCTTTATAAGACGGGCCCGCGACGTAACCATACTTCCGGTGATCGCCGTGGTCCGTCAGAAGCAGCAGCGTACTCACTGTTCCTCACAGAGCTCTAGAAGGTGAGGATTGTTCTCCCCTGTCCTCCGTAGCCCCTGCACGCCTGCCCTACCGCGCCATGGCTTTGATCGATTCATTTTATTTTTTAGATTTTCGTACCGTGGACCGAGCTTTACTCAGCTCTGATGTTCATGTACGTTGCGAAGCATAAAACTACGTGTCTCGAGGTAACACGCGTTGCTATTACTTATTCTCAATTACCACCTTCATTGTAATTCAACTCATAGCTTATTAAGAGGGGTTTTTTCTGTATTCTTATATGTTTGGAGTCAACTTCCAATCCCCCTCCCCCTCTTTTTACTTGATTAGACTCCATATGGAACTACCGCTGTATCTCTGGCCATTACAATTTATACCTACAGATATCCTTACCATTATTTATATACGTAGTGGCCATGAGGTTTAGTTCTTCTCAGGTAAACTACCCTGGTTGACTCTTGACCCTAGGGGTCATTTAAACCACCCCCCCCACGTGGAACTTTACCTGGTTCCAGTTTCCCTTTCCTAGCCTGAAGTCTGCTTCTATGTGACACCTTATTTCACACTCCTTGGTCCAATCCTTGCTCCCGTTTTCTTACAGTGATATCCCACCGGACACGTACACGAGTCCTTCTCCATTTAAAGTTTTGGATACACCATTCCTAGATACAGCCGGGACGGAAGTACAACCGGCGGAGAGGTAAGCCCCCTACCTCTCCTTTTTGTATTATCAGGCGCTTGCGGTAGTGCAGCATCCGAGCTTTTTTGCTCGGTTGGAGGACTCACCTACACTATACATACTCTTGTCTTCTTAGATCGATCAAGTCTCTACTGTCGTGCCTAAGAGGTATGAGTACGAATGCAGAACATTACTTTTCTTTACCCCGGGATACATTGGGTATACTCAGTTCATTACACTCGTGCTTGTCTTTTCTTTTTTGTTTTTCCCTCTATCTTTCTCTTTCTTTTAACAGGTCTTTTTAAATACGGTCTGTTGTTTTATCTAAGCTTGATGCTTCTTACTAATCTTAATATTATAAGTCTGTGTGTAGAAATTAAAGATATGTGTATAAAAAACATTATGTTGATATAGCATTAATGAAAGTAATGTCTTCCACATACTAGCCATACCAGAGCAGTATTTAATTCTGATTGTCTCACGACACCACCACACATCACGGGTGTTGACCCCATCGGTAATACTTGCCTCACATAGAATGAGTGATCAAACCATTTTGGGTATGTCACAAAGGGTGAATGTTACACTAAGTCACATGTCGCCTAACATCTGTATACACCATGTAATGTACCATAGTGTTTTACACTATGCTTTTGTACATCCTATAGCCCTGAAGAAGTCGTGGGTTTAACAACCCTGATGAAACACGTGTTGGCTGGGCAATCGATCTTCAATAAAGAACACGTGATACCTGGAGTGTTCTTCATTCACATCAAAACCTTTTGTACAACTGTATTGTTCTGAATACTGTTTGTTTCCATTGATGCAGATTTAGCTCTGCAAATTACCATTACGTGTGCACAGGCCTCTGGTGTTAAATTAAGTGACCTTGTGTCTGTTGAGGGGTTCAGGGTAATCCCCTTGCCTGTAGCACCGTACTCCACTAAGAACCTTTGGTTACACACACGTACACACGAGTAGGCGCCATCGCATACCGCATTAATTTAAACCCTTCTCTCGCATTTACCAATTGTTTAGCGGTAGGGGCAGCCCCAACGTAAAAACAGAATCTAATTATTTCTTGGCTTATAATTGTAACATCTGTCATTAAAATGAACAGAGATCAAGTGGCGGAAGAGCTTTTCCAGAACTTAGCAAAAGGCGACACAGTGGCAGCAAGCATTAAAAACACTAACCCTACACGTAATGAGGGATTGAGAGAAAAATTTATGAAGTTAGAAAAATTAAAAAAGAATGAGAACAGTAAATGGTGGGACGGAATTACACTTAAACAATATCTTAGACTGGACAGAATACCAAGGGGTTTACGCGCCCAAATCTTCCCTACGTATGATGAACTGGACGAGGACCTCT
The DNA here is from genome assembly GCA_963921515.1 of Calotriton arnoldi. NCBI lineage: Eukaryota > Metazoa > Chordata > Amphibia > Caudata > Salamandridae > Calotriton > Calotriton arnoldi. The sequence goes on from CAWUFW010007965.1 coordinate 582,662, forward strand.
TAAAACTCTGGGAAGAAGCATTGCTCTCCAATTCAAAAACATTGATAGGCATTCTTATTGAGAATGCAGAACGTAAGGTGGCAGCACTCCAGATACAAATCAGCAAGTTAGAGGGAGAAATCAGGGATCTCGGGCTATCAGAAGCCACTGAAAAGAATTACGTTATTCTCACTGAAGTACTTACCAAGCATCAGGAGGACATTAAACAGCGCAAAGCTAGGAAACTTAAGAGGGATGAGATCGATTACAGAGAGGGGAGAGTCTTTACATTTGCAAAAAAGTACGACCAAATCCTCGCAAGTGATCAAGACCAGATTAGAACAGGCAGACAGCAGACGATCTCTATTTCCTCAAGTTCCACTTCTTTGAGTGTCCCTGTATCCAGTGACAGTGAGTTTGAGAACACAGCCAGCACCTCTACTCTTGATAGGCCAGATAATTCTTTTTTAATAGAGGTCCAGCGCATCAAAAAAGGAAACAGGATACAGCCCATCCGTGGAGAGCAATCAAGAAAACCCGGAGGGGCAAGAGAGCAGGGAACAAACGACATCAGGATGAACCTCAGGTCAGGGGACAAGAAGAAGCAATAGTCACGCAAGAGATGGGGGTAGACATCATCAATCTCTCATCATTTACTCTTACAGACGATATGTCATCACTGCTGAAGAAAGGTTTAGGCTATTGTCCAATAGAAAAAGGTGATGCATGTAAAGCTAAAATAGATCTCTTTAAGTTCACTAGGAACTTGAAACTAAAGAAAATGTTTGTTAATAATCCTAATATCAATAAAAATCCTAAAAACATCCCTGTGTGTGGTATATCAGATGTGCAAAGTATACAGGACATTTATGACACTCAGTTACTACTTTCTATTACTAATCAAGAAGACACACCGCAGGACATGAGTCAGCTCCTTATGGAATTAAACATTAACACAGACTACTCTATAGCCAGTGGACTGAAGTCTAAATCCAGGTGGACCCCCGTCTTACCCGGAGGTAACACCATAGACACTTTTCATAGACTGGTCCTAAATGACATTGACAAATACGTTTCAAAGATGAAACCAGGCAGGAGACTCGCCAAGGACAATCTGATTCAGGGTGAGCGCCAGGCCATGAAGCTTCTCTCTGTAAACGACTCCATTATAATTAGAGCAGCAGACAAGGGCGGTAACTTAGTAGTCATGAATAAACAGGACTACGATGGTGAGGTCCTAAACCAACTAGGAGACACCACATGCTATGAAGCCCTTAACTCGAACCCCATTGGGCCTCTCACCATTCTCATTAACAAACACCTTAGAACATGGTACACAGAGGGGCTCCTCAGCGAGGATGAACATCTATATTTGACAGTACAGAGACCGAGATTTCCTGTACTATATACTTTACCTAAGGTACACAAAAATCTTCCTTTTCCACCAGGGAGACCCATTGTGTCCTGTATAGGTGGTCCCACAGAGAGATTAGCGGAATACGTAGACATGTTCCTACAACCCATGGTGCAAAACCTTCCTGCGTATATAAGGGACACTAAACACATCCTTAGTCTTCTCACTGATCTTACCTGGCAGAATGACATCATCTTAGCTACACTTGACGTGGTCTCCCTTTACACCAACATCAACCCACAAATTGGCTTACAGGCCATGGATTGGCATCTCAGCAAGAAACCGGCGACTCAATGGCAACACACTAGGATGCTTTTATCCATGACAGAACTTATTCTGTTTAACAACTGCTTCATATTTGAAGGTCAGTGGTATAAACAAATACGAGGTGTAGCCATGGGCTCGAAATTTTCGCCCTCATTTGCCAACCTCTTCATGGGTTACTTTGAAGCCAAATGGATTTGGAGCGAGAAGGGCAGCTCATTTAATCAACACATCGTATACTGGGGTCGATACATTGATGACTGCTTATTACTTTGGGCAGGGACAGAACAGAGGCTACAAGAATTCTATGAATATCTGAACACAAACATACTAGGTGTCAGTTTCACCCATCACCACAGTAGCACAAACATAGTCTTTCTAGACGTGGAACTGTACGTCCAAGAGGGGTTCATACACAGCAAACTCTACCGTAAACCTACAGCATGTAATGCAATTTTACATGCCTCCAGCGCTCACCCCCCTCATCAGATTCAGGCTATCCCCTTTGGGGAGTTCACTAGAGCCAGGAGGAACTGTAGTCAGGACAAAGAGTTCATCTCCTGCTTACATTCCATGAAGACTAGGTTTAAGGCCAGAGGCTACCAGCAAGCATCCCTAGATAAAGCAGAAAAACGTATCATGAAACTGCCACGAGCAGATACACTTAAAGAGAAAGTTACTATTAACCCATCCACACAGCCAGTCAGACTTATTACTAACTACAGTGAAATGTCCAACATGCTCTCTAAGAGCATGCGTAAACACTGGAACATTCTGAAAGCAGACAAGTCTCTAGAAACATTTACCACACATAGACCTCTCATCACATATAGAAGAGGCAGAACCTTAAAAACTATCTTGAGTCCTACTGTCCCCACTATCACAAATGAAATTGATTGGCTCACACAACGTACACTAGGTTTCCACAAATGTGGGAGTTGCGGTGTGTGTAGGTGGGCTACACATAATGTCATGACATTCCACGGCCCGGACGGGAGGGAATATAAGATTAAACAGAATATCAATTGCATGACACGTTATGTCGTTTATGTAATTATGTGTAAATGCCAGAGGCAATACGTGGGTAGTACAATTCGCAAGCTGAAGGATCGCATTAGCGAGCATACAAGAGCGCTCAAACAAGAGGATACAAGATACCCTATGGCAACCCATGCCATAAGTTGCGAAGCTCAAGGCCCCTATAAACAATTCTCCTTCTTTGGAATAGAGCATGTCCAACCTAACCAAAGAGGGGGTGACAGAGAACTCCAGTTACGCCGTGCTGAAGCAACCTGGATCATGAAATTGAAATCTGTAGAGCTCGGTCTTAACACTGACCATGAACTACAATTTTTTCTAGGTTCCTAATAGAACTAAACAGAATTGGCGGAATGACTAATTAACCGATATGTATCAGATCATTTACATTGCATATATGTAATCTGTGATGTAAGAAACATAATGCTATTTCTTCTGCATATTAACTACGACTAAACGTTACGTGCATGTACTACCTGTATTAACATCAATAGCTACTGTCCCCTTATCTATTCGTTACAACACTTTCTTATGTTAACAATGATGTGACGATATACAAATACGTGGCAACCCTCTTTTGTTACTAGTGTACCCTGTCCTCTATCTTTTTCACACTAGCTCGCTTGCTCGTTTTTATATGTCGTTCTAGTTCATTCACACATTTTCCCCAAAGGTAAATCCTTTTTGTTTTTTCCGTCTATTTCCCCGGTACATACTCACTTCCGGATTTTTTATTCCTAACTGAATTCACGTTCTAGTTCTTTTTGCTCTTTATAAGACGGGCCCGCGACGTAACCATACTTCCGGTGATCGCCGTGGTCCGTCAGAAGCAGCAGCGTACTCACTGTTCCTCACAGAGCTCTAGAAGGTGAGGATTGTTCTCCCCTGTCCTCCGTAGCCCCTGCACGCCTGCCCTACCGCGCCATGGCTTTGATCGATTCATTTTATTTTTTAGATTTTCGTACCGTGGACCGAGCTTTACTCAGCTCTGATGTTCATGTACGTTGCGAAGCATAAAACTACGTGTCTCGAGGTAACACGCGTTGCTATTACTTATTCTCAATTACCACCTTCATTGTAATTCAACTCATAGCTTATTAAGAGGGGTTTTTTCTGTATTCTTATATGTTTGGAGTCAACTTCCAATCCCCCCTCCCCCTCTTTTTACTTGATTAGACTCCATATGGAACTGCCACTGTATCTCTGGCCATTACAATTTATACCTACAGATATCCTTACCATTATTTATATACGTAGTGGCCATGAGGTTTAGTTCTTCTCAGGTAAACTACCCTGGTTGACTCTTGACCCTAGGGGTCATTTAAACCACCCCCCCCACGTGGAACTTTACCTGGTTCCAGTTTCCCTTTCCTAGCCTGAAGTCTGCTTCTATGTGACACCTTATTTCACACTCCTTGGTCCAATCCTTGCTCCCGTTTTCTTACAGTGATATCCCACCGGACACGTACACGAGTCCTTCTCCATTTAAAGTTTTGGATACACCATTCCTAGATACAGCCGGGACGGAAGTACAACCGGCGGAGAGGTAAGCCCCCTACCTCTCCTTTTTGTATTATCAGGCGCTTGCGGTAGTGCAGCATCCGAGCTTTTTGCTCGGTTGGAGGACTCACCTACACTATACATACTCTTGTCTTCTTAGATCGATCAAGTCTCTACTGTCGTGCCTAAGAGGTATGAGTACGAATGCAGAACATTACTTTTCTTTACCCCGGGATACATTGGGTATACTCAGTTCATTACACTCGTGCTTGTCTTTTCTTTTTTGTTTTTCCCTCTATCTTTCTCTTTCTTTTAACAGGTCTTTTTAAATACGGTCTGTTGTTTTATCTAAGCTTGATGCTTCTTACTAATCTTAATATTATAAGTCTGTGTGTAGAAATTAAAGATATGTGTATAAAAAACATTATGTTGATATAGCATTAATGAAAGTAATGTCTTCCACATACTAGCCATACCAGAGCAGTATTTAATTCTGATTGTCTCACGACACCACCACACATCACGGGTGTTGACCCCATCGGTAATACTTGCCTCACATAGAATGAGTGATCAAACCATTTTGGGTATGTCACAAAGGGTGAATGTTACACTAAGTCACATGTCGCCTAACATCTGTATACACCATGTAATGTACCATAGTGTTTTACACTATGCTTTTGTACATCCTATAGCCCTGAAGAAGTCGTGGGTTTAACAACCCTGATGAAACACGTGTTGGCTGGGCAATCGATCTTCAATAAAGAACACGTGATACCTGGAGTGTTCTTCATTCACATCAAAACCTTTTGTACAACTGTATTGTTCTGAATACTGTTTGTTTCCATTGATGCAGATTTAGCTCTGCAAATTACCATTACGTGTGCACAGGCCTCTGGTGTTAAATTAAGTGACCTTGTGTCTGTTGAGGGGTTCAGGGTAATCCCCTTGCCTGTAGCACCGTACTCCACTAAGAACCTTTGGTTACACACACGTACACACGAGTAGGCGCCATCGCATACCGCATTAATTTAAACCCTTCTCTCGCATTTACTGATTACATAGTTGTGTGTGCACACACTACTCAAGTAGTTTGGCCAAAGTCATTATGTTGGAAATTGGTCAAAAGTTGTTAGGATCAGTTAGGTCCACATTAGGTTTTTTTGGGATGGGGTAACTTGACCCATTCTGAGGCAGTCAGGAATCAATTCTTGGAGGTGAGATTCATGAATGATTTTTGACAAGAGTGGTGGCACGGTGCAGAAAAGATCTTTGAAGAGATTGGAGGGTATAGGATCATTGAAATGATTGGAAGGTTTTAATTAAGTAATACTATTATATAGCTCAACATCGTCTGCTAGTCTGAAGGTATTCTACAGTGCTTGGTTTTTGGAGAGCAATACAATGAATCAGAGAGAGGAATCGGCAGGGGTGAGGGAGAGCTAGTGGACTGGGACACACAATGTGTATTTGTTGTGATGCGTAGTAATTCTAATTCGATCTTTCTTGTCTTTTCCAGGAAGGGTGCAGAGAATTCCTCGCTATTTGGGGTTAAGTCATTGAGTGCAGATTGTTGGTCAATTGAGTGGTTGGCTTGCTGTTTGATGATTTCGAACAGATTTTTTGACCTGGTTTTGGCAAGGTCGAGCTGTGTTCTAAAGTGATTGGTCTTGGCACTACAGATATGTTTGTTGTACGTGCTTCTTGTTATCCGCAGTTGCCTGAGGTTTGTAACAGAAGGCAAGTTTCTCCAGGATCTCTCCTCCATCCTTAGCTTGCGTCTTTCTTAATTAAGGGAGCAATTGAACTATGGTTTGGATATTTTGCTGGGAATTCTTTTGAGTTGCTTTGGAGCAATTGAGTTGAAAATATTAGTCATGGAATAAATGTAGTGATCAGTGAGGTCCTCGAGATTTGTCAGGTTAGGGGGCAGGGAAAGTAGTTTATTACTGATGCTAGTTAGCTCATTTTAATTGATGTTCCTCAAGTCTCTTGACCATTGTTTGGCCTTACGAGGTTGACCTTGCCTGAGCCCCACCCTTTCCAAGATGCTGAATGAAATTAGGTAATGATTCGTGCAATCACAGGGTGAGATGGAATCTAATTGAATAACGTTGTTTTTTGTAATGATTAAGTCTAGGGTGATTCCTTGATGAGGATAGGTTCATTGCAGGATTGGGTGAAGTTTAAATCAGAGAGGATGGCCTTAAAAGTGCACAGTAAGGGATCATTTGCATCATTCCAGTGAAGGTTGAAGTCACCGAGGAAGATACGACCAGGTTTTTGTCAGAATAGGAGGATATGGTCTCCATTATTTGTTCTACAAAGAGAATATTATCACCAGGGGGTGATAGATCATGTGTAGTACACAAACTAAGTTGTTGTTGTTCCAGATTTTGCTGCACATGTGCTCAAAAGAGGACATTGGATCAGTTTTGGTGTGTTTTAGGGTGAGAAGTGAACAAAAGATGCAGGCTAAGCCCCCTCTGACTTTAAACAGCCTATCTAGTCTAATGATGTCATACTGGGGGGGAACTAAGATGTCTAGAATTGGTGAAGAGGAGTCATTAAGCCAGGTTTCTGTTAAGATTAGGAGGTCCAGGTCTTGAGAGAGAATGAGGTAGGCAATATCACCAGCATGTCTTAACGCAGACCTACAGTTAAGAAGCATTGATTTGATGTGAGATTTAGTTACTAGTGCTTCAAGGTAAGAGGTAGTGACAGGAAGTAAATTGACCATGTTCGAGGTTCTGTGATTGACACTAGCCTCTCTGAATGGGTTGGGGAGAATAGTGTGGATATTGAATGTTTCAAGTGAAGAATTGCTATGCGAGGCATTGTAAGATAATAGAAGGGAGTGAATATCATCCTCTGAAAGTTTTTCAATGTTCCTATGTGGCCTGGAGCGGTGATTAGGAAGAGGCCTAGTTTTCCAATGTAAATTTACCTTGCTTTCTACTGGAAAGTTTCCACTCAGGTGATGATTGGTCATGGTGGGGTGGGAAGATTGAATAGTCATGAAGGATATGAAGAGGTTCCAGCACTTGTCCATCTTTATGGAGTAGAGTGATAGGTTCTGAAGCTCCTTTTTTATTAGTTGAAGCTCATTTTTGAGGTCTGTCAACTTATTCTCAATGGGGAATGGTATACGGTGTGGGTGGGTGTGCTGGGGGTAGATAGACATTGACATCTCTCCATGGAGGAAGCTGTGACTGACTGCATGGATACCTTGTAGTAGGGGAGGTCAATCGATAAGGAGGTGCTGGAAGGTTAGGTGCTACTGTTCGATGTCCTAGGGCTGACCGATTGGGTATGGGAGGGGCGAGGAGTCAGGTTTCCCTCATCTCTGGGTATCTTTTGCAGTGGGTCCTTAGAAACCCGAGTGTTGGTGAGCATAATGGGTGTGTCTGGTGTTCCTTGGGGCGAGGGTGAAGTAGGGGAAGAGACGCAAGCTGAACTCATAATATCCGCATTGCTACCACTGTACGTTTTTGGGGTGTATGTTTTGAGTGTCAGTGGCAAATGTGAAGCAAGAGAGGGAAAATCACCAACGTATGGACTAGGGTAGTCTATCATTGCAGACCAAGGTTTTGTCCTACCAAAATGGGCTCACTGATAGTGCAAAGGGAGTGGTTGTGTTGGGTAAAAAAAAAAAAAAAAAATGTAAGTCCGTTTTTATATAGCGCAGCTACTCACCCTTACGGGTCTCAAGGCACAGGGGGCCGTAGTGAAAATTAAGTGAGCTATTGCCCAGAGTCACATGGTGCTGAGCTGAGCTGCCGCCAGAGCCGGGGATTGAACCGTGAACCCTGTGCTCCGAAGTCAGCTGCCCTGGCCGCTGCACCACACCATGGGTCCTAGTAGGTGTGGTAGGAATGGGGGAGGAGGTAGAGATGGTAGATAAGGCTAGAAAGTTCAACCTGGAAGAAGGATTCTGATTAATGTGAGTTGTCTGTACATTGTTAGCTATAGTGTTTCTAATCTTCATGAATATTTTGTCAAATTGTTCCAGATTTGTGTCTGAAGCTTGTATAAGGATATTTCCGTTGCTGTATATGGACACTGCAAGTTCAGCATTGAAGTCTGGTGAGGGAATTATGACTATTCTGGTGGCGTGCAGTATTTGCTTCATTGGTTTGGAATGGAATATGGCAGTAAGGACTCTTCTCTATTGGGCTCTTCAGTTAGTGAAGAAGATAAGGTTGTTAACTACAATGCCTTTTGAGGTGCAATAGTAGGCATCAGAGACAAGAGTTTCAGGGTGTTGTTTGAGTAGATTATGTTTGAAGATCTTAGCAGCGTTTTTGGATTGGTTAGGAGGGTACGCGATTTTAAATGAATAATGACCTACCCCAGAGAGCGGGCAATCAGAGTGGATGGCATTCCTAGTAGCCATGTAGGCGTGGAGCAAGTAAAGTGAATTGCGTATATTTCTGCGTAAAGGAAGACTATGCTCGATTAGAAGTAGCTGACAACCTGTTAAAATGAAAGAGTACTATGTAGTTGAAGAGTAGAAATAATGGTGATGGGACCAGCAGCTCTGCTAATCAAACAGAGAATTAAGGAAGAAGTCAGTGAATCAGTCTTGTTTAGGATAGGCAATAAGATAACCACAATATAGTATGTCCGCACCCTGGTTGTAACACAATGCGTATTTCTATCTAGTTACTATTGCTGTGGTAAAATTCACAATGAGCTGAATCTGCTTTCCTAAAACCACTTTGGGGATTAGGGATTAGACCTGCTTTCCAGTTAAAGACATGAGGACTTGCAAAAAGTCCTCTTTCTATTTCTAGGCTAGGACGATGGACCTATGTCTGTTTCAATGACCGGAGACATAGGCACCATCTTGCATACGAAGGTTCCAGGTAAGGGCTAGAGGGTGAAATCCCTAAGATGGTGACCGATCCCAACCCAAAAAGGGAATAAGAGCCAATGCAAAAGTCAGTGTTGGGGGAGGGGAGCAAGAAGCACAGTCATAAGGAATAATCAGTGTGAGTGCCCCAGATCTGGGCCTCTTCCCAAGAACTAACTCATCCCTCTGTCTGTCGTTGCAGCCCCCTCCCGGGACCAACCGTCCGACACTGCCAGATCCGGTTCTCCTCAATGAAGAGGCTGTGTGGGGCGAGACTGCTCACATCAGTGAAAGGCGGCACCACAGCACGTCTGATGACTCCAGGAATACAAGGCCAGTCAGTGGCAGCATGAACGGGACATCAACCCAGACTGGCAGTCAATCTAGATGTCGTGGATAGCACGAAAGCGGACGCAGCTCCATCCGATTAGGAAGTTTGTGCAGGGTCAAAGTACCCATGAAGAGTGGGCGCAGCACCGTCAGATCAGGTAGGTTGTGCAGGGCCGAAAAAACCACAAAGAGTGTGCACAGCACCATAAGACCCGGTAGGTTGTGCAAGGCCTGATAATCAGTAGATAGCGGGGTTGGGTCACGGCATCGGCAGATGAGTCTCTGGACTCAATTGGTGGTCCTTTGTGAATGCGGTCAGCCAATATAGCAAAGCTTGAAGAAAAGTCTAAATGTTGCACCGAGGCAGGAGGGAAGGGAAATCAAGCCACCTTTGCTTACCACTTTTCTTTCTAAGCAATCGCCTGTGGGACTCCAAATGGGACTCTGTATTCAATTGGATCCCTGGGTATTCTTCGAAATGTAGAGGATAGTGTTAAAAATCAAGAACAGTTCCGTTACATTTGGTTCCATTATATTGGGTTATGGTGGTGAACAATAATAAATGGAAAGATATCATAATCTAAAATTAGATATTCTAACAATAAGATACAGCTTCTTTAATAAAACTACACATTCTAAAGAATACATCATAGCTGGGCATCAATTGTTTAGCCCCTTCACCGCGGCGCGAATTCCGCCGCGGTGCCGGGGGGCTAGGGGGTGGGTGTGGCGCTGCGGTGTTCATGACGGCTCCCGGCCATCATAAATCACGGTGGGCATGTGCTCATGACGGCCGGGAGTCGTCCGAACTCCGCCCACTAATTAATTCTCCCGCACAGGTGGGGAATTAACACCACGTGGGAGGAGCGGTAACGTTTGGACGGCTCCCGGCCGTCATTAGCACACGCCTACCATGACTCATGATGGCAGGGAGCCGTCATGAGCACCGAAGAGGTTAAAATTGTGAGTCTTAAAAATAGGTAATAAATATTGAACTCTCAAAGAGTTATACAGCTTACAAAATACCGCAAAGTGCAATAAGGATTGAGAAGACACATTATCAAAACCACATTTCTTCCCTTCAAGCTTCCCTTAATTACCCCACAGAAAACCTAACATAAAATATATAGGGCCACATGTATCAACTAAGTTAGCCTTCGCAAACACAAAAAAGGCTATTTACATGTATCAAACCCTATTTTGCGATTTGGTAACCTGTTCCCGAATCGCAAAAGGGGTTTGTGATTCGGTATTTGAAAGGGGCGTGTTTAGGGGTCCCTTCCAAATAGTGAATCGTAATGGTATGTATGAATGTTTTGTGACCGTGAATGTGGTCACAAAACATTCACATTTTACCACCTTCTTTAAGTAGGTGGTAACCAAGGGGCCCCTTCTCCTTTGGGAATGGCAGTGAAAATGTTTTTACAGACAAGGCAGTGGCCTGTAGGACCACTGCCTGCTCTTAAAAAATTTAAAGAAAACTTTTTTTTCTTTTTTAAATGCGAAAACGGGCTGCATTTAAAAAAGAAAAATGTTTGCTTTATTTAAAAGCATTCATGGACATGGTGGTCTGCTGACCCCAGCAGGCCACCATCCCTGTGATTTTAGTGATTTTAGTCATTAATATTCATGAGGTAGGTCATTTGCGACCCTATAGGAATCGCAGAAAGTGTTCAACACACATTCGTACATCCCATTTTGCATTTTCCTTATTGCGAATCGCAAGGATTTGCAATTGAGGAATCATAAAATAGTTACTTAATAGATCTGTCCCTAGTGCCAGCTCTGAGTTTTAACATTAGGGCTCTTTCCCAGTTGTTAGATGCATATAATAGATATGATTTTGGGCAGGGGATAATTTTAAGGGTGATTTAATTCCTGACTAGCAGTTTACTTATTTTCAAACTTTCCTTTATAGCACATTGTCTTTCCATAAATAAATGCTTCACAGAATGTTTGTTAGCCTTACATATTCAAAAGGGATAGACAAATAAAGCAGGTTTGCCCAAGACAGCAAAATTCTGCTGAACATAGTTAAACTAGGGAATATACAAACCCTGTTCACACCGAACACAATCATTAATTATGTTGAGACTAAAAAAGGCACTGGGATTGCTTCATATTGAAACTACAACAAGAGACAATCCAAAAGTGCTCAAGATATGGCAGAGTCAATTCTTTGTGACAAAAGTAATGGGGGGGGGGTTGAAAAAGGAAGTGAGAGGAGACGCCTGCAAAAGCAGTTCTCCTCTACCCGCAGTGCTCCGCATTCTCCGTGACCCCATATTCCGTTACCATATCTGGCAATAGGAACACATTGCTTAGAATATATTTCTATAAGTGAATATATTGGCTTGTCCCTTACTGCTTTACAAACATTAAATAAGGAACATATAGCTTGCTTACTTTTTGTATTCCAATATCTTACATTTTCTGCACAAGATCCAATAAAATCAAAGACAAGACCTAAATAAGGGAATCAAGGGACACTCTCTAAACTATTCTTATTGACACATAGGGTACACAACAAATAGTGTTTGGGTCCACATGACATGGTTTGGGATTTAGTATAATTATAATTTAGAAAGCTCAAAGCATTTAGAGTTTGTGCTGAAAGTATGGCATCATCAGCGTACAAGTGTACTGGTATGGGGACAGAGTTGGCATAAGGAGCATCTTGTGTCTGTGATTAAAAAATCATTAAGTTTATTAATATATAAAATAAACAAAAGCAGAGCTAGAACACTAACTTTGCTACTATTACAATGCAAAGTAAGAGGATCAGACAGTTCACTATTTGGGCCAAACCTGAAACTAGCAGTCAGGTTTTGATGTAAGTAAGCCAAAAAATTAACGATTGTAGTGTCTATCCCCAGCTTCAGTTATATAACCCCTACATTATTATGATTAACCTTATCGAAGTGGGAGGATGAGTCCATAAAGGAAAGGTATAAGGGGGTCTTTTTGGATATGGAATATTTATCTATTATCAGATCAAGATTTAAGTACTGTTCCACCATTCCTAATCTTTCTCTAAACTCGTATTGACAGGGACATAAAACGTTGTTGTCATTACCCCAATCTTTTAATCTGTTAAAAATTACTCTAACCATTATTTTAATATTGGTGTTGATTAAGGATATGGGTCTGTAGCATTTTGGGGGCTGTGCGGCTAACTTTTTTAAAAACTGGGACAATAATGGAACTTGACCATGAGGAAGGAAGAACCTTTAAGTCTGGATTAATAAAAATGTTAGTGAGCAAAGTTTCCCAGAGGTCTAGTCTGCCTTTACCAAAGTCAGTATTCACTCCGTTTGGCCCAGGGACCTTAGAAGAGGAGCTATTTTTGAGAGCATTAGTCACCCCTTCTACAGAGAAATGGAGCCTCTCAGTAGTAACGTTTAAAAATGACAGGTCAGTGGAATCATTACCATCAGAGGTTCTGCAATATATAATGTTAAAGTGTGGTACCCACTGGTCATCCATGGTGTGACTAATCATTAAGGAAAGTGTTGATTTTTGTGTTCTAAAATCACTGACCATTCTCCAGAATTTACACAAATTCTTGAGCGAAGCTACGTTGGCCAGATGGTCCCAGTTAACATATTGAATTTCACATGTACTTTTCTCCAATGCCTCTTTATAGCATAGCCGAGCCTCTCACATTAGCAACTACAGTAGGATTTCTCAGAATAGAAGTCAGAGCTATCCTCAAATTTCTGTTTGTGTGGGAACACTATCTGTCAACCAATGAGTAATTTTGGGAAATAGATCTAACAACCTCCTGAAATAAATTAATTATGTATTAAGTTACTTAAAACTTTAAACTGATTGCATAAGTTCGCCCCACAGGAATCTGAGATAAGCTGGTCAAAAATATATTAAGGTTCAATTTAATTAAATAATCCAGGGGGCGCTAGAGAGCCCGACGCAAGATGGCCGCACCTTAGTGCTGCTCTGCCAGTCGAGGTCACCATCCGGCTAAAATCCTGCTGAAATCGCCACCATCCAGTGGAACAAGATATTATCTGGGCTGCACTTTGCAAGAGGAACACTTTGCTGGCACCAGCACTGCTCTCCGAGGCTGCTGTGCGGAGTTAGTGGTGGAGACATCTATCTCTCAAAATGGCGGCTCCCGCGGGTTATCGGCAAAAGGATTATGCTCTGCGGGCTTGCTGAAACTTGTTAACTGCACACCTGAACCTGCCCCCACAGTACATCTGAATTCCTGGCATCAATGCGGTAAGCACTGCTACTGAGCTGCGTGTGCTCCGCTGAACTGGGCGGCCGGCACCGGGGCACTGCGTGGTGCGAACCTGCCCTGCTCCGGGCGTGTGTGCATAGCAGCTGGCTAGGTGGCGTGGCCGTAGGCAGATACGAGAACGCTGTGGTGAAGCGGCGGGCAGGCCTTTTGCTGAACGGGACACTGGCCTTTGATGAACTGGGTTGTTGATTGCAGCGTGGTGATGCACCCATATATTGAGGCCTGAGACTGGCTGTCATGCTGCATTAAGATTCGGCAGGCTTATCGCCGCGATCCCCGCAGTGGGCCCCCCCGGGCTGATATCGGCTGGACTGCTGTGAGGAAGATAGCGGGCTGGCGCTGCAACACCTCCCGTCTGACTCTGGGTACAGGATCTGTGCAACATAAGGTGAGGACACCAACACTCTGGATGTCTGGCTGAGCCGTTTTCATCGCAGGGCAGCTCCGATGTATTTACCTTATTAGACATCACTGCTTGATTTGCCCTTGATGCGTCGCTGCTACTGCCCTACTGGTTGCTTATGGTTGCTGCACGTGTCCATTTTCCTGCTTGGCACTCCTGCGGCTTCCTGATCGTTTCTCCCTGATGAACGATGTGCTTTGTGAGTGATTACCTGCTAACTAGTGGTACATGGAGGACACCTACCTGTGCTCAAGGTGAGGCGCTGGGACAGTGACTGTGCGTGCATACGTTGCGAGGTCTGGATGACTGACTGCCCATGTTCTGGCACTGTGAGGCAGCGTTTACTGGCAGTATACAGTGTTAGCCTGCGCTGAATTCCCTACGAACCACCCTGTTCTCTCTACTGCGGAGGGTTACGATATTGTACTGCTGCACGGCTTCTTACAGACTGGTCATCTCCTGGCAGTATTGCACTACTTGGGTGTAACCTGACATGGGTGTCGTGTTGGGCTACTGGTGGACGTGCATTGTTCCGACTGTGATACTGCCTTGGTACTCCGGAAAACATGGGCAAAACAGACAAGCAACAGGCGAAACTTAGCTTTGAGACTCGACGCCTCACGAAATCGCAGGCTCCCGCAACATCGGACACTGAACTGGAGTTGGGTGCGGGTGCTGGCAATCGACTGGAGCAGATGATGCTCACTATGCAACACAGTCTGCAGGCAATCGACAGCAAGATTGACAATCTTAATTTGCGTATGGACAGCATGTCGGCCAAACTCGATAAACATGGGTCACGTATCTCTGAGGCAGAGCAGCGTATCTCTACTACTGAGGACCACATGGAGGTGGTCAGTGCATCATGTACCAGTATGGAAAAACGTTTAGCAGTAATCCAGGCTAAGAACGAAGATCTCGAGGCCAGATCACGCCGTAACAACTTACGGATTACTGGAGTATCCGAGTCAATGAATACAGGCCCCATGGAACTGTATGTCGAGAATCTGTTGAAGGATATGCTTGGTGCGGAGCACTTCTCGGCCATGATGGTGGTGGAACGTGCGCACAGATCCCTGGCGCCCAAACCGGTGCCTGGGGTGCCACTGCGTCCCATCATTGCTCGGTTACTCAAATATCATGACCTGGACGTGGCGCTACGACTGGCCCGGGAAAAGGGCTCCACTTCGTATCAAGGCATGCAAATTGCCCTGTTTCCAGATTTTACGGCATCAGTGCAACAGGCGCGCAGAGAATTTCATCCGGTGAAAAAGAAGCTGCAGTCTATGAAGATTCAATATGCCATGTTGTACCCGGCGTGTCTCCGAATTCAACTCTCCCTGAATGAGGCCCTGAAGCTGACCGTCCAATGGCTCGCCTCCAATCAACTCAAACTCAATGCAAAGAAAACAGAATTTCTCCTAATTTCCCCTCCTAAAACCAACCCTGAGATTCAGATATGGATTAAGGCCATCACAGCCTTAAATTACCCACCGACCATTGTGGACTCGGCCAAATCACTGGGAATAACCCTCGACTGCAACTTGAACATGCGGGACCACATCAACTCGATGGCCAAATCAGCCAGATTCCACCTGAGCTACCTTTGGAAACTGAAACCCTTCCTTGACGCTCCCGACCTAAAAATGGCAGTCCAAGCACTAGTCATCTCCAGACTGGAATATGGCTGTTCTACCCTCTCGGGTCTACCCAAGATCTCCCTGGCACCTTTAAAAGCCTGCCTCAACGCGGCCGCCAGACTACTTACCGGCACAAGGAAATTCGATCACATTTCTCCACACCTGAAAGCGCTGAACTGGCTTCCTCTCGAGGCCAGGATACAGCTTAAGCTGGCATGCATCACACACAAGGCTTTATACTCAAACTCCCCTGCATACCTTGCACAGAAACTTGTGGTATCCGGAGGAATCAGAAACTCCCGGTCCGCCAGAGACCTCTTGCTCCAGCCTGCACGTTTTAGGAAAAAAAAACTTACAATCGGGCTTTCGCTGGGGCCGCGCCAAGAATATGGAACTCTCTCCCACCCGTCATAAGAAGAATCCCCTCTCTGGCACGCTTCAAAAGGAGGCCAAAACCTTCCTTATTGGTAAATTCCTCGGTTAAACTTTTACCTTCAACCACCACAGAGACCCTGATCAACTGCCGACTATTGCCTCCCTCGGATGACCTAGTCACCCCTCCAAGAAACCTGGGGCCTTGTCTTGAGTAACTGCAATGTAAACTGTACCTATGTATCCTTCTATCCCTTATGTATCCAGCACCCCGCCCCCTCCCAATCGATTGTTTACTCTTGTGATTCCATGCCTTTTGTACAACCCTAAGATTCTGTAAAGCGCTCTGATACCCTAACGGGTCAAGTTTGCGCTCTATAAAACATAAAAATAAATAAATAAAATAAAAAACACATGGGAAAGGCCAAGATCTTCACGACACCCAAGGACGCTCTGCAGTATGCACGACAGATCGAGAAGCAGGAGACAACGCGAGCAGCTGGCGACGATGCAGACACTGAGGACTGACTGCGTGAGCTATTTATTAAGGGCACAATGCAGTTGTAGCTCATTATAAACTGTTGCACGTATGGAGATTGATTCGCCAAAATGGTTGATTGCAATGCCAAAGTTTAAAATGTTGATAACTCTTAGTCCTATCTTTTTAAATACAAAATGTTTTTATGTGCTATTCTGAATTTTGATGTCTTGGCACATACAATGCTCTGATAACGCATAAGTACAGGTTGCAAAATGTATTGCTCTTCCTATGCGATGCTCCTGGTGGTTGTCCCTGGATGAGGGTAGTTTCTATACACACCTTGACCCCCTCTGGTTCTATCTTGGGGGTTGGTGGCTACTGGCGACCCCCCCTGTAGGGAGTACTCCACATTGGTTTACGTTATTTTGAGCGTAACTTTGGATGCGCTTTGTTTCTTTTTTTGTTGTTGTATGTCATGTTGCAGCATGATTATGAGTTTGCTGTTTGCTGTGGGATCCTTAGCATAATTGGGATGCTGAAATGGGAGGGGGGAACTGTTGGGGAACTGTATGCGAACACTAATGAGTTGGGCACATCGTGTAAATTGACAATGGCATGTACAAGATTGGGGAATGTCAAATGGCGGGCTGACACATTAGATACTGAGTGGAATGGCAGAGATTAAGAATGCTACTATATCATGGTTGACGTGGAATGTTAGAGGCCTGAATAATCCTAAAAAGATAAGTCAGGTCTTGGCATATTTAGACCGTCACAATATACACATAGCACTGTTACAAGA